>JAXQQM020065007.1:0-615352 GCA_034641835.2 Pinus albicaulis
TCCTCTTAAGTTGTACTTAGTTGTGCACTCTATGATTCATTGCCTTCCAAAGTAGCTCATAAACTCTCTAATACTATGTGGAATTTCCACGATCTTGAGATCTAGGATAATATCTTAAAATATCTGATGCTACCGAACCAAGAATCTCAACAAAGTTACTTTGCACAGTGGAATATAAATAATAGTAAATCACAAATGAAAAATTATAGAATTTTTTTTACAAAAAATTGTACAAACATATACAACAACCCAATCTTTGTTATATTAAACCAACAGAATAATAAAGCAATCTAGGGCTCCATTACAAGGGATACATAAATACAAGATACGATGACAATCTCGGCGTAATTCATTTATTTGCCTGATTGTCAGAGCACCGCAACTTATTGGCTCAGTTAGGGAAATTTGTCACCTTTATCCCCAATCTCTCTATTTAAGTTGTCTCCTTGCAAGCTAAGGGAGGTAGACCCTATTATAAATGAGGATGATAAATCCAGGAGACACAGTTAAAACATCAAATACTTGATAGAAATGAACGAGATTCCACAGATCTAAATTAGATTTCACGTTTAAGACCAGTGCCTTATGGAGTCAAACAAAATCTCGTTATGCAATTATAAATAAGTAAGTGATGATTAACTGCTGCTTATTAAAACACGATTAATCACAATGATGTTGAATTGAAAATCACCACAGCCATGCATTAAGATATCTTAAACCCACAGCAATATTATGAGAATGCCAGATACTTGAAAGATTTCCGAAAACAAAAATATTCCAATTATAACCCAGTTCGAAAATCAAATTGTTCCACGGTCAAGCTTTAGAATAAAATTTTTTAGAATTTTGAAATTTTGAAATTTTTTATTATTTTTTTTTGTTTGTTTTATTTTTCATGAAATCAAAATTAAAAATGAAATTTAAAACTAAGCAAACTCTAAAACAAAAATTTAAAATATTTTTTGAATTTTATGTTTTATAATTTTTTATTTTTTAAAATTTAAAAATTCCAAATTAATGCTCAAAAAATCTAAAACTAAAGTAAAGAATTAAACTAAGTTAAATCGAAAATCTAACTAGAACTTAAAAAATCTAATACTAACCAAAATCGAAATTAAAATTTACAAACTACACCTAAACTAAACTTTAAAATAAAAATCGAAATCTAAAATCTGAACAAAGTTAAAATCTAAAGAAACTAATATAAAGTCTAACTAAATAACAAAAATCAGATCTAACAAAATTCTAAACTATATAAAATTAAAATGAACTAAAATCTAAAAAAATTGAAATCTTAAATCTAACGCTAACATTTAAATTAAAATATAACACAAATCGAACTAAATTATAATTAAAACTAATCAAACGAAAATAAAAACAAAACTTAAACTATTGAGAAAAGAAATCGATCAAATCAACATATATATATTCAACGTTTTTTTTTTTTTTAATGGTGCGTTTGCAGGTTGACCAGTCAAAGGCAAAACGAGAGATAATGTTGGACGAGGGCAGAGAAGGGAGCACGAATGACAGCAATGAGGATGGCAGGCGTAACGCAAAGGAATGGAGGGTTTGATGCACAAGGCGGTGAACAGAAATCGAGAGGGACGGCAAGAAATGAGATGGATCTTTGACGGCAGCAAGGTATGGGTCGATGGGGGAGATAAAGGATGCAGAGACAGATGCTTCTGAAGAGATGGATTGATAAGACAGAAAAACAGAGGTCGAGGGTTTAATGGAGGATGATGGTGTAGGGGCAGTGACAACGTTTTGCAACGGATAAACCCAGTACGTCCGGCAAAATTAAAATTTCTTTTCAAAACTCATATTTTCAAAATTCTTTGAATCAATAACGCCCAGACTCGTCCACAGGAGGGATTTGAGGCCAGATCTGGGCTTTGGAAACTAGATCTGCCTCAAATTAAAAAAAAAAAAAAAAATCGATTTGAACCCTGAGTCTGCAAGAAACCAACCAGATCTGAAGACACACACCAAGAAACGATTAAACCCCTACAGTTCTAAAAGAAAATTTACAAATTTACAACTATTTTACAGATTTAAAACCCTCATGGTCAGATTTAAATCTATTTTAACACAATTTAGAAATTAAGATTTTTAAATGAGAGGCACAAGCTTTTGAAACCCTGCAAAATCACAAATATCGTAAGATAGACCTAGAAATTTAACAAATAAAGAGCTTATCAGATTTATGTTTATTGAGAGTTGGCTAGTCCAACCGAAGACTTCCCCAAACGCCCAATCTTAAAAAAAAAAAATCCCTGCACACTTAGATCTGAATCTTAGATCGATAGAGATTTAAAAAAACAACATGAGACCTTTGCAGAAAAATCAGAATGTTATTTTATAAACCCAGAAAACTGCACAAGATACCTGTATGCAGATTAATCCATGAAGGCCATCAACCATAAAATACAAGAAACAAAGTAGCAGAGTTTAGAGACAATTCACTGCATAGATCTGAGAATGAACATCCAGATTTGTAACCCCAAAGTCTTTATGCTTTATTCCTCAAAAATTTACAAGAGCTTCTAAGAACAAGTGCACGATCCTAAGATCGGATGATTCAAGAATGAGAAAGACCTCTAAATTTATAGGACAAGATCTCTAACGGCTAGTTTGGATGATCCTCGTCAAAATAATCTCAACCGTCCAAAAGATTTAATTATCCTTTAATCCGGAGCGTTGAAATTAAAATTTTGGGGAAAAAACGAATTTATCATTTAATTCAATTTTAATTAACTCAAAAATATTATTTTTGAGTTAATTACCCCAAAATTTTGACCTTGACTTAACCACCAAGGCCCAAGGGTCCAATATTTCTTAAAATTATCAATACTCCCTTGGCCTGGGGCTTTCAAAATCATTTTCAAGGACCCACAAATTTTGCCTTTAAAGATTTAATCCTAACTTAGGACCCTAAATTAATTAAATTTCTGGTTTAAGATTTTATTAATTAATTGACCAGAAAATTTAATTAATTGACTAAGAGGGGATTATAATTATTTTTCCAACCCTCTTTTACATGAGATAATACATTTACATATATGAAGGGGGAATACCCATTCGTATAGACCCTCAAATAAATTCCCAATTCTGCAACTCAAAACATGATCTAGTAGACCAAGTAGTTGAAACTACTTTTACAAGGACTCGATAAAAAACACTAGGACTCACTTAGCATGCTGATGACAAATTCCACCCTAGCTTTGGGATGAGGCTGGAGGGAAAAACTCTGCCGATCACTTTCGTGAATCAGTGAGACAAAAAACCTCCTAGGATGGAAGTCATCAACAACATACTAGGCTTACCTAGGTTGTTACATACATGGACGGTCTTACTTAGATCATTTACATCATAAAATGCGGAATGGGTTTACATCATTATAAAAACTGTCGATCGGCAATGAAATATGGATGACACGAGCCTCGAACATGATAAGTCCCATTTGAAAAAATGGGGGTGTATTGCTATGGGGTCGTTGACAAAGTGTGGTCCAGCAGTCTCTATATTATATCTCATCCTGCAGGTCCTTCACTCCCGATATGCTCTCTAGATGCCCCTTAGTCCATCAAGCAACAACACATAGAGTCTCTAGGATGGTTTCCACCTATCATTGTTGCAAGTCGCTTATGCTACAATAAAAACATGCTGATCTAATCTTATCTTCTAGGCTAGCAAATACCTGAGCTCCAATCTTCCTTCTAGCATTCCACTAGTCAATCAATGTACTGCACATTAGGCTCATCAACTTCACCCAACCTTCAGATGTCAAACTCCCTTTAGGATAGCTTGTCAAGGGCTACTTTGGTCACTTTCTTGTTTCCCTCCACTAATTATAGGTTCCCAATCAAATCACTGTGAAATCTACTCGTAGGAGGGGCTTCTAACCACCATGTCGAGCCCTCCAAATGGCTCTCACAGGCTGCAACATTCCACGCAATAGGACTGATCCACTAGCAACAAATTTAACTCGAAATCATACACATAACTATTCTCATGAGCTGGTAAACCTATTGTAGAATGTAAATTTGGTTATGGAATCATTGTAGCCTATGAAAACACTTTCTAACCTACCCTATAGTCACCTTTTCCTCTATTGCTTGACTTCTCTTACTTGTTGCCTCCCACACTCAGCAATTCTTTCTTTTCATAAGTAAACTAGGCCTTGTATTCCCCCTCCAATATTTATTACAGGCCTACAATGCCTATGTTATCCCATAGAGCCTGCGTCCCTCCAAAAACAAGGAGCAATCACCTTGAAATGTGCACCACACTACCCATAATTCACTTGACTAGCCTTTGTTTCACCTCAGCCTTCTCCAAACCCAGAAAAAAGACCACAAAACTTCACTTGTGCTCCTTGACCTTCTACATTGTGTGTTGTGCCTACCTGAAGAAATGATATCTCTATGAAATGTTTCTCATTGGATGATCTAAAATGGTCTCAATTCACCTCTATTTACATTAAAAAATGAGGGATTCAATGAATCCTTGTCTACTATAAAAAATCTAAGACAATTTGCACAAAACATGATAGTGACATTAAAAAATTATTATCTCATGATCTAGAGCTTTGATCTGAGTGATTCATGATGCGTTGGTTTTGTATTGACATCCTCTATCACCTCAAATTTTCTCATGTCCAAATGCCTCATGATTTTGGCCCAACTCCTTTGGGTACAAAACCCCAACCATGGGTTCCAAGACCACAAGTGACTCTTGTTGTACTCCAACCTCCAAACCTCGAACCTTAGGGCATGGAATACCTCCCAAGCTTCTAAAAGATCAAAAATATGGCACCAGATACCCTTGCTGAGTAAGAAGTACCTCGATATCATAGTCGAAGGCATTTGTCTCAATCTCAAATGGTTTTTATAGGTCAAGTAATGTGAGCACTGGTGAAAAGAAGAGGTGATGCTTCAACTTGGAAAATGCCTTCTATTGGGATTCAGACCAGAAGAACTTTACTTTTACTCCACCCTTGGTGACTTGAGTCAAAGACCAAGTGATATGAGAGAAACTAAACACGAACCTGTGGTAGAAAATTGTAAGACCCAAGAAGTTGCGTAGCTCTGTTAGAGTGGTTGGGGTTGGAAAATCTCAAATAACTTGTATCTTGGTTGGGTCCACATGCACACCCCGCTAATAAATTATGTACCCCATATATTGAACCTAGGTCATACCAAAAGTGTATTTCTCCAAATTGGCACACAACTTGTCTTGTCACAGGGTTTGGAGGACCTGTCGAATATGGTGTAGGTTCTCTTCTCAACTTTGGCTGAATATCAGGATGTCGTCCAAATACACTACGATGAATGAGTTGGTGAAGTGTTGTAAGATGTCATCCATCAGCCTCATGAAGGTTGTGGGGGAATTCATCAACCTGAAAGGCATGACCAACAATTTGAAAAGGCCCTCCTTGGATTTGAAGGCAGATTTCCACACATCAGAGGGTTCGATTGGCACCTGGTGATAATCATACTTCAAATAAATCTTGCTGAAATATCTATCCCCCTTGAGCTAGTCTAAAGGGTCATCAATCTGTGGGATTGGATACCTATGCTAGATAGTGATATTATTCAACACTCGATAGTCAATACAAAGTCTCCATGTGTCGTGTTTATTTTGTACCAATAGGATTAGGCTCCCACAGGGTGATGAACTTGGCTTGATGTGCCCTTTCTGAAACAAATCTTGAATATTCCTCTTAATTTCATTGTTCTCTAGAACATAGCATTAGTAGATCAGTCCGTTGGGTAGCATCGCGCTCGAGGTCGTATCGATGGAGTGCTTGACTTGACAGTGCATGGGTACCCCTGTGGGTGAGGTGAAGATGTCATTGTACTCCTCCATGACCTTGTCCATATGTTTTTTTTTGGAGGCTATGGATGTGGCCACATTCTTCTTCTTACCTTAAGGGTGAATCATAAGGAAGAAAAATTTTCGAGTCTCAGAATTGATCTTACTACATTGTTGTGTAGAGATAAAAGAGATGGCGGTAGGTGATACTACCTCCAGTATCATGTATAACTTATTTCCCAAAGAAATAATAAAAGTGTGAGGCCTAGACTCATACACAACATGACACTTCCACAAGTATGGTTGGCCTAATAATACATCATAAAATTCAAGAGGAGAAACATCACACAGTACCTCATTTGTGAAGGGCTTGATGTTGTAGGGAAGGCAACATTGTTAGCTGATGTGGAGATTTCGTCCTTGTTGAAGCCCACAGGAGCTTCACTCAATGAACCTCTAACATATCACGTGCATTCATGGCATACTAAACAATGCCCTTAATTTGACTACATATTGGAAAATACCTCTAAATCACATTATTTAACCCCCTACCAATACGAATCCAATACACCTTCCTAGTTTAAAAAACCCCTACTTTCACTAGATATTTTAGGAATCCATTTTTTCATTAACATTTTTTATACCCCTTTATATTTTTTCATTAACTTTGAGCTCCATTTTTTTATACCGACCACTATAAAAACCCTTTACCCCCTATATATCCCCCAATATATTATGTTAGTTTTTACTCAATTTATTTTCCCAAATATGAATGCATGTGGTATGGTATTTCTCTCCTAGTGAGTCCCCCATGTTGAATCCACCTAATAGTGTATGGCTACATGTGTGGTGTGGTTGGTATGACCAACCACTTCATGACCTTGGCTAAAGTGAGATTCTTTTGGCTTCTATTTTTTACAGTGAACTACATCGGATAACCCTTCACCCACATTTGTGAGTGGAAGAGCCACTCCCCCTCTGGATCTTCAGGCTCAATATTATGGATCTTCGTGTTGGTAACGGTGGCACTAGGCTCTGCATCAATAATATGCTTCCATTTTTCATTCCCCTTATCAGGTTCTGACTCAGAGTCGAAACATGCATCTCCTTTAGAAGCCTTTAACTCATCCACCTGTTACTTATTGGCTTGACACTCACTTGTGTTGTGAGTGAGGCTCTTATGGAACTCACACCATTTCCCTATGTCCTTCTTTGTATGTAATATCCCAAAAGGGAGAATGCAGTAATACTTCACACAATATAAGAACTTATAGCAAGATAAACAATAAATCTTAAGGCAACATCAGAATTTACAGAGAAGCTGAGCCATTTTATTATATTGGAGAAGAATCAATTACACAATGTACAAAATGTGAGTATATCTAGCCAAAAAGTTGGTCTAGAATCACCCATAAATCATGCTACAATAGGTACAATGTAACTGGAGAGGCACTAGAGCAAATACTGCGTTGTCCCTTCAGCAGATTATAAACATATAGTTGCAGGCTAAAAAGGAAAATGAATATCTACTCAAATCTAGAGCTCAGATGATGCCAAGATTCAAGATCTGTCCAATGTGATGGATTCCCAAGATAACCCAGAAAGGATTTTCCATATCTGCAACTTTGGAAAATCACCTCCCTAAGATTTGATCCTTGATCTGATGGGAAATACAGATCTGAAGCTAGATCTGACAAATAGATGGATGAAATATGATATCAGATCAGATCTATGCTTGAAGGGGTTGATCCCTTCCTCAGATCTATGAGCTAGAAGCTCTAGATCTAGCTTCTCAATCCTCCAATGATGCACAATTTCTTTGCCTAGCGCCTCTAGAAAGCGCAGCGTGAGGGGAAAGAGGCTTTCACTGTGAAAAATGCTGCCACAAACTCCGGGTTGATGGTAAAACTGATGGCAATGTGAGGGGATGATCCCTCACAACGGTTATATACGAAATATAACAACTTACTTCCTCACGATATGCAAGATAGGCAGGCGCTAAATTCTTGAAATCTTGTTGTTGGGAGGTCAATAACTTTTGGCCTGATGCCAGATATGAAATGAAGCTCTGGGAAGATGAAATTTAAGCCCAAGGTGATAGGAATAAACCTTCACCAGTTCTCCAGCTGAAGTACTGAATACAACTTCCTCTTTCCAAACTGATCTTCAGAAATCTACAATTTCTAAATATGGTTGTCCTGCAAAAAGTAGGAAAAGAGATGTGGTACTTAAAGCCTGATGTAGAATTAAGTACAAAACTATTTCTAGAGATAATCTAAGAAAGAGGTGGAATTCCCGACCAGGAACACCCTGTGCTAAACAGCACCTGCAATCTCTGCTAAACAGCCCAAGAAAGTAGTGGAAATGTCACATGACAATTCCAAATTTGAAAAGATCTTTACATCAAGAATAGTCAGCATGCCCTCATCCTTGCCTTCATATTCTTTATATAACATTTGAGCCTTCCCAAGCCTTGGCCTTCATCTAGACTGCGCTGTCACATGTGGACAAGATCCCATAAGTTGGACTATGCTATTTGACCAAATCAACCATCATGTCTAGGTGTAATGTACACCTTCCATCAAGTGTGCCTTGTTTGCACAACGTTCTCCATCACTTTATCATGAATTTTCCATGATCTTTGACATCTTCAAGATCTTATTTGACTGAATCATCCCTCTGTTTGATCCCTTCAAGATCTTATTTGACTGTGTCAACCTCCATGATCTATCTAATTATGAGACAGATTCTCCAATTTCATTCACATTTGTAGTTTCTCAACTACCTTATTATGCAAATCTAGGCTTAATTAATCCACATTCACACACACAAAGTGGATATTTATTCATATTGAGGATTTTGGGTCCCTCCAACCTTTTATTTACTTAATTCATTAAGAAAATCAAGGACTCTAATATTCCATATATGATGTGGAAATTTGGGAATATTACAGTCCCCCCTGGCAATACGTTGCTTGTCCTCAAGCAACTCCCAAAGTAGATGCAAAGCCATCTATTACCCTCCAAATGGAATCCACATAAGGAAGGCTTCCTCCATTTTCTGTAATGGGTTATGCATGTTCAGTTCCAAAGTTTTCTTTTAAAAACATAAAGAATGACCTCTAACTGTATGGTTAGATGTCCTCCTTCTTTCATGAAGTACCAAGTGACAACCATATTATGTCCAACATCATCATCAATACATGAGATACATAAAATAAAGTGGCTCTCTTCACAAAGGAAAAGCTCCATCACACAATACATCTCTCCATCCCATGTTTCATGAATTTGTTTGAGCATTGATATGCTCTCATACTTAGCCCTGTTGGCCTTGTTGGATCCAAGAATCATTCAAATGTTATGCAAAAGAATAAGGGAAGGAGCTATATGGGTAGACAAATATGTCAAACCATATTCTCCTAATAGTAACCACTGGAGTAAGGCCCTTTGCTTCCATCCTCCATCTCCTTTATGTAAGATGGACAAGCCAAACTCCCCCAAAAGCAACCAAAGCAACAAGAGATCTTGCTGCTTTCTCTCCTCCTCATGTGCATCCTGAAGTAAAAACATACTAATGGACATATGGAATGTCACATCAGCCCAATACAAAGAAACATCATCAATGCACATCATGAGAGCATCATGCCAAGATTTACCCAATACAAAACACATAGACATAGGAGATGTCATGTGGTGGCCAATCTCTCTCAAGTGAAACAAAATTGAACATGCCTCCTTTTGCTGCATACTATCATTGATACAGAAGGCATGAATCAGAAAATCATGAGCTATTGGGTGGTAACCATACTCACCCAAGAGCAGCCAACACAGCCATGCCTCCTTCTTCATTTCATTAGTGTTCCTCAAGGCATGGATCAAAGAAATAGGTGCCTTTGGGTAGTGACAAGAATCTCCCAAGGAAAACCAATGTAACCAAGCTTGCTGGCCCATACAAATTTTCAAGTGGCCATGCAACCCCTTGCTTATCTTCCTCATCCACTCATCCCAATATGGAAGATGAGTGATGCGCTACATAATCATGGTATCCTCCCTTTGTATAATACCATCTTCCCCAAACTGATAAAGAACTTTGCACTCCATGAAATCTTGAAGTGCACCTCCAAGGAGATCTCTTAATGGGACCTTCTTCTCATCCATGGCCTTCCAAAACCAATGAGGTTTTGGATCTGCTATGGGTAGAAGTTTCTCTTTGAGCTATGAGAGGCTCATGGAGAAAGTGTCATCAAGAAAGGAGAAATTTTTTTTCATATCTAAATGTCTACCATTCATCATCTTATCCTCCATTGATTCATGAGTGAAGCTACCTTCAGAATTCTCCAAGAATAATGGGGCCTCATTATTATCACTGCTCCTAAGTGACAACACTGTAGATCTACAAGGTAATACATAAGCTGTCTCAAAGAGAGGTACAATACTGATCTCATAACCAATCATTGTACAAAGGATTATGCTCATCCCCTTTTCTAAAACTCTACACTTCAACTCAAGAGGTTGAATGTAGTCCATCCATGACAATCTGGGATAGCTTTTCATCTCCTCCTTAATTAAATCAAGGTTCCTCTGCGCTATGATAATATGCTGCATCAAATCAGCCTTATGTTCTAACCCTTGGTTATGCATTGGCCCTGATGGTATGTCCCCATAAGTTTCAATAAGATCTACTGAAACAATAGGTGATGAATGTGTATGCATACCTTGGATCAACTGATATGTGGGAACCTCTTGACAAAACACAAGAGTTCCTCCAACCAGGAAAATATTGCCTCCAACTACTAGTAAGAGTGATGTCTGCTCTTCTCCAAGTGTACTAGTGCTGGACTTCTCCTCCTCTTCCTCATGCATCTCCTGAACCATGCATGGGACTCTATATGTTAAGAGCTCAAGACCATCTTGCAAATATGCAAGAGTCTCTTCTCCGGATGCAAGTACTTCTGCAGCTGGTGGTGAATGTAGTGACTTCTTGTCCAGAGTGACAAGATTGACAACCTCCTCCTTAGGAAAAGTCTCTTTGTGGAACATCTCTGCCTTCTTCACATCAAACTTCTTTCTCAACTTATGAAAGAAATCTGAATATTTAGTCACCTTTGCATGTTCCATGTGACCAAACCACCAATCATTGGCTTCATCTAAAAGATAAAGTGCTGCAATTTGGATAGCCTCTTCTTCAGCTACAGGATGTAGCCTGAAAAAGGTATCTAACTCTCTCCTCCAAGCCTTAACAATGCTTGAGGAAGATCCATCAAATGTAGGCAAATAGAATCTATTATGCCTCTTTCTTCTCTTGCTGTTATAGGATCCTCTTTCTTCTTTGATTTTGAAGAATTGTTGGAAAGTTAGCTTCTCCTTGAATGCTCTATACTGTGCTTTGTACTCTTCAAGATATAGACTGAGAGTCTCATGAGTCTCAGGTTCATTCCTTCCTTCACTTCTACACCCTTCACCTTCCTCAAAGAAAGTGGGCATAGTGGATCTATGAGGAGATCTAGGATTCTCTGATTTTCTTCTTTGCTGATAGGAAGTGTTGGGACCTTTCTTGTCACATCTTCTTCTTGGACCTTCTTTCTACCGTTCCTCTTTCATTTGATAAACCTTCTTGGAGAGATCTTGCATAGATCTACAGAAATGAGTGGCAGAATTTTCTTCCTCCATGATAGATCTCATTTATCTGCTTCTTCTTTAGATGCAAAAGATGAAGTGTCCACAAGCTGGGCCAAAGATCATGCTCTGATACCACTGTAATATCCCAAAAGGGAGAATGCAGTAATACTTCACACAATATAAGAACTTACAGCAAGATAAACAATAAATCTTAAGGCAACATCAAAATTTACAGAGAAACTGAGCCATTTTATTATATTGGAGAAGAATTAGTTACACAATGTACAAAATGTGAGTAGATCTAGCCAAATAGTTGGTCTAGAATCACCCGAAAAGCATGCTACAACAAGTACAGTGTAACTAGAGAGGCATTGAAGAAAATACTGTGTTGTCCCTTCCGCAGATTATAAACATATAGTTGTAGGCTGAAAAGGAAAATGCAAAACTACTCAAATCTAGAGCTCAGATGATGCCAAGATTCAAGATCTGGCCAATGCGATGGATTTCGAAGATAACCCAGAAAGGATTTTCCAGATCTGCAACTTTGGAAAATCACCTCCCTATGATTTGATCCTTGATATGCTGGGAAATATAGATCTGAAGCTAGATCTGACAAATAGATGGCTGAAATATGATATCAGATTAGATCTATGCTTGAAGGGCCGATCCCTTCCTCAGATCTATAAGCTAGAATCTCTAGATCTAGCTTCTCAATCCTCCAACAGTGATTGGAGTTGCTGCAACACAACTGCCTCTAGAAACTGCACTGTGAGGGAAAGAGAGGCCCTCTGCCTGCTGAAAAATGCTGCAATAAACTCCAGGTTGATGGTAATACTAATGGAAATGTGAGGGGATGATCCCACACAAGATTGCTAGCTGAAATACTAGCAACTTCCTTCATCCCTTTTGATTTGCAGGATAGACAACGTAATTCTTGAAGGAAGTATTGCTGCTGGGAGGTCAATAAATTTTGGCCTGATGCCAGATCTGCAATGAAGCTCCGAGAAGCTGATATTTAAGCCCAAGGTGATAGGAATAAACCTTCACCAGTTATCCAGCTGAAGTACTGAAGACAACTTCCTCTTTCCAAATTGATCTTCAGAAATCTGCAATTTCTGAATATGGTTGTCCTGCAGAAAGTAGAAAAAGAGATGTGGCACTTAAATCCTGATTTAGAATGAAGTAAAAAACTCTTTCTAGAGCTACTATAAGAAAGAGGTGGGATTCTCGACCAAGAACACCCTGTGCTAATGTTAGGGTCCCGTGATTTGGCCGATTGGCTAGCCAAATGACGATGTAACATCAAACCAAGCTTTGGAGCCCAAGGACCTAGCCTTCCTGGACTCAGAGAGGGCTCTCTCTATAAGTGCAAAAGATGTTGGTGTGTTTACTTGCGATGTTCTGATATTAGGCTAGTTATGAAGTGTGTTTTTGGTTTTTTAGTTTTTAAGTTTGTGAGGGATGAAACTGATCAAATACATAAACTGGATGACAAGATGTAGATAAATTGGGCTATGGGGTCAAACAGATCAAGGAAGTTATGAAGTGATGATGTAAAGCTGCTGTAGGGCCGATTTGATTCACAGTAGAAGGGATCTCTGGGCAAAATGGATTAAATGAACAATAAGTTGGTGAAAGACAAGGGATTTCAAGTGAAAACTAGTAAATAGCAGACATAAACATGTAATAGCAAGCCATTAATCATGCTAGGAATAACTATAAGCTAATCAAAACATAGAAATCAAACATTCCAGCCATACATAGAGGTATAAGACCCTCTAACTTCGGGAAATGGCTATCAGACTTTGGGGAAAACACATGAGACAAACTAACAACTCATAAACTATGCCGGAACGCCTAAACATAATCTCTAAGTCATTGGGCACTTGGACAAATAAGTTTTCATAGTTTTAGGCAAAGGGCTAGATCGGGACTAGGCCTCCTTGGTTCAACAAGATGATCAACAAATCAGTCAAAGAGAAAGTTTTATGGACAGAACTATGGGCAGCTTGTAGGTAGGTAGGGCAAACCATACATCCTACTTAACATACATAGAACCGATGAATAAAACTTAGCAACAATACCTTAGGTTACTAAAGAGCAGCTAAGAATTCTTTAGCATAACTAAGGGAGAAGAAAACATCAAGCTATGAAGATTCAGGGATTTTGAGGTGCCTCCATGGGCATATCTCAAAATCAATCTTTACCGATCTATAGCAGCAAGAAATATGAATTATGAGTGAAAACTAGAAGACAAAACACATTAAGAAGCACTATACCATTCTACCATGTCAAGGAATCCATCAACAATCCTTCATCATTCCTCAAAAGCATCCAAGAGGCAGTCCAAAAATCATAACTCAAGTGTATTCTTCAAAGCTCATATGACCAATGTATTAATTCTTCTCTCAAGTTCAGCCTCTCGATTTACAATGAGAACCATGGAATAAATAGGCTTGAGGAAGGAAAACCTCATGGAGCAACTAGCTATCCCATTGGCCAAGTCAAAATATCTAAATTTGTCCTTGAGGCTTTGCAAAGCCCAAGGCACAAAATATCCCATAAAATATCTAAAAAACTGCTAAAAACAGAAATTATATTGACTTTACATGATTTCCCAATGATAAAAATAGCTTAACGCACATTTGGGAAAAGCAGATTTTTGGAGTTCAAAAATTACAAAAATACTTCATATTTATGCCTGAAAAAGGTCCCCTGACTTGCTGGATGCAAATGGAAGCCTTCCCAATGTCGAAATGAGGCTCATGATGGCCCGTTGGAAAGCTCTATGTGTCTGCTTTCCGGTGAAAGTGGAATCACCTCAATCTGATCTCTGAAAGTCCCTCAAAACTGTACCTGTGCGCAAAAACCCAGAAAATAGCAGACTGCTGATATGGCGGGCAGAATGTGCAAAATGAGGCTGTTTTTCGCCAATTTGAGGGGGCGAATGATCTTCAAATGCCCTGAAAATCGCTGGAGATCTGCTCATGGAATTATGGAACCTATTGGGATCATCCTCCTCCCTTGACAACTCATCAAACTGAAATGGCGCATTTATGAGTTTTTGGCGAAAAACCCCAAAAATGCCAAAAAACAAAAAGTTTCCGAAACAGGCCCAAAATTGGCATGCATGACCCTCAAAGGTGCATAGAGACATGCTCCGAAGCTGAAGCCAAAATATCGAGGGCTGATGTGCTTTTTGCTTCTTTCCGTGCTAGGCGCCTCTCCTTCAATTTCTTCAATTTTTCTTGTGCTACCTTCAATTTTCGCCTGGAAAACTGATTTAGCTTCTGAAAGTGAAGAGTCCTTTTTCTCTGTAGCTCAAGATCCCTGTTTTCCTTCTCAAGCTTTGTTTCCAAATGCTAGTTAGCCCTCTCAAGCCATGCTTCCTTGTTTTCCTCAATTTCCTGCTCAAAGAGGGCAGTGAGAGGAAAGGCTTCGAATTGAGCTTGTTCTTCTGCTCTCTGTTTCTCCAAGGCTTTTCTAAGCCCGATGGTCCTAGGCCTCTTTCGCCTAGGTTGTTCCTCTTCCTCTTCATCATCAAACTCGCAATGAGCTCTTCCATTCTTACTTGCGCCTTTTCTGCCTCCTTTTTATACTTGATCGCCCTTGCCTCATGAATGGCTGCATGAAACTTCATTTGTTTGTTTTCAACCTCCAAGAAGTGGTTGAAATTCCTCGCCCTTTGAAGATCTTCTTGTAACACTTCAATTTTCTCTTCTTTGTGAATGAGGAGGTTTTCAAGGATGCGGGCCTCATTGTCACTATCATCACTTTGGATAGGGATAATAGCTAATTCACCTCCATGCTTTGTACTTTCTCCAATTTTACTTTTGCCTTTGAATGCCAATCTAGAGCTTTTTCTCCTTGGCAAGCTAGAAGTTGTCTTTTTGGGCAATTTCCTCTTTTTAGGAATAGTTTTGATCACTGTTAAGGAGGCAGCTTCAGCTTGCTGTTCCTCCTCAACATTCTGTCCAGCTTGTGGCTCAAAAGGTGCTTCAATTGTTTGCCCAACTTGCTGCTCTTCAATTTCTGTCTGCTGCTGTTCCTCTTCCTGAATTTGCTGTTGTTGCTCACTAATCTCCAACTGCTGCTGTCCATCAACCTCTAGCTGTTGTCCACTGATTTCCAACTGCTGCTGTCCCTCAAAATATGGCTGCTGCTGTTCATCATCCTCCTTTTCTCCCTGTGGCTCACTGTCCTCTCTTTCTCCCTGTTTACTTGGCTGCCCAGTGGTCATCTTGAGTTTTTTAGGGGTAGGCCTACTAGATAAAGGCACTGGGCGATGGACAGGCTGAGTAGGAGACACGTGAACAGGAGGGACAGTGGCGAAATCGGCATGGCTAATGAATGAATCCCATGAAACTCCTTTCTTCTCCAGCTGGTGTAAGAAGATGATTTTGATCAAGGAATGGTGAAAGAGAGAAGGGATTTGCTGAGGTGGAGCTTTCTTTTGAACAGTAGCTGCCATTTTCTCTATGCTTTTGGACAAAAAGTATGGAAGGTTTAAATGCCTGCTTCTAGTAAAATGCATCAACAGGCGAACATGATAGGCAAAAATTTGGCTAAACCTCCCTTCACAAGTGAAATATCTCATTATGGCTTACATCAGCGGAGCATAACTGTCAAGAAGATAGGAGAAAGGGAAAATAGCAGTGATGGTTTCTCTATGTTCCGGCTTGATGAAAGGTTTATAATCCTCCAGATCAAGATGCGCTTGCTTAAACCACTTTTCACCATGATACGGGATCTTGGTAGCTTTGGATACATACCTTGGAGAGATTTTGAAGTCAAGACCTGCTAACTGGAAGTGTTTGTCCTTGAATCTCAAAGCGCATAAATGTGTAAGTGGCGAGAAACTCTTGACTTCTTCTATCCTCTGACAGAAATCAAGACAGCCTACTTCATGGAAATTGAAAAGCACTGATGGGTGAGCATTGATTTCTTCTATGGAGATAGGCTCATATCTCTTATGTTGTCCGCCTTTGTGATCTCGTTTTGGAGGCATTTTGACTTTGAAACAAGCTTTGGAAGAGGCAAACTGCCTTCAATGTATGAAAAATTCTCTGCTGGATTGAAACTGGCCACTACACTGCTTGGACAGATATGGACCCTGTGATTTTGAATAAAATGCAACAATGTTCCTGGAATAAGCCACCTCTGCACTTATAAATAACAGTCCTTCAAATCTGGATACACTTCAGCTATGTAAACTTCTCAATAGAAAACCATCAATAAAGATGAGACAATATGCTGTATAAATTTCCTGTATGTAGTATTAAGCAATCATTCCTCTTGGTGAGTCTGCTAGGGATCAACCAACACTGGTATTTGTGTTTTCAAAACAAAACTCCAATATAAAAAACCCTTCTCTTCAGGTCATTCATCTTGAAAAATACCTCTGTCAACAGATTTCTGTAGGGATCATACAGTGGAAAGAAAGGAGACCTTTTGGTTAGGTGAAAAATTAGCCCACAGTGTTAAGGAAAACACCTTTCACTTGTGAAGTTTGAGAAGTTAATCACCACCTTTGTACCTCTGCCTTAGATGTCAAAATCTAACATCAACAACCTCTATCCTTCACTATGCTATTTTACTTTTAGAAATCTCTGTCAACAAGTCTTCAACATGATACAATATGGTTTCTAGGAAAGGCAGACTCAAGTTGGATGTATAACCAATGCACAGTGGTTTTTAGGAAATATACTCTCTGCTTGTGAGTTTAAGAGATCAACATAATACCTGCACCTTTGTTTTAATATCAAATGCAATCACCAAGCACTCTGCCCTTTAGAAAGTGGCCCTTTTCATTTGTGGAGTTTTGAGAAATCCAACACCACTTTGGTACCTCTGCCTTTAATGTCAAAATCTAACCATCAACAACCTCTGCTCCTTAGTGTACTGTGTACTTCTGGCTTTAAATGTTAAACTTGATCATCAACAACCGTGTCTTCTAGAAAATGGCCTTGTTTACCTTCAGAAAAACCCTGTTAACAAATCTTCAACCTGTACCTCTGTCTTAATCTTAACTTCAAATACTAACAACTCTGTTCTTCAGAAAAAGGGCCCCTTTCCTTTGTGAAGTTTTAAGAGAACAAAATTTGCTTTTGTACTTCTGCCTCCAAAGTTAGAAACACATCAATGAAATCTGCCCTTCAATGTAACATTTATCCTTAGAGTCTCTTTGTCAATCAGCTTTTCAACATGATAATGAGGTGAAGAAAGAGGGCAGACCTAGATTAACAATACACAGTGCTTTATGAGGGACACTTTTTCTTGTGAAGTTTTAAGAAATCAGACATTACTTGTATACCTCTGCCTTCAAAGCTTAGATTTAACCACCAACAACCCTGCCTTCTAGAAAATGGCCCTGTTTCACTCTCAGAATCCCTGTTAATAAATCTTCAATATGATACAAGGTAGTGTAAAAGAACAAGTAGACCTAGGTTGGGTGTAAAATCAGTGCACACAGTAGTTTAGACAATACACTCTTTGCTTGTGAGTTTTGAGATATACACCAATACACTCTATACCCCTGCCTCCAAGGTTTAACTTCTCATCAACAAACTTTGCCTTTTCAATGTGCTGTCATCTTTGGAAAATCTTTGTTAACAAATTCACAGTGGGAGAATATGGTGAATAAAAGGCAATCTGCTTAGGTAGTGTGCTGTTGTGGGGGACTGTGAGGACAATTTCTCCTTTTCAGAAACGGTCAAAGCCCTTTTAACCATGCACAGTTTCAAACCACGGCATACAGGTTTTAAACTTGATTTTTCGAGTTTTTCAAGGTAGGAGATGAAGTACCTTGTGAGTTTTTGAGAAGAAATCCCTTGGAGGGAGCTTGAAATGCACCAGAACCCTTCAACACTGGCGCGGCAACCTTCGGAGAAAAACCCGTCGCGCAAAAGAAACGTGTCGGGTCGGCCTGTCGTGTGGTCGGGCGGACTCCTACAGGCACGTCGCGCCCACCTACAGGCACGTCGCGCCGACGAAGAAAGCCTTTGTAAAATGCTGCCCAGGCACGTCGCGCCCAAATCCAGGCACGTCGCGCGGCCTTAACCAGTGCAGAAAACTTCAATTTTGCTTGAAAAACGTTGTGATACTTGGGAGCTGCGGAAGTTTGCTTTGAATTTCGACAATGACTTACTTACTTTCCTATTCCACTCTTTAATTACACCTTCAACCTTATATCATTTTCAAATAAACATCCCAACGGTCATTTGAACATTGATTTTTAACTCTATTTGTTTTTTCAAACAGTTGGTTCGTTATTTGAATATATATACCCGCCCTTTGATTCTGACCCCGAGCTCTGAACTTTGATCAATTAAGTCGACCAACTCCACCACTTCTGCTACGGTGTTTCAATACCACAGGTGATTTGTCACTTTGCTTTGACAACTCCTTCATCTTTTACCTATAGTGGGTTTTCAAATCTCTGTTTGTATGTGTAGTATACAGTACCCCTTTTCCCTCAAAATAAAGGTTGTGCTTCTTCTTTTTAAACTATCCAACAATGATCACAGGCTGAAAGACCTTTGGAACACAGTGAATAATAACTTTAAAGGGGAAATCTTCTTGGTGACAAAATTTTAAAAGGTCTTGTCTGCAGGTCTCTTTTCCATGCAGTTCTGTGCTAAATCTGCCCTTTGGAATGATAACAAGTGTGTTTGTTTTTAAAACATATAAACAGTGGTGATTCATCACAACCAACTTCTTCTGCCTATTCATAAGTTTGAATACCACTCGCCTCCTCCATCTGAAAAGACAAGCTTGTGCAATATGAAAACAGGACTCTTTGATACATAGTCATTATTTTGCTCTGATCATTGTGTTACCTCTTTTTGCCCAAAGAACCATTTCATAACTGAACTATGTTCACTCTTTTCCTCTCTTGGCGATGTTTAGCAAGGAAGGGCTATTCATAATGCACCAAAACATTTGAAAGCTGTAAACACCATTTCTTGAAAGGCGCTTCATGGGCCCTTTGGTATATGATATTGTTTTGTTGCTTGACCTTTCCTCAAGGAGACAATCTTCTTTTTGGTATCAGTGGTGCACATATATTCAATATTGTCTCTTTCCTACTGTAGGTATAGCCTGACATATAGTTCTTTGAAATAGGAGTACCAATACCTTTACATTATCAGCACTATCATTCATCTGTGTAATGACCTTGATTTAGTCTTTGGTATCCTTCCACTGCTTTCTTATATCAATCAGTTTCAGCAACCTGCAGTAGCTTTGGCCCTCTACTCATGCATGGAGGAGGCTCTTCATCAGATAAGGTGTCCGGAGACTTTTTGACCACTATGTTCGACACAGCCTTTCTCTGAATGTGGTGGTAAGAAAACCTCTTGAAAAACACCAATCTTAGCATCTTTACTTGCAAGCATCACCGTGTTTTTAGAAGAAAACCCTAGCCACAGTGACACTGTTCTAAGGGTGACTGAGAAATTTATCATTTGGATTGTTTATCTCATGACCTGTTACTTGACAAAAACTCTTTGTGACTATGAAGGTCAGTGCATTTGAAAAAGCTAAGGGCTTTCTTTCTGCCTGTGTAATGGCATTGGTTAACAACATCTATTCCATTTGATCTTGAACAAAACAGGCTTCTTATGATTTGGATGTTTACTGATGACAGGCCCTTCTAAAGTTCAACAATTCATATGGTTTGCAAGTTTGAAATGAGCTCCTTTATCAGACCAAACTCCCCTTTCCTTTGAGCTTATCATATTTCCCCTACATTCCTGTTATGATCATCAGTCATATTCATAAAACCTGGAGATATTGTTTCACTGTTCAATACAAAGCAAACCTGGACCCTTGCAATCTTCTGAGTCAATACTGGCCCGCGCCCTCTGCTTATGGATGAAGGAGGCGTCCTAACCCTCTGCTTGTAAATGAAGGAGGTTCTGGGCCTTGACATTTTACCAGTTTGTTGAGACAGTGGTGACCTTTTTCCTGTGATTTTCATGCTGGAAAGAGCTGTGAATTCCAGATGAGTAGCTTTCTGTTTTGCAGACATATCTAAAGGCTCAAGTTACATTTAGAAGCAGCTGTTCCTCTAACTGTAAACTCAAACATTTACTCCATGAGATGAAATATATTTCCTGCCTTTGTAGAACCATAGAAAACTGTGACAAACCTAATAGTCAGCTTGAGGTTGGGTTTTATGCAGTGCTGAGATCTAGGGGATATAAGTGGCGCGACTTAGGGCTGTTTGTCAATTTCATTTGCAAATTAAGGGATCATTCATGGTGGGTCTACTGCAGATGGAGGCTTTTTGGCTTTTTGATGATTGCCAAAGGTGAAATGTCCTAAAACGCCACTTCCTAACATAGGGGAGACTATTGAAACAGATGTGGATTTGCCTTTTAAGGCTGATGGGCAGACCAATAAGGCTGAAGCTGGATAGGATTGTGATATGAGGTTTTGATATTTGACATGGGCGAACTGGAAAGGTAGAAAGGCGAAAAAAGTTTTGGGAGGGTTTTCTGGATGACATATTGACATAAGGAAATCAGTTTCTAGAAAACTCAGCTGTAGATATAGTCATCACTAACATGTAAAAATACTGATGGCTAACCTAAACAACACCTACAATCTCTGCTAAACAGCCCAAGAAAGCAGTGGAAATGTCACATGACCATTCCAGATCTGAAAATATATTTACATCAAGAATAATCAACATGCCCTCATCCTTGCCTTCATCTTCTTTATATAAAATTTGAGCCTTCCCAAGCCTTGGCCCTCATCTAGACTACACTGTCACATGTGGACAAGATCCCCCAAGTTGGACTGCGCTGTTTGACCAAATCAACCATCATGTCTAGGTGCAATGTACACCTTCCCTCAAGTGTGCCTTGTTTGCACAACGTTCTCCATCACTTTATCATGAATGTCCCATGATCTTTGACATCTTCATGATCTTATTTGACTGAATCATGCCTCTGTTTGATCCCTTCAAGATCTTAGTTGACTGTGTCAACCTCCATAATCTATGTCATTAATGAGATAGATTCTCCAATTTCATTCACATTTGTAATTGCTCAACTACCTTATCATGTAGATCTAGGCTTAATTAATCCACATTCACACACACAAAGTGGATATTTATTCATATTGAGGATTGTGGGTCCCTCCACCTTTTATTTACTTAATTCATTAAGAAAATCAAGGACTCTAATATTCCAAATATGATGTGAAAATTTGGGAATATTACATTGTATTCGTGGTGTTGTTCTTTGCTTGTGGCTTTGACGGGTTTTCCTTGGTCTCCCTGCCTTGGCTTTGTCCTTTGTTCTGCACTTTGGGGGCTCCTTTCCCTTATTTCATATTCACAGATCCAAAGTCTCACTTTTTTTGTTTAAATTTCTACTTGATCTTAACATCGTATCAATAGGTGATGCCAAGAGAGGAGATGTCCAGGAACTCCATCTCATCCTGGATGTACTTGTGTAGACAGCCATGGTACTTGAGTACCAAATGCCACTCAAAATACTTGATACGCAACTGTGTGAAGGGTATGAAAAATGTTTGTGAACTTTGACACGTCTTGATCCCTTCTCTGCCGCATTGTGGTTCAATTTGTGTATTTATATTCATAGCTCTTGGCAGGGTAATATTGTTCCTGGATGGCATCTCAGATATAATTCCAAGTGGGTGCGACTGAAAACAATGAGGGTTCCCTCTCTTCCTTTTATTCATAGTAGGTTTCCCACTAGTCCTTGACATGGGGGGTAGCTTTGAGAAGTGAAAAAGTAATATTTTCTCGATTGGAAAAGTCATGAACCAAAAAATATCCTTCCAACATATCTAACCATCTATCTACGATATCTGCATGTATCTAGCCTCCAAATATGGTAATTTCAAAGTTGAATTGTACCTTAAAGGGAGTGGCACCTCCATAGTGGCTACTAGATGAAGATATGTCACCTGTGGGTAGCCATTGAAGGATCTAGGCAAAGTTATCCATCATCGCATTCCTCTATTGCTTGAGGTATTCCTTGAGAAATATTTTGAAAGGATATCTTGCTCTGTCATCTTGATTTTCTTCCTCCATGGGAGGCCATCAAGGTTTGTGAGGATGGTCTTGCAAAGGTTCAAGCAGTTCGAGCCCTAACTCCTTATACACTGACCTTGTTGGGGACATGCAAAGGAAAACAAAGAAAGAGAAGACCGCTCTGATACCACTGATGTATACTTATACAGGAACACAACAAAGTACATATATAAACATAAACACAAAGATACAACATAAATGAATCTTCATTTCATTAATATCGAAGAATATGCTTACAAGCATAATGGAAATAAACTAGCTCTGAAAATGATAGCTTAACTATGAGAAGAGATGTGGCAGCTACATGCCTATGAACTATGTTATAAAGAGGCTCAAGTGCCATTTTATTATTGAACAACAAAGGGAAATTGTAAACAACCAAAATCATAACCCCAAGAGATGGAACACTAAGGGTTTGTGAGGCCAGTAGGGTTATTTGGGTAGCCAACTTCCCAGGGTAGTAACTTGGTCATATGATCTTTGTTTGGCGTGTAAGATACCTCGTTGGAAATATCTCTTTGAGTACTAAAATATTTACAAATTTTAAAAGGGCCAGCAAATATTGAAGATGTCACGTGAAGGCCAAGCCAAACCAAAACTCATCTAACAATTAAAAGAGGAAATCATCAAAGCAAGGTGGTAAAATAAAAAAAGTAGTCAAACCTTGAAATAGCTAATGGAATGTGCCAAGATCCATTCATAAGAAGATTTTTGAAAGAGGCACATCGAAAAAGAAATCGTTTGAAGCCGAACAAGGTTTATACAATCAAGATTGATATGCGAAACTCAAGTAATATCAAGCAATAAAAGCGACAATCAAAAAGATCATATCAAAGCATGATCATATCTTGAAGGACCAAAAGGCTTAAAATCCAAACAATAAGAATAGGAGGAACCATCAACTACCCAAGTGCCAATAATAAAAAAAAAAGGAAAATTTTCAAAAATTGCAGTGGAATCCCCTTTATTTTGACCAAAAATGTAGGGGAGTTGTTGGTGGGCCAACAAGGACACAACTACCTAGCAGTTGTATTTAATTTTCAGTATTGTATTTTGAGGGGGGATTTTGTTCCCATGTCATGTTTCCTCTTTAAATCTCTTCTTGCAACTATTCTATATTACTTAGATGCATTGTAAAATAGGTACCTTACATGGTTTCTTGTGGGGACCCAATCATTCTGTTCTCTCTAGTAGTTCTTCAAGGTGGATATTGGAGATAACATACACTTAATTGTACTTCAGTTAGACTAGTGAGTGGAGTCATGTATGATAACATCATTATCATAACCAAGAGGGCACTCCACTATAAGTGCATGCATGAGTTCTACTAACCTCTACTTGTATGAGACAGTTAAGTGCATTTTCACATCTCTCTAGATTCGCTACTAGACTTTTTATTATATTAGTTCAACTATGTAGAATATTTTGTATTGAGATGTATTCTCTCATAATTTTCTTTTTGTACATTAATAGAATTATTACTTCTTTCCTTGCAAGTTTTGTTCATTGTTTTCTAGCTAGATCCAATCTCTGTACATTTAACTTCAATTCCACATTTTTATATTCCTCTTAGAACACTTCTTTTCAAAATAATTGAATAAAAAATTTACAATAATTTTAAAATAAATAAAGTTAAATATTATATAACATATATGTGCATTTTGGAATACCCTGTCACATACTAGTGGACCACATGGTTATGTTGGTTGAAATTTTATTAAAACAATTATGTCTTCCTAAAATTCAGGCCTTCTTAATTTGTTATAACTCTATTGATAAGATCTCATGTGCTAATATATTCTTGTTTCATCTATACAAGGAATTCTAGATAATACAATTGTAGACTTGCACTAGTTTTAATGAAGAAAATAATTGGTTGTGGAAACACAATAACTTAAGCATGGATTAATATCAAAATTGTTAGAAATAATAATATTAATTTATGCTTGCAATGCATGAAGCGTTGAGTTAAGAAAAATAAGTCTAGTCTATTATTAAGAGTTAAGATAGCTAGAGTTTGCATAATTTCATACTGAGCATGAAATAATTAGAGTTTGCATAATTTCAAATTTAATAAATTTAGTGTTTATATACATATGGTTTGGTCATTGTGAAAAGCAAGAGCCCCAACTCAGTAAATGTGTAATATGAAAAAAAAATTATAAATACAAATTTTTAATATGTAACAACTACTTCTATATGCTTGTTTATCTCTCCAAATGAAAAACAAAAATTTCTTTAATATTTATGAATTAACCAAAACCAAATGTAAAATACAGGGACATTGAAAGTGTTACACTCATCTCCCTTGTGTTTTCAAAGTTACATCAATGGAGTAGTCTGCCGGAGCAACGTTTTAGCCGGACGACGGAGTTTTTGTCGGAATCCGGGCAACTTAAATCAAGAAATCAATTGTGCACAATGTTTGAAATCCATTTTTGAGGTTGGAAATGGATTCAACTACCAAAATCTCTTAGGGCACTCAAAATACTTAAAGTTATGATTCAGCCATAAACATGATTCTGATGAAATCTTTCCCAGATTTTTTTAAAAATCCTTGCCAGATTCTGGGCTAAAACGTTACCTGGAAACGACACTTACATCAATAGCTGTTTCCCAAAACTTCTTAAACAATTTTATTATCCATACATAAAGAAGAGATAGAGAAGGCAAATGATGAAGCAAATTTGTCACTGTCCTTTACCGTTTGAGCTGGCGACGCAATAAATAGATAGAGGACGTTCCGTCTTATTCTTCTTCTCCAGTCGAGCCTGTTGAGCCAGCTTAGGGAAAGGAAGCGCTGCTTTCATGTATCTTCACCTTCACCTTCACCTTCTGGCCACAATCTGAAACTCCACCTGTAGCACATTAGCTTTGCGAGGGACCCACTTTCATTATCAAGATCTTCGATCTTTGTCTTGGCCAATGTGTCACACTCCTCTATTAATTTCTCTTCAGCTCTCCACAGCCACTGACTGTCTCCTACCCATCTGCCAATAGTTAAAAAAGCCTTTTTTTTAATTTTTTGAAAGTCCAATTACTAAACAGAGTTTGATAAATTTATTTTCAGCGCGCTCTACTTCAACGCAAACCAACATGGAGGTTTCCTCGTTCATAAACATTCATAATCTTTTATATAAAGGAAAGCGTTTGCATATCAAAATTTTTAAACATCACTACTGTTAACATTAAAGTGTTCAGTACTCACCGGCCGCTAAATTCAAATTTGGACGGATCAATTAGCCAACAGCAGTCGATGGAGTATATCAGTATAACTACTATTGCTCCACACTTCATCCGCCTCCACAGCTCATCCTTTTGATTAAACTGCTTACAATATTGGGCCAATCTAAACATCTCGTCTACAACAAACAGCCACTGAATTCTGTGGTCATGAGGAACAGTTTCCATTCGCTCCAAAAGGTTCGCAACCGCAAGAAGACCTGCAACAGCCCACTCTGCCTCTTCTATATCCTTCAGGACACTCTTAATAATCGTGTGGCACGCATCTTCTTCAGAATGACGAGAAATGACATCTTTCTGAAAATCATAAATTAAAATTTTAGATTCAATATTTGAGATATATAGGAGCTCCTAGAATGAATTTCATGTTCGAACCAAAAAAACAATCAACAGTTGACAAATGATGGAGAGGTTTAATACGCACAACCCAATCGTCGTTTGCTCCCTCCGACAGGAGATTCTTTAATCGACAGAAGCCTCTCGAAGTCGGCCAAGTCACCCTTGGCGGTGACCTCTTTTCCCCCTCCTATCAGAAACGAAACAAGACATGGAAGATCATTATGTTAAAAAAAAATAATTGATTCAGAAAATTGAGGATAGATGCCAAAGAAAGAAATCCACCTTCTTGAATTTGAAAGGCCGATAAAATTGCGCGCAATGCTTGCTATGACTGCATCTGTGCATCTATCGGACTAATGCTTGCTATGACTGCATCTGTGCATAAAATAATTTTGCTATGGAAGATATACTTTGTGGTGGATACATAAGAAAAGATAAATATCGAAAATGTGTGGGTGCATTAACAAAATTAGTTGAACTCCTTGAGGCAACAGTTGCCAAGGCCTAGCGAGAGCGCTTTTCTATTGAGTATGATATATCTGGACATGGTAGTGGTAGTGGTTCTGGTAATGCTCTTGGATTATTGTACTCGAAGATATGTTATTGGTATTGTTGCTCGCTATTTTGCTGGTGTTACTGGATTTATTCTTATAGGAATTATAGGCACTGGGAGATGAATCGTTACTCTCAACAATGGCACTCTACCTTTTATTCTACATTTTTGAATGGGTGATATTGCCTATAATTAGAATGTTAGTTTAATTGGGAGTCAATTTTTAAGGCTTTATGGCTGGGTGATATGATTCTTGGTACTTGAATAACGTGAGAGGTCAATTTTTATTTTTTTGATATGATTTTGATAGTGAAATGTTTAATTGTATTTTTTAATATAAAATAGATTTAATAACTATTTTTTAACAATTATTTATTTTAATTGGAAATTGTTAAATGAATTGCTATTTTAATTTTTTTATTGTTCTTTTTACTTGGAACTTGTAAGAAATCTAAATCTAAACTCACTAGCTAAAAAATTAAAGGTAACATTTTTTAACTTAAATAAATTTTACTATATTTAATTTTTATTAGAATTTTATTTTTTCTTTTTATACATCTAATAATACTTTTTACATATATTTTTATTAAACAAAAATAATAAAAACTATCTTAATAAATTTATAAATTACTAATAATATCTTTTACGTATATTTTTATTAAACACAAATAATGAACACTTTCTTAATAAATTTATAAATTATTTGTATAAAAAAAAATTCTCTAGCATCCATTTGTCAACTACTAAATCTAAACATTTTCTTAACGGGGAAGGAAAATCTTGTAGATAATCTCTTAAAAATGGATGAAATTTCAAAATAAATGAGTTAAAAAAAATGTTTTATGATTTGATTTTTTAAATTCAAAAAAAAAATTAGTATTTTTTTTTTCTAAATATGTCTAATTTCTATTATATGGTACGTAAAGAAATAATTTTACATTTTAAACATTTCAATCAGAATTGTTGTGGTAGCCAATTCCGGCGGGAAAGATGTTCAAATAAACAAAAACGGGAAATTTACTCTGTTGGGAAACCGACGCACCAAAATACAATGCCCATAATCTAAAAATAATGTGCAGAGAGTAAGTAGGAAAAAAAAACAACAATCGAATTGTAACTGACAAAAGAAAGAGGCACCGTGGCTCTAGTCCTTCTGTGGCTTGTCATTCTGAATGTCTTCTGGAGGTGGCTCTTCCACAATGAAACAACCAGAGTCTAAGAGGTCATCTTCTTGCTTGGACAACTAGGGAGTCGGCTCTGGCGCGGAGGCTGAGTGTGCACCCAAGACTACTGCGTTGTCGTCCTCTGCTGAGTTGTTGCCACTGTCGCTGCTTGAAGAATTCGCCGCGGACTTTGTGGACAAAGCCATAGATTTCATGGGATACTGAAGGATGGATGGTGTCAATGTGGATTTGGGTATTTTTTTCTGAGACCCCGAGCCAGAGGAGCTGGAAGGGGCTTCAAGTATGCGTAGAGAAATGAGGGCTGACATCGTTTGCTGGTCTGGCGCCTCCGATGATTTTACATTGAGAGTGAGATCAACCGGGCAATCCTCACTGATAGGAAGCAAAGGACAGGAGGGCTGGCCTCAGGCTTTGCCTCAGCAGCATTTCATATGATGTCGGTGCGACATTGAGGCATCGAAGTTCTCAGAAGGAGAGGGAGTGCAGGTCGAATTGTTGACAATGATGTGGAAAGAGGCCTTGAGAGGGTGAGCTAGCAGAGAATGAAGGGCAGAACGTGTAGTGGTGAAGCCGACCAGATGCACAAAGAGACGAAGGGAGAAGAATGAGGGAGGAGCAGTTCCATTTCCCATGAAATATCGCAGAGATCAATGGCAAAGACAGTTGTAAATGCACTCAGGGCAGGTGACAAGAGGGAGAGTAATGGTGCCAGGATGGTCATTAGCAGTTTTAAAGGCTACCTCGTGTGAGCCATGCGCTGTCAGTGCCGTGTGGATGTGACAGCTACCTAGTAGAGGAGGAGCCATGTGACAAGCATGGCCCCGATTAGACACCCGCATTCGGGGGTTGAGCGTCTTTGAGAACCGACTGGGTGCTTGTTAAGATGAGGGATTCATCATCAATGTTAGAGAGGCAACCTGAGAAGAGGGGAGAATTGTGGTCCACCGCTTTGTTTGCCAGGAGATCTGTGACCTTGTTGGTTGATCGACGAATGTGCTTTAAAGTGATGGCCTTATGGAGTTGCAACCATCGTTCAATGTGCTCAAATCGTGTAGCTAATCTCCAACTTTTATAAATTTTGGAGGCAGAGGCACCAATGAGAAGGTGATGAGCAGTGTTGATGATGACTTGGGAGTCTTGGGAGTTGCCTTCTACTTCTAAGGAGAAGAAGTTATGATCCTAAGCTAGATGAAGACCTTACATGAGCCCTTCCAGTTCTGCAGAGTTATTGGTGTCCCAACCAATAGAGCCAAAGAAGATGAGGAGGGGCTTCGCTTCTGAGTTTATGAAAATTCCACAAAAATCCGCCTCTCCAAGATTTCCCTTAGAGGTGATATCAAAGTTGAGCTTGAAGAAGCCTTAAGGAGGAGGTCTCCAGGTGTTGGGTGAGTCAGGAGGACGAGAGGGAGGTAGATTATCCACAGAATGACAGGGGACAGAGAGGTTCTAGTTGGCCCATACAATACTTTCTAAGGGATGGGAGAGGAAATCCAAGTCCTGCCAATGGTGCAGGGCGAGAGTCTCCTTTAGGTTGTTGCACAAATTGGTCTAGAGGATCTGTTGTGGAGTAGATTGATCTTTGAAGATGCACCTGTTCCTTTCTTTCCAGATCGTCCAAAGGAAGAGCATTGGTAGGAGTGTCCAGAGAGAATTGAGGAGCTTGCTACTGAAGGGAGATTTCTGCTAGAGGCGGATGGTACTGATGATGTCCCCTTTAATTCTGTCAGTTCTTCGACAGAGGATAGCTATGTTGTCCCATAAGTTACTAGCAAGGGGGCACGTGTCCAGGATATAATTTATGGATTTTGCATGCTTGAGACAGTTCAGACATCGAGAGGGGCCATTAAAGCCTCTTTTCAGAAGGTTTTCCCAAGTTAGGATCCAATAGTTGCTGAGAAGCCATAGGAAGGTGGAGATTTTGGGCCAAATATAGGGTCGCCATATCTGCATCTAGATTGCATCCGGTGGGTTCTGAGTGTTGGGATAAAGTAGATGGTAGGTTTCCCGATTAGAGAATGAACCTTGAGTGGTATAACCCCAACAGATGAGAAGTAGGAAGCCATTAAAGGAAGTCATTATTGAGAAGAGGCATCCAGAAATATTTTACTTGATTATTCTCCCTTGCTTGAAGAGCGGCTTACCACTTGGGTTTTTCGAACAACGTGGCCAATTTGGGCATCTGTTGCCAGGAATCCTCCCAAAGATGGGCTTATGCTCTTGAGTGGATTTCCCATAAGATGCGCTCTTAGATTATGGCATGATGCTGCTTGGCGACTTTCCATATTTGGGAGCCCATTTCTTCTAGTTTAACTCTGATAAGATCCTCCCGAGGCCAGTGGCCAGTGTATTTGGAAGCCCAGAGTTGAGCCCACGGGGTGCTGGATTTGGAGACATAATTCAACCAAATGCATGATCCCATGACGGCATTGCTATGACTTGGATCCTATAGCCCCAAGGCCCCATCAATTTTAGTAGTGTAGACCTATGTCCATTTCACAAGGGCCCATTTTTTGTTGTCTCTCTTACGGCCCCATATAAATTTCCTTTGCATATTTCTAATGCATTTAAGGACCCATTTTGCGGCTGCTAGCACTGAGAATAAATGTATGGGCATTGATTGGAGGACAGCTTTGATCAAGACAAGATGACTTGCAATGTTGAGAGCTCCATGAGTCCAGGAGGATAATCGTTTTAAAATTTGTCGAGAGTTCCTTCTGGAAGGGTGTTTGATGGCATAATAAATGAGTGGAGCTCCAAGGTACTTGGATGGTAAAGTGGCAATGGAGAAACCCAATATCCTGGCTATGTTGCACTGAGTGATGGTTGGGGTATTGAAAAAGAAGATTAGGAATTTTTTGGCATTAATGGTGGTGCCAGAGGCCTCAGAAAAGCAGTTGAGCAGGGATTTGAAGGTTTTGGCTTCTTGAATTGAGGGTTGGCCAAACATCATATTGTCATCAACAAATTGCTGATGTGTTTTGGGGGGATTTTTATGAATGGTCAAACCCTTTACAAATTTGAAGTTGGTGGCATGATGGATGAGACGTCCTAGGCCTTCTTTCATAAGAACAAACAAGAAGGGCGAGAGGGGGTCACCTTGGTGGATTCCTCTGGAGGGAGAGAAGGGGGAGGGCGCCATTGACAAGGATGGAGAAGACGGGGGGTGAGATAAGGCTCATGATCCATCTGGTCCAAGTTGGGCTGAAGCCAAAGGCCAAGAGAATTTGTTTTATGTAATCCCAACTGAGTTTATAAAAAGCTTTGGAAAGATCAATTTTGATGAGCATACCTGACTTTTTCAGATATTTCAAAGAGTGGGTGACTCCGTGTGTGAGGATGATCCCATCCTAAATTTGATGACCCTCCACATACCCTGTTTGTTCCGGAGAGATAAGCAGCGAAAGGAGGGGTTTACATCTATTGGCGATTACTTTTGATCCAATGCATGCTCCTCGACTCCTCAACCGAGGTCCTAGACTTACAACTTTATTTTCCCAAAAAGAGTGAAAAAAAGTTGGAGGTGAATCACGTCACGAACCAAGTGCTTTTCCATATTGGGGAGATTGTTATGAATGGTCAAACCCTTGAGATATTGGGAGTTGGTGGCATGATGGATGAGACGTCCCAGGCCTTCTGCCATTAGAACAAACATGAAGGGCGAGAAGGGGTCACTTTGTCGGATTCCTCTAGAGGGGGAGAAGGGTGGAGGGGGCACCATTGACAAGGATGGAGAAGAAAGGGGGTGAGATAAGGATCATGATCCATCTGGTCCAAGTTGGGCAGAAGCCAAAGGCCAAGAAAATTTATTTGATGTAATCCCAACTGAGTTTATTAAAAGCTATGGAAAGATAAATTTTGATGAGCATATCTGTCATTTTCAAAAATTTCAAAGAGTTGGTGACTTCGTGCGTGAGGATGATCCCGTCCTGAATTTGATGAGCCTCCACATACCCTGTTTGTTCCGTAGAGATAAGCAACAGAAGGAGGTGTTTACATCTATTAGTGATTACTTTTGATCTAGTGCATGCTCCTCAACTCCTCAACCAGGTCCTGGACTTACAACTTGATATTTTCCCAAAAGAAGTGAAAAAAAGTTGGAGGTGAATCCGTTCGAACCAGGTGCTTTTCCATATTTGAGCTTTTCCATGGCCTACTCCACTTCTTTCAACGTTATCGGTTTCAACGACATTTGATTGTGTGCATCGGTTATGATCCTTGGGATATGCTGAGTTATTTTGGTGATAGCAGGTTGTCGATTGTTTTTAGTCTCTTTGAGAGTGTCCCTAAATTATTTTAATAGCTCTTGCTCAATTTCATTGTGTTCCTCAAGCTTATCCCCTTAGCCATTATTTAGGATCGCAATACGGTTGTGCATATGGCACTAAATAGTGAAGCGGTGGAAAAATTTAGTGTCCTTATCCCCCTCTCTAAGCCATCGTATTCTGGATTTTTGTTTCTAGAGAATTTCTTCCTAAAGTCTATTGTTTTCTAGGCGGCTCATGAGATCTTGTTCTTGACGCATGATATCCTCAGATCTCCCCTCTTGGATGATGCGCAGCTGCAAATCTGCCATTTGATGTTCCAATTCTTTTTTATTTTTAAATATGTTGTTGAAGGAGGAATGGTTCCATCGCTTGAGAAAATTTTTAAGGGTCTTTAACTTCTGCTGAAATTGATACATATTGGATCCTGCTGGTGGGATAATGTTGCTCCACCAAGAAGTGACCATTTCTTTAAAGCCAGGGTGAGTGAGCTAGAACTTCTCAAAATGAAATGACTTATTGCTAGCAACCCCCAGGCGAGACCATTGAAGCTGGATAGGCCAGTGATCAAATCCTGACGCAGGTAGGATTGTTGAATATATATATCCTCCAAGATGGATGACGTTATTTGAGATGAGGAATCTATCCAGCCTCGAGGTAATCTACTGAGAACCTCCCCTCCGATTGTTCCAAGTGTGGATGCCATTGGAAGAAGGAAGGTTAATCAACCAATTTCTCTTAATGAATTCTTTAAAACTTAGGTTGTCTGCTTCAACTTTGAGGTGCCCTCCTTTTTTCTCTTCTAACTTGGTGATCATGTTAAAGTATCCTCCTAAGATCCATATGGGATGGAGGCATTGGGAGTTTAGGTTCTCTATGGAGTTCAGAATATCAATTTTTTGGGTTGTGGGTTGGGGAAAGTAAACATTGGTGATATTACCATGGATTTTGGTGCCAATGAAATGGAAGGAGGCTTGAATGAAGTCATGTGAGGCATGGATGTTAGTCAGGGAGACTTAGGAGAGGGTTCCAAGCGATGGCAAGCCCTCCTGAGGCTCCTATAGCATCAACTGTGGTGGTAATACAACCTTGCCAAAGTCTGATAATGATAGAGTTCAGGGTGGTACTGGTGCATTTGGTTTCTTGCATGAAGAAGATGGTTGATTTATCTTGCATGATTTTATTTTTGATCATTCGGTGCTTGGCAAGGCTATTGAGCCCTCGTATATTCCATGAGTTGAGCTTCATTGAGAACTGTGAGGGAATTTCCGGTAGAACCTGGTCAACTTGGGATATCGTCCTGATTCAACAAGTTGTCCTCCCAGAATGATGAGTTGCTGCAGATCTAGGCGTCGCCCTCTTTTCCGAGACTCCTTTAAGATCTTATTTGTATCCATCTGGTTTCCTCCCTAGATGCTAAAAGATGGGATTTGTTGTGCTCTGGATAGGGCATCTTCTAAGAATTGAATCTGCTTGGGTGGGATCTTGTGGTATTCACGATTTTTGTATGCTGCCTCCAGTCCTAGGATGTCAAGATCACTGAAATCAATGCTTTCGGGTTCCTCCTCCATATGAAAGGGTTGTTCCATGTTTGTAGTTGTACCTTTGTCCTGTGCTTCTTGGGTCTTTTTGTCATCTACATCCATGAGGGATGAATTCTCCAGATTTGCTGATTTTCCTTTGCTGGATTAACTGTCTTGCTGAGCTTGGGATTAATTAGCACCAGGAGGCGGGGGGGATGGGGGTAATAAGGGGAGAATACTGGGCTTGCGAGGGCGCCACTGAGGGGATGGTTGATTTGGAGGAGTCAAGGGGTTGATTTGAAGTCTCGCCTTCCGTGGTGGTTTGATTAGCAAGAATGTCAAAGCTATTACTGGTGGCAGGGCGAGAGGCCTTGGGGGCTGATGTGGATTTTCTAGCGTGCCTCTTGTGATTAGGGACCTTGGTGAAACCTTCTAGATCGGTATTATCTAAGCCTAGGGAGGGTTTGGGTGGTTGATTGAGTGGGAAATCTTTGAAGAGATGCTCGTGCTCATGGCATCGGCGACAAAAAAAAGGCACATGTTCATAATCAATAGTTTGGACCCATTCAAAAACATCATGGAATAGACTTACCAAGTCCGAGAGAGTTTTGGCCAGGTGCATGTAGACACAAATTCTGGGATAGGCAGTGTAACGATTGAGCTTGGTTTCTTCTGAAGTCTTGATGAATTCCCCAAGGTTGTTGCCAATATCTTTGAGGGATTAGTCATCCCAATAGTCTTGTGGGAGTGATTACATCCCGATCCATACGGGAACCCAGTTGAAGTCCTCTTTGTCTGGGTTAAATCTTTCTACCCAAACCCGTAAGAAGAGGTCTCCTGAGTTAAAGAAATACGGTCCTCCAGCCATGATGCGGTTTTTGTCCTCTATGCAGGTGAATATGACATTGAAGAAGCCTTTTGGTCCTAGCTGGAGGGAGATGTTCCCTTTAGGCTTCCATTTAGAGGCTATCCAACCTTGAAGCGCTTTCTCAGTGGGACAAAAACTAATAAATTTCCCAATGACGGCATGGTCCCTCATGAATTGTATTATGGTATTGATGCAGTGGGTAGGAAGATAGATTTTGGGATGTTCTGTAGCTATCGAAATGCATGTTGAGGACAATGCCTTCCTCTGTTTCATTTTGTCTTTTTGTTCTTCTATTAGGTTTTCTGGAGTGCCTGCCGATTCAGAGATCCATGGCTGATCATTGAGAGGCGTAGATTCGTTGCTATTCAGATTGTCGTCGGGTGGTGGGGGGGGGGGGGGGCCAGGTGCGCCTACCCCCCACTTCAGGAGACGCCATTTCCTATGGCTTTGGATGCGATGCACATTAGAACCTTGCTTGCAGTGAGGTGTCATTGAGGTAAAGGGGAGGAGCCCTGTTGGATCTCGTCTTAGGGTTGGGAAAACCCTAGGTATCCATAGAGGAGACGTAGTCCTTCTCTCCACTCATCCTCAATTAAACTATAATTTTAATAAAAAAATTATAATTATAATTATAATTATATATATATATATGATGATGATGGTTAACGTCCACTGAGACCAAACTTTGGTCTATCGGACCTATAATTTTCTTAGTTCTAAGTTCTTAATTGTCTGGCTTCTCGTCTTTCTTGTTGATATTGTTGTTGTAGCTTTATTTTTCTTCTCTACGGTCTTCCAACTTCCTTTATCTTGCACCTCCTGGGACACTGGTGTCTTATCTTCGGGATCTGGGAGATCTGCTTTGCTGCTAAATGAAGATTTCTTCTGCGCGATATTCGAATCCTCATAATTGTTGATGCTGGAGGGGCTATTGAGTTCATTTTTTTGATGTTGGACGGGGCTTTCCCCCTGCTTGTCTTGAGGGTTGTTTCTTTCTTGCCTGATTTCTTGTGATTCAGAGTTTTCTGGAGAGTATTCTTCCTTGATGACAGTTTAATGTTCCTTTTGTGCTCCTTCCCACCATGTAGATCTATGGTGAGTCTTTTTAGCAGAATTTTTCTAGGAGACTTTTGGGGAATTTTTGGCTATATGGCTTGTCTCAAAGCAGGATCGACATCTGAAGAGGACACTTTCATAGTCAAGTTTCTGGTTCCATACATAGTCTTTGCTTGTTAGGATTATTTCAGCTAGGAATCCAGTGCTGAAGTCCATTTCAACACAGATGCGTGCATAAGTGGTTCTAACATATTCCTTTGTTTCTGGGCACTGGCAGTAAAATTTCCCAATTGCATTTCCAATGGCTTTTAGCGAGGAGAGATTCTAGAGATGCAAAGGTAGGTTTGGCTATCTGACCCAAACTGGTGCTGAGGTTATGACTGTTGTTGAGGGATCGAATGATGGGTTCCATGGCTTCATGAATAGGCCCGAGTTTTCCCAAAACCAAGGGCCAGAATCTAAAATGCATTGTCTGCTTTCAGAGTTTTCAAAATCTACTATAAATAAACCCTTAGCACAGGGGTAGATATTAATTTCATCAGAAATAACAGGCTTCCATACCTCTGAGATCCAATTGTGGAGAGTTGTCAGTCGCGGCCAAAAGCCATTAAACCAACAGATTAAGGCACTTTCAGAAAACTTCAAGGCCTCATCTAGTGAGGCCTTCACCACCTGCATGGTGGGAGCTGAGGCTTCACTGACGATGTGGGCAAGAGCTTGACTCTCAGAGGCGGACGAAACTGGGCCGGAAATTATCTTTGCAAAGCTGGGAGCCATACTAGACCCAAAGGTGAAGAACCTGGAATGCGAGGGTGAGAAACTACTGATAAGGACTTTCGTTCTATGTGTATCGATGTTGGAATCGATCCAATTTGCCCAGCATCTGAGCCTTCAATTCAAAAAATTTCAAAGAATTTGCAAGAGACGATCAAACTGTCAAACTTCAGATCTTCAAAGGAATCTAATCAGCTACAACACCTGCCTGCGAACTCAAGTAAATCGTTTGGACTGTATTTGCTGATATCAGCAAACTGGACCGCAGACCTAGAATGCGAGGGCGAGAAACTGTGGAAAAATACTTTTGTTCTGCGAGTATCGATGTTGGAATCGATCTAGTTTTCCCAACATTCGAGTGTGCAGAACTGGATCACCACAGAATTACAGAACCAGATCACCACAGAGCCGGATCACTGCCCCATAGAACCGGAGTGAAGAAGTCACCGTAGAACCAGAGTGAAGAAGTTACCGCACCGCTGTGGAGTTTAAACTGCCCGCGAATTGAATCTTCAATCTCCAATCTCTGCTCGGATCTTTGTCACCGCAGAATATATATATATATATATATATAATTCATTTTTTTAAAAAGTAAAGTGTATTTTTTATTTTAAAACTAAAGATTTTTTTCAAGATTTTTAAAACTAGTTTTTAATATGTTTGGATTTTATTGACTAAGTTGTTGTATAAACATGCCTAGGGTTATTAAAAAAACAAATTGCCACGTCAAAAAGGTGTCTTGGACTCTAGTGGGCTTATGTTATTATTATTTAGTTGAGGCTCACAATTTACATGTTTTATGAAAATGTTTTAATGGAAAGGAGGCTACTTGATCTAACATGTCATTTCATAATTGATTTTTGAAATTTGAATTTGGAACATAATAAAAACTAAACTTCATAAAATTAATTAACTTATATCTTATAAATAATAATTATTCATTTATTTATTACTATATTTATTTGTATAACAATTTAAAAGTATTATAAATGTTTCTATTACTAAAATAACATAGTAAATTGGAATATTAGAAAATATGTAATTTTAAGAAAAATGAATATAATGATGATGATAATCATTACTATCATAAACCCAATGGAATAACATTAAACCCTAATATTAATATTAAACTCAATGGATTATTATTAAAAACCAAAGGGATTAATATTGAAAACAAAACAGATTAAACCCTAGGATTAATATTATAGACCCAATGAATAATATTAATCTCTGGAAATATGAGCCCTTAGATTAATAAAGGTAAGGGATTGATATTATAAACCCAAAAATTCTAATAAAATCAAGTGACTAATACACCCTAGGGTGACTATTATAAAACCTTATATTAATATGTCAACCATGGTTTATCAAAATCAATCATGGTCAATGATTTCCCAATGTTGCATTGTGAAAAAATTGTTTCAATATGAAAATCAACCATTGTCAACCATGGTCTAACATCGCATTGTGACAAATATTGTCTCAATATGAAAATTATTCTTGGTGAAGCATGGTCAACCATGGTCCAATGTCTCATTGTGACAAGGGTTGTCTCAATATGAAAATCAACCATGGTCAAACATGTTTATTCTAAGACTTATAATATTTATCTTATGGTTTATATACCTTGGGTTTATATTATTAATCCCTTGGGTTTAATATTATTTCATTGGGCTCATAATTCCTTGGTGTTTTAGTAATAATCCCTTAAGTTTATAATATCGATCCCTTGGGTTTATTAATCTAAGGGCTCATATTCCTAAGGTTTAATATTTTTCACTTGAGTTTAATATTATTCCCTTGGGTTTATAATCTCTTGGGTTTATAATATCTTCGGTTGTTAGTATTTTCTCAATATGAAAATCAACCATGTCAACCATGGTCAAGCATGGTCAACCATGCTCTATAAATGAAAACATGGTCATCCATGGTCATCTATGGTCAATCATGGTCAACCATGGTGGAACGTCGCATTGTCACAAGATTGTGTTGATACGAAAATCAACCATGGTTAAGCATGACCAACCATGGTCCAACGTTGCATTGTGACAAGGATTCTCTCAATATAAAAATCAACCATGGTCAACCATTTTTATTTTAGTGTTTATAACATTTATCTTAGTGTTTATATATCTTGGGTTTATAATATTAGTCCATTGGGATTAATATCATTCCCTAGGGTTCATGATCCCTTAGGTTTTAGTATTAATCCCCTGCCTTTATAACATCAATCCCTTAGGTTTATAATATCAACCATGGTCAACCATTGTCAATCTTAGTCAGCCATGGTCAACGATGATCGAATGTCACGTTGTGACGATGATTGTCTTAATATGACAATCAACCATGGTCCAAAGTCGCATTGTGACAAAGTTTTTCTCGATATGAAAATAAATCATGGTCAACCATGGTCCAACGTCACATTGTCACAAGGATTTTTATCAATATGGAAATCAACCATGGTCAACCATGATTATTTTAGGGTTTATAATATTTATCTTCGGGTTTATATACCATAAGTTTATAGCTTTTAACCCTTGGGTTTATTATTCTCTTAGGTTTATAATATCAAACCCTTAGGTTTATTATTCCCTTAGGTTAATAATATTGATCCATTTTGTTTATTATTCCCTTGATGTTGCATTATGATGAATATTGTCTCAATATGAGAATCAATGATAATCAACCATGGTCCAATTTCCATGATAAATATTTTGTCGATTTGAAAATGAATCATGGTCAACCATGGTCCAGCGTGACATTATGACAAGGATTATATCAATATGAAAATCAATTGTGGTCAAACCTTTTTATTTTAGTGTTTATAAGATTTATCTTACGGTTTATATTACTAGTTCCTTGTTTTTAACCATGGTCAACCATGGCGAACCATGTTTTATAAAATCAATCATGGTTAACCATGGTCAATCATAGTCAACCATGGTCCAACGTTGTATTGTGACAAAGATTGTCTCAATATGATAATCATGGTCAACCCTCGTCAACCATATTTTATAAAAGGAAACATGGTCATCCATGCTCAATCATGGTCAACCATGGTCAAACGTCATATTGTCACAAATATTGTGTTCAATTGAAAATAAACCATGCTTTAGCATGGTCAACCATGTTCCAATGTCACATTATGAAAAGGATTGTCTCAATATGAAAATAAACCATGGTCAACCATTTTTATTTTAGTGTTTATAACATTTATATTAGGGTTTATATGCCTTGTATTTATAATATTAGTCCTTTAGGTTTAATATTATTCCATAGGGTTCATAATCCCTTGGGTTTTATTATTACTCCCTCAGGTTTGTTATTCCCTTGGGTTTATAATATCAATCCCTTGGGTTTATTATTCCCTTGGGTTTATAATATCAACCATGTTCAACCATTTTCACTCTTAACATGTAGAAAACCCATGTAGATTCAAACTGCTAATTTTAATATGCTAGAACTATAGACTTGAATCTACTCTACTGATTGCATAAACCAATTACGATCAAGAAATCACAAATAATACAAGAGAAAGAATTTCAATCACACATTACACAATGATTTCCTTGGGAAATACACAACTAAAAACCCTGCTATTTGTATATTGCATTAGTCAGAAAATATGAGAAGATTACAATGTTTTTCTCAAGCCGGAGAAACCTCTGCATTATCTCTATCTGTCTCAATGATTCCTTGACAAGCCTAGGCTAATAAGTAACCAATTCTATACCTGCAAGGATCCCTATTTACTTTTTTTGTTTCCTTGGGTAATTAGGCCCTATTAATTAGGGAAATTCCCAACCAAAAATACATAATTCATCTAAGGCCTTCCTATGACTGCATGTAGAGCTTGTATAATTTGGATGATTATACCACTGACAGTACACTGCCCTTGAACTCCTATCTCAACTAGGTATTTCTCAGAACTGACATGCATGAATTATTTATGAGTGAATCATCAACTAACTAATTGAACACATGAAGTGACACCCCACTGTCTAACCTCCTACTAGTTCCTCCATCATTTTGAATTAGTTTAACTTACTTTAACTCAGATAAACTAAATTAATTAATTACAACTCAAAATAAACTCAACCAGGGCTCCTATAATGTAGGAGACACTCTATATGACTCCAAATAGACCCTCAACTTGAATTAACTGAACCAACTAAGTATAATTAACTTAGTTAACTCGCACAAGTTGTCATGTGATCCAGATTTATGCTGGAACGCAACAAAATACACATATAACCATAAATACAAAGATGCAGTTGAAATAACACTTCATTTCATTAATATCAAAGAACAGAAATTTGTTTACAGACATAATGGAAATATACTAGCTAGGGCACTAGTAGCTTATCTCTGAGAAGAGATGTGGAGGCTACAGGCCTCTGAACTCTATGTTACAATGAGGCTTGAAGGCCTATATATTATTGAGAAACAATGGAAAACTCTAACATCCAAAAACCTAACCCTAGGAGATGAAACCCAGACTAGGCCCCCGTCGAGGTAAATGGGTACATCAATTTCCCGGGGTCGTAACTTTGGCATACTATCTTTATTTGACACACATGATACACTATTAGAAATATCTATCGGAGGACTACAAATAATGACATTGAATATCAAGTTTGGAAGACTCATATTCACTAGAGGTTTCACGCCCAAAAAATGTTCTTTAGGGCCCCAAAAGGGCTTCAGAAGTTCAGGACCCGAAAAAATGCTAAAAATAGTAAATTGTGCTACAATTAAGGAAACCGAAAAAATGAAAGAAACAATAGTGGAGGTCCAAGTGGAATAGGCGAGTGGCCACCAATATCCACCTAGATCATCATGATATGTGGAATTACAATTTTATTCTAATTTAATTGAATGGAAAATTAAATTAAAATATTTGTTGGTGCCATTTTCAACACTCCCTCTAAGCAAGGGATTATCAGATACTTTGATCCTGCCTCTATGGAACTTTAATTTTCCTCTTGATAGTTCCTTCGTCAAGATGTCTACATCATGTTCTTTTGTAGGAATGTACTATAGCATCATAATCGACCTTTGCACACAATCTATGACATGGTGGTACTAGATGTCGATATGCTTGGACCTATCATGAAAAAATAGATTAACCAAGAGTTTAATGCAACTCTAGTTGTCATAGTAAATCGTTGTAGGATCCATTTGTTGACCAAAAAACCCAACAAGGATCTTCCTAATCTAGATAGCCTCATAAGTTGCTTGATTAGCAACCATAGACTCTACTCCTGCTAAACTAAGTGCAACTGATCTCTGCTTCTTGTTGTACCATGCAATTGTTGTTGTCCCAAAACTGAAGATGCCCTCTAATGTGCACTTCCTTTCGGATGGAATCCCTACCCAATATACATATGTGAAGCCTTAAAGCTTCACTCCCTCTATTCACATGTACCAAAGACAAAACTAAGTTGTGCCTCTAAGGTATCTCAACACATGTTTGGTTGCCTTCCAATACAGCTTGGTTGGCTTAACCATTGCTTGACTAAACTATTTAACCACATAACACATGCCTAGTCTTATGCTCACCATGTACATAATTGAACCCACAAGCTGCCTGAAAATGGTAGCTTCCACCACTTCACCTAAAGTAGCATCTTCCTTCCTCCAATTCCCTGCTAAAGGAGTCTCCATGGGTTTGTTTCTCTCCATGTGAAACTTATTTAGTATCTAATTGACATACTTCCCTAAGAGACAAACATTTCCCCATCTCTTTGCAAAATTTCCAAACCAAGATAATAATGCAAGAGCACCATGTATTTCATCTCGAATTATCTTACGAAATCCTCTTTGCAAGACTTTATCAGCTGCTTATCACTTATAATTAAATAATCAACATATAATACTATAATCAATAATTTACCTTCAACCATAATATGGTAGAGGTTCATATCTGCTTCACTTTTAGTGAATCCCAACGCGGTAAAATAGTTTTCAATCCCAGTGTACCAAGCATAAAGTGCTTCCTTCAATCCATACAATTTTTTCTTGAGTCTGCACGCATGCAAATCTTTGTTGAAGGTCTAAAATCATTCCAGTTGCTCTAAGTACACCTCTTCCTCAATCACTCCATTGAGGAAAGTTGTCTTGACATCCATCTGATGTATCTTCCATCCCATCTACGCTAAAAGTTCTAGAATAGATTTGATTGAAGAGTACCTTACTACTAGAGGAAAAATATCTTCGTAATCAATTCCCTCCACCTTAGATAAACACTTTGGCCACAAATATGGCTTTGTGTTTCTTGACACGCGTATATGCTGCTTGCTTCACCATGTAGATCCACATGGATCTTGCAATTGACTTTCCTCTGGTGTCGGGACAACTTCCCATGCACTATTCCTGATAATGGAGTCATACTCCCCTACCATGGCATCAACCCATACTGGTTTCTACACTTCTTCCATGAATGAGGATGGCTCAGTCTCTACACTCTCTCTCATAAGATCCATGTAGCTAATGTACCACTCTGGAGACCTCATGTGTCTGTGTTGTGATGTGGGTACTCCCACATTCTCTCTAGAATCATGCATAAACCTATCAGCCTCTCTGGTGCGCTTACTTCCATCTCTCGATGCCTCTGCATGAGTGGGTTCTTCCACTCTTTGCTCCTCTACTTATGGTTGCTCCACATCTTGAGGTTCTTTTTTTGGAGCTAAAAGCTCTTCGTCTGCATGCAACTGAAGCTCCCTCTCAAGGGAAATTTGCATGACATTCTCTTAATTGAATTTCAAATCTCTACGAACTATTGTCATCTTGTGAGATGACAAGTACACTTGATAGTTGTGAGCTGTATCAATGTACCCCACAAATAGTCCCAACTCTGTTGTTGGTTCTATATTTTTCCCCGCATCCTTGGAAACATGATAGTAAACTAATGAACCAAATATTTGAAAGTGTGCCACATCTAATTTCTTAGTTGAAAAATATTCCTCTAGTGTAATCATCTCGAGAATTCGACAAGGACATATGTTATGCACATTTATTGTTGTGTTGCATGATTCATCCCACAAGTGCAACGGTAGGCCTTGATCATGTAACATTACTTGTGCAACTCCCACAATAGTTTTGTTCATTTTTTTTTTAACCCCATTATGTTGTGGGTTATGACGTGCTATCAATTCCCATTGAATGCCTTCTGAAGCACAAAATTTCTTGAATTCATTCAACACATATTCTTCACTGTTTTCACTCATGGCAGCCTTCACTTTCCTGCCTGTGACCTTCTCAGAAATTTATTTAAACTCACAAAATTTTGATAACATCTGTTCTTTCTTATGCATCAATAATATCAAAAAATTCCGTGAAAAATCATCTACAAAAATCAAATAATACCTATGTTTGGCCATGAAGGATATCGATAATGGTCCACACATATCTTAGTGAACTCTTTCAAGGATCGCTTGTGCTCGATTTTACTTATCATGAAAAGTGGCTTTCGTGTACTTACCCAATGTACACCCTTTGCATGTATCACACCGCTCAAGTTCACCCTTGGGAACTACTATAAAAATCTGTTGCATGATCTTCAAAGCTACATGGTGTAGATGGCCTAATATTCTATGCCATAACTCACCAATGTCTCAACTCTACACCTTCTATGCTTTTGTGCTCAAGGCACCAAAATCTTCTACATCCAATTTGTAAAGGTTCTTTACACGAACCCTAATCTTCTTCACCTGTCTCATGGCTATGTGACGAAGGAACACCTTTCCTTTGCTAAAAATCACATCATAGGCAAGATCTTCCAACATAGAAACTGAAACTAAATTCTTCTGCAAACCTGGAACATACATGGCATCTTTCAATGCGATAGGAGAAACAGAATCCCTCTGAAAGGTAACAATACTAATGTCGGTCACACTATACCTCCCATAATCTCCTATCTCGATGTGCATCTGGAGGTCCTTCTTCTTTAAGTCGTTGAAGAAATCTTTGTTTCTAGTCATATGGAATGATGCTCCATTATCCAGTTACAACACAAAATCCATAATCAATGACACCATGCATGGGATGAGGGTGAAATGCAACTCAAATTGTGAATCAAGAGCTTCAGCTGCCGCTCCTCCTGAGGGATTCTTTCCGAACTTCTTGTGTGGACACTTCATGGCATAGTGTCCCAGCTCGTGATAGTGAAAAAAAAAAAATATTTGACAAGTCCTTCTTCTTTCCTATTAAAAAAAAATCTGATTTGGAATGGGATGACTTCCATTTCCGTTGCATTTCCTTTCTAGCAAAGGCACAATTCTCCTCATCATCATTCTTTGATGAGGATCCATCTTTGGTGTTCCACCAAATATATTCTTGTACCAAGTCAGACCACAAATGTTCTCACTCCGTAGCTTCTCCCTCCCATTTATTGAATCCTGGTAGTTGTGGAAGCTCTTGGAAAGGCCTAGAAGTTCTAGGCTCACCATACCATCCTCGAAAACTTTTACACTAACACTTCCATGCTCATCCTAAAATTAGGTGAACTTGGTCAAGTACTTTGGTATTGTGTCATGCTTCTCCATCTCGATTTTCCTAGGCTTGTCCTTTAGTTCCAACTTCATGTGCTCACTACTGTTATGAAAAAAATATGTTAATTCCTTCCAAATTTCATATGGAGTTTCCTTTCCATGTACGTTCAAGAAAATATGATCTCTAACACCTTCCAATAGAATACTTCTTGCCTTTGCTACATTCTTTTCCTAGGCCGCTAGATCTTGAGCATCAGTCAGTGCAGGCTTAGGAATATCACTGTCTATGAACTCCTTCAGCCTGTTATCTTCCAACACTGCTTCCATCATGTCCTTCCATGCTATGTAATTCTAAATACCATCAAGGGAATATTCGAGTCTCAATCCATATAATGACTTCTTGATCCTGCTACTAGTCTTGAAAAGTAGATTTGTAAATTTGATTCACCTACATAGAAAAACCATGTATTCTTATATTCTATAGTGATTCCTTATCTGATACCATGTAAAAAATCCATGTAGATTCAAACTTTTGGTTGTAATATGCTAAAACAATAGACTTGAATCTACTTTACCAATTACGGAAACCAATTACGATCACAAAATCACAAAGTATACAAGAGAAAGAATTTCAATCACACATTACACAATGAATTCCTAGGGAAATCCACAACTAAAAAACCTGTTATATGTATATTCCATTAATCATAAAATACGATAATATTATAATGCTTGTCTCAAGCCTGAGAAACCTATGCACTGTCTCTATCTGTCTCACTTCTTCCTAGACAAGCCTAGGCCAATACTTAATCAAATTTCTGCCTACCAAGATCCCTATTTCCTTGTGTTGTTTCCTTGGGTAGTTAGGCCTTAGCAATTAGGTAAATTCCCAACCACAAATACGTAATTCATCCAAGGCATTCCTTTGACTGCATGCACCACCTATACAATTTGGATTATTATACAACTAACAGTACATTGCCTTTGAAATCCAATCTCAACTGGGTCTTTCTCATAAATGACATGCATGAGTTATTTATGAGAAAATCATCAGTTAAATGGTTGAATAGATGAAGCCACACCCCACTGTCTAACCTCCTACTAGTTCCTCCATAAATTGGAATTAGTTTAAATGACCTTAACTCAGATAAATTGAATTAATTAATTACAACTCAAAATAAACTCAACTAGGGCATCTATAATGTAGGCGACACTCTACGTGCCTCTAGTTATATCCTCAACTCAAATTAACTGAACCAACTAAGCCTAATTAACTTATTAAATCGTACAAGATGTCATGAGATGTGGAATTACAATTTTATTCTAATTTAATCAAGGGAAAATTAAATTAGAATATTTCTTGGTACCATCAACATAACAAACCATGGTCAACAATGCCTCAATGTGGCATTGTGACAATGAATGTCTCAATATGGAAATAAATTATGGTCAACCATGGTCCAACGTCACATTGTTACAAGGATAGTCTCAATATGGAAATAAACCATGGTAAACCATGTATATTTTATGGTTTATAATATTTATCTTAGGTTTCATATACCTTGGGTTTATAATTTTTATCCCTTGGGTTTATTATTCCCCGAGCTTTGTAATATTAATCCCTTGGGTTTATAATATCAATAATTCTCAACAATGTTTTATAAATTCAATCATGGTCAACCATGGTCAAACGTCACATTGTGATGAATATTGTCTCAATATGAGAATAAACCATGGTCAACCATGGTCCAAAGTCACATTGTGAAAATTATTCTCCTTATTTGTAAATTAATCATAGTTAAGCATGCTCAACCATGGTCCAACGTCACATTGTGACAATAATTGTCTCAATATGAATATCAACCATGGTCATCCATGGTAATGTTTATTTTAGTGTTTATAATATTCATCTTAGGGTTTATATACGTTGGGTCTATAATATTAGTCTCTTGTGTTTAATATTATTCAACCATGGTCAACCATGGTTCAACATCGCATTGTGACAAATATTATCTTAATATGAAAATAAATCATTGTCTTAACCATGGTCCAATGTCATATTATGACAAATATTATCTTAATATGGTAATCATGGTCAACCATGGTCAATAATGGACAATCATGGTCAACCATGGTCAATCATGGACACTCTTAGTCAACCATGGTCAACAATGTTTAATAAAATCAAACATAATCATCCATGGTCAATCATGGCCAACCATGGTCAAACGTCACATTGTCACAAATATTGTGTTGATATCACAATCAACCATGGTTAAGTATGGGCAACCATGGTCCAACGTCACATTGTGACAATAATTGTCTTAATATGAAGATCAACCTTGGTTAACCATGTTTATTTTGAAGAAAATCTAACCAATGAGATTCAATTTGATCTTATAATGTACTAAAAAAAGATACTGAATCCTTCTACAATTTGCGGAAACAAAATGCGATTGCACAATCACATAATAAGTAAGATAAATAAATTATCAATCACAACACAAGATTTATATGTGGAAAGCACACTGCCTAAAACCATGCTATTTGTATATTGCATATGGTTAAGACCATGAAACAATACAATACTATTCCTTCACTGAGAAACCTTTTCACTCTCCTCACTATCTCACTCTAATCCTGCTCAAATTTGGCTTGCAATCTAAGCAAAATCAGTCCAATATTTAACCTCTTGCTTGCCACTTCCTGCCCAACCTTAATTACGAATTCTTGGGCTAATTGAGATCATATTAATTAGGAAAATACCAATTATTGATTGTGCAATCCTTCCAAGGCTTCCCGATGACCTCATGCATGATCTGTACAATTTTCTAATAGTACAAATGATAGTTATCTTCCCTTTAACCCATGTCTTAACTAGCCCTTCCTTAGAACTGACATGCAACAACTATTTATAGCAAATTATCAGTTAACTGATTGATCAATCATTGTGAATTAAATCATATTTAGTTCAGTGGACCTATCTCTAGCTCATCTCTCAGTTAGAACTAGTTAAACTAATTTTAACTCAATTAATTGAGCTAACTAATTACAACTCACAAATAACTGCAATTGGACCCCTAAAAATAGGAAAATCCTCTACATGCATCCTCTTTGACCTCTAATTCTAATTTCCTAATCTAACTAAGTCTTCCTAACTCAGTTAACTAATAAAATTTGTCGTGAGATGAAATTACAATTTTTTTTTCCAATTTATCTAAGGGAAAATTAGATTAGAAGCCTCATATGGTGCCATTTTTTCGGTGCCATTTTCAATGTTTCTTGTTTCCAATTTCGACACTCCCTTTCAATAAGGAATTTAATCTATCCTAATCTGGTACTTTTGGAATGTTCTGCATGCAACACTTCTCTAGTGTTGTTTGCTCCTACACCTCCTAAAACTGAATAGCCTCCAAAACTGAATCATTATAATGTATCTGCCATCAAAGTCTCTAACTGCTACTTGCTACTACATTATCTACTGGAAACTCTGCACCGTTGCTGACTCTACATTTGTTCCCTCTACACTTCTGCCAACTTAGATTTGTGCTCCAATATTTGACATATGAATGCTTCAATCCTATAGATCCTTCCTGCTATTGTGCACTAGGTTTTCCCCGTAGCCAGGTCTGATCCATGAGACAAGCCATTTCAATGGATCCTGCCCAAATTTCTCTTGGGATTATTTTTTCACATTTCCCAACTTCTCACCTGAAGGTATGGTTGTATGTGCTCCTGCTTCCCATCTGGCTCGTAATTTCCCCCTTCTAAATGTCTCTGCTTGAGTGGACGCGCCCACTTGGTCTCCTCTCTGCTTCTCCAATTGTGTTTTCTAGAAAACCTTCTAAGACTACTTCTGAGGCTGCAAGTTGAGAGGAAATTTATGCTCCCCCTCAACCACTAATTCAATAACCTCTTCTTTGCTCCTCAAATATTTGCATGCATCTTCGACCTCGAGAGAATACAGGTTCATGACTCGTACACCCATCTGTTTCATCCGTCCTATGGCAATGCGTCTAAGGAAAACCTTTCCTTTTATAAACATTACATTATAACCATGGTCTTCCAATACTGCTATAGAGACAAGATTCTTCTTTAGTCCTGGAACATACAAAAGATGTGTTAGTCTAAGAGAGGAGATAGTCTCCCACTGAAAGGTAACTCTACATATGTCAGTCATGTTATACCTCTCGTCATCTCCAAACTCTATGCTTTGTTGGACGTCGTTCTCCTCCAAGTCACTGAAGAGATATCTATTCTCCGTCATATGGAATGAAGTGCCACTGTCTATATACAACATGCATCCCATTATAGTGTTGGCCATGCATGCAATGAGAGTAAAATCAAGCCCGGACTGTGAATCTAGCTCTTCACTTGTTGCAACTGTAGGCTCCTTATTTCTTGCCTTCTTCTATAGACAATTCGTGGCATAGTGCCCATGCTCGTGACAGTGAAAAAACTTGATCTTGGACAAGTATATCTTTCCCTATTCCCCTTGGAACTTCTTTCCCTTGAATATCTTTCCTTTTTAGACTAACGTAAACTCTTCTTCTTTCTCTGTGTCAGAAGTCACATCTCTGGTGCTCTGCCTTATCTCTTCTATTACCAAGTTAGACTACAAATGATCCCAGTCTCGTAGCTTCTCCCAACTATTCACAAAGTCCTGGTAGCTATGTCAACTCTTGGGAAGGCTTAAAAGAGCTAGGCTCACCAAATCGTCCTTAACTACTGTCACACCAACAATTCAAACCTCATCTCAATATTGAGTGATGTCAAGTATTTTGGTATCGTCTCACCCCCCTCCATCTTGATCTTTATGATCTTGTCCTTTAGCACCACCTTTCTATGGTCGATGCTATTCTGAAACATGTCAAGTCGTTCCACATAGCATATGGAGTCGCCTTCCCATGGAGACTCGAGACAATATGATCTCGAACTCCCTCTTGTTAGTGTCAACCTTCACAGCCTATCACCAGTGATCAATAGGCTCTTATCATGTCCTGTTAGGGTATCATAGTCAATTTTTTGTCATTTCATTAGGTCTTCAAGAAAAAAATTGGTCATTGGGTATTATATTTAGGACTATTTTCCACTCCTTCCAAAATTTTTAAATTGTTGGTCCATGTCATCAAATAAGCTGAGTGTATCATTATTTAGAGATTTTCATCATCATTTTAGTCATCATCACCATGATCTCATTCAATTCAGTGTCTCCATTAGGTCATTAGGGTTTCAAGGTCACCAAATCTCTCATTTCATGCATAAAATCTGAAAATTAGAGGAGTGGTGATAGGCAAGTTTCTTCAATAAATTTTGATTTCAAAAATGTAATTTTGTGTTTCAATATGTAATAAGTACTTCATGTTCCTAAAAGCTGGAATTCAAAGTTCCAAAGAAGCCACAAAAATTTCAAGGTTACAATGTCCAAGGTTAAAAAGTTCAAAACATGAAAGACATGCTAGAAAAAGACATGTGGGGCCCATCATCACTCAAAGAGAGTTATTCCATATTTATAAAAGGGCCAAAAATACACAAATACATTTCATTTGCATTCCTATTACCTCTTATCATCAAGCTCATTCCTCCTTTGGTGAGAAAACACAGGCTTTTTAGTTGAAAGTGGAAAAAATTTCTTAGCGTTGCCCATAGAAGCATTGCGTTGCGCATCTGAAGGAGGTGTTGCACGTAGGAGAACTGTGTTTCGCATAGGTGCTGTGCACCAATGAACTGCACTGCGCACGGGGCAGAGTTTCCCAAAATTTTCCAAAAATCACCAAAATCAAATTTTCAAGCTTCCAATCTATATTTTTCACCCTCCAAACATCATAATAAGTAAGTATATTCATTCTCTTCCTTTGCTAACCAAGAAAAAATCATAAACCTAGTCCCCTAGGGTTTTGTATGAATTGCATGCTTTTGGTTTACAAATGTGAAATGATACTTTAAAACCCTAGTATCATTGTCCCTACACCTATTTTTGCAAGTTATTCATCATTTCCATCCATCACAAACCCATTTCCCTTCATTTTGCATCATCTCCCTATAAACCCTAGCCCTATTCTAACAAATTAAGCAATTTCCTTCTTAAGGAATGAATTCATACTTCTATGTTTGTTCCTAATATCTATGTTCATCCTACACCATAACCATAAAGCCTAAAGGTTCATTCAAGCTTGCCTACCTTGCACCTCTATTCCCCTACATTTTTTCTCTTATAACCCAACTAGAGTTTCAAGCCTAGCTCTAAAGGTCCATTTTCATCCAGCACAAAAATCCAAATCAACCAAAGCCCTAGAGCCTATTATACCTAGCCTAATATATTTCATGATCTAGTAAATTTGGTTGTGATCTCATTGAGAGAGCCCTCTTAGCCTAGTAGGGTTAGCTACTAGGTCAAAGTGGTCTGTGGTTGATCCAGGTGGATATCGGTGGCCACCCACCTATTCCATTTGGACCCGTACCATCAATTCTTGCATCTTTTCACTTTCAACGCAACTTACTATTTTTAGTAGGTTTTTGGGTCCTGCCCTCTAGGAGCCATTTTGGGGCCCTAATGATCTAGGTGGATATTGGTGGCCACCCACCTATTCCATTTGAAACACCACTATTAGTTCTTTCAGTTTTTCAGTTTCAGCACAACTTACTATTTTTAGCAGTTTTTCAGGTCCTGAACTTCCAGAGCTGTTTTGAGGCCCTAAACGACATTTTTTGGGAAATCTAGGAGCAACATGGGTGGGTCCATGGACCGATGTTGCTCACACCAAGGTTTTACTCCTCGGATATATATTTATAACGAGGTATGGTGCACGTCAAACGAAGATCGTATGCCAATGTTACATCCTCGGGAAGTTGAAACACCAATTTACACAAACGGGGCCCATAGTTTTGGCACTTCATCTCCTAGGGTTAGGTTTTTGAAAGTTTAGAGTTTTCCATTGTTTCTCAATAATAAATAGGCCCTTGAGCTTCATTGTAACACAGTTCGGAGGCATGTAGCCGCCACATCGCTTCTCAGAAATAAGCTATCAACGCCCTAGCTAGTTTATTTCCATTATGTCTGTAAGCATATTTCTGTTATTTGATCTTAATGAAATGAAGTATTATTTCCGCTGCATCTCTATGTTTATGTCTATTTCTATATTTTATTGCATTCCTGTATGAATTTGAATCAATGGTTACCTTTTTTGCACTCCTTTTCATCCTTCGGAGAATTGGTGGAGTGATAACACCCCTATCAAGATCCTTCTCGCCTTTGCTACCTTCTTCTTCCATGCATCAAGAAGATGAGCATATGCTGCTATGGGTTGGGGAATATCACTTTATATGAATTCCTTCAGTCTGTTTTCCTCAATCATTGCCTCCATCATGTCCATCCATGCTATGTAATTCGAATTTCCCTCAAGAACATATTCGAGTCTTGAGCCATTGAAAGGCATCTTGATCTACTACTGGATCCTGAAGAACAAATATGTAAATTTGAATACCTATTCAATACCAACTCAATTTATTCTCTTCTATTGTGATTCCTGTCACTATGATACCATATAGAAAACTGAACCAATGGGATTCAATATGATCCTATAATGTACTAAAACAAGATACTAAATACTTCTACAATTTGTGGAAACAAAACACAATCGCACAATCACATGACAAGAGAAAGAAATTATTAATCACACAACACAAGATGTATTTGGAGAAAGAACATTGCCTAAAACCCCGCTATATGTATATTTCATATGGTAAATATCATGAAACAATACAATTTTATTCCTCCATAGAGAAACCTCTGCACTCTCTTGATTGTCTCACTCAGATCCTGCTCGAATCTGGCTTGCAATCTAAGAAAAATCGGTCCAATATTTAACCTCTTTCTTGCCACTTCTTGCCAAGCCTTGCTTACACATTATTGGGCTAATTGAGCCCATATTAATTAGTAAAATACCAATTAATGATTGTGAAATCCTTCCAAGGCTTCCTGATGAACTCTTGTATGATCTATACAATTTTCTAATAGTTATCTTCCCTTTAACTCTTGTCTTAATTGTGCCTTCCTTAGATCTGACATGCAACAATTGTTTATAGTGAATTATCAATTAACTGATTGATCACTCTGATCTATGTGGATATTGGTGGCCACCCGCCTATTCCACTTGGGGCCCCACCATTGTTTCTTTTAGTTTTTCAGCTTCATTAATTGTAGCATCATTTACTATTTTTAGCAATTTTTCAGGTCTTAAACTTCCGAAGCCGTTTTGAGTCCCTGAACGGCGTTTTTTGGGAAAAATGAGAACAACATGGGCCCCAGACTGATGTTGCTCACATAAAAAGTTGTATTCCTCAGATATATCTTTCTAACAAGGTATTATGCGCATCAAATGGAGATCGTATGCCAAAGTTACGCCCCCAGGAAGTTGATGTACTAATTAACCCAAATGGGGCCCATATTTTTGGTGCTTCATCTCCTAGGGTTAGGATTTTTGATGTTAGGGTTTTCCATTGCTTCTCAATAATAAATAGGCCTTCGAGCCTCATTATAACACAATTCAAAGGCTTGTAGTCACCACATATCTTCTTAGAGATAAGCTACCAGCGCCCTAGCTAGTTTATTTCCATTCTGTCTGTAAGCATATTTCAGTTATCTAATATTCATGAAATGAAGTATTATTTTTGTTGCATCTCTGTGTTTATGTGTATTTCTGTATTTATTGTGTTCCTTCATAAGTCTAGATCAGCGGTATCAGAGCGGTCTGCTCTTTCTCGATCCTTCTTTGCATGTCCCCAACGAGGCTAGGGTATAAAGAGTTAGGGCTCGATCTGGTTGAACCTTTGAAAGATTAGCCTCGCAAACCCCGATGGTCACCATGGGGGACAAAAATAAATATGATGGACCAAGAGATCCTATCAAAATATTGTTCGAAGAGGCCCTCGAGAAACAAAGGAAAGCGATGATGGATAAATTTTCCCAAATCCTTCAACGACTTCCCATCGGCGGTGCATCTACATTCCGTAGCCATTCTGGAGGTACAAATCCTTTGAAGGTACAAGTAAACTTTGATATTCCCATATTTGAGGCCAAATTGATGCAGACGTCATATATAGATGGTTGAATCTATTAGAAGGGTATTTCTTGGTTCATGACTTTTCCAACTGGGAAAATATTACTTTTGCACTCCTCAAAGTCGCCCCCCATGTTAAGGACTAGTGGGAAACCTATTGTGAGCAAAAGGACGGGAGGGAACCCTATCTATTTTCAGCTGCAACCACTTGGAATTATTTTTGAAACGACATCAAGGAACAATATTATTTCGTGGGGAATTATGAGGACAGTACATACAATGGACTACGCTGCGGTAGTAAAGGGGTCAAAATGTGCATGAGATGACGAATCTGTTACATACATGCACACAAAATTGGGTATTGAAGATTCAAAGAAACAATTGGTGTTGAAGTATCGCAGTTCTCTGCACAAATACATTCAGGAGGAAATGGAGTTCCTTGAAATCTCTTCGCTTGACACAACATATCAGTACGCTGCCAAGATTGAGCAAAAGTCCAAACAGAAGAAGTGAGACTTTGGATTAGTGAATCAAAAGCAAGGGAAAGGTGCCCCCAAAACATAGAACAAAGGACAAAGCCAAGGAAGGACAGCCCAAGATAACCCACTAAATCTGCAAGCAAAGAACAACACTATGAAGCTAAAGAAGGACACCGGAAAGTGGTGTGACTTCCATAAGAGCTCCACTCACAACACAAGTGAGTGTCAGGCCAAGCAATCCCTGGTGGTCGAGATGAACGCTTTTGAATCAGATGCATACTCCGACTCTGAATTAGAACCTGACAAGGGGAATGATAAAGGGCAGTAGATTATCGATGTGGAGCCCAATGCCACTATTTCCACCATGAATATCTAGAAGGTGGAATCAGACGATCCAGAGGAGGGGCAGCACCCCTTCCATTCCCATATGTGGGTAAAGGGTTTCCCGCTGCATATCATTGTCAACAATGGGAGTCGAAAGAACCACATTTCAGCATAGGTTGTGAAGCATTTGTTTTTTTTTACCACAACACACCCACAATCATACACCATCAGGTGGCTTCACCAAGGATGGGATCTTCGCATCAGCCAACAGTTTCGCCTTCCCTATAGCATCAAGTCCTTCATGGATGAGGTATTATGTGACATTTATCCTCTTGATGTTTATGATGTATTATTAGGCCAAAAATACTTGTGGAAGCGACATGCTATGGATGAGTCTCAACCTTGCATTGTTATTGTTACACTGGGAAATAAGTTGTACAGGATACAAGAGGTAGCACCAACTATGGCCATCTCTTTGGTTACTGCAAAACAATGCAGTAAGCTCATTTCCAAAACTGGGAATTTTTTTTTACTGATAATCCTCCCTCAGGGCAAGAAGAAGACGATGGCTACAACCTCCAGACAGAGCGACAAGGTCGTGGAGGTGTACGGGGACATCTTCACCTCACCCGCAGGGGTACCTCTACACTGTCAGGTCAAGCACCACATCGATCTGACCCTAGGTGCGTCACTGCCCAATGGACCAATCTATCGGTGCTATGTTCTGGAGAATGACGAAATCAAGAGGCAGATTCAGGAGCTGCTATAGAAAGGTCACATCTAGCCATGTTCATTTCCCTGTGGGAGCCTAGTCATGTTGGTGTAGAAGAAGGATGGGACTTGGAGACTCTGTGTTGACTATTGGGCACTGAACAAGATCATTGTCCAGAATAGGTACCCGATCACATAGATTGATGGTCTTCTGGACAAACTCAAGGGGGAAATATATTTTAGCAAGGTCGACTTGAATTTTGGTTATCACCAAGTACCAATCGAACCCTTCAATGTGTGGAAAACTGCCTTCAAAGCCAAGGAGGGAATTTTTGAATGGTTTGTCATGAATTTCGGGTTGACGAATGCTCCTAAAACCTTCATGAGGCTGATGGATGACATCTTGCAGTCATTCACCAACTCATTTGTAGTAGTGTACTTGGATGACATCTTGATCTTCAACCAGACTTAGGAAGAGCACCTCCACCACATCTGACAGGTCCTCCAAACACTACGACAACACAAGTTGTGTGCCCATTTGGAGAAGTGTACTTTTGGCATGACCCAGGTTCAGTATCTGGGATACATTATTAATGACCGGTGGTGCATAAGGATCCAACAAAGATCTAAGTCATTCGATATTGGCCAACCCCAACCACTCTAATAGAGCTCTACAACTTTCTTAGTCTTGCCAATTTCTACCATAGTTTTGTGTTGGGATTCTCTCATATCACTTGGCCTTTGAGCCAAGTCACCAAGGGAGGAGCGAAAGAAAAATTATTATGGTCTAAATCTCAATAGAAGGTGTTCGTTAAGTTGAAACATCGCCTTTGCCCTGCCCCAATGCTCACATTACCAGACTTGCAACAACCATTTGAGATCGAGACAAATGCCTCAGAGTATGCTATTGGGGCAGTTCTTACTCAACAAGGGCATCCAGTGGCATATCACAGTGAGACACTGTCTGACACAGTCTAGAAGTATCCCACTTATGAAAAAGAGATGTATTCCATTGTGTAGGCTTGGCGAAAATGGAAGCATTACATTTTAGGGGAAGGAAACGGTCATCCACACAAACCACAGACCCTTGTAGCTCATATAGACACAAGGGAAGTTGAAGAATGTTCACCATCAGATGTGGTCCACATATCTACAAAAATTTCATTTGAACATCGATTACAGGAAGGGAAGCACCAATAATGTTGCAGATTTCCCCAGCCTTCTGTCGATCGTGGCGCTAACCACCGTGGTCAAATCTTGTGGGCACAAGAATTTTGATTAGCCACTTCTCTACAAGGGTGATCCATAATTCGGCCACACATACAAGATACTCTTGAGGGTAAGCAAGTTCCAAAATTTTACCTCCAGGATGCACTACTATGTCACGTGGGACACCTTTGTGTTCCTTCAAGTGATCGTGCCAAGATGAATCGAGAAGTGCACTACAGTTGCGTCACTCAGCATTTCTGGGCTGTGAAAATAGTGGTAGTACTGCAGAAGTATTTATATTGGCCAAAACTTCGACTGGATGTTGGGAAGTACATCAGATCTTGCACTTCCTGCACCATTGCCAAACTGACCATCAAGAACCAAGGCCTCTATACTTCATTGACTACCCCTAATCAAACTTGGGAATCCATCTCCATGGATTAAATGTCGGGCCTTCCTTATGCTAAGCATGGAAACGACTGTGTTTTCGTGGTCGTCGACAGATTCTCAAAGATGGCCATTATTGTGGCTTGCAAGAAGGATATCGCAGCTAAAAACATTGCTAAACTCTTCTTTTAACGAGTGTGGGTACACTTTGGGATCACACGATCTATCATCTTAGATTCAGAGAACAGGTTCCTCAGTGCATCTTGGTCCAACCTCTGGTCAATGCTGGACAACAAGCTCACCAAGTCCACAACTTTCCATCCCCAAACTGATGGCTAGACAGAGTTCGCTAACAAGATGATCATACACATTCTGTGCATGTACAACTCAAAGAGTCCACTCACATGGGATGAGAGCCTCCCCTATGTACAAAAAAAACTATAACTGGGCTTTCCATAGCTATACTGGCCATAGCCCTTTTGAGGTGGGCTTGGGATTCCAGCCACTGTGTCCCATTGATGTAGCCATGCCATTTATGGCTACTCAGGCTGATTCAGCTCATGTCCAGTCTCAAGCTAACGAGGCGAAAAACTTCATTGAGCGCATTCAACACATCAGCCAATAGGTTCATGACATATTGGGTAGAGGTAATGCCAAGTACAGGCAGCGACATGATCAACATCAGGTGCCACACAAATTCTAGGTGGATGACAAAGTGTGGCTACATTTACAGGAGGAGCGCCTCGCTAGACCCCACTGTAAGCTTCGCCCGCTCCGATATGGGCCATACACCATCACTAAGACTATAGGGGAAAATGCCTTCGAGCTCAATATTCCACTATTCCTTGGTCTGCACCCAGTGTTCAATGTTGACCACCTTCAACTCTACTTCCCACCTCTACTAGACACCTTTGACATAGCAGAACAACTCACACCAACAGAGTTAAACCCAGACTGCATGGAACAGGCCACCATAGATCGTATCACATATACGCAAATCAAGAACACTCTCCAACATAAGATCCAACTGTATCGGGTTGTCAAAGTTGGCCAACTACTGCACTACGGCAAGTGGCTCACGAGGGACTAAGTTCAGCAGAAGTTTGCTCATCTCATGGAGGAGTTCAATGAAATGGGGACCACTTCTTCCTAAGGGGGTAGGAATGATCTAGGTGGATATTGGTGACCATCCACATATTCCTCTTGGGGCCCCACCGTTGTTTCTTTTAGTTTTTCAGTTTCCTTAATTATAGCACAATTTACTATTTTTAGCAGTTTTTTTAGGTCCTGAACTTCCCGAGCTATTTTGAGGCCCTAAACAACATTTTTTGGGAAACCAGGAGCAACATGGGTGTTTAACTTATGTTTCTCACATTAAAATTTTTAGTCCTCAGATATATATTTATAACGAGGTATTGTGCACTTCAAACGAAGATTGTATGCCAAAATTACGCCCCTAGGAAGTTGATGTTTCAATTTACCCAAATGGGACCCATAGTTTTGGCGCTTCATCTCATAGTGTTAGGTTTTTGGATGCTAAGGTTTTCCATTGTTTTTGAATAATAAATAGGCCTCCGAGCCTCATTGTAACATAGTTTAGAGCCTTGTACCCACCACATCTCTTCTTAGAGATAAGCTACCAACGCCCTAGCTAGTTTATTTCCATTGTCTGTAAGAATATTTCAGTTATGTGATATTAATGAAATAAAGTCGTATTTTTGCTACATCTCTGCATTTATGTGTATTTCTGTATTTTATTGCATTCTTGCATAATTATGGATCACACTCATTGTGAATTAAATCATATTTAATTCACTGGACCTATCTCTTGCTCATCTCTCGCTTAGAACTAGTTAAACTAATTTTAACTCAATTAATTGAGTTAACTAATTATAATCACAAATAAGTGTAACTATACCCCCTAAAAATAGGAAAATCCTCTACATGCCTCCTCTTTGACCTCTAACTCAAATTTCCTAAGCTAACTAAGTATCCATGGCTCAGTTAACTAATACAAGTTGTCATGAGATGAAATTACAAATTTTTATTCCAATTTAATTAAGGGGAAAATAAATCAGAAGCCTCCTATGGTGCGATTTCTAGGTGTCATTTTTTGGGTGTCATTTCTGGTTTCCATTTTCAATGTTTCTTGTTGCCAATTTAAATCTATCTTATTGCTTATAATATTTATCTTCAGGTTTATATACCTTGGGTTTGTAATATTATCCCTTGGGTTCATAATCCCTTGGGGTTTTAGTATTAATCCCTTGGGTCTATTATTCCCTTGGCTTATAATATCAATCCCTTGGTTTTATTATTCCTTTGGGTTTATAATATCAATCATGGTCAATCATAGCAACCATGTTCAACCATGTTCAACCATGGTCAAATGTTGCATTCTGAAAATGATTGTCTCAATATGAAAATCAACCATGATCAACCATGATCCAACATCGCATTGTGACAAAGATTGTCTCAATATCAAAATCAATCAGGATCAAGCGTAGTCTAATGTCGCATTGTGACAAGAATTATTTAAATATGGAAATCAAGTATGGTCAGCCATGTTTATTTTATGGTTTATGATATTTATCTTAGGGTTTATATACCTTGGGTTTATAATTTTTATCCCTTGGGGTTTTTCTCCCTTGGTTTTATTAATATAAGGGTTCATATTTCTAGGGTTTAATATTATTACCTTTGGTTTATAATACCTTGGATTTTTAGTATTAATCCCTATGGTTTATTATTCCCTTTGGTTTATAATATCTTTCATGGTCAACCATGGTCAAATGTGGCATTTAGGCAATGATTATCTCAATATGAAAACCAATCATGGTCAACCATGGTCCAACATCAAATTTTGACAAAGAATGTCTCGATATGAAAATCAGTCATGGATGGTCAACTATGGCCCAACGTCACATTGTGACAATGATTGCCTCAATATGGAAATCAACCATGGTTAACCATGTTTATTTTATAGTTTATAATATTTATCGTAGGGTTTATATACCTTTGGTTTATAATTTTTATCCCTTGGGTTTGTAATATCAATCCCTTGGGTTTATTAATCTAAGGGTTTATTTTCTGAGGATTTAATATTATTTCCTTAGGTTTATAATCCCTTTGGTTTTTAGTATTATCCCCTAGGGTTTATTATTTCATTTGGTTTATAATATCAATCCCCTGGGTTTATTAATCTAAGGGTTCAACCATGTTCAAGAATGGTCCAACATCACATTGTGGCAAATATTGTCTCATTATGAAAATCAACTATGGTCAACGATGGTGAACCATGTTTATTTAAGGGTTTATAATATTTATCTTATGATTTAATTATTAAATGGATTAATAATTTATTTAATGAATTAAGTAATAATTAACAATAAAATTAATATAATAATAACAAAATATTTATATTAATAAAAAATAAAATTATAATAGTAATAAAATATTTATATTTAATAATATTAATAAGAATATTTAATTAACAATATTTAAATTGATGATGACGATGATGATGGTTAACGTCCACGGAGACCAATCTTTGGTCTATCGGACCTAAAGAAAATAATTATTTAGTTTTATTTTAAGATTTTATTCCTATGCTCAAAAAGCTTGGAGAGAAGCCTCCCGAGCTCACTATAATTTTGACATTGTAAAAGGCTAGGAAGGTCAGTATTGCAACAAAGATTATGAAATTGAGCTCTAATGTGGTTTTACGCGAGGTGCTCTAAGAGGAAGTGATTTTCATCCTTGATGTTCATATTCTCACACAGATGGTAAATCCTTTCCATCCATGGTTTTTAAGGAACTGTCCAACGACTTGTTTCACTATGGAGCTCATGAGAGTTTGTTCTAATCTTGGCTATATTAATTTTCTTCTTTAGGCTAGTTAAAACAGAGAGATACTTTTGATCTTCCAGGGTGGGGTTGATGACCTCCTTATAATATCTTAGTTTTCTTTTAGCTATTAGATCTTTCTCACACCACATTTTTTCTTTGAACTTAGAAGTAACAATTTTTTTAATTTTATTAATGTTTTGCAAAGCAACATTCTCGTCGATCTCCCAACGGTTTAACTAGGCCCTGGTATCTTTATACCAACCTCGTTTATACCTTAGGTGGTTTTGGTTGGAATTTAAAGCTACCTTAGGAAGTCTATGGTCTCCTATGCTATTGAGATTGTGCTTGTACAATAGAAGCCTAGTCATAGCTAGGCTCTCGATAGGGGAAAGACCCACTTCTATAAGGAGAATAAGATAGGGTGTATTGTTTTTAATTTTAAGGTTAGACGTTATAAAACACTTCTGGATTTGCTCAATCTTTCTCCAGGATTCTCTAGAGATGCTGCAACCCCAAACCTCACATCCATATAAGATAATAGGAGTGACTAAAGTTTCAAAGAGGAACTTCTTTCTATCCCACATTATGAGGTTTTCCATTTTACAATTATTTTCAAGACCAAAATAAGCTTTCCACCCCCCATTAATCCTTTTCTGAATGCTATAGTTCCAGTTGAGCTTGTGATGAATATCAATTCCTAGGTACTTGTAAGAAGACACTTCCTCCAAGTTATTATTGTCATACATAAAATTAGCGTAAGTGTCCTTCTTGGATTTGATAATCATAACTTTTGTTTTGTCAGTGTTAACAGACATACCCATGGTAGAGCAGAAATCCTTAAGAAGTCTAAGTTTCTTATCAAGATCAGATGGGAGCATAGAGAAGAATTATGATGACTATCCCAGCTAAGATCATGCCAGCACATCTTGCTTCCTCTAAGCAACCTTTTAGCTTGTCGATGTAAATGCCAAATAGGGTAGGGGAGATGGGGCAACCTTGTTTAACTCCAATATTACACTTAATATCTTTTGACCACCCCTCATTGCTCTTTATCTTGGCAATTACATTCTCGTATAACCTTATAACAGCCTCTCTTAGCTCGAAAGGAACATTTAGCTCTTCTAATCTATTCCATAGGTTGTTTCTAGGAACTGTATCGAAAGCCTTTCTAAAGTCCACAAAGCAACATAAGAGATTGGATTTATCATTGCGGAATTACTCTACAATGATCTGAAGCGTAACGAGGTGGTTCTTTGTTGAGTGCTACCTTCTAAAACCCGCTTAGACTTTAGACCACTTACCTTCACTTTCAAGCCAAATTCTCAACTTCTTTTCCGAAATAATACCATATAACTTGGCTAAGAGAGGGCTGATCATAATTGTCCGATAATTAGAGGGGTTATTTGTATTCCCACTTTTAAAAATAGGGATAATGAGGCTCTGAGTCCAAGGTTTAGGGAACCCTTGCTTGACCACTTGGTTGAAAAGCTTGTGGATGTGGGGGATGAGGACATGACCTCCAATTTTTAAGATTTCCACTTGGTAACCTTCAATGTCTTTAGCTTTCCCATTTGCCAGGCGTTTAACCCCAAAATCAATGTCTTCTAATGAGAAAACCTCTTTCGTTCTGAGGAGGGTTTCAAAGTTATCCCTTGCATTTGGAGATCCATAAAGCTTTTTAAGATAGGAATTCCAGTCGTGTAAAGAAATTTTATTATTATCTTTAGTTTTCCTAGTTAGACTCTGCCTCCAGAATTTCTTCGAAGCCACCTTAGAGAGGTGTAAGAGATTCTCTTGTCTTCTATGAATATATTGCCTTTTTTTTCCTTTTAGTTAGGGCTTTGTAGATTTTTATCTTGTCAATTTTGAGAGATTCATCAATGACTTCCTTAATTGCTCTCTTTGCACTTTTACAATCTTTGTCATACCATGGGTTGGTTTTGCTATTTCTTTTATTACTTGAGACTTCAATTGAGAACTTGTCAATAGAATATGAGAGGGTTGTAGTAAAATTATGATAGAGGTCATCTATGTTGTCTATACTAGATAAAGGAAGAAAATTAGTTTTTAATTCATTTAGAAAGAGATCATTTTTATTTCTATCAAAGATTAAGTTCTTTTGACTATGAGGATTATCTTCTATGGGATCTCTATGCATGACAAAATTGAGATTTATGAGTAAAGGCCTATGATCAAAGTTGGGCTCGTGGTCATCTAAGATGTCAAAATTTATTATTTCGTTGTATAAAGGGAGATCCATATTGATTTTTGCAACTAACTTTTGGAGAAATCACATTAGCAATATTTGATGGTCGACATTTTGAACCTACTAATGAGGTTCATCCCAAGGGAACCTCTTGAAGATGAACCTCATCCTCAGGGAACCTCCTGAAGATGAACGTCATTAGTAGGTTCGAAGTGTTGACCATCAAATATTGTTGATGTGATTTATCCAAAAATTAGTTGCGAAAATAAATATTTTTTTTTTTTGTAAATATACATAAAAATTAATTAGTTAATTATTATTATTATTTATTAATGGATTATGAATAGATTAATTATATAATGAATAAATTAATTAATTATTGAATGAATCATAAAATGATTCATTCAATTATTATTATAATTAATTGAATTATTATTATTAATTATGAATTATTGTTAATTATTTAAAGAATTAATTAATAATAAATAAATAAATTATTATTATTATAATTTATTAATTAATAATGCCATTAAATCTAATTTAAAATGAAAATAATACTATTAATTAATAATCATATTTATAATTATAATAATAATTATATAGTTAACATATATCAACTATATTTATTAACATAATTGTGTCAATATGATATATTAAAATGATTTTTTTTTTTACTTAATCAATTTAATTAAAAAAATAAAAATCTCATCATTACTTTTAAAATATATTTCAATCTTTTATTTGTGACTTTTATTAAATTAAAATTATAGAATAAATACACTTATAAATTTTATTAAATACAAAATTGACTATTAAAATATTTAATGACTATTAATTTTTACTATACACTCGATAATTATTAATAATTAATTGAAATTCTAAAACTACAATTATAAAAATTATAAAATTACAATTACAAAATAAACATAATTAATAACCAAATACGCAATAGAAAGTTTTCAGTTCGATGCTACAACGATGACGGCAACAAAATAAATGAGCGCAATCACTTAATAAAGTTGATAATTGTTAAATGGAGTAAAAATTTGCTTTAGTGAGATGTTCCTAACCAACAATGGAGATAATGATGCCCAAGCTTATAGGTTAAAGGCATTCATACCTGTTGTGACGACTCATTCTTTTGAAAGACGGGAGTGGTTTCATCCCCTTGAGGTGCAAACAGTTCTCTTAACAACCCTATATTACTCTTTTCATCCTCTTGATCTGCAAGCTGCTTCAACCGTAGGTATCTGTTACACTTACTCCCCACAATTTCCTTCATTTCATCTTCTGTCAATAATTTCCAACAAGGGCGATATTCATCCCTCTGGTCATCCCCCACCATCCTCCTATCAATCTGAAGATAACTCCTTCCATATGCTAAACCTAAATCTAACATCAAGCGCACTTTTTCAATCATGTCCTCAGCACGATTTGTCGGCACATCGACAACAAATATATTATCCTTGACTGTGGTGGAAAACTTATCAAAATGTGGACCAATATAAATTATTTTTATCTGCAATTCATCATCTATCATCTCTTCAATAAAGGACGGGAATTCCCACATGACAAGGATGAGGGTGTTTGCTGGAAGATCAGATAGATGGAATTTCTCTCTTCGTCCATTAGTAAGCAGGCCATCAAGTTCCGATAATAGATTCTTTTCTATGTTTTCCTTTTCAACCGTGGAAATTATTTTGAAATGCTGAAAGAAAAGAAAAAATTGTTATGGTCCATATTTATTATAAAAATGTTAACATAATAATGCAGGCACTAACAATGTTGGTATCAATTAATTATATGGATGTGTGATATCATCACCTTCCCTGAAATGACTGTCAAAGACCTTGATCCTGCATCCCCATCTCTTTCAATTAATTCTGCCCACCTCTTCATCAACTCTCTGCTTCTGTTGATGCGCACAATTAGTTGTAATCTGTTCATCTTTACCACGTGGTCCATAGATTTTCCTTCTAGCCTGTGGCACCCACTCAAATTTAGATTTTGCAAGGAGGAGAGGCAGTGGAAGTCATTGCATAGCTCTCTAAGGGAGTTGCAACGTTGAAGAGTCAGCGACTCGAGATTTTTGAGTTGACCAAAACCTTCCGGAAGCTTCTGCAGTGATGTACACCAAGGTAAGTCCAGCACTTTTAGACTTGCTAATTCGCCAAACCGATCTGGAAGCTTCTTTAGGCTTTCACACCGTCGAAATGAAAGATGTGTGATAGAGGAGAGGTTGCAAAGCCCATCGGGTAGTTCCGTTAGAGTCTTACACTCTGCCACGTCCAAGGCTCGCAATAGCTTCAACTCTCCAATGCCTTCAGGAATACTTTAGATCATGACAACCATTTAAATTCAATAATGTCAATGATGAAAGTTTCTCGGCACTGTCTGGACGTGCCTCTAAATTATAGCAACCATGTAGATGGAGTTCTCGCAGAGAACTCAACGACCCGATATCAACCGGCAACTCTGTCAAACTTGAACAACCATCCATTTTCAATATCTGTAAAGACTGAAGGTTTGAAATTGAATCCGGCAGCTTCGTGATAGATGTGCACTTTGAAAGAGATAGTTCATGCAACCCTTTAACTTGATGACCAAGCTTTTCTGGCAGATTTTTCAAATTTTCAAAGTTGACCAATCGTAGTATTCTCAAATGTTCAAGTTGTTGAAGAGCATTGGAAGAGATTTGAAAGGCATGGCGATGTGATCTTCCATCAAGTTCCATGTGCCTCAAACTTGAAGGCATCTGCAAGTTATATTGTAATTGATACGTCAGTCATATGAAACCATTAAAAGCAGTAAAACAATTTCATAAGTAGAGTTGAATCTATTTTCTAGGGAAAACTGAATGGAGAAATAGAATCACTTGCCTTAGACAGCTTCAAGTCATTGGGTTCATTGGGTTCATAACTGAGGTACCTCAATTGCTTTAACTTTGACACATCTTGAAACGGAAGCTGCTTAACTTTCGCTTCAAAAAATACCAACTCCTTAAATGTTTCACTGCACTTGCCCTCCACCATTGCCGATTTCCCAAGTTGAAGAACCCTCAATGATTTATGCATTAAGTTGAGTGTTGTCGCAGGTATTTTCAAAACATCCTTATTATTACTCAACCAAATGCCTTGAATCCCTTCAGCTGCACCCTGCATCCCATTATAAAGTATAATTAAAATAAAATAAAAACGGAGACGGTATAAACAAACATGTATATTGTTCATAGATTTGTTACCTCCTCTTGGAGCAACTGCTCGAGTTCTCTTGCACTGTTGAATGTCAACCTCACTTCCTTTCCTTTTGACTCTTCCTTTGACTTTTGCTGAGCAAGTGTTAAGATGACGTCGTGTACAGTTGCAACGCCATTTGTGGTTCTTGTAACAAGTGCTCTGCTTTCTAACCTTTCCAGTGCATCTTTTCCCACAATGTCTTGCACTGTCTGCCAATCCCATCCTTTGAAATATGAACATATGTCTAAAAATGGCTCTTTACAATCATCGCGATCAAGAGCACCGTAGGCAAAGGCGCAGTGCATATCTCCAAAGGCCTTACTCGGCCATTTATCTTTCTGTAGCACCAGTGTAGAATAAGCTTCCTTTTTATTTTTGGCGAGACGTATGAACGGTCCAGCCAATGTTAACATGAGGGGAATTCCGCCACATGTGTGTATGATGTCATTGAATTCACTCTCATTCAATATTCCATCCTCTATTTCCTTCTTCAAAATACTCAATGCTGCTTGAGGCTGAATTTCCTGCATCGGATAGATTTTGGGTTCTGTACACGACCTTGGGCATTTATACTTCACTTCTTCGTTACGTGCAGTAAGGAGGAGCCGGACCTTCTTTGCCGTACTCATATCGTGTGGCAAAAGCTTTTGAAGCGCATCTCCGTCCAAAACATTATCAATATAAATGAATGCCTCCATTTTCTTTAACAATTCTTCCAGCTCTCGCTGTCCATCCTGATACTTTCTAATATCTGGAACGGCCTCTCCAGGTCCGATCAAATCTTTTAACATGACTGCTTGTAACTTTGTTATATCAGGTTTAGAGTCAATATCTTCAAACAGTTGAACGTGAGAATATCTACATCCTCCAACTTGTGAAACTACTGCATCTGCGAGGGTGGTCTTCCCCATCCCTCCGATACCATGGAGAATAACCGTGACCGCATTCTGTTCACTTTCAATTTCCAAACGGCGAACAACCTCTTTAATTGACTCATCGATTCCAACTGTTACAACAATATTCAACACCGGATCCATATTTAAAATAAAACTCACAATAACTTTAAAATTCAATATAACATTTATTTGGAAAATATATTTACCAGCATGTTCAGGATATTTTCTGGACACGGGGGGATTCCTCTTAGACTCGATGGCAGCTACAGCGTTGGCGATGGCATCTAAAACACGCTCAATGTCAGTTGAATTACTTATACCGATATCGGCAATAATTTTCAAATACTCGCGATTTAGCTTCTGTGTAATGCCACTCAGATCGGCTTTGTCTTTGGACGATGAGAGGAAGCTGCAATCAAGCGATGAAATTTAATGAGCTTTGGGTATACCCATGAGCTTTGTGTGCAATATTTGACTATGACAATTAACCACAGAATGTTGAATATTTACCTTTTCCATGCCGAACTGCCAAGCTGACTACAGCACATGATTGCTCCTTCAACCACTAATGCTGTTGCATCTTCTATTACATCCACCTTTCCTTTGGAGCTTTCATTCCATCTTTTGACAACACTCGCAAGCCTACTCATTTCTTTGATAAGATCCCAGCAGTTTTTGTTGTTGCTGGAAAGCTCGTCACATCTTTCCAAAACATATGCTACCACCAATAGTCCTGCTGTAGCAATGCTTGCTTGCCCTATCTCCTTTAGGAATATTTTAACTGGTCCAGATATAATCTCTTTCTGAACATCATAAAATAAAAGACAAAATTTGAGATTTAACATAATTATACTAGACTTCCAGTTTTAGTTGCAAGTGATGAAATTCTAAATGAGGACCAATACACACCAATTTAGAAGCAAAATCTAATGCTGATGACAGTAACCCCGTTAAGTTCTTCAAGTCGGTTCCCCATGACAATATGGCATTTAATTTCTTGAAGCCTTCAGGCCAACTGAACTTGCTGGTAGTCGATGCTTTTTTATCTCGAAGCTGCATTTCCTAAAAGAAATGAAATATATTCAAATCAGATATCACACAATAATTATAAACTATCTAAGAATATCATTCACAATCTAAAGAAAGATTGTGATCCACCTGCTCTCTCAATTTCAAAAGGTTAGATATGTGATCCATAAGCTTATCCAGATCGACATCCACTCCTTTCCCCTCGACTTGATCCACTATGGCCTTAATGGCCTTAAAAAAGACCGGATTAGTTGGTTGAGTAGGAGAAGAAGAGGATGGAGTTGATCCAGTACTGCGCCGGGCGTCTCCTGAAACGTTTTGATTGATATTCACATTTGCTCTCTGATCAGATTTCTGTGGAACATTAAAAGATTGAGAGGGCGCTGGAGCTTTGAGATTGGCATCCACATGATGTTGTACCACATATTTCATTGGAACAACATTAGAAGATACAGAGATTGCTGGATGATTTGGATATCCACATCCACTATGGTCTTAAGAAGATCCGATTTAGTTGGTTGAGAAGGAGAAGGAGGAGAAGAGGATGGAGTTGATCCACTGCACCCGGGGTCTCCTGAAACGTTTTGATTGATATTCACATTTTCTCCCTCAAATTTCTGTGGAACATTAAAAGATTGAGAGGGCGCTGGAGCTTTGAGATTGGCATCCACATGATGTTCATGTACCTCATATTTCATTGGAACAGGATTAGAAGATACAGAGGTTGAAGCTTCAATGTGCATATCATATTTACTTGCTTCACTGGAGGTAGTGCGTGGAGTTTCATTGTACCCGGGGTCTCCTGAAACATTTTTATTGACATTCACATTTTCATCCTCAGATTTCTGTAAAATATTCAGAGATGCAGAGGCTGGAGCTTTATCGCTCTGAGAGGGCACTGGAACAACCTTATAAGGTACAGAGGTTGAAGCTTTAGCACGCATATCGTATTTAATTAATTCACTGGAGGCAGTGGGTGGAGTTTCATGTACGCGGGGTCTCCTGAAACATTTTTATTGACATTCACATTTTCATCCTGATCAGATTTCTGTAAAATATTCGGAGATGCAGAGGCTGGAGCTTTATCGCTCTGAGAGGGCGCTGGAACAGCATTAGAAGGTACAGAGGTTGAAGCTTTAGCGTGCATATCGTATTTACTATCTTCAATGGAGGCAGTGGGTGGAGTTTCATTGTACGCGGGGTCTCCTGAAACATTTTTATTGACATTCACATTTTCATCCTGATCAGATTTCTGTAAAATTTTCGGAGATGCAGAGGCTGGAGCTTTATCGCTCTGACGGGCTGGGCCAGAAACATTGCAGGGATTGGGTTCCACAGGTTCTATCTCACATTTTCGAGCTTCAGTGCGCTTGGAATCGACTGAAGGAGTTTCTGCACGAACACACAATCGCCATCAACATTAGTATTATAATTTGCAGAAACATGCGTTGATGGCCGCCAATTGTCAAAGCCGAGGGACCTTCTGTGAAAGGAGTACATTATTATTCATAATATCCAGATCAAACATAAATAAAAGCTTTGTACCTATTGCAGAAGGCGAGCTCCGATCAGGACTTGCTGAAGTGGGATCCTGTCTTTTTTCATCTGATGATGAAGATGGAGAAAAGCAACAGCAGCAGAATCGGATGCAACAAGAGCGTACTTTGGGTGCCATTTCTCTCTTCTTGAACACACAGAAATCACACAGAAATGAAATGATGGTAAAACCAGAGTCCCGTGCTTGGCTTTTCTTGAAAAATGAAAAATGATAAAAGAAAACTTAATGTTAATATGAAGTTGCTGAGCGAAGCGGGCATGAGTTGTAAAGATTATAACAATTTAGCGATGACTTGCGGTCAATTACTGCGTTCACGAAACCAACCAGCTATGAATTATTAATATAATATTATATATATTTTTAAACTCGGGTGAATGGACACCAAGCGAGGAAAAGTTGAGATTTTTATGGATGAGGAGGTAAGCTGAAGTTTTTTTTAATAGACGAGAGGCGTTTATATTTCAATCCCTTATCCAATGGGTCCAGGTGAGAATGGTCGAGGAGTATATCTTTCTTCAAACCTTGTACCATGAATAAAAACATGTTTCTAATGAGAATTTATCTAACTGAGGAGTAAATAGGTTTTCTCTTTCTAACAATAGTCAATAATTCATTCGATTACGTTAGATACATTGCGAGGAAGATATGATAAATTATCTTGAATCGAGGTAAGAAATACGTTTTTTTCTCTAATAAACATAATAGATGATTTATCTGGATTACAGGAAGTAAATCAATAAAGAATAAGGTGCTTGTTGTAATACAAAGAGTAAGATTAATAAGTTTTAATTTCTTATAATAATTATCTGGATTGCATTATTATCATATAAATATAAAAAATTAAGTAAATCAATAAAGGTGTTTGTTGTAATAAAAAGTAAGATTAATAAATTTAATTTCGTATACTGTACTTATTTTTATTAATAATTATTCATTACTATAATATTTAAAAATTATGTTTAAATTAGTTAATCACACAAAAATTTAATATTTTTGTTTGTAATTGAAGAAATTATAGTTATACATATATATATATAATAATATTAATAATAATTTTTAAGGTCACCGTATGAGATTTTCTTTTTCTCTCGTTTTGAACTTGTGACTTCTTAGAGGAAAACACATGCTCTTAACTGGGCTTAAGCCCACTCAAGCTATATTAATTTGTAGTTTTTAGGGTTTTTATCATTAAAGATTTGATTAATGGAAAGTCAATAATTTTTTACAATTTTGAGTTAGGATTGCCTAGTATCCAATATACATTAACCACACTAAAAAAATAAGTTACAAATTATATATTCATCCTATCATATAAATTAAAATGATGATAATTACATTTATAATTATCCTATTTCATAACTTTATGTTGAAAATTCTATAAAATATAAATAGTATTATAAAGATTTAGTGTAGATTCATTTTAACTTTAAATGCATTAAGTGAGGGATCAAATTTCTTGAGGTGCAAAGCTTCCCTCAAGTGTTATATTAAAAAAGTTATTTGTATTTTGAGAAATTTAATCCCTTTAAACATTTGATAGATTCAAAATAAAAATAAATTTATATTAGTCAATAATTAACCAACCAAAATAATAACTTGTGACATTAAGATTTCCCTCCTAATTTTTTCATAATTATATTTTTTTTATAATTCATCTTCAAAATGAAATGAAGATAGATACTCTAATGATGCATAGTTAGATTATAATAACTAACAAATCAATCTAACCATTAGTTATCAAGATTATCATATAACAACCTTCTAAATACTTTAACTTCAAGTGATATTTTAATAAAAAAACTTTATAATTTACAATATTTTCATTAAGATATTTTGCAGGTTTACCCATTTTATTAAGCATATGATTGAATTTGGAAAGCTCATTTAAATGGCATATTTAATAGAGATTCAGAACATCGTTTGACTTTTGCATTTGTCTATTAAAGCATTGGCATATGTTTGAAACAAGTAATATTTTGGAGTATAACTTAACCTTGTTTTCACTTGGTTAAGAGTTTATCTTTCTCAAACATAAGGAAAGAGATTAACAACTCAATAGCTAAAGGGATTTGGCAAGAGTAAAATCTTTCCCTCTTATGGACCACTAGCGAGTCATTCTAGGTGGTATGGTTTTCTTTGAATAATAATGAGGAGTTAGCCTACATTCATAGATAACGACCAATTTTGATAACTTAGTTATGATAGGTTTTCCCACTATATAAATTAAAAAAAAAAAAAAAATTGGAACAAGTAAAGGGAACTTTTAAATATGTATTAATTGTAAAGGTGGAGGTAAAGTTAAAGTAAGTGGTTTGCAAGCATAGTAATACAGAGGAGAAGTCTAGCAGATTGTTTGTAAAATGTAATTATAAAAGTGTATCTTGCATCTACTGAATGTTAATGGTAATGGTTGTTATGAGATTCATACCTCCATTAAAATATGTTTTAAGGAATGAAAGGCATAACCTACTCTCTACATTGTTGGATCATTGTGTAAAATGAAATAGGTGGTAAGCACCCTTAGTTCAACTTATGTCCAAGAGAGAATCTTGGGATCAAAGTTATTATCAAAAGGATTTACAAAGGCCATGCATGGGATGTTCTCCACCTTAGCTACTTTTAAGTGATGAGGCTCACATTGTAAAAGAATGTTTCAAAATAAAAGGCATGGTTTTAGAGTTAAGGTGAGCAATGCTACATGCAATGATCTCCTTGTTATTGAGTTTATATTGTTAGTAATGATAATTAATGATAGGGATCTACACTTAGAGACATCAATATCAAGTGGAAAGACATAAACCTCATTACTAGATAAGATCATTATAGAAGCATTGTGTCCACCACATAAAAGTTACATAGGGAATTTATTATTGAAACTAAAAATTATGGAGGTCACAACATATTCTTTCCTACTCACAACCTACCTAATCATGTTAATTACTCTTATGTCTCTTCTGTCCAAAATAATAGCTAGTGCATAGGAGAAGGAAATTCAAGGAACCAGAAGAAGGATATTGTCAATAATGGACAATGCCACAATGTTATGTAGTAGGTCATTGGTCAATAAGACTTCAGTGCGGACATTCAACAAAATAATGTCACATGAATTATTGTGACAAGTAACGGGCTTAAGTTCATCACAAACATTACCACATTTCTACTAAATAATGTCACGAAAGATAAGTTAGTTGGTTGAGGATAAGTACATGACACCATGATGATTTTATCCTATGTTGTGGACCAACTCCTTTGGAATATTTCCAACATCAAAAATAAATTCAAACGAATGTCACATATTTTTCAAAGGTGAGAAGCAATAATTACCTGCAACTTATGTTTATGAAATCTTCATATGCATAGAAATATGTTAATGCTCATTTTATTTGTGGCTGGTGTTGTTTTTATAATCATGAAATGTATTCTTTGCTACACGTGACTCATTAAGATATAAAATAACAATAATATCTATGTGCCTTATCTAAAACATCAAACCTTTTCATGAAGTAGATGTAGGATTTTGAGTTTGACAATGATACTCATTGATGTAGTGTAGGATGCCCCTAGGAATATGAGTGATGACAATTAATATGAAAAGGATATGTGGTAGATATAGCATTTTCCATTTTGACAACATTGAGTGTTACACCATTTTTTGGTCATCTAACCTATTCTCATTAGATGGACCGAAGTACACCATGTAAGACCAATTTTACCCTAAGTAAAATTGCTTTCACTATGTGAAATAACTTAATAAACCACATTTATTAGGTTGTTTATGGTCTAAATAGGAAACCCCAAAAGGAAATATTAAACAAACCTGTATTTGTTTGATTTTCCTCATGGAATAATTAATTAAACCATAATTTAATTATTATTCCTAGTCATGTTTAACCCAAAACAAAGAAATTAATTAGATAAACCTTTATTTATCTTATTATTTTCTAGGAATAATTATTTAAATCTTATTTAGATTATATTCCTTGTTAAATATGACCAAATCACCCACAAATAATTAAATAAATCATTATTTATTTAATTATCCTTCAACCACTTCCTTAAAAAGATAAATAAATCATTTATTTATTTATTATCAACAAATAAAGGGATTTGACCCAAGTCAAATACTTTTTCCCTCCAACAAATATAATAAAATATTCCATAAAAGGTGGATCTAGATTTGGTTAACATTATTTTAGTCATGCACCAAGATCTAGAATGACCCAATATTTTGTTATAAATAGGAGGGTTTTTCCTACCATTCTTCACCTTTTGTTGCCTATTAGATCACTCTGGATCTATACACTTGGTCACATTCTTCATCATTTGCTGTGTGAGCTCCCTTTGAGTTCTATCTTTGTCTGGGTTTTCTACACCAACAAGAGAGAGGAATACTAGATCTGAAGTGCTGAGGACTTCCAAGAACCCATCCCATTGAGGAGAATTGGATACACCTTCTTGTTTTCCTCCCAGGTGCCCTTAATACAAAAAATTCTTTCAAAAATATTGTTCTTGTCTTGTCTATTAGATGTATGGAGCAAAACCTTCTTTTTACTGCTTAATGTCTCTTTATGCATAGATCTGGATGTTTGCAGCACTTGTCTTGACTAATCAACTGCAGATCTGAAGATATTGGTAGCCTCATTTGATGTTAGGGCTATAAGTTATGCGTAGCTAAATTGGTCTTTTTTCGTACACTTCGACAAAATATTCATACTAACATTGAGCTTCCGTACCCTCCACTATTTGTGGAAGAGTTTTAGCTGCTGTAAGTGTCTAAATTTTTAGAGTTTCAGCCTTATTTCTTTCAGATCTGATACCCCATTTTCAGATCCCTTTAGATCAGCACTTCTCCCTCTCAAATCACCTCATATCGTTTTGTTTGGGTTCATTTCTAAGGCCACCACCTTGTCTCTTCTATTTGTTAGCTGATCTCCTCCTTTTTCATAGCAACCTTGCCTCTACCTCTTTGCTATTCTCTGCACCATTTTTCAGCAGATTTACCCTTTAGATCCCAATCCCTCCGGACATTAGATCTATTGGCCTCTTTTCAGCATGCTTTGCCCAGTTTTCTCCCTCTTATAGACTAGTTTTGAGAGACCCGCCTTTTTGGGTTAGATCGATGCATTGTTAGCTGTTAATTTTCTGTTATTTTAGCATTATATACTATTCTTTGCAGATTTATTTTCAGTTACGCAACACACTTTTTCTTTTTCTCTCAAAACGTCTGGGTTTAAAAATTAAAATTAACGCACGCCACACACTCACCCTAAGCGAAGAAGAGCCTGGTTAACACCGCCAGGCAAAGAATTTAAAACATTGTAAAATCAATTGACACTGCACCTTTCTGCCCTTGTTTTGACATTGTAATCACTTGATTCTGCACCTCCCTGCCTTTGTTGGTCGTTCTTCTTCCCCTTGTGCCGTGTTTGTGTTGTCATCATTGCACCACCAAGGCGCACATCCCGGAGACTTCTTGGCCTTCACCCTCAGTTTCCGGTCGATCGACCTGCTCCGTCCCGCCATCGTCGAGCTAGTCCTCCTCCGAGTCCGCACTCCAACTCCTCTTCTTATTCATTGGGTTCTCCTTTTACTTCTGGTTCTCCCCTGTCACCTTCACTATGTCTGGTCCAGGGCCTAATGCTAGCGGTAATCCCAGCCCTAATTACGGAACTACTACTAGCGGAACCACCACAGGAACTACCTTGGCTGCGCCCTTGCTCCCCTTCATGGTAGGCCTCAGCCTCCCCGATTTGGACCGGTTGATAAACGACCCTATACACCATGACACTAGTTGGCCTGCTATGCTGACAAAGCTCCCCTCCGACATCCCAAAGTTTGAAGGCCTTGCTGGAGAAGATCCTTCAAATCATGTTCGATCTTTCCACATGTGTTGTTCATCTACTTCCATTACTGATGACTCCATCCGTCTTAGATTGTTCCAACACACGCTTACAGGTGAAGCTTCTAAGTGGTATGTTGATCAGCCCACTTCCTCCCATACCACCTTTGCAACTCTTGCCCGGGCTTTTTTATCTTACTTCCAGCTTCCCCTTCGTTATGACACTGGTATCGAACTTTTGACTTCTTTCCGTCAATCACCTGCAACCCGCCTATCCGATCATGTCCAAGAATGGCGGAGAAGGAAGAGTCGATGTCAATCTCCTACCTTCGATGACCGTGTCTACATGGACTGGTTCCTTCAATCTCTCTTGCCACCTATCGGGAAAGATGTCGCATCGCATTTTCCTCAAACCGAGGAAGCTGCCCTCCAAATGGCGTTAAAATATGACCTGATCTACGCTCAGACGGGTTATGTTTATACTGTTCTACCTGATCTCCCTAGACCTGGTCAGACCCCTGCACGGGGGGCACCTCATGCTACTGACAGTATCGTTGGAGCTATCTCTCATCCATCTGCTTAACCTCCCATGAGCTATGGTTTTCCCGGGGGAGGGGGCACCACTTCTTGCACTTCTCCCCCTCCCGGTAGCACGCATCCAACACCCAGCATGCCTCCTCTTTCTGCCCAACCTACTGTTACCCAACCCCCTTATTATTCGTATCCGCAGTTTGGTGCTCCAGCTCCTCCAGCATCAGCACCTCCACCTCCCTTTCCTTTTCCATCCCCACAACAGCACTCACCACCCTCTCAAGAGCAGGTGGATGCACAACAGGGATTTGTAGCTACCCAACCACCTGACGGACAGGTGGCCACTCAACCTTCCCCTTCTGGTTCCTCCAATTACCAGATCCTCATGATGAACTCTGATCAACCTCTAACCGTCGACCTTAACCTTCAAACTCGGTCTCGTTAGTACCCCAAGCCTCCCGCTCAGTCTGTCTCCAAGTCCCCTTCTTCAGGTTCTACAGAGCCTCTTTCGACATCCAACGGTCCCCTACATATCCCTCAACCCAACGTTGAGGTTCATACCAAGATTCCTAAGGGACCGTTATGTCGAAATTCTGCTTCTGGTCGAGCTGCTCATTTGTATAGCATAGTAGATGATTTGGCGCAGTCTCTTGCTGCCATCTCCACATTGGAACTCCTCCAGTTGTGCCCTTCCCAAAAGAAGGCTCTACTATCTGCCATGGGTGCTGTCGAACCTGCCAATGACCAAATGATTGTTTTCGACGCCCATCAATCAGAACATCCTCCTCTTCCTGCTTCCGTAGCCTTCCAAATCCCAGTCAAAATTCGGAACGCTAACGTTTCTTGGTGTATAATTGATGAGGGGGCATCCACCTGTGTGATGTCCGCTTCGGTTTGGAAGCAACTCAGATCTCCTGAGTTGGACCCTTCCACGATCACCCTTCGAGCGTGGGATGGCCACGCCTCCCAACCCATTGGCCTATTCCGTAATTGTCCTATCACTCTTGCGGGAAAGACTGTTTGCGTTGACGTTGAAGTCATCGACGCCCCTCTAGATTACAAAATTCTCTTGGGGCGGAGCTACACCTATGCTATGTCTGCTGTCCCATCTGCGGTTTTTCGCAAGATGTCTTTCCCTCATAATGGAAAGATAGTCACCATTGACTAGTTGACATATCATGAGCCAAAATCTTAGACCTCCCCTGAGACAACCATCTCTTCTGTAGCCAATAAGCAAACCATCGATTCTTTGACCAGTTTCTCTCTCGGCATCTACAAAGACTCCTCTTTGCTTGGAACGTTCCCTGGTCTTCCTCCTCCTCTTGTCTCCGATCCCAGCTCATCGAATGTTTGCATGATGCACTGCCTCAGCCGCTCAAGCACTGCTCGCTAGTCGTTAACCGCGCGCTCGCAACCGTCCCAGTCTTTCACCGTGTTCGGTATTCATGAGCTCTCTTTACCATCTCCGGAACGGTTCCTCCAAGCCTTAGCCATTTAGGAGCCGTCCCACCGGGCCATTACCCCTCTGGTCAGATACCGTTCCTAGCTCCCCCACCAGGAGTGTACATGGTACCTGTCATGGCCACCCTCTCTCTCCCCAACTTGACCCTGGGTATACCCGTCTGGTACCTTGACCCTCCAGCCGCTACCCCACCTGGTCAACCCAAACCTTATATTGCTTTGACCCTGGTTCACCCGGTACCCATGAATTCTCCTGATGCAATAGTGCCTCAGTCACCTCAACAGGAACCACCTCCTATTGCGACCGCTTCAGGTAAGAAGGGAAAAGCTCGCAAGGGTACATCTAAGGACAAGGCTGCCCCGACAAACACTGCCCCTCCTCGGCCTCCAAAGCATACCATCCAGTGTGCTTTGTGTGATATTGTCGGTCACGCCACCCATACCTGTCCTGAATTGCTTCATCTCAAGCCCATGGTTAATGTCGCGTTCCCTGAGTCCACGGTCCCGGAAGCCTCTGTTCCTTCAGCGACCGCGGCCAAGAACCCCAAGACTATTCACACCAACCACCCCTGTGCTTTTTGTGATTTCCATGGCCATTACACCCACCTTTGTCCCCGTCTCGAGGACTTCTGCACCTCTCTAGCCGCGGTCCGCCAATTCGAGGCCAAGCGAAATGAGTCCACCTCTCCCATATTTGCGCATTTTGCTTTGGAAAAACTACCAGACATGACTGCTCCCATTAACATTCCCCCTCCTGATGTCGAGATGACAGAGCCTTCATCCAGCATTTTCTACCTATCATCATCCATGAGACCCTCGGGGAACATTCCCTCTGAATCCTCCCCTGTTGTTTCGCTTGACCTTCCTTCAGCGATCACCTTGGGCTCAACATCGGTAGATCCTTTATCTAATTACTCTTCTGTCACCCCTTGTGACGATGCGCATGTGAACCTCTCTTCTCATGATGATGAGTCAGGTGTCTTCACCGCGTCAGGTGGTCTGTCTTCCACCAGTCACCCCATCGTCTATCACGATGACGAAATTATGGAAGAAATCCCCACCCCTAACTTTATATATTCCCCCTTACATCGAACCCATGCGTTCACACCACATACACCTTGTGGCCATTACATTGAAACCCAATGTTTGGGTAAGGGGGCACCCACATTTGAGAGACCAAGAGCAGCAATTATCCACATCTCTCCTAGTGTATCTGGTCGTGCCGACTTTAGTACCATTATTCTTCCACATTTAGAAGAACCTCTAGAGTCCCATATCACTTCAGATCACTCTTGTGATGATACCCCTTATCATTCCTTCATCTTACATCAGCAACCCCGTCTCTTAGACATTGTTGTTGACCAACCTATAGCTTTTCTACGAGAATATCAGTTCATTATCTCCAAATCCTCTCTTTGGGATAGTGACACCAGGTATGCCACCTCGGAAACCTAAAGTCCGTTTGATTCCTATATGCAGTACCAAAAGAGATTGGTAATCCTCCATTCCCTTTCTCAAACTGCATAACCATAACGAAAACAAATGGCACACCACATCATTAAAATGTGTTTAGATTCCCCTTTTTCTAAATACATTTTGGCATGACCACAACATGCTTGGAGGCACCTATGCCCCTCAACCATAACCCTCCTCAAAATTGAATTTCTTCACTTGCCACACTCTTACTAGGGGCACCATTTCGCCTCCATACTTATCCATGCTCATGTTGATGTTCGTCGTGAGTTACCATCTTGTACTCATGTTTTATGGTCCCCCATGGGACCTTCACTGTGTGGCAGAACCATCGAGTCGCCCTTGCTTAGAGCATCCAAGTTGAGTCATCATCGCATTCATGGAGTCTATCCCGAGTCCCTTTGTACCCCGCTATAGTCTTCCATCCTTCATTTCTTGGTTTCTCTCTTGTGTCGCACATTATGGCCTTCAGTCCCGCTGTCCCCTCTTCCTTATGATATTGTGTCAGTCGCTGCCATGTTATTTATGCCCTTTATGCTCTAACAAGGGAAGTCGTCCATTCACTACTCAGTCCCCTCCATTCCATCATCATCATTGGTATTAGTCTGTCCGTCACTCTACTATTTTCTCTCGTGCCTTAGTTGAGGATCTCTCATTGTCTCACCTATGGCAGACCTCCTTTTGTCGACATCAGCTCCTTCATTCCCGAAGATAGGTCTAGAGAGCGGTGTACCTTGGTTCCAGCTTCCACTCTTCTTCGGCGCCTCGGATCAGGCAAAGGGATCTCTCCTTACCCTTTGACTTGATTGTTTCTCCACTCCAGCTCCTTTCAGCATGATCGAGATTCGTATGCTTGATGGTTCAGTGATGCAGTAGCAGCTATTGGTGATTCCCGGGTGTGTGTGAGATGTCTCAGCCCTCATGAGGGGGTGGCCCTGTAGGTAGCCCCCCACATGCCTGGATGACCTCTTCTGTGCAGCCTTCGATGCAGCTCCATATATTTGATGATGTCGGCCTCAGCCGCTTGCAGCACCTCGTTGATTTTCATATATCAGTCAGATGTTGTGATCCCTCCCCCACGTATAGGGGGCATGTGGGTTGTATTTGTATCTCATGTACTCAGATATTATTGTATAAGTCCTGGCTGTTACCCCAGGCACAGTATGTATGTGGGACCCTTCATTGTATTTTTATCTGGCCCATGTTTAGCCAATACTTGTTCCATTATTGCTTTCCGTGGTTTTCTGGGCGCCTTATTCTTTGTACTATTGTCTCGGCGGGCATAGGTATGCCTCCCCCGCCGCCTTTCACATTGGTACCACATCATATACTTGTGATCCAGGTGGATATTGGTGGCCACCCACCTATTCCACTTGGCCCCCCACCATTGTCTCTTTCAGTTTTTCAGTTTCGGCATAACTTACTACTTTTAGCAGTTTTTCGGGTCCTGAACTTCTGATAAAATTCGTCCCGATCGCTGTAGTCCTCGGATAGAGCTTTCTAATGATGTATCATATGCATCAAACGGAGATAGTATGCTTAAGGTTACGTCCGGGAAGTTGAACAACAATCTACTCAAATCTGGGCTCATAGTTTTGGCGCTTCATCTCCTAGGGTTAGGTTTTGGGATGTTTAGGTTCTCCATTGTTTCTCAATAACAACAGGCCCTCGCGCCCTCTGTCAGCAAATGTAAGTTCCGTAGCCACCACATCTTCTCGCAGATTCGCTATCAAAGACCCTAGCTATTTTATTTCCATTATGTCCACATCTTTCCGTTATTTGACAATAATGAAATGAAGTGTTATTTCACTGTATCTCCGTATTTATGGTTATGTGTTTATTCTCGTGGCGTTCGACAACCGCATCAACTTGAGACTTGTCGCACTGCGTAGTCTCTGCCTCCTCGTGTCTAGTTCTCAAAGACACTAGTCTACCAGATTTTTTCTTTGACTCTCTGATGTCTGGTGATTGAGTTCTTACAATGTACTTCGGTCATACGATTTTCTCCTAACACTCGCACGCTCGGGGGCAATCTGTTACACCATTTTTTGGTCATCTAACCTATTATCATTAGATGGACCCAAGTACACCATGTAAGACCAATTTTACCCTAAGTAAAATTTCTTTCACTGTGTAAAATAACTTAACAAACCACATTTATTAGGTTGTTTATGGTCTAAACAGGAAACCCCAACAGGAAATATTAAACAAACCCATTTTGTTTAATTTTCCTCATGGAATAATTAATTAAACCATAATTTAATTATTATTCCTAGTCATGTTTAACCCAAAAACAAAGAAATTAATTAGATAAACCTTTATTTATCTGATTATTTTCTAGGAATAATTATTTAAATCTTATTTAGATAATATTCCTTGTTAAATATGACCAAATCACCCACAAATAATTAAATAAATCATTATTTATTTAATTATCCTTCAACCACTTCCTTAAAAAGATAAATAAATCATTTATTTATTTATTATTAACAAATAAAGGGATTTGACCCAAGTCAAATACTTTTTCCTCCAACAAATATAATAAAATATTCCATAAAAGGTGGATCTAGATTTGGTTAACATTATTTTAATCATGCACCAAGATCTAGAATGACCCAATATTTTGTTATAAATAGGAGGGTTTTTCCTACCATTCTTCACCTTTTTTTGCCTATTAGATCACTCTCGATCTATACACTTGGTCACATTCTTCATCATTTTCTGTGTGAGCTCCCTTTGAGTTCTATCTTTGTCTGGGTTTTCTACACCAACAAGAGAGAGGAATACTAGATCTGAAGTGCTGAGGACTTCCAAGAACCCATCCCATTGAGGAGAATTGGATACACCTTCTTATTTTCCTCCCAGGTGCCCTTAATACAAAAAATTCTTTCAAAAATATTGTTCTTGTCTTGTTTATTGGATGTATGGAGCAAAACCTTCTTTTTACTGCTTAATGTCTCTTTATGCATAGATCTGGATGTTTGCAGCACTTGTCTTGACCAATCAACTGCAGATATGAAGATATTGGCATCCTCATTTGATGTTAGGGCTATAAGTTATGCGTAGCTAAAGTGGTCTTTTTTCGTACACTTCGACAAAAGATTCATACTAACATTGAGGTAGTTAGGTTCAGGCCACAACCATTAGTGCATACTTGTTAGGTTCCCATGTTCTGATTGTGACTTAGGAAACCTATGTTAGTTTTTGTTGTTTTGGTGCATCAGACATGTGTTACAGTCTCGAATTTTCTCCAAGAGGCTAAGGAACACGAGATCTCCAAAAAGCAATAAATTTTTCATGTGATAAGCTTGTAAAATGCCTTCATTAAATTAATCATCCTTCATTTAAATATTTCCTATGTCTAATTTAGGAAAATTGGTTAATGAAATGGAATTAATTAAGGAGATCGACTTATGCTCTAGAAACTTCCAAAAAATGACTTGGGTCAAGTCTAAGATGATCTTAGTCATTGATGAATATCTAATCATGGTTGTTGAAGATCCAACAAGAGGTTATAAGACCAAGTTGATGGGATGGAGACAAACAAATAGGGGAGTGATTTACCTTGGGAGATCAAGCTATCCAGTTGTCGTGATTCAGAAAGGAAGTAACTTTGAGCCAGAAGGAGAGCATCAGTTATTAAGGAATAATCAAAGGAAAATATTGGAGAGTCTCCTAGAATTTTCTAATGTCGGAGAGGCGGGAAAGAGGAGGTTTAAATATTCTGCAGAAAAAGTCATCCATGTAATGTGAAATAGCTATTCTAGCTGAGTGAGCTATAAAGAAAGGTTTGTTTCAGTTGTCGGAGGCTGGAAAAAGTGATTTTTTTTCAAAGGTATAGGGAGGCTAGATGGCCGAGTTGGTGACAAATATAGGGTCGTACAACTTCGCAAGCGAATAGTGTAGCAGAGAAAGATGAGTTGACCTTCAGGTTGAATATTTTTTGTATCTACAGCTCTGGTTGGAGGAGTGTAGTTCTTGAGAGTTGCAAGATCATAGAAGGTCTAGTCCAGAAGAAAAAATTAGATATGTAGATCAGTTCCAGTGGTTGTAGTAGGACCATCACCCTTGCTATGGGGGGCCACAATATTCAATAACAGGAGATGTCAACAAGTGCAGTTAGATCTTGAGGCACAATGTAGAGCTAGGTGTAGTCAGATATTAAAGAGGCATAGAGATAGTTGAGCGTAATCAGATACAAAATACATAAAGCATAGATAGTTGCAGTTAGAAACTCAAGGGACAAGTGCAAAATCTAGTTGCAGGGTCGATATTAGTTCTCAATTGTAGTAGTTGCATCAACAACATCATCATGAGATTGGATCCATTGTAGGAATTTTTGGCAACAATGTAGGGAGGCACAATGTAGTGTCAACAACAACAAATATGTAGAGTGGTTCAACTACAAGGTTAGTAGGTGAATCAAAGTATGCACAGTAGCTTGGTGGACATTGATATTGTGTTATAGGTGTTAGACATAGCAACATAGCTTGAATATAGAGGAGATATGTTGAAGTGGAGAGAAAACCTTCCTCGCTAAGAGGGAGTGATATTTTTTGTTGTTTTGGTAGAATTGCATAGGTTTTATAGTCTCGAGTTGTGTCTAAGAGGCTAAGAAACAAGAGATCTACAAAACCCAATAGATGTTTTACGAGATAAGCTTGTGAAAAAACTTAATTAAATAAATTATCCACCATTTAAATATTTCCTAAGTCTAAATTAGGAAAAAGTGGTTAATTATAGGGAATTAATTAAGGAGATCGACTTATGCTTTAGAAAATTCCATAACATGACTTGGATAAAGTCTAAGATGGTCTTAACTATGGATGAATATTTAATCGTGGTTGTTGAAACTCTAATGAGAGATTATAAGAGCAAGTCGATGGGATGGAGAGAGACATAAGAGTAGAGAATTTTAACTTGGTGGATAACACTATCTAATTGCCATGATTCACAAAGGAAGTAGGAGAGAATCAATGATTGAGGGAGTAGTAGAGGAGAATTTTGGATAGTCTCATAACAATTTTCTATTGTCGGAGAGCCAGGAAAGGGGAGACCAAAATTTTCTGCAGTGAAATTCGTCTAAGTAGTGTGAGTTAGCCAGCCCAGCTGAGCGAGTTGCTAGGACGGGGTTTTTTTCAGTTTCCAAAGGCTGAAAATATCATCTGAGGTAGAGAAATTTTTTCCAGAGGTAGCGGGAGGGTAGACAACCCAGTTAGAGGAAAATCTAGGATCATGTAACTTGCACATGCCAATAGTACAAGTAGCCAGAAGGCAGTGCAATCAGGCTAGAGGGAAGCCAAATTATTTTGCAGAAGGAGAATGTTTCTCCTAATTATTTTGGCCGTATTATTTGCTGGAGTATTTCCAGTTGGAAAACCAAATATTGTACTCTCCATTTTTGTTGCATAATAATAAAATAAATCCTCATCTGCTACATTGGTTTCCCTTCGGGATTTTTCCAGCGACTTTTAGTTCCAAAATAATTGTGTTGATTTTTATTTTATGTGTGCATATATTTCTCAATTCCAATTCATTTTCCACTTCATATTTTATTTTCTGTGAAAATTGAAATTGTGAGTTTATCGATATTTGCAGTAACAACAAATAAACTACATAATAGTTAGGAGATAAATATCCAGTAATTACAATCAAGGATTTTTCACAACCTACACCAGTAATGAATTCAACAAGGTACATTAATCTTGTTGTCCTAGGGAACATACTAGTGTTTGTATAAGATTATACCCATTAAAATCACTCATAATCAAATATCATTACATTGTGATATTTCGTGATTTAAACTGCATATTATAAATTTGTATATGTTAAGTGTGTTTATTGTTCTAACTTTAAAGACATGCATGAAACTGGTTTATCAATGTTATGCCACTAATAAATGGTGAATGTAAGTATGTTTATGTTGTTAATAAAAAAATCTAGAAAATAATACTAAAGCTACATTTATCTAAAGAGAACTATAGTTGCAATTTAATGTTGGAAATTAATTACCTTCGATGAATAAGATCTAATCATCTTATATGAGGATTAGATTATTAATGATGACGGAAAGTTATTAATCAATAACTTCTTCAAAAAGATAGGATGTTGTCTTTGAGAGTTGTGGAAGTGGAGCTCATTAATGAGAAAGTAACTACCTACCACATGGTGGAGGTAGTTACTAACTACCAACTGTTTCGGTAAAAGAGGGTGTTTTTTTTCCTTGGTTGGATATGACTCCCACAGTGCAAAAATGTGAAAGAGGCTTAGGAACAAAAGACGATAAAGAGAAAAGATAAGGGACTTGTAGACCTTAAAGCTCAGGGGACTCTTTGATAAAACAATTCATGGTTGGGTGGAGCCTAACTCCATTTTTAATTTCCAGTATATCATTTTCAAGCCAACATCTTGAATACCCTATTCTTTTATTCTTTCAAGAGTTGAGATTATAAAATGTTTTATATCAAAGTATTATGCAAATGAAAGAATTTTGAGTAAGAGAGCTGGTAAACAGAAATAGAATTGAATTGGTATTTTGGAATAGAGTATATAATTTAGATATCTGAAATATATATATATATATATATATATATATTTTTTTTTTTTTTTTAAATTTTTCTGAATAAGACTAAATCTATTAAGAAAATAAATATGGTACAATCAGGGCTTGCAGAGAAGCAGAGTAAAAAAGCAAGGGAGCCAGAAATGATAAAATATCAACCTCGGTCCCATAGAGCAACCACGGCATAAGCAAAAGATAACAAAGAGAACAGAGAAGAACAAGCTGGACTAAGGAGTCTACCCAGCATGGGCAGAGTCTCCCAATCGACATTTTTTCGCTTTCTTTTTACTGACTTTGACCCAACCATTCTGCTCTGGCTGGACCGGAACCACTTGCAGACTATTCTGTGCTAAAGGAGGAGTCTCCTTATCTGAATCGGAAGAAGATGACTCATGAGAGCGTTTCTGCGAGATAAGAGGCGCAGAAGGATCCTCGGGACGGGTTGAGGGCGGGTCCTTCGGATGCTCCAAATTCTCCTCTTCCACTTCAATATCCTCCTCATCAGAGCTAGAGGACTCTATGTCATCCATGGGGGGTCTATCACAAGGTTTCCAGCTCTTGGATCTGGATTTGAGGTTCTTTTTTTGTTGAGGAACGTTGCACAGGTGTTCTAGAGATGCCCTGTCTGATGGCAATGGCGACACCTAAAGGCTGTGTTCTCATTGTCCAAAGCTTGCGTCCAATGGAAGTCCCCAATTTTAAGGATGATCTGATCTGGAAGCCCTTTGCTAATGTCAATTTCCGCACAGATTCTGCCAAAGGTATATATTCCTTTCTCCCCCCTTGATGTATCTGTTGCTAGGAAGCTGCCTAAGGTGTCCCCAATTGCTTGAAAGACAGCAAAATGCCAAAGATGCGCAGGGAGATTTGGAAGCCTGACCCAGATAGGAAGCTTGGTGATGACAGCAGTAGAGGGGTCAAAATATGGGAACCAGGGGGTGAGGAAAAGTCCAGCGGAACCCCAGAACCAAGGGCCTCCCGTTAAGGCTTTCTGGTAATCTTCATTGAAGGCAAAGACTACAATAAAGAAGCCTTTCGAGCATAAGAAGACTTTGCTGTTGTTGGTCCAATTGGAGTGGATCCACTGGTATAGATCGGCAGTACGGGGCCATAGTCCATTAAATCTGCAAATGATGGTTGTTTCTGCAAATGTTTGGTATTGATCATCCAGAGATGGATGAGAGATTTCAATGGCAGGGGTTTCCTCCATTTTGTCCACCAAGAAAGGTTTGGGAGCCCCAGCTGGTCGGGCTGACTTCTTGGCAGGTTGTGCATGAACTGCCTCTTTGTAGGAGAAGCCTTTAGGGGCGGAGGCTTGCCCTACGGCACCTCCCCTTAGTCGAAGTGATAGGATCACTGTGGCATTTCTTTCAATATTGTAAAAGGAAAGAGGCATATTGTTGTCTAGCTGCTTACCTACAAAGAGAAGCCGCAGAAGGGATGAAGGGATTCCCAGCCTTTGTTCGAGGATCTTTGAGAGATGGCTCACTGTAAAAGAGGGTTGGACCCCAAGGAGCAGGGTTTTTCCCGTTAGAAGAATTATTTGAATCTGAAAAGTCATTTTCTGGGGATGAGAAGGATCCCGGTTGCCAGAGTGAGGACACGAAGTTGGTTCAGTGAGTTCACTGGGCTTCAGGGCAAGCTCCAGATTTCGGTGAAACTGCTTCTGCATGTGGAAGCACAGTGCAAAAGTAGCCAAAGATATAAATTTGCGGACAGAGGCGTGGAGTAAAAAGGGCTGACGTCCAAATGAACTAAGGGCTCGATCGCACCTTCATGCCACCTCGCAGTTAGTTGGCCATGGAGCTAAGGTGGCCGTAACTGTTGCAAGCTGAAAAGCGGACCGTTCCTGCAATGGCACATAGTCATAAAATGATGGCCATCGTCTTGCACAGTTCGCTTGCCCGGCAGGTCTGCAGGGGGCCCAAAAAAATACTCCCGCAGGAAGTCGCTCCCAAACTCCAGGTAGCAGCTCATTCTTCACACGGCAGCGTATGAGCAGAGAGCCATTCCTTCTCCCCGCCAATGCCTCCTTGCATTCAAATCCATGGCCACAACACCGGGTCGGTGCGATCCAGTTAGCGGTGGCAGCGCTTAGGTATTGAAACCCTAGGGCAAGGGAAAGTTCGCTGGCGCTCTCCATCTCTCCTTTTTCTTTTGTCAATGTTGAGGAAGAAGGCATAGTTATTTAGATATTTGAAATATTTAAGAATGGTGAAATTATCAAATATATTTTAGGGAAAAGTAAGTATTTTGGATTCCTGGAGAATTATTATTTTTCTTCTATTGTGAACAAGTGTTTTATAGAACTTAAGTGTAAGTGGGTAAAACACAATTTGATGTTAGCTGGTTTTTATTTATATATAAAACCATAATGAAATGAGAAAAATAAAATATGAATTAAAGCAGTCTAATAGTATAATGAATTAATATAAACAAAAATTTGTATGCAAGGGTATCAATCTCATAAAATGCTATTTTATGAAATAGTTATATTAAATATGGAAACACGTTAAAGGAAAGGTTATCATAGAATAAATAGTGAAAAAAAGCGCATATAAGTCCAAAACAACTTGAAGAATTAGAAAGTGAGCAAAGGTCGAGCCATAAATGTAGAAGAAATATTATCTTATCAAAAAGTTTTAGAAAATGTAATTGTCTAAGTTATCTGTGAGTGATTGACTGAATCGTTTATAGGAAAGATTTTGAAGAGGCTAGCTTAGTATGTAAGTAGTATAAAAGTACTTAACCTTCAATTATAAATATTGAGGTAAAGAATGTGCCCATATAGATATGGTAACTCTTATACCAAAATGTTATTGAGTACATCTAAGGAACATTCTACAATTAAATACATAGAACCTTATGAGAAAGGTATTTTAAGACAAAGAGCACATAATTGATAGAACCATTTTATATGAACTATACTAGAAAAGAAGACCATGGTATTAATAACATAAATCATTATGATTGAAAGTTATCAGTCTAGGGTTAGCTTCATTACAGTTACGCATTAGTAATATAAGCCTTTAAAAATATAAAATTCCTCTCAGGAATTATTCTAAGAAAGTGGGCAGAGATCTAAAATTCAAAAAATATTTGGAATCTTGGGTCTTTTCTTCGACGAGAAAGTCAAGCACAATTAAAGTAACAACTAGGAGTTCAAAGACATCTGAATTGGAGAAAGAAACCGAAAATTTTGTTAAACATTGGAAAATATCCATATTACATTAATGAAGGAAAAACTTTCAAAATTCGTTAGGACTCCATTATACCTATGAATTTTCAAAGAAACATAAAATTAATTAAGATATAATGATGGAATAGGAAATTAAATACTGAAAGAAGAAAAAGGGAGATGGTTGAAGGTCACATTATCTGAAGGAGAGAGTCTAAAATTAGGATACATTGTTATTTCTCCGCAAAAAAATTATAATTTGTGACTAAAACAGATTAAATATAAGTTTTATATCCATGGTTGAAACTCAAATTTACAAACAAATTGTTATTAATGTCCATTAAAAGTCATAACATGATAGGCTTTCAACTCTATAAAACCCTAATCTTGATTTAAGAAGAATGGAAAATAAAAATAAATAAGCAAACTTATGTATTTCGTGTAAGGCTAAAACCCTAGGAAGAAAAAATCAATAATTTTTATAAAATAAACTTCTATTTCAATGTAGTTGAACATCAAGCCACAACAAAATCAATTAGCGAGGACACTTAATCAAAATGAAATTGATTTAACCCATTTAGATTAGGTTTTTATTTCCAAAAACCCTACTCTATAAAAACTAAAGATGAAATTACTAAAAAAACATTTAGAAAGAAAAATGGTTTAAAATTTTTAATCTTGAATGAACCCTATATGTGGCTCCTTTGAGAGATTTTTAAGCTTGAATGAACCTGAAGTTACGAATTCCATTTTTCAAGAAACTTGTACATGAAAGAAGTGAAACCCATGTTAAAAGTTGGTCAAATTCACTAAGTACAGTGTGTGAAATACAAAATAATTAACTCAAACAAATTATTTACTAAAATATCATCTGAAAATTCCAGGACATGGCATAATAATCTCCATAACAAGTTATGGGAGCAATATACTTAAAGGAAATTAAGTAGCCAAGGAAATATCACTAATAAAAGTGACAGAGCGGTGGCTCTAGTAATTTTCACTATCAAACATAATAAATGTAATGAGAAATATAGCAAAGAGTTTATTACATGACACATAAGGAAAATGAGTTAAATTTGAGAAACCCTCATTAAAACGTAACATTAAGCCACTCACCAAGTGGAATAACCTCTGTAAAGTAGTTCTGACAACACAATGAAGAGCATAAACTATGTAGCTCAGTTGGAAAAGTTAACATGGTGGCTTAAACAAGAATAATTTAGTTGTATAACTGAGAAAAGATCCATCAGAATGAATTGGCGAAATGAGAAAATTTTTTGGCAAAGAGAAGGTTGATATGACCAAATTCTAAATCCTAACACTATCCACCATTGGATCAAAATGAATAAATTCTAGCCGTCGATTAAATACCTTGGGGTTAACCATAGATTGCATGTGAAGTTCATGTAGACTCATGCAAGGGATAAATAGATAAGCCCCATATAATCAAAGTTAAACCATGTGTCTATTCCATACTATGGCATGTATAATAAAGACAAGTACTTTGGGAAACCATCAAATAATACCTATGGTGGAACGAAATATACATAATAACATAAAGTTTGTTAAGTTGGTTCAAAATCACTATTTCAAACATCAAAACTACATTCACCGTTTTTAGATAAAGACTTAGGACATATAAGATATATGTAAGAAAGGAAACACGCCTATAGATACCAAGTAAGAAACAATGTGTATATAACAAGGAACATATGTTAAAAAGGGTTAAACCTATTATATATAAAGGTGTATGAAGAATTGTTAAAGGGCTATAAAACCTCGTTAAAACAACTAAAGGAAACCAGCAAAATTTATGATATTTTTCTAGAGTAGAGGCATAACATAAAACCATAGATTTAGTTTATCAAAAGGAAAAATACACGGTGTAAGGATCTTTTCTTTGGAAATTTAGAGTCACTATATTGTTGTAAAGAAATTAAATAAGAAACAAGGCATAAGAACGCAATCTATGAAATTGAGTTTAGATCAAAATTTAGTCATTTATAAAGATTATCTTTGTGATTAAATGTAGAGATATAAAGGAATTTCTACTTCCTTGTAATAAGATATAATCTACTAAGTAATTAATAATTAAATGTGCTATTAGTTGTAAATATTTTTTTTTAGTGTGCTTTTATGTGGTTTATCAAATATTGCAAGTATATAAAATCATGTTGCATGTTGCAAGTTGTGAAATCATTTTATGCTTCTATTCAATGGGAAAATAGTTGAAAGGAAAGTTGTGGGAGATAGTATATTTTTTCAATGCAAGAGGTCTCTTACATGAAAATCCTTGTGTGTATCATTTTTTTTGTTAATACAATCACTAAAAATGGATCATCAACATATATTCATCTAGAAAAAAATAAAGATAGGATTAAATAATATAAGTACATGTTACATGTGTAAAATTTGAGAGCATTGATCTAAAATATATTTGCATAGTTTCTATATGAAATTATTAACGCTCTATAATAGACAAGATAAATTGGGACCAAGAAGGACCACTTTGTGTCAAATCATAAAAATCACGGTAATAGAATGGAACTAAAATTTATTTGGTTCTAGATAGAAGAAGTGGAATTTTGAGTCGTTTCCTTAAGGAGTATTTTCTTGGAAGTTATCACTACATTTATGAGTTGATAACTTTCACAGAAGTAGAGACACTGTTTCCTCCAAATTGAGTTTGTATTTGAATGTGCCCCTAATAAGGTAGCATTCTAATTATTCCCAACAAAAAATCCATATGGAAATGAATTTAGCTCACTATGATCCACCATATAGAGTTACTAATATAGGGAATCCACTAAAGACTTCTAGAAGCACCACATTATCAATAAAAAACCTAACCTTGATGGTTAATTGAGAGTGTTAAAACTCCAATAAGAAAAGTGAAATATGGTCAACTACTATTGAAACCATTTGGTGTTCTATAGAAAAGTAACTACCAAGAGGAGCGGAGAGAAAATGAAACAAACAATAAAGATAACTTTGTAGAGAATTGTAGTAGAACGCAATATTTCATAGATCTATATCAAGTTGTATAAGCTCTTTATTTCTCTACATACTCTTTAAAAACTAAGAAGAATAACACAATGATTCATTTTTTAATATAAATATTTGGTTTCAATATGTATCTTGCTATTGGTGAGATATATTTATGTCATAATAGTTAAAGAATATACAATTGTATGTTTTTATCTTTTCTATAAATTAGTAAAAATACAAAAAAAGAATAGCTATACAGACAATCATAAGATCATTATTATAGCAATAGTTTAAAGTCTATTTTTGGGAACTAACCATTAATAGAATATCCAAGATGACTTATAGATCATATTATTATGAAAACAATTTTTTCTTTGGAAATTTGTTTGGTTCAAGTGGGTATATGTACTTAGGTAGAAAAGTCTAAGTGTGAGAGATAGATGCACCTTGTGGATCTAGGGATCAACATGAAAGAGTTAGAGAAGAAATAGAAAGCCTTAGATACTGGAGAATAAATATATTTAAGGACCCATTAATGAAGGGCTAATATTTTCAAGTTTAGAGTCTCGATAAACATAATCTCTAAGGGGCGTGGCCTTATTCATCTCTTTCTCCAAAAATGATCAACTTCCTTTGAAGGAACTTGACCCTCGTAAGAAACAAAAATGTCATGAGGAGCCAAGGGAAGAAGTGAAGAACTTGAAAGTTTGAAAAAGAAGAACTTTAATAATAATCTTATCGACACCTATTTAAGTGGAATAGAAATGCTAGATCAAGCCTTATGAAGTTTTGGTTAATATTAAATCATGGGTTACAATTGTCAAAGGTGTATTTTATTTTGCACAAAGTCTAAGAGATGTAGAAAACATATTTTGCAAGTTCATGTTAGAATTTCATTTCCAAACTTAGTGGGAAATATCAAATAATTCTCCCTATGGGGAAACTACCACTAAATAAGTGGGATATATTCAAAGACCTCCTCAAATTCTTATTTTACCTTAATGAGTATGAAGAGAATAAGGATTTCATGATACTACTAGAAATAGAGGCAAGGATAAAGTTTACAATATTACAATGTAGAGTCATTCAGAAGAAAACTATTTAGTTTGGGATAAATTCCAAGATCCCATACATGGTCATAAATAACCTAGTTACTTTGAATGGTAGTCACATAAGAAGGAAAGTTATGTCATCCATTCTCGAGACCATAAATGAGGGCTAGTGAAAGGCCTACACACTCAATATAATAAGAAAAATGCACAACCAATTGGTTATAAGTAACTATATTAACATGGAGATTTATAAAAGGGAAAAAAGAAGAAGAAAAGGAAGTGGAAAATAAGAACAATGTCATCACTACACATGTTTCCAAGGACACTAACTACGAATATAACCATTACAACATTTATGGTCACGCAAAATAGAAATGGGATATATTTCATCTCATGTTAATCCCAAAAATAGTAAAAAATAATCATTTATTGAGTGGTGAATGTGAAATTTGAACTTTGTATGTGCTTTCCATGCCGAATCGGGGAAGAGGAACATGCCTTACCTTATATAGAGGATATGATACTCTATTTTTGGAAATTTTTGCAAAAGAGGGCATAGTTATGTCTAGAACTACAATACATGGGTAGCATGACCTTTAGCATATTAGGTTGAAATGGCCGGCTTCCGGGGAAGGCTAAATGGTACACACGAGAAGGAAGAGGAAACATTTTCTACCTCATTTAGATGACGTGTTGGGACCAAAAGCCTCCCAAAGTGGAGATGTATGATCATATTGGATGATTATCTTATTTTTCATCCATATGGTTGATTTCATTGTGGGAAGAGTAGAGGAATCAACTCCTGAGACCATTTTTACTAGGGGTCCCAATTTAGCGAAATGGGGTTTGAAACCTTGTAGAAGCCATTTGAGGAATTAAACCATTTTTTTTGTGGGGTAAAAATTTCCCACATCATTAGGACATCCCATAGCACTATTCTACACATAGATAAATTTACAACAACTCCAAAAAATAGTGTCAATTGGAGTATGTATGCAAACATTATGGCACCCAAAAGTTAACCTTCATGTTTTGAACACCATGACTCAAGAGGGATTCCATGTAAGCCCAAATTATTCATGGAAAATGGGCTACCACATGACAATGATGAAGAATACTTTAGAATATGCGATATTGTAACTCTTGTTAAAGTTTGAGATTCAAACTTAACCACTAGTAGGTATCATGCTATGTTATAACTAGGCCACTAGGAGAAAAGGGGTTCCATTTTGTTTGAGTGCATTTTATTTCATAGATAGAGTATTATTTGTGTGTGTGTGTGTGTGTGTGTGTGTGTGTGTGAAAGAGAGAGAGAGGAGCAACAAGGTATGGTTTCATACATTAGTATCCCATGAGCCACAAATCTTACTTCTTTTTATTTTCCTCCATTTCCATTCAAGAAAGAAAGAGAAGACCAGCTTCCGCATCCAATTGGGTTTTCTCCCAAGAGGGTTTTCCCAGATTATAGCTTGTGTTCTTATGGTTGTGCGTGATTGTATTATTGTATATTCTAGATTTTCCACATTTTAGATATTGCATACATAGAATAATACCTTATTGAATACATAAGTCTAGGGAAAATAACCCTCATAGTATAGATTCTTGAATTTTATTAGATATATTATGAAAAATTGTCGAGTGGAATATCCATGGTGGTTTTATAGATAATGTAATTTGCATTCTATTCTCTCCACCATTTAGAATTTGTGCGTGCCTTACATTTTTCCGAGAAGAGAGACATCTTGACCTCTTTTCAACATTGTAGATTGGTTAATAGAAGGAGCAAGCTTGTTACATATATATATTGTAGCCACTATGTATATTGATAAATTTACATTATGTGGGTTGTTTATGATGTATCAATTATGTGTGTCATGTAAGAACATTAATTATGTGTATCACTTATGGTGCATCACTTATGTGCATGCGATGCATATGTTTTATTTGGTCATCATTTATTGCTTATGTCCATCACTTATGAGTTTTTAGTTAATGTGTAACTTATATGTGACATATAATATGGTGTACCATGATGCAATTGTGCATTTATTTGATGCAATGATGCTTAATTGTGTCACCTATGGTAAGTATCTTACATGGCGTGTTGACTATTATCTTCTGAGACATCCACTAAAATAAGAAACCTTGGTCACTAACTATGGTTTTCAAATTCCACAAATTTAGGTTTTTCAAGTTGCATGAAACTAAGGTTTTCAAATTCACTTCAATATTCTCCCCACCTTCTCATATTCATGCAAAGTACACTACATTTTCAAAAATAGAGGCATCAACATCTTTTCAACTTTTAGGGATTGGTTAATATAAGGAGAAGGTTTCTTACATATCTTCTTGAATATATTTATTAGGTCCCAAACATTACTAGTGTAGTCCTTATTGTTGTTAATTAGCCCCCTTATTGTTATTGTTGTACTTGTAGTCCCCATATTGTTATTATTGTGCCCCATAAAAGCCCACTATTTTTATTATTGTGCCCTTAAATTATTATTGTTAGGTTGGCTAGGATTATATTATGACCCATGGACTCCAATATATAGAAATGAGTTTTTCATTTGAATCATCCGATAATTGTTCATTTATGTAATGTAAAAGAGGTTTCCCCATCAAAGCTTATTTCTAAGTCGTTGATCTCTCTTTTCTTCTATTTTGTGAACTGGTTTCATAAAATTTGGTATCGAAGCTTTGGATTCTAGGGTTTCTTCAACTGGCAATTCGAGCGTAAATTTTTGCTATAAATTTTTTTCTACGAAGTTTTAGAAGCTATAAATAAAACCCATTTAAGCCAGAAATATTGAGGAACTTTGTGTAAAAATTTTAGATCTTGGTTCGCAATATTTTCGGAGATATGATCTGTGGAAGTTAGGGTTATTGCGAGGCTCCCAAATTTCATCTCAAAAAGGTGACCTTGCGAAAATTGTCATAACTCTCTCTTTGAGTATCGGATTGAAATTATGTAAAGTGGACAAAATTGCACGGTGTAGCTTATTTTTATCAATTTCAGAGTCGAAGGGAGGAAACAATAGCATGTGGAACTATGTACAAATTCGCTCTCTTAGAGCTAGTCCATAATTAGGTAATTGTGGGAGATTGGGCATAAATTTGTATTGAAGAATCCAAATTAGGTTGGACCCTCACGGAATTTGAAAGAAGCCTCGAGAGGGATACTATAGGATGGAAGGCTTGTGGGGATTCAAGGAAATTATAGAGGTACATTAGTTTCAATATCGAGCTCCTTAAAATCGAAAAAAGTGTGTATTTGTTTTTAAAAATTATAATTCATGCTTGAAAAATCGGTTGAAGTGATTCCAAGGGCATATTGAAGCATAGATATCAGTATTAGAAATAATTTAACACCCATTAAGCCTCAAAAGGCTTTACTATGACTCATGCGAGAGAAAGAAGTGCAACATGATATATCGAAATGACGATACCAAGTGCAAAGAATTTTGCTCTCATAAAGAGTAACAAAAAATTAAATGGAAGCTAAAATGAATGGTTTGAAGAAAGTCATGAAAGCTAAGATGAATGGCATTGAAGCTAAGATGGATGGTTTGGAGAATGGAATGGAAGCTAAGATCGATGAAAAAAATGAGAAGGCAACATGGAAGACATGAAGAATGATCTAAAATAAGAGATGGAAAGCCTTGAAGGAAGGTTTGACAAAGTTGCTACAGAAATTATTCCTAATGGAGAAAAGGTAGTAGAGGAAACATGTGATGAGAACAAAATAAGTGTTACTCGTGATTTCATAGACTCTAATGTTGAATTGAAGACCCACCATATTCCAAAGATTGATGAGGAAATTTGATGGCAAGGATCATAGCCAACATGGATACTACTATGAAGCAATATTTTGATCTCCATAATGTGCAAAACATACACCGAAAATTTACACATTGCAACTTCATATTTAGAACAAAATACATTTGTATGGTATCGATGGCTTTTCTCTCGTAAAAAAAATTGTCACTTGATCAGATTTTACGGAGGAAATCATAACACATTATGAGGATACAAATAGCAACACCTTCTTTAGCCAATTGATAAATCTCAAACAAAGGGTTCAATGGTGGAGCACATTGAGGACTTCTCCAAAAATTAAATATAAGGGTAATTGATATTCCATAGGAACACGAAGTGATGTCTTCATAGTGAATTTAAAGGATAACATAGCACAGTTTGCTATGGGAACTTGATTCATTGGAGAAGGTATTCGAGTTGGAAAGGAAATTGAAAGCAAAATTATGGCAGCAAGGAAGCCTACCACTCACAACTATAAAGATGGAAGTGTTGCTACTCTAGAACTTCCACAACCTTCAAGTTTGACGGAACAACAATTGGAAGAAAAAAGAAGCAGACTTTGCCTACGGTTGTGATAGAAAATACACTAAAGGTCATAAGTGTTCGAGAAGAAATTATTTTACATAGATGTGAAGAGGAGAATAAAATGAACAAGAAACTTCCAAAGAGAAGAGGATATACACCAAGAACCAACCCTAGATAAAGAAGAAATGAATCGACCATATCTGTAATGCATTGGAAAAAAAACTCTCAAGATAGAAGGGCATATCGAGAATAAATCTAATAGTGTTGATTGATTCGGGTAGTACCCTTAATCCTATTCATTGTAAGGTAGCCAAGGAATTGAATTGCTTCTTATGCCCAACACTAGAGTGTCAAATGATGGTTAGAAATGGAGGAACTATAAATTGCTTTAGAAAGTGCCATAATATATATTAACCATGGGGGTATGTATTGAATAGTCGATACTTTCCATTCCAATGGAGTGGTATTGATAGTTATTATAGGAGTACAATAGTTGCAATCCTTGAGGAACTGATAGATTTTAATTTTCAGAAATTTTCTTGATTTTTTTTTTTCGGAAGGAAAGGAAGTTGAATTATGAGGTATTTGTAGGGAAGGTAGGGAAATATAATAAGCTCTAGTAATACGACCAGCTTACCGGAAAGAAAAGAACAATGAAAAACAATTTCACAGTGTCCTCACTAGAAGTTCAACATCAAAATAATCTATTTCTCTAGATCTCCAAAAATACTTGGACAATCATTCAAATGTGTTTGAAACTCCAAGGACTCACCCTATTTGTGATCATGATCATGCTATTCATTTGATTCTAGGAAGTGTTCCTCAAAACATTAGACATACAGGATATCCTTATGTCGAAAAGAGTGAAATTGAATGTATGATTATAGAAATTCTAGAGGATGGTATAATTCAACCTAGTCAAATTTATTTCTCTTGCTCTAGTAATGTTGGTGCCTGAGAAGTATGGATCTTAGCACATGTGTTTGAATTAAGGGAGCTCGGTAAAGCTCTTATTAAAGATAAATTTCCCATTCTTTTGTGATTGATGAATTATTAGATGAATTGTGATGTTTATTTCACCAAGTTGGATCTTCATTCGGGATATCATCAAAATTAGAATGAAGAGTAGGAGACATTAAGAAAACAACATTTCTAACTCATGAGGGTCATTATGAATTTTTGGTCATGCCTTTTGGCCTTACCAATGCACCTTCTACATTTTCAGGGTTGATGAATTCCATTTTCAAACCCTTCCTTAGAAAATTTGTGTTAGTATCTTTTGAAAGATATACTAATCTGAGAAGGTCTTGGAGATCATGTTGAAGATTCTTTCAGACTATTGGAGGAGTAACAATTATATGCAAAAAACTCCAAATGTTTCTTTGGAGTACGAGAGATGAATTATGCGGGTCTATATTGTATCTCGGGAGGGTGTTAAGGTAAATGATAAAAATTAAATCCATTAGAATGGAAATTCCCCACAACCATAAAGCGATTGCGAGGATTTCTAAGGTTAAACGGGGTATTATCGCAAGTTTTAAAATTATGGAAGGATATAGGCACCTCTAACAACATTATTGAAGAAAAGATGCATTTTCATGGACTCTGACAACCTTAATTACTTTTAACATCTTAAAGAGGCAATGTGCCAAGCATCGGTCTTAGCTATACTGCAGACTTCCCCAAAAACCTTTATTTGGAATGTGATGCCTTGGGAAATGGAATTGGTATTTTTTAAGCAATAAGGAAGACCCATGCTTTGAAAGTTGTCAATCAAAGGAAAGTATTTACAAAAATATATTTATGAGAAGAATGTTGGCGATACTACTTTTAATAAGTAGCGACCTTACCTAATGGGAAGACATTTCAAGGTAAATCTTGATCATGATGGTCTTAAATACTTTTTGGAACAAAGACTATCTTTAGAAGAGAAACGATGCAAATGCAATTCTCCCAGATGTGGTTATGACTTCTAAATCATCTGCAAAGAAATGGCCATTTGAGATGCTCTAAAGAAAGGATGAGATCATGGAAGCATTGCTTTGTGCCATTTCTATTATCCAACTAGTTTGGATAAAAGGAAACGAGGAGGAATGGAAGAATGATGAAGAAGTGTGGATACTCATTCAAAAGTTGCAACAAGATCTAGGTGCATCGATACATTTTAGTTGGAAAAATGATTCCTTATGGTACAAAGATCATATATATTTGTAAGAATTGCAAATAAAACGAAATATTATTTTGGAATTGTACGCCTCTCCCTTAGGAGGACACTTCCAAGTATTTTTTAAAACTTACCACCGGGGTGAAGAATTTTCTTTTTTGCTTTGGCTTTAAATCTTATATTCAAAAGTTGTAGCGGAATGTTTGGTTTCCCGGCAAATAAATGAGAAAATTAAGACTGAGTTTGCTACCTTCTTTTATCACTCAATTCAATGTTGCGGAGAGTTTCAATGGATTTTATCAGGGTTTACCTAAGTACGAAATAATTTCATCATGGTGGTAATTTGTTAAAAGCTACCAAGTCATGCACACTTTTGTGCATTATCTCATCCTTTTAAAGTGAGTACATTGTTCTTGCATTTATGGGAACAATTCAAAATCTGCCTGAAACCCAAATATTATTCATGTGATAAGTCCCATTTTACAGTCTGATTTTTGGATGATTATTTTTGTATTTGGATACTCAACTAGCTCATAACTCATCTTATCAATCCTCAATCAGGTGAGAAAATTGAATGGATTAAAAAATGTTTGGAAGGATATCTTCATTGTATATCGATAAACAAACCATGATGTTTCAGAATGATTTACCTTTCTTGGTTACCTATTTTAATGAGTGGTATAACACTTCCTTCCACCTTATGACAAAATGACCCCATTTATGGCACTTTTTTGGATATCATCCACCATTCATCAAATCATATTTAGAAAATTCAGAGTTCAAGAAGTAGAATATACATGAGCATTAAAGAAAAGTTCTCCAACTCTTAAAGGATAACCTAAATTTGGCACTTGATATGTGCTGTCAAATGAGAGAAGTTTTGATTTTGGTGACTTGGTATTTTATGGATACAACCATACAAACAAATGTCCCTCAACCAAGCTAAGAGGATAATAAATTATGTAAGTACTATGAGTCGCCACAAGGTGTTGGAAAAATGTTAAAATGTATGGCATACAATTGGAGCTTCACCGTCTTCAGAGTGCACTAGTTTTCATGTTTGGGCTTAAAGAAGGTTATAGGTGACAAAATTCTGGTTCAAACAATATTTCAGACTTGATGAGGAAAGAAAAATCATATTGGAACCTAAAAGTCACGGAAACAAAGAACTAAGTAGATTCTGGGAATTAGTAAAATTAGGAGTATCTCATGAGTGGAAGAACTGCGGAGTTATGGAGATGAATTTTTCTTTGTCAGAAATACTGACATTGAGGACAACATTTTTATTTAAGGAGAGGGACATGTTGGGTCCCAACATTACTAGTGTAGTCCTTATTGTTAGTGTAGCCCCTTATTGTTATTGTTCTACCCATGTAGCCCCCTGTTGTTGTTATTGTGCCCCATAAAAAGCCCACTATTGTTATTGTTGTGCCCTTACATTATTATTGTCGGGTCGGCTAGGATTATGTTATGATCCCATGTGGACTCCTATATATAGAAAGTAGGTTTTTTCATTTTGAATCATCAGTAATTTGTTCATTTATGTAATGTAAAGGAGGTTTCCCCCTCGAAGGCACTTATTTATAAATCTTTTATCTCTCTTTTCTTCTATTTTGTGAGTTGGTTTCATAAAAATATTACAACCATTATGTATATTTGTGATTTCTTTAACTTACATGAAATAGTAAAATGTGACAAAGGTTCTTTAACGGGTGAAATAGAAGATAAAACCTTAGTATGACTTCATATATTTTTTTCATCATGTTCTATCCAATCAAACAAAAAATCATTGAAATGATCTATCTAGATGTATCTACAAAAATATTTGAAGGAAGTATGGTGGATTATGTTACGGTAATGAAACCTTATGGAGGTAAAAAGCATGAAAGAACTATATATTTTCCGCCAATATTATTTCATGATAAAATTGCCTTAGGAATTCTTCACATAAATGTATTACGTCATTAAGAATTATAAAGTTTAACACTTTAAAAGTATATTCGGGGTTAATAAAGAACAACACATACCCAATATTTGATACCATTGCTTGTTTTCTTAGAAGATACCTTTTTAGAAGACCAAGTAACAAACTTGAAAATGGAGTGAGTCAGGTATGATAAATTGGGCCAAGTAAGACTCACACATTAATGAGATATGTTGCGATTAATCTTGAGAATGTTGATATGCTGACCTCAAACTCATCTGAATCAAATTTTGATTGAGTTTCATAAATGTAAGCTTACGAGGAGTCAATCGAAGAGAATTCATCAAAGTTAACGTATGTTTTGGGTGAGAGTTTAACTATTTTTCCCTTCATTTATATAATTTAAAAATTGAAATGTAATCAAAAATATGGAAATAGAATTACCGATTAAAAACATTTGAAATGAAATTAAATAAAAATAGGCGGCGAGCTCCTCTATACCTTTGTGTAGTTTCAATAGTACAAATGAGCTGGAAATGTTATTTTCTCAAAGCTGTATTTAGAATAAAGACAAAATGCATGACTCTGCCTCTTCCCCCCACTTACCCTCTTATTTGGAAACATATTTGTGGATATGTACACTCTTTAACACAATGAAAAAGTAAATATTTGTAATCTTAAAGCATTCATATTTCGTAATGAGAAAGTGGGATACAAAATATCTATGACAATATGGTAGTGTTGCACTAAAATTTGGAATTAAATACGTTGGCGAGAATAATTATAACAATGATCCATAGACATTAGAAAATGAGGTAGAATTTGATTGTTGAATTCATCTTAGCTTTTTATTCAATTATAAAATTTAGTAAATTCCTCTAATTAAATCATTATTGTGAATGTAGCTCAGTTTACTACTTTTAGTTCTATGTTTATTTTTCATGCATCAATTAGGTGTAAGGAAAAACTTTATTTATGCTTTTGCAATGTTGAGAAAGTATTTAAATGATAGTTAAGCCTTTACATGTTGTACATGATTTACTTTCTCACATGGTTTAACCAGTATTTGGCTTCACACATTGCTAGAGTGTGACAAATGTTGAGTGCCACTCCAACCAAAAGTTGAATTATTTTCTTTCGGTAGAAAAAATAAGTCTCCTTTCAAAAGATTTGAACCAAGAACCAAGAAGTATGATCTTCATCGTATTGTAAGCCTTGTAATCCTAAAGATAAAATATTTATGGTATGTCATTGTATGTATGTTGGAATAAGGGTGCGCCTATTAAGATTACAAAATCGATATATATTAACTTGTAGTGTTTATTATTTTTTATATAAAATGTTATACGATGTGATATAGGAGAGGCTTAAAGAGGCATTCCAAATGACAATTCTGTGAGAGAATGATTGCCTATGCGAGAAGATATAATCATGGTTGAGGATTACGAACATATATAAAGAAGAAGAAAAAGGAATCGAAAGTTTGAAGTCAGTAGCTCTATTATACAACAAGTGTATGCATTTGGGAATGTGTCTAGAATAAAATATTTACTTAGAATAGGGCCATGTGTGGGAGAATGGGTATGTGGGAAAAGGAACACCAACTCCTTCTGCGGTGTTCTACACACATTCCTACTTCACCCTTTGCACATGTTTCCCCCATACGCACACTTCTTCCAAAACTTCCATCTCATAGAAAACTTATTACATCAGTTCAATGGTTTTTGACATCCAATAAAATAGGTTTAGTATTCATTACTTTTATCCATATGCAACATTTATTTTCATGTTTTTAGGTGCATGAGTTCTTTAATGAAATTCTTACTAGATTATTGAGATATGCCATGTTTTCTTGTGCAATATTATTTTTTTTGCATTGTGTTTTCCTTGTATAAAATTTCCAAATTTTCAAATCCTAATTGTAACATAGTTTTTTTTTCTCATTTGATCTTCAAAAAAAAAATACAATATGAATATAAAGGTTCGAGAGAAATTTTGGATTTCGAGGTGTATGTTCCATTTGTACTTTAGATATTAATCATCTTTATCATGATATGGATTTAATTTTGATTAATTTATTGCTACTATGGTTATGTTAGTTGTTGTGTATCATTTACATATTAGCATATCGTGTGTGTGTGAATGAAGTGATGCAACGGGGAAGGAAGTGTGTAAAAGAAGTGTGTGGATGGGGGAAAATGTGTACGAGAGGCATGGAAGTGGGGTTGTGTGTGAAATATTGTGGAAGAATGTGGGTCTTGCTTACTCCACACATACCCCTCTTATGCACATCTTTATTCCACACAAATATTTCATTCCATAAACCTTTATTGTTCTACAAAGCTACTTGTGCACTTTTGGTATCTTCATTTCTCTAAGCACTTGGTACGTAAGATTGCCATGAATATCTCTTTTTGCATAGGAGGCTATTCTCTCGCAGAATGATCGGTGGAGACTATAAATAATTTGCTCCTATATCCCATCTAACGATTTATTTAAAACAATAAATATTGTAAGTTAATGTGTCTTGATTTTGTAATCTTAATGGACGCTCTCTTGCACCAACAAAAATATAATGTATAGCTCATATATTTTATCTTTAGTCTTATGAGGCTTAAAATAAAATTGGGAGAGCATACTTCTTGATTCTTCATTCAAATATTTGAAGAAAATTGTTTTTTTTTCTAGTGGAAGAAAATCATTCAACTTTGGATCGGAGTGGGGACCAATATATATTACACAGCAATATATAAATCTCATCTAAATCTTGTCAAAAATATCACAAGGTAATATTTTACATTTAAAATATAATTATCTCTACGGAATTTATATTCTTGGTAGGTCGACTTTCCATCTTTTATTCCAACGGTTCCTATTACGCTTCTTGTGAAATGCGGGAGCATACCCCAATGTCGGTGAGATGGGGAGGGGATCACGTAATTGCGGTTACGCCACCTATGAATAACTCTATTCTTTGACAAGTATGACCCAAATGGATACCCATGTCCATGTACTTGCCCAAATAACATTGGATTGAATTTATCTTTGTGTTTAATGGCCAATTAAACCTTCACAACATGTAAGCTTTCCGATTATATAGTATACATTGATAGTAGGACATAAATTTTACATATTCACTTTGTGTTGCATGAGAGTAATTCATATTATGCATTAATTTCTTCCAATGTATAAAATGTTCTAACTCCTTCATGCTTAAATGATATTAATGACGATTAAATGATGCTTACCCTTTTACTTTCACATGCTTTATGTCCACATATTTATTTTGCATATATTTTTCTTTCGCACATCCCTTTCTTCCAAACACTCTTTAACTAAGTACATCCTTCTACCACACAACACGTTTCCATACAAATTTTCACTTACGCGTTATTTTTTGGACATTAGATTTAAATCAATGATCCCCATGTGTTTAACATGGACTAACGCTTTCATGGATCTTATCTATGGTGATTCAATTGTTGACTAACACCTACGGGTTTTGGTTTAATGACAATTGTGATTTCCAAAAAGTGGTGTCGAAGGCCAAGGTCTCGAGTTTGACTTAGACTTGCGCTTGGGGGGATTGTTGGGCATTGGATAAACCAATGCTCCTTATATTTTTGTGTCATGTAATTTTAGGTCCTATATTACTATTATAGTCCTTATTGTTATTGTTGTAGCCTTATTGTTATTGTTGTACCCACATGGCTTGATATTGCTATTATTGTGCCCTTACATTATTATTGTTAGGTCGGTTGGGATTATATTGTGACCCATGGACTCTTATATATAAGAGGAGGTTTTATCATTTGTATCATCTGAAATTTTCATTTATGTAATGTAAAGGAGGGTTCCCCCTCGGGAGTGGCTTATTTCTAAGATTGTTGATCTCTCTTTTCTTCTATTTTGGGTGGTTTCATAACATTTGGTATCGAGCTTTGCAGTTCTAGGTTTAATTTTGCTCCAAATAGGTCATCATGGAATTTTCTCTATAACTATTTTTCTATGAAGGTTTAGAAGTTGAAATTTTTATCACACGAAACCCAAAATTAAGGAACTTTGGATTAAGGGCTTATTTGCTCCAAACAAGTCATCATGAAATTTTATCTATAAATTTTTTCTATGAAGATTCAGTTGAAATTTTTATCATGCGAAGCCAAAATTCTAGGGAAATTCATGTAAAAATTTCAAATCTTGGTCGCAATATTTGCGAGAGGAGATATGATCTGTGGGAAGTTCGGATTTTTCGAGCTCGCGAATTTCATCTAAAAGGGTAGTGTTGGAAAATTTTCATATCTCTCTTTGAGAGCATCGATTGGGGGATTCTATAAAAAAAAGTGGCCGAAATTACACGGATACATGGACTCTGTATATTAATTTTAGAGCCGAAGGAGGAAGCGCGACCGTGGTACGTCGTACAAGTTCCCTCTACGAGATTAGTCCATAGTTAGATCATTGTGGGAGATTGTGAACAACTTTTGTCTTGAAGCATCCAAATCGGCTCGGACTGTGGCATTGGAAATAAGATTCAAAGGGCTAATATAAGACTGAATTTTAGATATTGAAGATCCAAAATCACATATATAGTGTTTGTTTCAATATCAGGCTCCTCAAAAGCAAAGAAAAAGGTGTGTATTTTTTTTTGTCAATTGCGTGATCTGCACTTTACAATCAATTTCATGATGAATTCTAAGGGAATATTGAAGCATAGATATCAATATTGGGTTCTAAATTCCACCTAAAAAGAATTAAACACCCATTAAGGCTTCAAAAGACTTTACTATAACTCATGAAAAGGAAAGTAAACGTGACATATCAAAATTACGAGCAAGTGCACCAAATTTCGCTCTCATGAAAATGACAAAAAATGAGGCATAGGTAAGATGGATGGTTTGAAGAAAGGCGTGGAAGCTAAGATGGATGGTTTTTGAAGAATGGAATGGAAGCTAAGATGGATGGCATGGAATGCGGCGCAAGCCAAGATGGATGACATGGAAGCTAAGATCGATAAGAAAAAAAGAAAGACAACATGGAAGACATGTAGAATGATCTAAAATCGGACATGGAAGGTTTGATGGCAAGGTTGATACAAAGTATTCCTAATGGCGGAAAGATAGTAGAAGAAACTCATGATGACAACAAAATAAATTTTAATCGTCATTTCATAAACTCTAATGTTGGATTGAAGACCACCATATTCCAAAGATCGATGAGGAAGTTTGATATGGCAAGGATCTGTGGCACATGGAATATACGGATGGAGCAATATTTTGATCTCAATAATGTGCAAAAACCATACAAAATTACGCGACAAATTTATATTTAGAACAAAATACATTTTTATGGTATCGATGGCTTTGCTCCCATAAAAATGTTGTCCCCGCAGTCGATTTTTACGGAGGAAATGATAACACATTATGAGGATACAAAGAGACACACCTTCTTTAGCCAATTGATAAATCTCCAAACAAAGGTTTCAATGGTGGAGCACATTGAGGACTTCCAAAAAATTGAATATAAGGGTAGTTGATATTCCGGAAGACACATTATTGATGTCTTCATAGGGACTTTAAGGATAACATCAACATGAGGTTCGAGTTTGGGAACCTAATTCATTGGAGAAGGCATTCGAGTTGGCAAGAAAAAATTGAATGTAAAATTATGGAGACAAGGAAGCCTACCACTCACATATATAAATATGGAAGTGTTGCTAATCCTAGACTTCCAAAACCTACAAGGTTGACACCACAACAATTGGAAGAAAAAAGAGCAAAAGGGCTTTGCTACGGTTGTGATAGAAAATACACTAAAGGTAATAAGTGTGCGAGAAGAATTATTTTACATATATTGTGAAGGAGGGAGGAAAGAGAAAATGAATAATAAACTTTAAAACAAGAGGATATACATCCAAGACCCAACCTAGAAAGAAGAAACGAGTGTTTACATATCGTGTAATGCATTGAGAATTACCTACTTTCAAACTCTCGAGATAGAGGACATATCAGAAGAAAGGGTAATAGTCTTTGATTGATTCGGGTAATACCCATAATTTTATTCATTGTAAGGTAGCCAAGGAATTAAGATTGCTTCCTATACCCAACACGGAAATGTCAAGTGATGGCTGCAAATGGAGGAACTGTCAAATTTCTAGAAAATGCCATAATATCAGCTAGCCATGGGGGAATATGTATTGAACTAGTCCAATGCTTTCTATTCCAATGAGAGGTTTTGATGTTGTACTAGGAGTACGATGGTTACAATCTTTGGGGACGGTAGATTTTAATTTTCAAGAACTTTTTCTTGAATTTTTTTTCGGAAGGAAAGTCAAATTACGGGGTATCATAGGGGAAGGCAAGGAAAGATAAGAAGCTCTAATGTCATAGCCAAAGCTTACGAAGAAAACAATGAGCGTAATTTCTCAATTATGCTCACTAGAAGTTCAACATCAAAATCATCTATTTCTCCTTATCTCCAAAAAGTCTTGGACAATCATTCCAAGGTGTTTGAAACTCCCAAAAGGACACGCACCTATTCGTTATCATGATCATGATATTTATTTAAATTCCCGGGAAGAGTTCCTCCAAACATCGGACCTTACGGATATCCTTATGTCCAAAGAGCGAAATTGAACATATGATTACGAAATGTTGGTGAGGTATAATTCAACCTAGTCAAAGTTCTTTCTATGCTCGTAGTATTGGTGCACAAGAAGGATGGATCATGGTGCATGTTCTGAATTATAGGGAGCTCAATAAACTCACTATTAAAGATAAATTTCCCATTCACATGTGATTGATGAATTATTGGATGAGTCTACATGTGTTATACTCCAATAATTCTCAAAATTGTGAATTTTTATTTTGGTTTAAATAATATTATAGGTAACCACAAACCTACTTTTAAGCCTTGGGATCTAGCCTTCCTAATGCTCGAGAGGGATCTCTCTATATGATTTATCTTTGTTGATTTTAGGCTAGTTATGTAGGGTAAATTTGTTTTGGATTTTGATTTGATTTGGTGGTCCAATCACTTACTCGGATGGATAGATGTAGTTACGTATTCCATTGGGCTAATGGAGTCAATATATCGAGAAGTCAGATCGAGATTAGAAGGTCTAAAGGGAAATGTTTACAGGGAACAAGATAATTTAGGATTGCCCAGATCTTCAAGAGACGTGGTGAAAATGTTTTCAATCGGGGTAAGAGAGAAATTAGGGGTTCTCCGTCAGGATAATGAGTGAGCTTCATCGCATTGGAAGGTCCAAAAGCTAATGCATATACCTTCCTCAAAAACTATTATACAGTCCTGTATGCTCATAGAATCGAGTGGAAACTGTGGGTACTAGTGTCCCACAATGGCCCTATTCCTAAATTCTTTATCAACATACTTCTTCTTGTTTCAATTCATTTTCTGCTTTGCTAATCCTTGCGATTCGTTTTAACCACCCAAACCGGGAACTTTCCTTCTTTCTGTACCAAGCACATAATTTCCATTATGCGAAAAGGTGAAATAAATTCAAATCATGCCTCATTGGTGGCTCGGCAATAAAGGTATACTTACCCAATTCTACTTACTTCTGTGAAAACAAGTCAAACCAAATCCTTGACCAAATCATCATGTATAAACATATAAACATATCACATCCGGTTAACTCAAACACAACCAACATAATCGAAATCATAGATCACATGCATAATTAAAAATTGAAGTAAAAATAATCATACATATCTTTCCATGATTCTTTGATTTTTACTTTGTTCTTTATAATTTCCGTACACACAACGGGTGGTTTCCAAACACAGGCTCCTAGTGCATTCTCTTTAAGGAACAAAGTCTGGAGACTAAAGTGCCTCCTCCCTCTATTAACCCAACAAGGGAATCTAGAGACTAAACTTCCTCAAACCTCAATATCAACAACAAGGGAATCTAGAGACTAAGCGCCTCAACCCTTAATATCCCTTGAGGAATGCGGAGACTAAACCGCCTCAGCCTAAATAACAAAACAAGGGCAGGACAATACCATAATTTTCCGTCCCATCACATTGTACAACACACACATACACGATGTACAACACAACACATACACTTACACCAGTGTCTGACACAACATACACTTACACCGGTGTACAACACAACATATACACCTGTCGGTGTACAATGCTACACATGCACCACACTCTTTTTACAACACAATATATATATACGTACACACTATACAATTCCATGAATACACATGTCGCAGTAAAATGGCTACATAATACATGTAGCACCATGTAAATATACCCAACGCAACATGTACAACATGTGCACAATACCACATGTACAACAATACCACTTGTAACACAACACCATCTTTACAATGTGTGTGCCTCACCACACGTGCACGAAACCACGTGCACAACATGTGTACGACACCACATGTACAAACATACCTGCACAACGTGTACACAACACCAATTGTACGACATGTACATAACACCACATCTACACAATACCATTTGCACAATGTGTACACAACACCACATGTACCACATGTACATAGCACCACATGCACGCAACACCACATGTAATATACATGCACCTTGCACCATATGTACGAGAAAATTGCATGTACAACCTACTCTTGCACCAAATGTACATAGCACACGTATACACAACATGTACATAGCACCATATGTACATAATAGTACATATACGACATGTGCTTAGCACCATCATCCTGAACACCGCATATGAAATCATGCACACAACATATATATGCAACATGCACACAACATCATATGTGCAACATGAACACAACATCATACATACACAATGCGAATATACTACATGTACACAACATAGTTTCTACACCATAAGACCACCTTGTCCTTACCAAGCAACCTTGTTTCTAGTGTTTTATCCATGCTTGTCCCAACATGCTGCAGCTTCTTGCTTTCATTTCGTTGATGTATCCCTCGGCCATGACCTATACATAATATAATCACATAATATCGATTCATAACCACATCATACGACCTCATAGATTTTTTCAAGACTACTCTTCCCACTTGATTTCTCATGAACCGAGGAATCTCTTCTTCATTCACACCGCAAAAACCATTCCTCCATAAGAACGATTCACGATGACCTATGGAACAATGACACACATACATATATATAATCATTATCATAATATATATATATATATATATATATATATATAATTACACACACACACACATTAACATAAAAACAACCATGATCCATGATGACATTGTCACATAAAAACATACGTAGATACATATATATACATCATCATAATCATAATCACAAAATAATTACGAGATATCATAAGGTCTAGGTTAAGATAATTTCCCTTTGTTAATTTTGAGTTAACATGTTATTTTCTTAGGTTAGTTACATCAATTATCATTAATCAAACAGCAAACTCCATTAATCATAATTGTAATAATGAAAGAACATAAATAATAAGAGCTTAAAAGCAAGATAATACAAAATAAAACATGAATATGGCTCAAACAAGGAACCCCAAGATGGGGAAAACCCTTGATCAACTCTTCTTATTACTATTATCAAATTTCCAACAAAGAAATAGAGAGAGAATACACTTGTTAATATGTTGAGCACTACTACTGCTTAGTCATGTTGGCATTATATGTTCCATGATCTCATTAGAGGTACATAAGAGATAAAGTAGTTGCATAAGATATTTCAAAATCAACTCAGACCAAGATGCATATATGCGGCCCTTCTTTACTAGAGATGAGCAACTGAGATACGCTGAAAGCATTTTGATTAGGGCATACATCTGCCTAACTGCTATAAAAAAAATCATGATACAACCCTTAGAAACCTTCGATCTTCTAATCATTTAAAGGTGGATTTGAGGCTAGGTTCTATGATAGCCTCTTTCTTGCTTACATAGGGGTTAGATCCACCCACGCACTCCACGAGAGGTTCTGCTGACCATCTAGGGAAAGTAGAATATAGATAAGATATCCATTGATACGAGCCGGAGTTTCCACTATATTCTTTGGTCTTACGCACGAGATCGCTTGTTCTAGAGAAGAAGTTTGACCCCACGAAACTAGCCCGAAATGCCCTAATACTTGTGGCCTTTCCGGCAAAATATACACGACCCAATGATGGAAGAGAAAAACCCAAGACATAATACTCATGTTTCCTCCTTATTAGGTTGGTTGCCACGGACATGATTCAACCTTCTAGATGATACATTGCCCTCAGTGTAGAATAAATTCCAATTTGTCAAATGGGATGAGAAGAGTTTCCTTATATACAATTTAGACATTATGATTTGCCATAACATTTGGAGGCAAACTCAAAATTCAAATTTTCATTTTTTCTTGCCTAAACAAAATCATGACTTATAACATTCCTTTTTGAATAAAAAAATATTTTCCTTGTCCAAGAATTTGGATATCTTTAGATCAATTTTGGTCCTCTCCAAGAAATCAATGGGATTATTATCTCCAACAACTAGGCGGAGACCAAAGTGTAATTTTTCCCTAGTTTCTAATTTTAATAACCCCTCTCAACTAGGAGAATTCCACCTACCAATCCATCTGTTTGCCATGAGTCATCATGCCATCCTACCATCATCAACCATCTCTTTCATCTCTTCTCTACTAAACAACGATGTGAATAATAAAGAAGAATTGATCGAGAGTGAGTCACAATACCTTGCCACTCTCCAACGACAAAGGTCACTATGGAGGTAGAACCTCAAATGATCCCGGATCAAGTAGATAAACATCATGCATCTTAGCATAGGGAGTATGGCATTATACGTGCATCCATCGATAGTTCTATGGTACCTAACAAATTTTTCCCCAACTCATTAGGTAGGATGAGAGTTACTTCCCATGTGTCCCAAACTACATGGATAGGATGATGCGAAACACCAAAAAGGAAAGAATATATCACATCCTTCTCATAATCACATGTAAAAGGGAAAGGAGAAATGACATCCTACAAATAGACATCACAATCACATGTAGGGAAAGGATAAACCACATCCTACGACTTGATAATAACCATATGTAGGGAAAGGATGGCCCATCCTACGAAAGTACGAGAAACCATCGATGGTAGGAAGAATCCTACATGTGGGGGAAAGGATGAACCACATCCCATTGACATTTCAACGGATGCCTATATGCATCTCTCTTTGGGGTACCCACGGGGAGAAGGTGAACCACTCATCACACGCACACACATGTGTGCGCAAAAGAAAGTAGGGAAGGTAAAGACCCCTCACCCTATAAAACACACAACTAGGGAGGTGAACCACTCACCCTATGGTCACTTACTAGCTCAAGAGTACCCCAAGCCCTACCAGTGCGAGTTCAATCATCAAGAATCCCTTCATATAGGGACTAGTGCCAAAGTGCTTTACGAAACACAAGACTATATCAATGGGAGCCGTAGCTCCATTCAATAGCATACGGATGTATGTATATAGCAAACATATTGATTTTTATAGTACATATCACTTTAAAACACTTAATCATTCTCTTCTTCTTGCACCTATAGATAAAGAGAAATATTTGACTGATCTTACTCCCTCTTACTCGGCTGATACCATAAGCTAGTCAATTTTTTCCAAGGTGACTAGTGTCTATTATACATCCTCATCATTTTCTCAAGGTACATACTCCACCCGAATTGTTCTGCAACTATGACCTCCTATGACTATTCTTATCGAGATATCTAATCCTCAAATAATATATGTCCTTTCACTGACTACTCTTTCCATGGATGCCTAATACATCCCAAAGAGTATTAGATACACGAGATGATTTACCCAATCCTCCATTCTTTCTTCCCAGGTAAAGACACGAATGACATGTCTATCCATTTCTCCTCATGGACTTCACTATGACTTGCGGTTGTTAGTCCTAGTCTAGTACATGACACATGAAATGAGAGTCATATATGTAACCTCCTTTTAATTCGGGAAGGACATACTCCAAGTTTCTCCCAAGTAAGAAAATCATTACTAGGCTCCCTCTTGAGGGGACTGTAGTAGAAATTATGAAAACACCAGTCGCTTATGAAAGAACTCCTTCCTTTGATGTCATGAATTGAGGGGCCTTCATATTTTGGATCTCTTTATTAGGGCACATATCATCCATCACTTTCATCCATGAATCATGTATTGAGAAATTGATCCATCGATCTTTTAATCTAGTCTAGCTTCATGCCATGTTGCTCTCCTTGAGACCATACTTCTTTCAAGGATCTTTCATCCTACCATATGGTTATCAATTGTGGGAGATACATATGCGGCCATTGCATAAGATCATCGAATATTATTCGGTCTAAATATGAATACTTTAAACAAAATTTACCTCAATGATGATATTTCACCATGACATCTTTGTAGGCATACGACGTCCTTTGCTGAGTTTGACACATCTCAAAATATATGTGTTATCAGGGTCTCCATATTTCGGACTTCTTATCAAATTCTACATATCTTCCCAAGAGGTCTTCCGATCGAGTCTTCTTAGCTTCCTTGGATGTTGTTGCCTACGACCATGGTTACATTTCTCACGATCTCTTCCTTTCTTTCTCACAATTTTATTCCCAAGAATTTCCAATGTGCAACTCCTTGATAATATAAAATCACCTCATATTCCATGTAATTGCTATATATTTGATTTCATCTAGTGTAACTTGTGCATCGGAAGAGTTTAAACATAACTGATCATACTTCTAAAAATAGAAGTATGTGTACCCAACCATATGACTACATAGCATCTTGTGTTAGCATAAATATATATATACATAATTTCCTTCTTTTGAGTTATCCTGCAACATTTTTCTTGGAGTGAAGACTTTCATTCCCTTGACCTACTTTATCAATATGTCATCAAATCCTAGTCCCATAATTATTAGTATTATTGATGAAACATTTTTCTTACTTTCTAACCATTAAATCCCAAAATGATTTCATGAAAATTTCAACACCTATTTCCATATTGATTAATAAATGGTAAACCATGATCTAGATAACGCCTTTTTATAAATGTCTGATGAGGTTCGAGGCGTCATAGCATATATGTTATGTTGATGTTTTCAAACATCCTCTTATGACCGATAATCCTTACATTTAATGCTTCTATGAGTACTGAATTTTAAAAAGCGATGCATCTATATAGTATACAATGTTTCCTAATATACTATTTTACAACCAACGGATACCTTTCAAATAGGAAGAATCATCTCAATCATAATAGAGATCTTTCACTTCTTCTTTCTTAGGCTTGTTTGAATCGGGTTTTCTATTTCTCTAATAACATGGGCTTCCTCCTTTTTCCTCTTGTCCTTGTTATATTTGGGACGATCCTTTTGTGTTCCCAAGCTCATTACATACATAACATCGGATCTTATCCATGTTCCTTCTTTCTTTTTGAGGACCAAACCTACCAAATTTTCTTTCCTCCTTGACATACTTGTAAAACCCAAATTTCTTCATTTGTTCTAGTATCAATTTTGGCTTTTAGTATAGTCTCTTCTCCTACATAGAGACCATAGATATTGGAATGGTGTTGCTTATTTCTTCCCATAAATGCTATAAGTGGGATTTCTCCATCCCTCTAGTAGAGCATTCGGCTTCATTGTAGTCATTTCTATGTTGACATCACTTCTCCTATTTCACATAGTTAACCTGTTGATCTAGCATTTGAAATCTTCATAAAATATGAATTTATTCCTTCCTCTCTTGAAATATTCAAGTTTTATAGTTCTTGTCTTAGATATATTACTTCTCCTATGAGTACTTCTTGAGAATAGCTCCACCAATTTCTCATATATTTCTATTGAAGATTCTAATTTAGATCTAGGGGATAGAGAGTCCTTTATGGTTTCTATAAGAATCCTATATGAGTTCTTATGTCTGTCTGTATTTGGCATAAGCTTGAGTGTCTTCCTTTGAAGGTTTAGTCTGTCGACCCTTTAATGAAATCCATAACTTCATTTTCAATAAAATTAAATTTGTCCTTTTTCTTCCATGTAAGAAAGTTTGTAGTCCAAACAATTTGTTGCTTTCTTTGCAAAAATCCATTGTATGAGATTCAAATGGAGACATTAAGGTACTTACTTGAGTATATGTTTTATTGTTCTTCTATTTAGCTTCCTTGTTAGCCAGTTATGTAGAAGCTGATGGAGATCCCTCTTAGATTGGCTTCTTGAGAGCTAAATCACCTTGAATCCTTTTATGATGATGGCTTGATGGGTGATCCAACAATGTTGATTTGATTTCAACACCAAATAATTGTTGATGGTGATGAAACTACATGGTATTCTTGATATTTACGAGATGGCTTCCATTTCAACAGCTCTTTAGGAATCTGAAGATTGACTCTTCAATGTAGATATCTCACTTTTCCTTCTAAAATTGATCCTTGATCTTCTTGGTACTTGAGTGTCTTCTTTCCAAATATCCCTTTAGTACCTTAAAAACTTGATACCATGTTGAGTTTAGTAGGGAAGGAACAGTTAATTCTCTTAATAATTCTTGTGTTATACATGTTATGCTTCTATTACTTAGATCTTATCTCCAGTAGCGTCTATGTCTTTCATCGATCGATATCAAAACACAAAAGACGAAATTTTGGCTCTTCAATCTAGGAATAAAACCTCTCCTCTTGGAGAGGAAAAACCAAAATTAATTCTTCTTCTAGATCTTCAATTGACAAGTACCATGACCATTACACGAACCCTTGACACAGGTATGCCTCCCGGCCTTGTCACTACTCTTTCTTGGCTCCTTATGTTGAATCTCCTTTTTTTGGCACATACGCAACATCACCCCTAACACACCACAGTCTACATCGGCACTAAGGCCCGAGCTCGGCCTCTAGTGGATTCTTCCTCCAGACTTCTTCTCTTTATGATACTCTAGACCAAGACCCCTTTATTTTTTGTAGAAACTTTTTCCTCGCACTTTAATTTAATCACCTTGATGTACTTATCTCTTCCTCAGTGATATTTGGCCTTCCTTAGATGAGCGAAGTGGGTACAAACTTTAAAACAAAGATATAATATCCTTTACTTCTTTTGTTGGACAACCTTCATAAGCTGAGTATATTCCTCCTCCTTTATGTATTATAATCACGCATTTATTACATAGTTTATTAAATAATAATAAATCGTATTTATGTGCTTATATAGGAGTCGAGTCTCATTGATTACATTTCCTTCTTACACATCCATAAACATGATGTTTTGCATTGATGGTCAGTTAATCCTTCGTTGGAATGGCCCACTCTTTCCTACGCACTTGATCACGAAAGTTGACCGAACTTCTTGCTTTCAATGAGGTCCCAAATTGTCTATATAGAGACAGTCTTACCCTCTCTAGGTTGACATGATCGAATTGTTATAAGTGACTTGATATAAAGAGCTGACTTCAACACATTTGATCGACTTGTTCTGAGAGATCTTCCAACATTTTCTGAGCATTTTGACAAGGTCTTTGAGGCATACTTTTTACATCAATAATGATCCTTTACAAGTGTAACAACATACTGTTATTACATAACTCTTAATTATATGTTATGACAGATGACAAATTCCTAAAGACATCAAAGAAGAATTCTTTGACCTATAATAGAGGAAATTTCAGCAAAATTTCCCATAATTTTAATCTAATTTCCATGTCATAATATGTAAATAAATCAAAATGCTTTAAATTTAAAAAGAGGTAAAATGTAAATATTTTGGAGGGAAAAAAAAGAAAATTTCTTTTTTTAGTTACTTATTTTTACTTATATCCTTATAGGTTTACTCAAATTTCAAGTGTAGACACTCGTTGGATGCAAAGTCAATTCCACATCCAACGAATACCCATTATGCATAGTTTTGAGAAAACCACCTTGATAAATTGCATATACATTAAAAACGTGTTCTTTATGGTTTTTAATGTATCTGCAAATTTTATCGAAATGTGGGTCTTCTCAAAGAAACCCATAATGTGTACTCATTGGATGTGGAATTTTATTCCACGTCTAATAGTGTCTAAATGTGAGGATTTGAATAAACTATAAAGATATCAGTATTAATCCTAATTAAAAAAGGTAATTTCTCTTCTTTTCCCTCCAAAATTCATAACTCTTATTTTTATTATTTTTACAATTATTTTATTAATTTTTCTTGGGAGTCATTTTAGGCTGAAATTTCCCTCTAATGTTTCTCATGAAACCCATGGCGCAAGTATTACGAAATACATTCTATTATCTTTGTCTTCTTCATTACATAAATTCATAATCACAAAGTCATTATGAAGATGGCTTCTAGTTACACTTTCTAACACCTCCCCCTTATTAGTATTTCTTGATTCCCAATAAGAGAGAGCGAGGAGGAGGAGGAAATAGGAAACGGGATAGATATAGAAAGGAGTCGTAGATCGAGGGAGAGAGAAAGGAAGAGATGATGAAAGGGGGAGAGGGAGAAGGGCAACGTGGGGAGAGGGAGAGGGAGAAAGGGATATGGAAAGAGATAGATCGCATTGGGGGGGTGGGGGGGGGGGGCGGGAGAGAGGGCCCTTAGGAAAGGAAGAGACAAATGGGTACAATAGGGAGACATATGTTTAGAGAGAGAAAGAGGGATGGGGAAGGAGAAGAAAGGGATGACGGGGATGGGGTGGAGGAAGAGGGGGGAGGAGGAAGAGAGATATGGGGGAGAGAGAGAGAGATAGAAATTTATGGGCTAATATTCGCGGAGTGGGCTAATATTCCATGCTTTTGCAAAAAAACATATTCACCAATTTCTATTTTCTAAAAATGAATTATTTAAATTTTTATAGTATAAAATTATTTTTACATAAATGCTTGATAATATGTATTGTCTAATATAAAATAATTAGAAATATACACATTTTTACAAAATTATCATCGAGCATTTTTAAAATTTGGATATTGATTCAATAGAAATTAGCCAAGGTTTTAAACTTTAAGATAAACATCCATCCTTAAAATTTTCCAAAGTAGATGGGTAGATAGAGAGAAACAAATGGATATGGAAAGGGGGATAGATAGGTTGGGGAGAGATAGGATTGAAACATGAGGAGAGAGAGAGAGAGAGAGAGAGAGAGTGATAGGGAAAGAGAGAGAGAGAGAGAGAGAGATGGAATAGAGCTAACTAAGTAGAGAGGGGGTGGGGGGAAGAGAGGTCTTAGAAAAGAGGGGATAGAGCCACGATATAGGAAGGAGACGTGAGAAAAATATAAACAAATAAGCATAGATAAGAGGATGAAGAGGGAGGGAGAGTGAGAGAGGAGAGAGGGAGAGTAGAGAAACAAATGATAGAGGTATGGAAAAATAATGTGTGCACGTGATATAAAACAAGAACATTAATATAATTCCTACATGTTAATATAACATGTATGCATTACTAGCACTCACATGTTATCGAATTCAAAAAATATTTGGAGACGTTTTTTCAATTAGGTGGTGAGTAGAGTGCTCTGCTTTAGTTTTAGGTTATATTTCAAACCTCTTGGTCGATTTGGTTAAATAAAATACACGTCAATTTTTACAACTTCCCTAATTTACAGCAATTATTTTTTATATGTTCTATACATGCTCAACGATAATGGCTTGGACACATTTATAGATATTTATAAAGATATATTGTGCATATTCTAATATATATATATTTCATACATTAATTATTACTTTCATTTTTTTATTAATTTATTTTTCTCTTTTTTAATGATAATGACAACTTGAGGCCACTTTTCATGGGTTAGTAGTCATTAGCATATGCATATTGAGCGAGTCAGGTATCTTATCCTTTTATAAAATTTCTCCAAGTATGAATAGGAAGCATGGATCTAATAATTTGCATGGTCGCTTCCTAGGTGTAGATTCCTTGGAATCATGTAGAATGAATTATATTTGCAAGGCCACTTTTCACATGGAGTTGAGTTATCGTTAGCTATATGTGTATTGAAGCAAGTCACTAGCCTTCTATATTTTGCTTGATTGATCAAGTGAGATTAAAAATTGGGGACATAAGAATTTAATTATTGTAATGCTTTGTTGTTGGATTTTTAAATTTTGATCTCCATTTGTGGATTTCTTTTTGAAGAATTTAGCTACCAATTTATTTAGTGGAGTTGAGCCATTATCTATAGTTATGATATTAAGGAGCACTTTTTCTAGCATAATTGACCTTTAAAGCCATTTTATTTGCAAAAATGTTCATAATAATGGCTTTAGAAATGATTCGTAAATTGTCACGGATACTCCACTAGACAATCCATCACAACAAACCTACTAAAATATATTAAAAATATATAAAAATACACACTATGAGGATTTATTTATCATGTATTTACGGATATGTAAATTAGTGTTTATTATGTACACATGCAATTTAAAATTATGTATAAAATAATGAAATAAATACTCACAAACTATAATTATTTTAACCTGCATTCCTTGGAAAACTTTTCAAGAGAAAAATCTCTAAATAAGGAGTGATGCGAGTATAAGGAAGTGGGAAGTATGTCATGTGGGCTACTATAGTGAAAACTTCTCATTTATGGAACAAAATGAACTTGAATATAATGGAACCCTCTTCCTCCTAGTGGCCCAGGTTATAGCAATGGTATACAAATTGCGTTAGGTTTGACTCTTTCAACTCTTAACTAGAGCTACAATATTGACTCTTATACATTCTTATTCATCATTATCATGTGTTTGGTCCTTTTCCATGAGTAATAGGGGTTGATGTGGCATCCTTTCAAATTACGATGGTCAAAATAGGAAGGTCAACTTCTCAGTAAAATTTTTTTGCATACGGACTCTTATTGAGAAATTATGTCATTGGAAATGAATATGTACGTATAATAGGAGAAAAAGGTGTAGTGCTTAAGAAACAAAGTTTTACCACTGCAAAATTCCATTTGATGCCTCAAATTACTCCCAAAAGGTTTTAGACCTTGTTGACAATGTGGAAATTTGTCAACGAAAGCGATACTCACAAAAGGAGGGTATTGATTATGTGAAAACATTTTCACATGTAGTTAAATTGAATACTATTAAATTGTTAATTGGAATTGCTTCTAAAAGTATCATTGGAATTTGCACCAATTAGATGTAAAATTTTATTTTTTGAATGGTGATTTAAAGAAATTTGTATTTGACACACCCTAAAGGGTTTTGAAAAAAGGGATGGGAACATTATTTTTGCGGATAAAGAAAGTTTTGTATGGGCTAAAGGATGGACCTGGGTCATGGTATGAAAGATATATTCCTTCTTTCTTCAGCAAGGTTTTATGAGAAGTCAAATTCATCCAAATATGTATACCAAATTTGATGCAAATGGGCATGTAGTACGTTTATTTGTATGTTGATGATTTAATTAATGTAGGGAAATTTATTCAAATTAATTGATGAAATTGAAGAGGTGAAAATGTGGCAAGTATTTTAGATGAAATAACTTGGTAGGCTACATTATTTGTCTAGGTCTTGAAGTTTGGAGAGATGTTGGTCAGGACTTTAGTTTCTGAGGTAAGTATGTCATAGAAGTGCTTAAAAGGTTTTAAATTTATCGGTGTAGACACAGTTTTATTCCAATGTATGAGAATGTGAATATTCATTTTGATGATGATTCAAGGAGTTAATGGTACATTGTATAGACGATTAGTTGGAAGTACGAATTATATTACTACAAACGAGATCTAACATAGCATACTCGAGTTAGTGCGTTAAGTAAGTTTATTATGAGACCTCTAGAATGCCATTTGAGGAAGCGGTGAAAGATGTGCTCGAGGTATCTTAAAGGAATAATTGTTTTTGGTCTTAGGCCTGCTTGATTCATTTGATGTTGAGTGACACTTATTATTTCCCAGTTAAGATTGGGTTGGTCATCGAGATGATATAAGATATACTATAGGTTATCGTTTTATCATTAGATACGGGATTGTTTCATGGAAACAAGAAAAAGCCTATTGTATCTTTGTCATCTATGTTGAGTCAAAATTATCATTGATGTCAATATGGGCATGGAATGGAAGATTGTTGAAAGTCGCACTTGGAGTTCTAAGGAAGAATCCCTTGACCTAATGAAACCCTAGCTATATGATGTCGTTGTTCTCGATGAAGAAGATCTAAACCTATATACCTCGATTCAGACGATGAAACCTTGCTCTAATTTTAGAAGTTGTCATAAAGAAAAATATTTCTATTAACATTTGAGACATCATATTACAATGAATCTTTCAACTGGATTGTAGAGGACACTTTCCTCTTTATAATGAGCCCTTACTCATCCTCCAACTCCCCTTAGTCTAATAGAAAATGATTTTTTAAGATGATATAACATATTCTTTTCTTTACCCAAGCGGCCTAAGCCTCCTTATACATGTCGGCCCTCACCTACGGAAGTCAGTATCCCTTCATTTAAGGTCAAAATTTGTATAAATAAGGGTTCAAACTCTTCATTTCATCATACTTCATTCGGTGAAGATCATCATAGGGATATAGCACAACAATAAGAGTTCACAACTCATGAACTAAGGAGGCCAGAGGACATTGTTTGGGTTAATTCGGTGTTGGGTCATCACTACAACTCAAACAAGAAGAATAATTACACCTCCGACCTGTTGTTTCGGATTGTAGCTTAGTGAAAGGCTTGAACTATTGGAGATTATACATGAATATGTGAAAGAGATATAGCTTGACACAATTAAGCCTCGGGAGCATAGGAATTATACCTTGAAGTTGTAAAAGAGCTATACCTCATACCGGTGGAATTAAACCTCCAAATTGTGGAGTTATACTTTGAATCACCCGCTGATAGTAACACTGCAGACCTTTAATTACTGTGGAGGCTCGGACATACGCTCATGGAAGGCTCATGGTAATACACGAATACGTAGGAGGTTCGGTGGTAACTTATCTGTGGAAGGCTCATGGTAATACATCCCTAAGATATATATGTGGAGATACAACTATGACTTATGTATACATTGGTGGTGATACAACTATATGGAGTGGTCATACAGCTGTGGAGATACATTTATGACTCGGTTATACATCAATGGAGGCTCAGAAGGCTCAATCTTCTTAAAGGTTCGATCTTGTGACCTATGAGGGGATCAAAACACCAAACACATAACATTGCGAAACCCATAGACAATTATCAACGAAGAGCTTGGTCACGGAATTTAAGTGATGTTAAGGAGAAGAATTAAGTCTAGGAATTACATCATCATTTGGATCGAATTTGATGTGAAGAACTTCCGAAGCTTTGTAAAATGTAGCCTTTGGAGATTTGGACGGTGAAGTATTGGACAATGAAGAATAATCTCATTCGATGGAAAAATTGGAAGTATGGAGACGGACTTGTGGAGCAATTGAAGTAATTCATTTATACATTGTTTATTAAAAGTTTAAGGGTTGGATCCTATGCGTTGGAGCCTCTAAAACGGGGTTGGATCCTTGATAAATATAGGTTGGAGCCCTAGAGGTTAGACCTCATTAATCCCAATTTAGTGCTTGGTAATAGGTTGGAACACGGTAAATTGAATCGTTGGAGCCCTCAACCATAAATGTACTAAAAATATTATAAAGAAGTTGGTGTCCTCATTTATTCCTCATAAAATTCATATTATTTATTTCGATTGTAATGATGAAAAATCTTAAGCGGTAAAAAAATAACAATTGAAAAGAAATATTGATTTACACCCCCCCCCCCCAAGTATTTCCAACAAATGGTATCGAGCCAACTTCTTCATAATCGAGCTAACAATGGAAGAGGATTCTTAAGGAGTCACGATGAAAAGCGAGGATTCGGAAAAATCCCCCGATTTGATGGACCAAATTTTTCCTTTTGGAAGAGTAGGATGACATTCTATTTAACGTCTCTTGGACGAGAAAGTATGGAAATCGGTTCGAGATGGGTATAAAGTTCCACACACTGCGAGAAGATCAATCTTTTGAAGGAAAGTTTATATAGAAAATTCCAAAGCACCAAATTCCATAATGAGTGGGTCCAAGTTAATTACAAAATTTATAGACGAATTCTTCCACGAAATGTGGGACAAGCTGACACATTTCTATCTATGATGGAGACTCCAAGGTCAAGAATGAAAAAATCCAAACTCATAGAAAAATTTGAGAGTCTTAAAATGGATGATGAAGAAGATATTGCAACATTTTCCTGCGAGTGAATGAATTTTTCAACTCGCTCGAGGCCCGAGGTAGAAAACATTGAAGAAAAGAAAAATTGTCCAAAAAGGTTTTAGATCACTTCCAAAACGATTTCATTCAAAAGTCGGTACCATAGAAGAAATAAAGGACTTGGATACACTAAAGATGTACGAACTTCATGGAATTCTCATTGCATATGAAACGAGAAAAGGAATCCCAAACTTTAAGGAAGTTGCATTCGAGGCTTCAAAGAAAATATTGAAAAGGGAAAATTTTTAATTATAGCATTGATGACTCACGATGCGAAGCAGAAACTAGCACAATTTTTGAAGAAACTAAGGAAAGGGTCCAAACTCAAAGGAAAGTATCCTCTCATTTGTTTTAAGTGTGGTAAAATAGGACATTATGCTACAGGCTCTCATAAAAATGATAGTGATGATGAAAACAAATATAAAAAGAGGATTTTCAAGGAAAGAAGGGTCATATAAGAAGAATTTCTTCTCAAACAAGATGACTCGATGAAGAAGAATTCTTCATTACAAAGAAAATATCAACTAAAAATGCCTTTCTACTCAAACGAGATAATGATGAGTCGATGAAGAAAATGACTATCTTGGAAGGAATGAAGTATTTTTCATGGCATTTGCAAATGATGATGATCCGAGAAAAGAAGAAATAAATGTAGATAAATTACTAATGAGTTTTATTGAAGAAAATGAGAAATTAAGGAAAAATATCATTTCTCTCAAAATAGAAAAGGAATAATTAAAAAGGAAGGAATAATTTTTAGAACAAAAAGCTAAAAGAAAGAAGAAATATGGGAGAAAAGTGAAGGCTGAAATTGTCTCGCTAAAGAAAAGGTTAGAATCAAGTTAATAAGTGGAAAATATCTCAAGATTTTGATAGCATCATAATACTAAAAAAATGTAACATGATAAGACTAAAATTGGTTTTGAAAGGTGAATCATCAAGTTCAAAAGTAATTCCAATAAAGAAATCCAAATAGGTTATGATGACACCCTTGAAATCATCACGAGGAAGAAGTAGTTCCACCAAGAACAAAGTCTTTTACAACAACCCAAGGAATAATGTAAAGCTATCTCGAGGAAAGAATGTTACATCAATTAAGTTATTCTAACATGTATCGAACTATCTTTCTTGGTTGTTGTTTCTCTTGTCAAAATTTTGGTCATCAATTTAAGAATTACCAAGGCTTATAAGGATAATAGCTCAAGGAGATATAGGACCAATTATCAGTAAGCCTCTTAGCTCAAAATAAAAGTTCAAATCAATACCTATAATTCATGTTATCCTTTGACTAAGTATGACCTAGTATGTTTAAAATGCAATGATTTTGGCATTGTAAAATTTCCCATTTATGTCAAAAGGAAGAGTTGAAGAAGGAGGAACCCACAAATAAATGTGGTCTAGATTTATGTGCACAATGTGATAAAAATCAATGGTTTATGGATAGTGAATGTTAGGAATAGATAGTATGTATTGTGAAAATAAGTTTATTTCATTAAACAAAAAGGATGGAAATGTATCCTTTGGAAGTGGATATGCTAAAATTGTCGAGAAAGGGACATTTTCTCTTCTTAATGGAAAGGAAAAGCACAAAACGGACTCTTTGGTAGAAAGGGATCAAACACAATCTTCTAAGCGTTATCTAGATTTGTGACCGAGGACATAATGTTATCTTCGGTATTAAAAATTATGAGATAAATTCCTCTTCGGGAGAAATTGTGGGAAAATGAGTAAGAACACTAGATATCATTTACATTTTGAGTAAAATTCAAGAAGAAAAATGCTTGCTCAGAAACGGATGAAAGATGGTTATGCACGAAGCAATTGGGACATATAAATTTTGACAACTTGGTTAGAATCAGCAAAACAAGTGCGGTAGAGGACATTCCAAAAATTCTAAAGCTAGAATAGGTTGTGTGTGGTCCATGTCAACATGGAAAAACTATAACTTGCTTCAATACCAAGAATTCTCAAAATAAAAACCTTTGGAGATCCTACATGTAGATTTATGTGTGGACCTTAGAACTCCATCTTGACAAGGTGAAGTTACTTTGCTTTATTTGTAGTTAATATACTAGAATGATGTGGGTATTATTTATAAAATACAAATGTTTGAAGCTTTTGAATGTTTTAAGAATTTGAAATCTCTTATAGAAAATGAAAAAATAATTAAAAATCAAGTGCCTTAGAACAAATAGAAGAGGAGAATTCACTTCAAATGAATTCAGTAATTTCTATAGTACACATGGAATCCAAAGATAACTTTATGTAGATATAACTCCTAGAAAACAAAATGGAGTAGTGGAAAGAAGAAACATAATTGTACAAGAAATGGAAAGAACAATGTTACTAGTAGGTGATTTGTAGGCCAAGTTTTGGAGAGAAGTCGTTGGGACAATAGTGTATACCTTGAATAGAGCTCAACTAAGACCAAATAATGACAAGACTCCATATAAATTATGGAAAGAGGAACCTGCCTTCATTAAAGTATTTTAGAATTTTGGAAGCAAATTATTTATGAAGATCAATGATGACTTACGAGAGAATTTTGATTCTCGTGTTGATGAAGGCTTATATTTCTTGGATATTATACAAGACGAACAATACAATTGCTACAATAAACTACAAAAAGGTAGTAGAAAGCATTGATGTAAAAATTTACAGCAGCTTCCTAGAAAAGGAAATTGAAGTCAGAGAGAAGAAGATTATATTCTTGAATAATTTGAGGAATATTCAACAAAGGAAGAGAGGACAAAGAAAATAAAAAAAGAACATAAAGCTCATAAGTAAAAATTCCTCCAAAAACACCATCAAAAAAAAAATAAATTATTGGTAATGTAGATGATGGAATACAAACCTAAAGAACGATGAAAAGTACACCAAGAAAAGATGATGTTGACTTACTTATCCATGGTAGAACCTAAAAAATTTGCTCAAGCTAGTGGGGACCTGTTGGGTGGAGCTGATAGGAAGAAGAAATGTTTCAAAAATAATGAAACATGGGAACTTATACCTCATCTAAAGAATAAAAATAATTTGGAACCAAGTGGGTGTTCAAAAATAAAATAAATAGAGATGGAAAATTCATCAAAAATAAGGAAGAGCTTGTTTGTAAAGGATACTCACAAATGGAAGGAATTGACTTTGAAGAAACGTTTGTCCCGGTAGCACGTTTGGAAGGTATAAGAATTTTTGGCACTTGATTGTTCAAGGTTCAAATTTTACCAAATGGACGTGAAATCAACATTTCTAAATGGTGATCTAAAGGAAAAAGTTTACATGGAGTAACCGAAGGGTTTGATCTAACATAGGAAAATAGTTCATATGTAAGTTTAAAAAGGCATTATATGGATTGAAATAAGCTCCTAGAGCTTGGTACACAAAATTAGATTATTATCTACAACAGGTTTTCAAAAATGGGATGGAGAGGAAGTAATATTTACATGAAGATGACCAAGGATAAATTGCTAGTCACTCTTGTATATGTTGATGATCTAATTTTTGTCGACAACAATGATGAGATGAGTCATGAATTTTTCTCTCCAAAACATGTATACAAAATTTGAAATGTCTATGATTGGTCAATTTTCCTACTTCCTTGGATTACAAATAATTCAAACTAAAGAAGATATGTTCATATCAAAGAAAAATATCTTAAATGCATGCTTAAGAGATATGGGATGGAATAATGTGCTCTTATGAGAGCACAGATAACCTAGGTGAAAATTAAGAAAATATTATGAATCCCCTTGAGTAGATGCAACTCTTTGCGGGTCAATAATTGGATCTCTTCTATACTTAACTACTTCACAACCTACGATATTATGAAAGCGAGTAGGAATAGTGGCAAGATTTCAATCATCTCCTAAGGAATCCATTTGTTGGATGTAGAAAAGAATTCTCGGATATTTGAAAGGTACTCTGATTTTGGCCTATGGTATCCCAAAAGCACAAATCTTACCATGACAACTTACCCATAGATGTTGATTGAAATTTAGACGTAGAAGATCGAAAAAGTACTAATGGAAATGCATTCTTTATGGGACATTGTCTTATATCTTGGCTCAACAAAAAACAATATTCTATATCTCTCTCGAGCTAAAGCCAAATACATATTTGCGCGAAGTTATTTAATACCTGAATATTGTGGATGAAGGAAGCAACGAAAGATGTCAACATAGAAACTAATCGACCTATCATTATCTATTGTGACAACATAACAACATCAAATCTTTCAAAGAATAAAATTAATGCACTAAAAGATAAACATATTCCAATCAAATACCATTTTCTTTGAGAACAAGTTACAAAGCAGAATATCAAATTGGAATACGTCAATACAAAGGAGAAAATTGTAGATGTCTTCACAAATCTACCCACCGAAGCATTTGAATATCTTCACAAAATATGGGGGTCATTGCTCTTCAAATCACATTAAGACAACACATTAACAAGGGTAGTAGCACCATGACGAGGAGAAGCATGAAAAGAGAAACTTGATAGGGGATGTACTAGAACACGCCATTTTCCATTGATGTCAAAGGGGGATGAGAATGTTGGAAGAAAGAAGATATTTCCATCGATGAAAAATGGGGAGATTCTTTGAGTGAGAATTGTCAATGATGTCAATATGGGCATGGCATGAATGATTGTTGAAGGTCACACTTGGAGTCCTAATGAAGAACCCCTTTCCCTAATGAAACCCTAGCTATGATGTCTTTGTTCTTGATGAATAAGCTCTAAACCTTTATACCTTGATTCATGATGATGACACCTTCTCCCAATTTTTAAGAATTTGTCATAAAGAAACATATTTATATTAACATTTGATACATAATATTACAATGACTCTTTCGCGAGCTTGTAGAAGGCACTTTCCTCTTTCCAATGAGCCCATACTCATCCTCTAACTCCGCTTACTCTAAGAGAAAATGATTTTTAAGACGATATAACATATTCTTTACCTTAGACGACCTAAGCCTACTTCTACATGTTGACTCCACCTCAAAGAGTCATGCCCCTTCATTTTAAGGTCCAAATATGTATGACTAAGGGTTAAATCTTCATTTCATCATCCATCATGCAATGAATAACATCGAAGGGATACAAAAAATCTTTAAGAGTTCACGCTTGTGAACTAAGGAAGTCGAAAGGACATTATTTAGGTTAATTCGAGTGTTGGGTCATCACTACGACTCGAGCAAAGAAGGAGAAATACACTTACACCTCGGACACACGTGTTTGGTTACCTTGATGAAAAGGCTAGAACCTGGAAGTATACCTTGAAGATGTGAAAGAGCTATACCTCGACGCTGGAATTAAGCCTTGGAACCTGTGCAGAGTATACCTTGAAGTTGTGAAAGTGCTAGGGCCTCATACACATGGAATTAAGCCTCGAGCGTGGACTTATACCTTGAATGTTTGTGATAGTAATACACCTCGGACCTATAAATACTTGGGAGGTTCATAAATACATATGTGGAAAGCTCGTGGCAATAAAAAAAATATGTGGGAGGCTCGGTGGTAGCCATTGCTTGAAGGCTCATGGTAATACATCACGAGATATATTTGTGGAGATACAAATGTTACTCAAGTATACATCTGTGGTGATACAGCGTGGAGTGGTCATACAATTTGTGGAGATACATGCGCGGCTCGGTTATACATCGGTGGAGGCTCAAAGGCTCGGTCTTCTTTAGGCTCGGACTTGTGACACAGCAGGGGGCTCGAAACAATGAACACATAACATTGCATAAACCTATGGACAGATTCTCATTGAAGGAGCTTGGTATTAGCATTTTTGATGTTAAGGAACATAATTAGAGTCAAAATTACATCATCATTTGGAGCGAGACTTTGATGTGAAGAAATCATAAGCTTTAGACAATGGAGCATTTGAATATTTGAATGATTAGTATTGGACAATGAAGAATACGCTCATTAAGTGGACCAAATTGGAAATGCAGGGGAAAAAACTTGTGGAGCAATTGAAGCAGTCATTATACATTTTGTTTGTTAAAATTTTAAGGGTTGGAGACCTCTGAAACAAGGTTGGAGCCCTAGGGTTGGAGCCTCATAAAGCCCAAGTTGGAGCTTGGAAACTGAGGTTGGATCTGGTAAATTGAAGGGTTGGGCCCTCAACATCATTGTACTCAAACTATTGTAAAATGGGGTTTGGTGTCCTCATTTGTTCCTAATAAAACTCCCTATTGTTATTTTTTTATTGTAATTGTGAAAAATATTAGCATTAAAAATAACAATTGAAAAGAAATACCGGCAATCTCTTGAAGCGAGAATATAAATTTTGTGTGCAACAGCTTGTGAAGTTGTTTGGTTGAGAGAATGCTTCAAGATGTTGCAAAAGAAAAAAAAGAATGCTATTGTTATCAAATGTGACAACCGGAAGCTCAATCAAGTTGGAAAACAATCCAATGTATCATGCAAAAACAAAGCATGTTGATGCTCAATTTAATTTTGTTAGAGAAAGATATAGTCTAATGAAATTTTTATTGAATATTGTAATACTTGTGAAAATATTGTTGACATTTTCCTACAAGCCCTTACGAAGATGAAATTTGAGTTGTTTAGGGAGATATTAGGTGTGAAATGAATTCTTTCTCCATTAAGGGGGGGACTTGACAATATTGGAGAAAGTTTGTTTGTATTTTGATTATGTTTTAGATTAGAATTAGATCCTATTTTTCTAGGATGTTTTTGTGATCTCCCACTGACATAATGTAATCGTTTATATTTGTGTATGTTTGATTGTTTCATTAATGAAATCAACGTTAGCCTTGGGGGTCCTCACCTAAGGACTTCAAGTTTCATTCATTCAATCAATATTATGCCTTCCTATTGTTTTAGTGCATTCGTGTGGTGGGCTTCACTTTTTGAATCATGTTGATACTCTTCATACCCATACATAGCTCTCTCACAACATCTCTAATTACTTCTATGATATCAAAATATTTGGATTCTCTATTACAATAGGTGCTTCATTAACAACTACAACACTCTATTGAATGATGCAACACTGCAGCCAGAACAATGTTGTTGTATGTCATTTCTAAAATATTCTAAGCTTCCTTGGATGTAGTTGTTGTTGCAATCTTGGGAAGAATACTATCATCCGATCCTTGTTCTATGAGAAATAATGTTGTTGCATCATCCTTCACATTGGGAAGAATACTATAATCCAATCCTTGTTCTACCTTAAAGAAATAATGTTGTTGCATAATCCTTCATATTGGGAAGAATACTATCATCCAATCCTTGTTCTATGAGAAATAATGTTGTTGCATCATCCTTCATATTCACAAGAGTTGATTGATCTTTTTCCATAGCCTCATATGCCCTTGACTTTCCTCAAACCTAAACAATGTTCCATAGATCATCTATTTGTAATCTTGTTCTTATTTTAATGGCTCAACATTCATAATTTTCTCAACTATAACCTAATGGAAACAATGTTCCATAAATCTATTTGCAATCTTGTTCTTATTTTAATGACTAACATTCATAATTTTCCCAACTTTAAAAACAATGTTCCATAAATCATCAATTTGTAATCATGTTCTTTATTTTAATGGTTCAACATTCATGTTTTCCGTAATCTTGTTCTTATTTTAATGGTTCAACATTCATAATTTTCCCAACTATAATAGGTAGTAGTAGATAAGAATCACTAGACAAATCTATATTAATAAATGATGACAAATAAAAAGCATAAAAAGATTTTTTTTTAATATTTCTCAAAAAAATTTTAAAGAAACATCAATTAGCACTAAAAACTCTATTAAAAAAAACCTTTGCTTAAAAGACCTAAACCCTTTTTTTTCACATAAGTCTCCTTATTCTATTATTTTTTTTAATAAAACAAAATCTTAAAAATTACTATGGTACTTTATTAAACTTGTTTTTAAAAAATATCTCCAAAATATACTTTACACGTGACTTTCAACTTGGTATTCCTTTTAATAGCAAAAACCTTTTATTAAATAAATGACTTTTAAAGATGCTTCGACTGTTATTTTCTGAAGAAAGACCTTCTCCACATCACCTTATCCAAACTTGTTTCTCACGGTGGCTCCATACCTTTGTCAACGTACCAATTTTACTGCGGAGAGTTACAGCGACAGCGGCTACAATTGCACCACAGCGACTCGGCAAACTGCGACTGCTCTGCTGTAATTCTTTGTTGTTTTTACCAATCACATTTAAATGTGATTGTGCTAATAATTTTTTGTTGCTAGGTTCCCTAGGCTCACATGCACTCTGCTGTGCTTTGTACCTTTGGATAAAAACCCAACAGTAGATCAATTAATTATTAATTATTGAAACGAGTCGTTAAATTTTTATGTTGTTATTTGAGTGTGAGGATGGATTATCTTTAATTTGTGTTTTTTTTTTAATTTTGGATGGTTTATAAGTTTATATTGATAACAATTATCTTATTTAATTAAAAATAACTCAGTTGTACGTGGAAAGTGGTAAAAATAATTCAATTGGATGTGAAAAGTGGTAAAAAAATGTTTAGAAATTGTGAATTGTAGTTATGAATGGAATAAAAGGAGATCTCGAAAATTGATATATTGAAGTGTGTTTATTTATAAGAAAGTGGGTATTTTTCTAAATGCTATGTATAGTCATTTTCTTATTTAATTATGGAATTTCAATCATTTTCTTATTTAATTATGGAATTTTAAATTTTTTTAATGGTTAATTGCTATTTTTTTTCATGCTTGTTACTTTATGTTTTATATAGATTTATGAACATGACATAGCCTTGCTGGTAGTATATTTAAAAGAAAATTCCTTTAAATCCAATAATTCACTTCCCTTTAAACCCAATAATTCACTTCTTTAACTCTATAACAATGAAATTCTTTTTATAAAAAGTATGTAATTAAAAAATGTCACTACTATTTTTTTTATTTTTTTTATGTTTATAAAAATCTAATTTCTATCTAACTCACTGAAAATTAGTGACTAAGAAATAAATACATTTATAGTAAATCCCAAAAAATGACAACAAAAAATAAATACTTCACCTAAACAAGTTGTCTAAATAAATCTCCTATCCAAATCATTCATTAGAAATTATGACTAACCATTTGCAAATGGTCTAAATAAATCTCTTAACCATTTGCAAATTTTCTAAATAAATCTCTTATCCAAATCATTCATTAGAAATTAGAAATTTACTCTGTCAAATTTACATTGTAACTTTTAAACGTTCCAAAATTTTCCTCTACAAACGAGTACGCGTTTAAAAATGTGAAAAAACTTTTGGTGGAACGTCAAATCATGAATATGACATGAAAAGAAAGTGTGAATGGGGGAGGGCGAACGTAAGAATTTAATTGAACGAGAAAGGATGTGGTAACTGGTGGTCCAAAAGAAAGATTCTCCCATGCGAAGAAATGATGGACCGGGTAAATCAAACAAAGTGTGAAAAAGACGTTTGTCGGATTGTGTGAATGGGAGTGCGGACTTAACGATTTAAAGTTAGGAGTAGTCTACCCAGGCAACGTTTTAGCTCGGACGGCAGTTTTTTGCCGGAATCCGGGCAACTTAAATTCAAGAAATCAGTTATTTGCAATGTTTGAAATCCATTTTTGAGGTTGGAAATGGATTCAGCACTACCAAAATCCCTTAGGGCACTCAAAATACTTAAGTTTAACAACTGCAAACATGATTCTGATGAAATCTTTGCCGGATTTTTTAAAAATCTTTGCCGGAGTCCGGGCTAAAACGTTGCCTGGAAACGACAGCCCTTAAAGTTATCCCCGCACTTTCAAAGTTTATGTTCGCTGTGGCGTAATTTGTACAGCTGGATGGAAAGTAAGCGTAAAATTTCAAAACCGGTGGATTTTTGTGTTGTTGTGTCATTATGAGAATATTTTTTTCCATTTTGCAATTTTACGTTGTAATTATATTCATGATAGGTTAAAAATCAAAGATGCATCCACATAAAGTTAACTTGTAATTATATCATGATATGTTCAAAATAAAAAGATATTAAATATATAAAAGAGTGACATAATAATCTTAATAATAATATAAAAGAAAGTGATTAATTCGAAAACACATTTATTAACTAAAATTAAGAAAGTGTGAAATTCTAGGTTGTGAGGTATGAATGGAATTTAAAAAAAAAAATGTGTTGCTGTCCACTACAAATTCAATTAAAGAAAATATGAAAAAAAGAGAATAAGTTGAATAATGTGTTGAGATTTGAATTATGGAGACCCAATATTTCTTTTTATTTCATTTATAATTTATGGTCAAGAACTTTTTCTCACTTTCTTATATGTATAGATCTATTTTAAACACGGATTTAGTATGGGTTAAGAGGAATCAAATCTTTTTTAGTGCAAACCCATTTGGAGAAAAAAATTGTCCCTATCTATAACGAGCATGAGAGGGAAACTTACTGTGAGCAAAAGGACGAGAGGGAATCCTCACTATTTTCAACCGCGCCCATTTGGAATTCTTTCTGAGATGCCATCAAGGAACAATATTAATCTATCGGGAGCTATGAAGATAAATACATAAATTGGACCACACTACGACAGGGAAGGGATCAAGATGTGTCAGAGTTCATAAATGGTTTTCATGTCCTTCGCATGAAGCTAGGTATCAAGGATTATGAGCGGTATTTGGTACTCGAGTACCACAGTTTTTTAAATAAGTACATCCAGGACAAAATGGAGTTCTTGGACATCTCATCGCTCGGTGTTGCCTATTGATATGTTGTCAAGATCGAGCAGAAGTTTAAACACTAGAAGCGATACTTTGGTTATGTTAATATGAAGCAAAGGAAAGGCGCCCCCAAATTGTAGAACAAAGGGCAGGGCTAAGGCAAGGTGACCCAAGACAACCTGTCGAAGCCGCGAGCAAAGAAAAACACCACGAAGACAAAGAAGGACATGGGAAAGTGGTGTGAGTTCCATAAGAGCCCCACTCACAACACAAGTGAGTGTCGAGCCAAGCAGTCACTGGTGGTCGAGCTGAAGGCTTTTGAATCAGATGAATGTTTTGACTCTGAGTCAAACCCCAACAGGGATAATGACAAAAGGAAGCAGATTATTGACGCGGAGCCCAGTGCCACTGTTGCCACCACCAAGATCTAGAAGGATGAGCCCAAAGATCCAAGGAAGGGGAGCGCCTCTTCAACTCACAGATGTGGGTGAAGGTTTTTCCATTGCAGTTCATTGTCAAAATCAAGAGCCAAAAGAACCTCACTTCAGCAGAGGTCATAGAGCGGTTGGGTCTACCGACCACAACACACATGCATCCGTACACCATTGGGTGGCTTCAACAAGGACAATATCGTTGCATCAACCAACAGTGCCACCTCCCCTACAATATCAAGCCCTTCACAAATGAGGTATTGTGTGATGTTGTTCGTCTTAAATTTTGTGATGTATTATTAGGCCAACCATACTTATGGAAGCGACATGTTGTTTATGAGTCTAGGCCTCACACTTTTATTATTACTTTGGGAAATAAGTTGTACAGGATATCAGAGGTAGCACCGCCTACCTCCATCTCTTTTATGACTGTGAAGCAAAGTAGTAAGATCATTTCCCAGACTGGGAAATTTTTTTCCTTATGATCTGCCCTCAGGGCAAGAAGAAGATTGTGGCCACGACCTCCAAACAAGGCTCCTCTACGCGACAACAACAAATGGACAACGTCATGGAGGAGTACAGGGACATCTTCACCTCACCTGCAGGGGTACCTCTACATTATCGAATCAAGCACACCATCGATCTGCCCCCGGGAGCATCGCTACCCAATGGACCAATCTATCGATGCTCTATTATGGAGAACGATGAAATCAAGAGGCATATTCAGGAGTTGCTATAGAAGGTAAAATCAAGCTAGCTTCATCACCCTTTGGAAGCCCAATCGTGTTGGTACAGAAAAAGGATGGGACCTGGAGACTCTGTATTGACTATCGGGTGTTGAACAAGATCATTATCTTGAATAGGTATCCAATCTCGCTGATTTATGACCTTTTGGACCAACTCAAGGGGGGAAATATTTCAGCAAGATTGAATTGAAGTCTAATTATCACCAGGTACCAATCAAACCCTCTGATGTGTGGAATATTGCTTTCAAATCTAAGGAGGGCCTTTTTGAATGGTTGGTCATGCCTTTCAGGTTGATGAATGCCCCTGCAACCTTCATGAGGTTGATGGACGACATCTTACAACCCTTTACGAAATCATTCATGGTGGTGTATTTCGACGACATCTCGATCTTCAACTAGATTTGGGAAGAGCACCTCCACCATATTCAAAAGGTCCTCCAAACATTGCGGCAACACAAGTTGTGTGCCAATTTGGAGAAATGCACTTTTGGTATGATCCAAGTTCAATATCTGGGGTACATCATTGATGAGTGGGGTGTGCATGTGGACACAGCCAAGATACAAGTCATTCAGGATTGGTCGGCCCAAACCACTCTAATATAACTCTGTAGCTTTCTGCGTCTTGTAAACTTCTACTGCAGGTTTGTGTTGGGGTTCTCTCATATCACTTGGCCTTTAGGTCAAGTTACCAAGGGACGAGCGAAAGCAAAGTTCTTTTGGTCTGAATCCCAATAGAAGGTGTTCGTCGAGTTGAAGCATCGCCTCTTCTCAAAACCAGTCCTTATTTAATTTCCATGACCTTGGGTCTAAGTTAGAGCCTTAAAATTAGTGACGCTACCAAAATAAGAATCTCAACCATGAACTATTTTGCACAGTGGAAATATAAAGTAGTAAATCACACATGCACAATTATACACAGTTTTAAAAAAAAATTGTACAATAATGTAGAATCACCAATATTTTTTATATTAAACCAAAATATGAATAATACAATAGTCTATGGTATACAAGATATAATGACAAACTCAATTTCGTATCTCGTCTTTTCGGTTCTTCACTTCCATATTGCTCACTTGTTGCGCCTTAGTCCATCAAGGCCACAACACATCGAGACTCTAGGAGGGCTGCCACCTTACACTGTTGCAGGTCACTTTTGTAGAGTGTACATTGGCTTATCCAATCTTCTCTCTAAGTAGGCTTAATTCCCGAGCTCCAACTACCAGGATAGCAGCTACCTTTTTCCATCAAGGTGTTGCACTCTGGCACCAATCTTCACCCAACCTTCAGCTCCTCTTCGTCACTTCAAGATAGCTCGTCTAGGGCTACTTTCGGTAGCCAACACACTGTCCTCCACCAGATAATTGGTACCCAATACTACACTGTGAAATTTGCACCAATGAAGGCTCACGATCACCTAATCACGCCTCCAAATTGGCTCCCATAGACTACATAAAAAAACTGATCCAAATTTGGTCAACTCCTTTGACACAACACAAGTTTCAACTGCTTCAACAAGCCTATTTTGATGCTATCATCATAATGACTCGTTAGGGCATCAAACATTGTTGTAACAACCCTCAACCAATCATCAAAGAAGCCCCTAAAAATCTATGACTTCTCTTAGTATAATTCTTCTCCTCTTTGCTGAAGGTTTAGGGCACAAAGTAACCCTCAAATCTACCTACACTACCCTTTGTTGTGGTGGTATGGCTTGCGACCTACCGCACAACACTCCTATAGATTTATAGATCCCTTCAAAACAGTTTCAACCCATACAAAAGCCTTAACACATACGTGTGTTCAACTCTTTAAGGTATCGAACTTCCTACCACATGAGAGAACCATTCACGCACTTAAAGAGGGATCGAAACCAACCCTAAACTCTCACAATATTCTGTACTCTTCTCCTATAGAAAAAAAAAGGTATCTTTCCTCTTCATCCAGTTGTTGTCCCTCCTCCTTAATGTTGCCTTGATGTTGCGCTTTTTGGATGCTATAATCACTCTACATTACCCTCTATTTATACACAATGAGGGGCTCTTTCCTAAGACATCACATAAGGGCTGCCAGCCTGTCATAAGACTAAAACACCTTAGGCCTACCTTGACATGTAAGTGCAAACCTATCATATAACTTCAAAAATTCATATCTCCACTTCTACTACTCAAAATTCGACGATTTTCAAAGCGTTGGATTCTCCTTTCCACCCTCTATCATCGCTTTCCATCACATGTAGAAATGTGCCCAAGGAAATGCCCAAAACAAATTTTGGTGCAAAACCCTATACTTGGGTTCCAAGCCCACAAGTGACCCTTGTTGTGCTTTTCCCTCCAAACCCTGAACCCTAGGGCTTGGAGTACCTCCCAAGCTATACAAATCAATAGTGCTCACATTACCAGACATCCAGCAACCATTTGATATTGAGATGAATTCCTTGAACTATGGTATTGGTGTAGTTCTTACTCAACATGGGCATCCAATGGCATATCACAGTTAGATACTTTCATACAATGTTCGGAAGTATCCCACATATGACAAAGATATGTATTCCATTTTACAGGCCTACTGACAATGGAAGCATTACATTCTGGGGAAGGAAACGGTCATCCACACAGACCACCGACCAACGTCCGGAAGTATCCCACATATGACAAAGATATGTATTCCATTGTACAGGCCTACCGACAATGGAAGCATTACATTCTGGGGAAGGAAACGGTCATCCACACGGACCACCGACCCCTACATTTTATCCAGACAAAAGGGAGGTTGCATAACGATTTCCATCAGAAATGGTCCACATACCTGCAACAATTCCATTTTAACTTAAAGTACAAGAAGGATATAACCAACAATGTTGTAGACTGCCTCAGTCAACAGCTGGTCATGGTGTTGACCACTGTGCTCGGCTCTTTTGGTCACAAGACTTTAGAATGGCCCCATCTGCACAAGAGTGATCCTGAATTTGGCAACTCATACTGACGCTCTTAGAAGGCAAGAAATTTCCAAATTTTCACCTCCAGGATGCACCATTATGCCACATGGGACACCTCTATGTTCCTTCAATCGAACGTGTGAATATCATTTGGAAGGTGCACTACAGTCGGTTTGATGGACATATCAGGGTAGATAAAAAAATGGTAGTGCTGCAGAAGTATTTTTATTGGCCGAACCTTCGACATGATGTTGGGAATTACATCATATCCTAAACTTCCTGCATTATTTCCAAACCAACCATCAAGAAGCAAGGCCTATATACCCCTCTGCCTACTCCTAGCCGACCTTGGGAATCCATCTCCATGGATGACATGTCGAGCCTTCCTTCTACTAAGCATAGAAACCACTGTGTTTTCGTGGTCATCAAGATATTCTTTAATATTTCCAATTTCGGATGGCTTGCAAGAAGATCAACATTACCGTAGAAGCCACTGCAAAACTCTTATTTGAACAAGTGTGGGTACACTTTGGGATCCCAAAGTCCATTGTCTCAAACCGGGACAGCAGGTTTCTAAGTACATTTTTGTCAAGTCTCTGGTTGATGTTGGATACCAAGCTCACTAGGTCCATGACTTTCCATCGCATAATTGATGTCCAAACAGAGGTCATCAACTCGATGCTCCTACACATTCTGCACATGTACAACTTGAAGCATCCACTCACATGGGATGAAAGCCTCCCCTATGTCGAACAAAACTACAATAGAGCTCTCCATAGCTCAACTAGTCATAGCCCCTTTTAGGTGGGGCTGAGATTCTAACCACTATGTCCCATTGATGTGGTCATACCAATTCCAACTACTTAGGCATATTCGACTTATGTCCAGTCCAAAGCTGACCGGGCTAACAACTTCATTGAGCACATTCAACACATATGCCAGTAGGTCCATGACATATTGGACAAAACCAATGCTAAGTACAAGCAGCAACATGATCAACATCGGGCACCACACAAGTTCGGGGTGGGTGACAAAGTTTGGTTACATTTGTAGAAGGAGCGCCTTGCTAGGCCCCACTACAAGTTGTGCCTGCTCTAATATGGGCCTTACACCATAACTAAGGCTATAGGGGACAATGCTTTCGAGCTTATAATTCCACCATTCCTTAGCCTGCACCTAGTGTTTAATGTGGACCTCCTTCGACCATACTTTCCACCATTACTAGACACATTAGGCATTGCAGAACAACTCACACCAATAGAGCTAAATCCATACTGCATGAAACAGGCCAAAAATGATCATATCATGGACACGTATATCAATAACACTCACTAGCAAAAGGTAAAACTGTATCGAGTTGTCAAAGTGGGCCAAATCCTGCACCAAGGCAAGTGGCTCACCAGGGACCAAGTTCAACATAATTTTCCCCATCTAATGGAGGCACTCAACGCAATGGGAACCATTGCTTCCTAAGAGGGGAGGAATGATCCACGTGGATATTGGTGGCCACACGCCTATTCCAGTTTGACCCCCACCATTTTCTCTTTCATTTTCTTAGTTTCCTTAATTGTAGTACAATTTACTATTTTTGGCAGTTTTTTGGGTCCCAAACATTCGGAGACATTTTGAGGCCCTAAACGACAATTTTTTGGAAAATGAGTAAATAAGTCTTACGTTTTCATTTGAAATTTGTATTTGGATAGATATTTCTAATGAGGTATTTTTCACGTCAAACAAAGATCATATCCCAAAGTTACGACCCCAGGAAGTTGATGTGCCAATTTACCCCAACAGGGCCCACAATTTTGGTATTTCATCTCCTAGGTTAGGTTTTTGGATTTTTAGGGTTTTCCATTATTTCTCAATAATAAATAGCCCTTTGAGCATCATTGTAACACAGTTCAGAGGCATGCAACCGTTGTTGGGTGCCAGCTTTGCACTTATTTATTACACTTGTTTCCCCCATTTTACCTCATGACTATAACCATTGGGACTATCTTTGCTTCTTTTTCCTACCTTTCTATCTTAACTTGTGATGTTTCACCTTATTTTCATTACCTTGCCATTTCATCAATTATTATGATGTATCGTGTGTTCTTTATGACTAACTGAGGATGAATGTTTGGAGAAGATCTATGGCCTTTTGTTGTCTTTCCAGATGCTATTTTTAGCACAAAATATCTAGAGCACAAGGCGTACAGGAGCAGTTAAAGGCGTGTTGTTACAGTGAGTTGTTACACCACAGCGCTGTTACACCATGTTGTTACAGACCCACTGACGAATTGTTGTTACAATTGTACCACTGACTGGATCTCGTCAACTTCTTATGATGACCTATCCTGTAGCTGCTACGCTACAATTGTGATTTATCACGATAGCTGTAGAAGTTATTAAGTATTGTATTTTTGGATAACAACCTATATTCGGTTTTGATTGTAATATATTATTTTCTAGTCAAACTTTTATTAAGAAGTGGTTGTAACCATATGTATTCTATTTTGATCAGCATGAGAATCATAATATTCTCATGACTGATCCATCCCTTGTTTTTCTGAGATGTAACCACTATATAGTTCTTGACCCTTGAGGTTGAAAGGTTAGCAGAGAACAACATTACTTTGGCTCTGTAATTTTGATCACATTAGTACAATTTATTCTTTTGTTGCTATTACATGCATCATCTAATTTAGTTTCCGTCAAGTTCTTTCTCTTCCTACGCCCTGTTAGGGAGGAAGGGCCCTCCTTTTTAGCAGGGATTGCAGCAGTTAAGGTAGCTATGTATATGTATTTCTATTTGCTTTATGTATTAGTAGAATTTTTGTTGCTGTTGTTTTAGTTGTGAATAGATCTGCTTCAATTCCAACATTTTATATGTTGTTACACATGCGAGATTAGAGATACCAGCGGGGTAACTATTGTGTGCCGCACTAGGTACAGATTAATTAAGGTGTGATCACAGTTCTGTAGATCATTTTATTTCTGCATGAGTGATTCTTTTTCAGCATTTACTTCAGCAACAATTTCCTTTATTTGGATTTGCTTCTGGTTTGATGTATCAGTACAGACAGTGCGACTGTCATTGAAATAAAAGATGTCCCTGTATTGATAATTTATGTGTATTGTTTTAGTCATTTAACAATGATTAATACATCCCAACATTTTGGCATCGTTGTTTGGGATGGCAGTGACGATCCAATCAACCAAACTTGTTTGTTAGAAGACAGAGTGTACCCAATCTGCAATTTTTGGGCGATAAGACGAGAGGTAAGAACCTGTGCATCGCTCTAACAAACCTGAGCGGGCTCACTAATGCTACACTGGGGCACTTAGAGGTGAAATTTTTGTGTGTTTTTAGTGTGTCTCCAGCGACACAATTGTCGAGCGGTAAGACGAGAGGTAGGAACATTCGCATCGCTCTAACATATCTGATCGGGCTCACCATTGTCTCGCTGGGACACTTAAACGTGTGAATTTTTGGGTGTTTTCTTTAGGGTGTCTTTAGCTATACAATTGTTGGGCGGTAAGACGAGAGGTAAGAACCTGCGCATCGCTCTAATGTACCTGGGCAAGCTCACCATTGTAGAAACTGAAGCACTTGTAGGATGAATTGATACACATAGGGTCCATGTGTGCCAGTGGGACGATAGAAAAATCCACAAACACCTCCCACTCTACTAACTATAGGAAAGACAGGTCGTAAGAAGGAAAAGAAGAGTGCATACTTGGGAAGAAATACATTCTTTGAAGATATGATCTCAAGGGAAGAAAAGGAACAGTCTACTTCATACAGAGATAATAGGAAGACAGGACCACAGAAAGCGGCTACTATATCAAAGCTTGAAGCATCGGTGCCTTTCGTGTTTAGACCTCGCCACCATTCGAAAAACATATCCACTCCTGATATCAGGACTCCACATCTAATATAGCAGTGGAAAATCATTGATCAATATCTGAGAATCGAAGGACAAGGAGAGACCAGTAGGGAGCATTAGGGAACTGAGGAACAACATTTAATTGATCATCATTTGGACGCTGGTAGTGCAGTCAAACAACTGGTCCTAGAATAGCCTGATCCTTTATTTATTTATCAATCTCCTGCATCCTCCAAGGTCAATTCATCCGATCAGGAAGAATCAGTCATGGGGGACGAGAATATCAAGACATATAGCTCTGTTACTTTTGAATTCCCGATATTAGTGACATGGGATGAGGCTCCTATGAAAAATATTCCTTTGTCATCCCTACCATCCTTTCAAGGGATGGCTGTTGAAGATCCTAAGACCTTTTTGTTTGAATTCGATGTGTTATGTAGAGGTTATGACTACACTTCAGACACCAAGAAGCTAGAATTATTCCCTACTACTCTGAAAGGAGCAACATTAAGGTGGTTCATGAGACAGGGTGTTGGCACGATTCGAACCTGGAATGACATGAGGGAGGCCTTTCTCTTTAAGTATTAGGATTATTGTCGAACCAGGGATTTGAAGGAATAGATCTTCCGAATTGCACAGAAGGAGGAGGAGGACTTGGAAGACTATATGGAACGATTATAATACAACTTACAATTTAGTAACTTAGCCTCGAAAATTTTGAAACCAATATTCTTAAGAGGTATAAGAGATGACTGTTTGGAGCATATAAATTTGTTGGGAAAAGGAGACATATCGCAAGAACTGCTTGAAGAAATAATGAAGCTTTGTTTGTGGAGTTCAAGAGGATCAGTCAAGGGGAGAAGTTTAGTTCGGGACCCTTCAATCTAGATACAGAAGTCCACAAGTGGGGGAGTAACCAGAGAAGAGATCGAAAATCTATTTGAGGATTTTAAAACCGACCTCCTTAGTGATCTCTCTGCCTAGATCACTACTGTACAAGTTAAGAAAACAAAAGCAGAAGCTAAAGCAGCCTTAGAAATATTCTATCCCCGATGCAAAAAGAAACATTCGGAAAGAGAATGTGGAATGAGTAGCGTTAGCCTGTGCAACATCTATGAATTAGCACATTCCACGAATCAATGTCCTAAATTTCCTAGACTGAAGGTTGTACTTCAATAATCAAGCGAGGATGTCCAGTCTTCCTATTTCATCAGATCAAAGAGGTCATGGCAGCTATAATCTACAGGTATGCCTCCAGATTTTTCCTCTTTTTATCCTTGGAATAATGTTTATAATAGTTAGCAATATCCATGGCAGTATCCTACTCCTTCCTCAACACAATTTCCTTCACCATGGAACCAGTGGCCTTTCGCTCCACCAATGCAATGTCCTCCATCGCACCTCATCCTTGGAGCCAAAATTGGAGAGGTAACGGCCAGGGTCCAGTACCCCCTGCACTACCAATGCAGCAGCAGTTACAACTGTCTTCTCTTCAAAATCCTACACCTTCTGTCCGACCCCAATTACCTGTGCAACCTAACCCCAATCCGAATAATAAGGCAGCCCAAAGCATAGATGCTCCACTTACCTTCTGGACTTATCTTATTACTCCTATTGGACTCAACAAGGTTCAACTTTGATTGGGAAAAGTAATCATACCTGAACATACTCCCATTATTACCGAAGAAGAATGTGAGTCACCTAGAAAGGATATGGGCAATTCTAAGGCAGTTGTTACACATGTAACAACTAATACAACACCTAATATTACATATGTAGTAGCTAGCTCAGGAGGTTTTTTTGTTTCTACAACAGCCAACCCGAGCAAGGCTAGTGCATCTGTGACAGCTAACTCATCTGCTAACATTCAGGATCCTCCATACCCTCAACGATTAACTGAAACTGGGCCAGCCTCACAACCTAAATTTGAATTCCTCAAGGAACTACAAAATTTGTATGTGGAGATTCTGTTGTTACAAGCTCTTAAGAAAGTACTTGTCTATGCTAAAACAGTGAGGGATTTGTGAGTCAAAAAGCCTGGAAGAAAACCAAAATACCCTGCTACTATCCATCTAATGGGGAAACTGTCTGATCTTATGATTGATCACCCTTTGTTAACTAAGTATAATGACCCAGGGAATCCTACAGTGACTGTCCATATTGATGACCAACCCATAACCAACACTTTGATTAATTTGGGGGAAACCATTAATGTCATGATTAAAGACCTCTTTATCTCCCTAGGACTTCATGGACTTAGACCTACACCCCTTGAATTAGCAGATAGGTCTCGTGTCAAGCCCAAAGGAATGATAGAAGATGTGGTTATCACTATGGATTCTTGGAATTATCTGGCTGATTTTCTCATTTTACAAACCAAATCCAATCTGGGGGGCATCCTTTAATCTTAGGAAGACCATGGCTAGCCATTGCAGATGCATATATCGAGTGTAGGTCCAGATCTATTGTGATCTCAGATGGGCAGGCCACTCAAAACCTAAACCTTTACCCCCCAGAAAAACCTCACATGGATTTGAGTAGTCCCTGGTGGGACAAATTTGAACCTGAATCTAATCTTTCCTTACCTCTCCTCACTCTTGGAAAAGCACAATACTTTAAGGATGAAACATAGGATGATATCATTAATGGTTTTATTAGCAATTCATTCTCTGTTGCCTCCATTAGAGATTTGGGGGAAGAAGATGAGGTAGATTATGTAATCATTGAAAATTTGAAAACTACTCCACATACTACCAACAGTCCCGTTGAAATTGAACCTGGGAAATATTTAAACATTAATCCTAACCTGACTGCTGAGAAAAACAGATTGTTGATACAGATGTTACAGAAATATAAAAAGGCATTTACACGGGACTATACTGATATGAAAGGAATCCATCCTGGCCTATGCACTCACCGCATTTATCTTAAAGAGGAATGCAAACCAGTTAGACAACCACAGCACCGAATGAACCCCGCATTTAAGGAGACAGTGAAAGAAGAATTGTAGAAACTCCTTAATCCTAATTTCATCCACCCCATTTCTGACAGCTAATTTTCATAGTTCCGAAAAATAATGGCAAGTGGAGAGTCTTGGTAGACTATAGAGAGCTTAACAAGGCCACTCAAAAGGACCATTTCCCTTTACCATTCATTGATCAGGTCTTGGATACCCTCTCTGTGAAAATTTTTATTTCTTTCCTGGATGGGTTCAGTGGCTATAATCAAATACAGATTGCCCCGGAATACCAAGACAAGGCAACCTTCACTTTCCCGTGGGGTACTTTTGCATACAAAGTCCTTCCTTTTGGACTCTGTAATGCACCAACAACTTTTCAGAGGGCAATATTGGGTATTTTTTTTTATCTCTTGAATGTCTGCCTTGAAATATTTATGGATTATTTTAGACCCTACGGGGATTCCTTTTAAACATTAGTTAATTTGGAAAAAGTGTTGGGATGTTGTGAACAAACTAATGTTGTTTTGAGCACGGAGAAATGCCACATGATGATGACCGAGGGAATTGTGCTGGGACATTTCATTTCGGCAGATGGAATCAAGGTAGATCCTACAAAAATTGATGTAATCTTGAAAATCAAAAATCCCAAGACTCCAAAAGAGGTACGTATTTTTTTGGGACATGCAAGGTACTATAGGAGATTTATAGAAAAGAATTCAAAGATTGTATCTCCTCTGTTTTCCTTGCTCATGAAAGATGCGGAATTTATGTGGACAGGAAAGTGTGAGCAGGCATTTCTGAAGTTAAAGAACTGTGTAAAAACAACACATGTTTTATGAGGACCAAACTAGAAATTTCCATTCCATATCGCTACGGTTGCATCTGACATAGTTGTGGGTGTTGTTTTGGGGCAGCTGGAGGAGAAGAAACCTTATGCCATTTATTACATCAGCAAGAATCTAACTCCATCAGAACTCAACTACACAGTGAATGAGAAGGAATTCCTAGCAGTAGTGCATGCTATCAACAAATTTCGGCACTACATCACCAGGTATAAAGTATTTGTACACACTGACCATGCTGTAATTTGATTTTTAATGAACAAACTTGTTACTAATGGTAGAGTTACACGATGGTTATTATTGTTACAATAATTTGATATCACTATTTTACATAAACCCGAAAAGGATAATGTAGTTGTTGATTTTCTTTCTAGATTAACTATTAGTGATGATTGCACTTCCACTAAGGATTCTTTATCAGATGAATATCTTTTTTCCATCTCTACTCACTCACCATGATATGCAGATATAGACAATTATCTAGCTGCAGGAAAATTTCCACACCATTTATCTTCCAAAGAAAAGAGGAAGATTATACAACAGAGTGCTACCTACTCCTGGATAGAGGGAAATCTCTATTACACCAGGCCAGACTTTCAAATTAGGTGATGTGTTAGAGAAGATGAGGTATCTAAGACCTTGAAATCTTGTCATGAGGAACCCTATGGAGGGCACTTCGTTGACAAAAGGATGGGATATATAAGTACTCTCAACAGGGTACTACTAGCCAACTATATTCCAGGATGTCAAGAAGTTTGTGAAGGGATGTGATAGCTGCCAAAGGATGGGCCAACCCATGAAATCAGATGAGATGTCGTTACAGCCTCAGATAGTGATATAACCATTTGAGAAATGGGCCCTGGAGTTTGTAGGGCCAATTAATCCTTCATCACAGCAAAAATCATACATATTGGTCTGCACTGACTATGTCACAAAGTGGGTCGAATCAAAGGCACTAATTAGAGCTACAGAGCAGGTTGTTTCAGACTTCCTATTTGAAGATATCTTTGTTCGCTTCGGGATACCCAGGGAGATAGTGACAGATGGAGGGCCTCAATTCACATCTCATTTGATCAAGAAGCTGGTTGAGAAGTATGGAATTCATCACAGGATCACTTCACCTTATCATCCACAAGAAAATGGTCAAGTAGAAATCACCAATAAAGTCATTGAGGGAATCTTAATAAATACAATAGCCAGCCACCGAAGAAATTGAGCTGAGAAACTTCCAGAGGTGTTGTGGGCTTACGGAACAACATGGAGGAATACTACATGCTTCTCACCATATGAATTGGTGTATGGTAAGAATCCTTTATTCCCCATAGAGTTCGAGATAAAGACATTAAGAACAACATTGTAGGTCAATCTGGACTTAAACATAACACAGAAACAAATATTGAAACATATCAATGAGTTGGAAGAGAAACAGTTGGCTGCTATTCAACAGACAGAGATCATTCAACAACATAGAGCTAGATGGCATGATGGGTTTATTAAGAATAAAAAGTTCCAGAAAGGAGATTGGGCTCTCTTGTATGATTCAAGGTTCAAGGATTTTAAAGGCAAGCTTTGCACCAAATGGCTAGGTCCTTACGAAGTAGACACGGTCTTTGACAATGGGACTATACAATTGGTCACCATTAATAGTGCTAAGACACCGTTACTGGTTAATGGGCACCATCTAAGGTTATATCATCAACCCGCTTCGAAGGAATCATTTGTTAACATTGTCGCAGACTCTGACCTTCGTGTTACAGCAACAGGGGAACATTCCCCCATGTAGCCCTAAATTTGAAATTCCAATAAGTGCAGCAGCTGAAAACCACCCTTGTGGCAGCTGTTACACCTGTTAAAAAAAAACAACAACAACAACATAAAAATAAAAATAAAATAATAAAACAAAAATAACAAATCTGACTGTGAAAACCACTTTTCGGGGCATAATCAGACAATTTGTAACAGCTGAAGACCACTCCTGTGGCGGCTGTTACACCCATTTCTTTCCTTTCTAAAACATCATCCCTCCTTCCTTATACGTTCTACAAGATGATGTTATTCATTTGATTTTTTTTTTCTATACCGATTTCTCCTAATCATCATTTTTTTTTTAAGAATAATCTAAAGGTTGTCTTGGCTATTACACATGTAACAGCCGACAACCATGAACACTTTTTCACATCTTTTGTCGCATGACAGCAATAATTGTGCCAACCAAGCGTGACTGCCACGATCACTGCAAGCAGTACGCCGCCAATTCGAAATCCTCCTCCACGTCGCTTCAGGTACGTCATTCAAAAGGTGACGCCATCATTTATGATTTGGTGATTAATGGAAAAACTAATGATATTCCCGTGACGGCCGTGGGTGGCCGTCACCATTAAAGTAGGGGGGGATATATATTGTAATCATTGAAAAAATTCGCAGTCATAAACCATTATCAACCCCGCATGCATCCAATTAATAGCACAATCGCTAATAATGACTAAATTCGGCTGGAAAGAGCGTGTGTACTTAGAACCCATTACTTTCCATAATGGGACATTTATGAAGAGTTGTGTGAGGTACGATTCGGTAATCCGTAAATCCTGTCACCTCCCATCACCCTCCTTGACTGAAGCCTTGTATCCTCATCTCAAACTCGTCATCTGGGATAAGCAGAGACGCTGAGAGGAAGTAAGCAGTGCAGTGACATTACAGTGGATTGAACAGTAAGGAGAGAATTCAGAAACAACAACAAGATGGGTGGAGCAGCAGTTAGGCATGAGCTAGATTCTATGGACACCTTGCAGAACTATCTAGAAGCCTACCACATATTCAGAAATGCTGGATGGATCGAGTATTTCCAGAAGTTGGAAGGCTCAGATGAGGCGGTTGCAATTGAATTCACTCAGAATTTGAATAACAACCAAACCCAAGTCAGGGGCCTGCAAATTGAGGTGACTGAAGAAGTAATTGCCTGAGTAACTACATTTCCGGTAGAGGGACGGAGGTGGTTTAATAGAAAAATCAATGACCCCTCTTTGAAAGAGACTTCCTAGCAGGAGAAGAAAAGTTGAAGAAGAAAGGGAGAGGAATTAACAAGTTATCACTCCCTCAGCCATGGGTAGATGTTGCCTTGGGTTTAATCAAATACATTACTTGTGAGGGAAGATCCACCATTGTTTTTAATTATCACTTCCCTCTACTCAATCACCTTCAGCACCAATAAAGGATTAACCTTCAATTCTACTTATTGGGGAATATTAAACATATGGTGGCGGTAGTAAAAACAACAACACATCCGGAAGCATGTGTGACCAATCATGGACTCATCAAATCGATCGTGCTAGATGCCCTAAGCTAGCAAGGAAGGAGCTGGGAAGAATTCAAGCAAAAGAGTCCGAGGACAATCCGGGGAAAACAGGTTATGACTTCGGGAGGAAGTCAGGCAGAAGCTGAAACCTAGACTCGGCCTGCCAAGGTCAGAATTGGGAAAGAACCCACTGATGAACCAATTAGGGATAGACATCCAAAAAGGAGGGTGAAAGTTAACTTGCCCACAGAACCTTCGTCTACAGTCGGAAAGCAGATAGAAGTAGAAGTATCACAAGAAGGAAGAGAAACCTCCTCATCAGGTAAGGATGAAACTCATGTCCTGCTTTTAGAACTTGAAAATCTAAGAAAGGAAAATGAAGAATTGAAACAAAGATTATATGAGGGGAAGGAAATCTTGGTACTTATATGCACGACATGTTTTCAAGAACTAACAGCAGTAGGGTATAAGGTATGTGGGGAAAACACTGGCCCAATTGAAATAGAAACATAACTTCTAGAGGCTGTTACACAAGAACCTGCTAAGGATACTGCTATTACACAAGAACCAGCAGTTAAAGCAGAGCCTCCTGTAGTAATTGACCTAGAGGCCGATACAAAAGAACCTGTGGAGGCCACTTTTGTTATAGAAGAAACAACAATAGACACAGATGCTACTCTAGGCGGAAACGAGGGGGCTGATACATAAGAACCCACTGATAATGCTACTGTTACACAAGAACTAGCAACAGAGGTGGAGCAAACCCATTCAACAGAACCTGTTACACCCATTATTGATGTTGATATCAAATGCATAAGAACATCGGGTCCCATCTCGGGATGTAGTTCTGAGAAAATATTTTTAATTTCCGAATTGCAAAAGTGGAAACAGGAAGCAATCTCCCTTCGGGAGGGGATGATTTCTCTAAAATAACATCGGAAGGAGATAGACGCCCTACATGAAAATTGGATGAGAGAAGAGTTGAAGAAAGGATGGGAGAATTATAAGAGGAAGGAAGCTATGAAGAAGCAGGAGGAACAACTATTGCCGTTATAGCAGTAGGTTCAAGATCTTATTATTGATAGGAAAAAACTTCATGATCTTGCCCTCAATCTGCTGGGGTGCAAGTGACCTTCCCCATCCTACCCCATATTTCTATGGGAACGCTACTTCATGTTTTAGATGAAAGCTGTTATGGAGGACATACCCTATCTGTGTTCTTCCACTCGCACATTCTTAGATGTCTTTCGTGCCTCCGATTTTGACGAGCAAAGCCTGCTGTGTGAGTTATTCTTACACAATATCATTTGCGAGCACGTGAATATGAAAATAGTGGTGACGATATTCTCCTATATGGGGGATCTGCAGTTGCAAGCTTTTGTGTCCTTCATGAAGAATCATATTGAGTGGAATTTTTCCACCAAATCTATGGATGCTAATGAAGAGAAGATGGAATTATGGATCCAGGAAGAACTAGGACAGGCCGCCGAGTTAAGGCGTGAATTTAGAAGAATTTTGAGTGCTCCTGGGATAAGGGAACCTACTGCCACTATTAAGTCCCTATATTAATAGTGTAGTCCCTTATTATGTTAGTGTATCCCCCCTTATTGTTATTGATGTACCCCTATAACCCCCATATTGTTATTATTGTGCCCTTACATTATTATTGTTAGGTCGATTAGGGTTACATTGTGGCCCCATGGACTCCTATATATAGAAAGGAGGTTTTGTCATTTGCATCATCCAAGAATTGTTCATTCATGTAATGTATTGGAGGTTTCCCTCTCGAAGTGGCTTATTTCTAAGGCGTTGATATCTCTTTTCTTCTATTTTTGGAGCTGGTTTCACAACATTTGGTATCAAAGCTTTGGATTCTAGGGTTTCGCTACTCCAAACAGGTCATTGTGGAATTTTTGCAATAACTTTTTTTCTACGAAGTTTCAAAATATGAAATATTTAGTGTGTGATGCAAAAATCCTAAGGAATATTGTTACAAAATATCAGAGCTTGGTTCACAATATTTTCAAAGATATAATCTGTGGAATTTAGGTCATTTTGCAAGCTCCTGAATTTAACCTAAATAGGGCATCATGGAATGTTAGCTACAACTTGTTTTCTATGAAGTTTCTAAAGCTGAAATATTTAGAGTGCGAAACAAAAATCTTGAGGAAAATCGTCACAAAATTTCAGATCTTGGTTCGCAACATTTTCAGAGATATGATCTGTGGAAGTTAGGGATTTTTCAGGCTTCTGAATTTCATCTCAAAGAGGTGACTGTGGAAAAATCTTCATAGCTCTCTCTCTGAGCATCGGATTGGAATGCTGTAAAAAGTGGCCACAAGTACATGGACTGTAGTTTTTTTTCTATCAATTTTAGAGCCAAAGGAGAAAACAGTGACACGTCGCAAGTCGTAAAAGTTTTCTCTACTGAACCAGTCCATAATTAGGTCATTGTGGGAGATTGGAAAAATTTGCCTGGAAGAATCCAAATCAAGTCAGACTTGTGGCATTTGAAAGAAGCTTCAGAGGACTAATATAGGGCCAAATTTTAGATATTGAGGATTTGCAAGTATAGAGATACGTCAATTTCAATATCAAGTTCCTGAAAAGCAAGAAAAAGGTGTGTATTTGGTTTTTAAAATTGGATAACGTTTGTTTGAAAAAGAAGTTTGAAGTGATTCCAAAGGCATATTTTCAAATTTTTATCAGTATTGGGTTCTATAATGCCTCCAAAAAATAATTCCATACCCATTAAGCCCTCAGAAAGCTATACTATGACACATGAAGAGGAAGAATTGCAGTATGAGATATCAAAATTACGGTACCAAGTGCAACAAATTTCGATCTTACAAAGAGCAACCGAAGATGACATAGATGGTTTAAAAGTAGAAATGGAGGCTAAGTTGGATGGTACGAAGGATCGAATAATAGCAAGCTGTGGATGATAAATAAGTGGAAGATCATCGAACATCGACAACAAGTTCTCAACTCTCAAAGGATAACCTAACTTTGGTGTAGAATCTAATGAAACAACAGGAAGATCAACATCACATCGAAAGAAGTTCCGAAGCAGTCACAGAAACAAGAACTCGACAAGTACGATCAATTTTAGAGTATCTTAGCAAGTGGAAGAACTTTTCTGTGGAAGATTCCACATGGGAGGATGAGAATTTTATATAGAAGCATTAAGAAATAATCAAGCATTGAGGACAACACTTGTTTGAAGGAGAGGGACATGTTAAGTCCCTATATTAATAGTGTAGTCCCTTATTATGTTAGTGTAGCCCCCATTATTGTTATTTTTGTACCCCTGTAACCCCCATATTGTTATTATTGTGCCCTTACATTATTATTGTTCGGTCGGCTAAGTTACATTGTGGTCCCACTAAGTTTACATTGTGGCCCCATACACTCCTATATATAGAAAGGAGGTTTTGTCATTTGTATCATCGAGGTGTTCATTCATGTAATGTATTGGAGTTGACCCCCTGTGGCTTATTTCTAAGGCGTTGATATCTCTTTTCTTCTAGTTTTGGAGCTGGTTTCACAACAACCACTTACAGAAGAAGGATTGTGAACTTCTATCTCAATTAGTTCTCAGTGATGAAGGGTCGAGCCTTGGTAGGTGGCAAATGCAGGCTTGACGGTGTTAATCTTGCTAAAGGGGGACCCATTTGCATTCCATAATTTTGTGGTACACATGTACCGGCATAATACACGAATGGCAAAACCACTTAGCGCTTCTTGGCTTGGGTTTAAGGTTCAAGTTCCCTTCGATCTAGCTTCCAATTGAGGATTATCAGAGTAATTATGAGTTGAACAAGTATGAATCAGAGTCCTGGATACGGTAGTTGATGGATAATCAAGGGTACAGGTCTGTAGATGAATATATAATTGGTCCTTATGATCTCATTGACTTGCACCAAAGATATTCCCATGAGAGATGACATTTTTCATGAGGACATGCAAGTGCTTCAGTTGGGGGGAGATCTTAGGTGCCATTTTTGCACTTATTTCCTACAATTGTTTCCCCTATTTTACTTCGTGAATATAACCATTAGGATTATCTTTGCCTCTTTTTCCTACCATTCTATCTTAACTTGTGTTGTTTCACCTTATTTTCATTACTCTGCCATTTCATCAATTATTATGATGTATCGTGTCTTTTTTATGACTAACTGAGGATGAATGTTTGGAGAAGATATATGGTCTTTTGTTGTCTTTCCAGATGCTATTTTTAGAACAAAATATCTCGAGCACGAGGCGTATAGGAGCAATAAAAGGTGTGTTGTTACAGTTGATTTATTTACCAAACAATATGTTGCACTATATTTTTTACGGACTGTAAAATGACTGGCACATTACGGCTGTACCATATTTGGATCTTGTCAACTTCTTATGATGACCTATCCTCTAGCTATTACGTTACAGTTGTGATTTATCGTGATAGATGTAGAAGTTATTAAGTATTATATTTTTGGATAACAACCTCTAGGCGGTTTTATTGTAATTTATAATTTTCCAGTCAAACTTTTATTAAGAAGTGGTTGTAACCATATGTATTCTATTTTGATCAGCATAAGAATCATAAGATTCTCATGACCGATCCATCCCTTGTTTTTTTGATATGTAACCACTATATAGTTCTCAACCCTTGAGGTCGAAAGGTTAGCAGAGAACATCATTACTTTGGCTCTGTAATTTTGATCACATTAATACAAGTTATCATGTTGTTGTTGTTACATGCATCATTAAATTTAGTTTTCGTCAAGTTCTTTCTCTTCCTGCCCCCTGCTAAGGAGGAAGGGCCCTCCTCTTTAGCAGGGATTGCAACAATTAAGGTAGCTGTGTATATATATTTCTATTTTCTTTATGTATTAGTGGAAGTGTTGTTGCTAATGTTTTAGCTATGAATAGATCTGCTTCAATTCCAAAATTTTATATGTTGTTACACATGTGGGATTAGAGATACCAGCTAGGTAACTATTGTGTGGCATGCTAGGTATATATTAATTGAGGTGTGATCACAGTTATGTAGATCATTTTATTTCTTCCTGAGTGATTCTTTTTAGCATTTACTTCAGCAACAATTTCCTTTATTTGGATTTTCTTTTGGTTTGATGTATCAGAACAGACAGTGCGGTTGTCATTGAAATAAAAGACGTCCCCAAATTGATAATTTATGTGTATTGTTTTAGTCATTTAATAGTGATTAATACAACCCAACAACCGCCACATCTCTTCTCAGCGATATGCTACAATCGCCCGAGCTAGTTTATTTCCATTATGTATGTAAGCATATTTCATTTCTTTAATATTAATGAAATGAAGTTTTATTTCTCTTGCATATCTATGGTTATGTTTATATCTATATTCTATTGCATCTCCAACAGATTTAACCATCTATCTACAACTTCTGCATCTATCTGGCCTTCAAATATGGGAATGTCAAAGTTAACTTATACCTTAAAAAGAGTGGCGCCTTAAGAGTGTTTGTTGGATGAAGCTGCGTCGCCTTTGGGTAGACGTCGAAGGATCTGGGAAAATTTATCCATCATCGTGTTCCTCTATTTCTCTAGGTCCTCCTCCAGAAATATTTTGAATGAACCTCTTTCACCCTCCTATTTCTTTTCTTCGGCCATGGGAGGCTGTCGGGGTTTGCGAGGGTGATCTTGCAAAGGTTCAACTAGTTCGAGCTCTAACTCCTTGTACCTTGACCTTGTTGGGGACATGCAAAGAAAAAAAAAGAAAGAGCATTTTGCTTTGATATCACTGATCCATACTTATGTAGGAACACAATAGAATAAATATATAAACATAACCAAAAAAATATAGTAGAAATAAAACTTCATTTCATTAATATCAAAGAACTGAAATATGCTTACATACTTGGCTGATGGTAGCTTATATCTGAGAAGAGATGTGGTGGCTACATGCCTCTGAACTGTGTTACAGTGAGGCTCAAAGGCCTATTTATTTTTTATAAACAATGGAAAATCCTAAACATCTAATACTACACTGTGAAATCTACACCGATGAAGGCTCATGATCACCCAATCATGCCTCCAAATTGACTCCCACAGACTGCATAAAAAAATTGATCCAAATTCGATTAACTCCTTTTACCCAACATAAGTTTCAATTGTTGCAACAAGTCTTCTTTTCTATTGTCAACATAATGACTGGTTAGGGCACCAAACACTTCTGTAACAACCCTCAACCAATCATCAAAACAAACCCTAAAAATATGTGGCTTCTCCTAGTATAGGTCTTCTCCTCTTCGCTGAAGGTTTAGGGTACAAAGCATCCCTCAAATTTCCCTACTCCACCCTTTGTTGTGGTGGTGTGGCCCATGGCCTACCACACAACACTCCTGTAGATCACGGCTCCCTTCAACACAGTTTCAGCCCACACAAAAGCCTTAACACATACCTATGTTCAACTCTTTAAGTTCTCAACCTTCCTACCACATGAGACAAGCCTCCACGCAGTCAAAGAGGCATCCAAACCATCCCTAAACTCTCACGTTATTCTGTCCTCTTCTCCTGCAGCAAAACATAGGTATCTTTCCTCTTCACCGAGTTGTTGTCCCTCCTCCTTAATGCTGCCTTGATGTTGCACTTTTTGGATGTTATAATGACTCTACATCACCCTCTATTTATACACAATTAGGGGCTCCTTCCTAAGACGCCACATAAGGGTTTCTAGCCTGCCATAAGCCTAAAATACCTTAGGCCGACCTTGACATGTAAGTGCAAACCTATCATGTAACTTCAAAAATTCATATCTCCACTTCTAGAACTCGGAATTCGACGATTTTTGAAGCATTGGATTATCCTTTCTACCCTCTATCATCTCATGCCATCACATGTAGAAATGTGCCCATGGAAATTGCCAAAACAAATTTTGGTGCAAAACCCCATACTAGGGTTCCAAGCCCACAAGTGATCCTTGTGGTGATTTTCCCTCCAAACCCTGAACCCTAGGGCTTGGAGTACCTCCCAAGCTACACAAATCAACAGTACTCACATTACCATACCTCTAGTAACCATTTGAGATTGAGACGAATTCCTTCAACTATGATATTGGTGTATTTATTACGCAATAGGGGCATCCAGTGGCATATCACAGTGAGATACTTTCAAACATCATCTGGAAGTATCCCACCTATGATAAAGATATGTATTCCATTGTGCAGGCCTACCGACAATGGAAACATTACATTATGAGGAAGGAAACGGTCATCCACACAAACCACCGGCCCCTACATTTTATCCAAACACAAGGGAAGTTGCAGAACGATTTCCATCATAAATGGTCCATATACTTGCAAGATTTACGTTTGAACATAAAGTATACGAAGGGAAACACTAACAATGTTGTAGACTACCTCAGTTGACATTCAGTCATGGCACTAACCACTATGCTTGGCTCTTGTGGGCACGAGAGTTCAGAATGGCCCCATCTTTACAAGAGTGATCCTGAATTTGGAAACACATACCATACGCTCTTGGAAGGCAAGTAAATTCCAAATTTTTACCTCCAGGATGTATTATTATGCCACCTAGGACACCTCTATGTTCCTTCAAGCGAACATGCGAAGATTATTTGGGAGGTGCACTATAGTTGGTTCGTTGGACATATCGGGGTAGAGAAAAAAATGGTAGTGTTGCAGAAGTATTTTTATTGTCCGAACCTTTGACGTGATGTTGGGAATTACATCATATCGTGCACTGCCTACGTTATTTCCAAACCGACCATCAAGAAGCAAGGCCTATATACCCCTCTGCCTACTCCTAGTCAACCTTGGGAATCCATCTCCATGGATTACATGTCGGGCCTTCCTTCTACTAAGCATGGAAACAACTGTGTTTTCGTGGTCATTGAGAGATTCTCTAAGATTGCAATTCTAGCGGCCTGCAAGAAGAGCATCACCACATAAAAAATATTCTTTGAATGAGTGTGGGTACACTTTGGGATCCCAAAGTCCATTATCTCAGACTGGGATAGCGGGTTGCTAAGTAAATTTTTGTCAAGTCTCTGGTTGATGCTGGATACCAAGCTCAATAGGTCCACGACTTTCCACTGTGAAATTGATGGCCAAATGGAGGTCGTTAATCGGATGATCCTACACATTCTGCGCATGTACAACGTGAATCATCCGCACACATGGGATGAAAGCCACCCCTATGTCCAACACAAATAAAATGGAGCTCTCCATAGCTCAACTACACATAGCCCCTTTCAGGTGGGGCTTAGATTCCAACCACCATGTCCCATTGATGTGGCCATACCAATTGCAACTACTCAGGCATATTTGACTCATGTCCAGTCTGAAGCTGACCACGCTAACAACTTCATTGAGTGCATTCAACACATATGTTAACAGGTCCATGACATATTGGACAGAGCCAATGCTAAGTACAAGCCGCAACATGATCAACATCGGGTGTCACATAAGTTCCAAGTGGACGACAAAGTTTGGTTACATTTGTAGAAGTAGCGCCTTGTTGGGCCCCACTGCAAGTTGTGCCCACTCCGATATGGGCCTTACACCATCACTAAGGTTGTAGGGGACAATGATTTCGAGCTTAGCATTCCACCATTACCTGGCTTGCACCCAGTGTTCAATGTGGACTGCCTTCAACCATACTCTCCGCCATTACTGGACACATCAGGCATTGCGGAACAACTCACACCAATAGAGCTAAAGCCATACTGCATGGAACAAGCCAAAACTGATCATATCATGGACACATAGATCAAGAACAATCACCAATAGAATATCCAACTGTATCGGGTTGTCAAAGTTGGCCAACTCCTGCACCAAGGCAAGTGGCTCACTAGGGACCAAGTTCAGCAGAATTTTCCCCATCTAATGGAGGCTCTCAACGCAATGGGGACCATTGCTTCCTAAGGGGGGAGGACTAATCCAGGAGGATATTGGTGGCCACCTGCATATTCCAATTGGAGCCCCACCATTGTTTCTTTCGGTTTTTTAGTTTCCTTAATTGTAGTACACTTTACTTTTTTGGCAGTTTTTTGGGTCCCAAACTTTTGGAGATATTTTGAGGTCGTAAATGACGATTTTTCAGAAAACAGGCAAATAAGTCTTACGTTTGCAGTTGAAATTTGTAGTTGGATAAATATTTCTAACAAGGTATTGTGCACGTAAAACAAAGATCATATCCCAAAGTTACGACCCCAAGAAGTTGATGTACCACTTTACCCCAATGGGCCCCACAGTTTTGGTGATTCATCTCCTAGGGTTAGGTTTTTGGATGTTTAGGGTTTTCGATTATTTCTCAATAATAAATACCCCTTTGAGTGTCATTGTAACACAGTTAAGAAGCATTTAGCCACCAGATATCTTCTCAGAGATATGTTACCATCGCCCGAGCTAGTTTATTGTCATTATGTATGTAATCGTATTTCATTTCTTTAATATTAATGAAATGAAGTTTTATTTATGTTGCATCTCTGTGGTTATGTTTATATCTATATTTTGTTACATATCCAACATATTTAACCATCTATCTACAACGTATGCATCTATCTGGCCTTCAAATATGGGAATGTCAAAGTTCCTCTGTTTCTTGAGGGCCTCTTAGAGAAATATTTTAAAAGGATCTCTTGCTCCCTCTTATTTCTTTTCTTCCACCATGGGAGGCCATCAGGGTTTGCGAGGCTGATCTTGCAAAGGTTCAACCAGTTCGAGCTCTAACTCCTTATGCCCTGACCTCGTTGGGGACATGCAAAGAAAAATAGAGAAAGAGCATACTGCTTTGATACCACTGATGCATGCTTATGCAGGAATGCAATAGAATAAAGATATAAACATAACTACAAAGATGCATTAGAAATAAAACTTCATTTCATTAATATCAAAGAACTGCAATATTCTTACATACAAAATGGAAATAAACTAGCTCGAGTGATGGTAGCTTATCTCTAGGAAGAGATGTGGCAGCTACATGCCTCTGAACTATGTTACAATGAGGCTCAAAGTCCTATTTATTATTGAGAAATTATCGAAAACCCTAAACATCCAAAAACCTAACTCTAGGAGATGAATCACCAAAACTGTGGGCTCCGTTGGGGTAAATTGGCACATCAACTTCCCGGGGTCGTGGCATACGATCTTCATTTGATGTACACAATATCTCGTTAGAAAGATCTATCTGAGGACTACAATTTTAAACGTTTTTTTCCAAAAAACATTCGTTTAGGGCCTCAAAATAGCTTCGGAAGTTTGGGATCTGAAAAACTGCCAAAAATAGTAAATTGTGCTACAATTAAGGAAACTGGAAAACTGAAAGAAACAATGGTGGGGGTCCAAGTAGAATAGGTGGGTGGACACTAATATCCACTTGGATCAAAATATTTGGAAAAAAGGTTTGTTGATGATTCTTTCATCTTATGGTATCATGGCCAGGACAAGTTAGATGTATTTCTTCAACATCTTAACAATCAATCAATATCCATAAAATTTACCATGGAAACTGAGATTAGTGGTAGCCTTCTTTTCCTTGATGCTCTTGTCTCTAATAAATTTGATGGTTCTTTCTCTCACTAAGTTTTCCATAAGAAAATGAACACTAAACAATATCTTCATGTTAACTCCCATCACTCTCCAACATAGAAAATAGGGGCTCTGAACACTCTAGCTACGCGTGTTTTGTAGGTTTCTGATGAAAATCAAGTAGAGGGTGATAAAACCTGTCTTCTTAATGTTTTTGAGTTAAATGGCTATAACGGACCTCTAGGTATCAAAGCCTTTGAAAAGGCAAGCAAAGGTACGAAGATTAAGAAAGAACCTAGAGAATTTTCTTCCAATGTTTAGCTTCCATGTATAGAAGGAATTATTGACAACATTACTTGGGTTCTTAGGAAGCATGATATTTCTTCCACCTTCAAATCCTTGAACACAATTCATAGCTCCCTAAGATCAGTCAAAGGCCCGGTGAATCCCAAAGACATGAAATGTGTGTATTTGATCCCATGTTCTTGTAGGACTCCCTACATTGGAGAAATTGGTCGTTCCATTAATCAAATGATTCAGGAACATGGAGTTGACATAAATCATTGTATGGCTTGCTTCTCAGCTCTGGCTGAGCATGCTCAGAAGACTAAGCACCACATTAGTATTGACGATTCTTAGGTCATTGCTAAGATTGATCACTTCCATGATTGTAAGTTTAGGGAGACCATTGAGATTGTGAAAAGGTCTAAGACGCTAAATAGGATAGATGGTTGGAAGGTTAGTCATTGTTGGATCCCCTCCCTTTATTCCTTTCTTTTTTTTTTCCTTCTCTTGCTTATTTAGCCATATTCTTTTTTATCGTTAGGAATATAGGTTTAGTTCATCCTTCCTTTTTTCTTTTTAAGTATTTCTTCCTTCTCTATTAATAATTATTTGGATAATAAAAATATTTTTTGTAATAAAAAAAAATATTTTAATAACAACAAAAATGAATTTATTTTATTCACCTCTATGTTAAAATAAATAAATAAATTTCCCTCTTTTATTATTTATTTTCCTTTTTCTTTTTCCCCAAGGAAAAAACGTAACTTTCATTATATAAATATTGAAAATTATATATTGTCACATGTTGCTTAAGAGCATATGCCAAAACCAGTGGCCTTGCTACATACAATAAAAGTCTAAGATGGTCTGTACAAACTATAGCTAAAATTCTTACAGTATAGATAACAAAAACACAAAAATCTATGATCGACACAAAAAGTAACACATATCAAGTAGAAGTCCAGTAAACATCTGCTAGTGTCAAGGCATTGTTGCCCCATGTGTACGCTTCTCTATAAATGGCTTGTGAAAATACTGATAAAAGTCGTGCTCATTGTGCTTCTGAATCGGTCAATAACCAAGAGGTTGTTACGTTGCCTCCTTGGAAAGGTTATCGGAAAGTTGATTCCTTTCCCTGTAAATATGCAACATGAGATGTAATCAAAATGTGATTTTAGAGATAAAATTTCATCCAATAAGTTCTTGAGTGCGTGCATGTGACATTCAACTTGCAAATTGAATGAGTTAATGACAATTTTTTAATCTCCACAGATCTGTAGGTGATGAATTTCTTTCTCGAGGGAAAAAATCAAAAGGTGTCGAAGGCTGTTTAGTTCTGAAAAATTATTGGTGCCTCTCCCTAAACCCATCCTCATCTTGAAAAAATGATCATCGTTTAGGTATAAGACAACACCACCAATGCATCCAATCTGCTGAGCGAAACCATCGAAGTATGCCTAGGGTATGGATTTATCAATGGATTCATCTACAATATTCCTAAGTTGTTGCTGAGGAGCCTCATCCAGGATCATATTGTAAAGTGCCAAAATGTGAGTGACATATATGGTCCAACTGGGCGCTTTCTCCTGAAAAATATATTTGTTTCTTCCTATCTAGATGTTCCATCAAACCAAGAGTGAGAGATTGCAAAGTTTAGAGGGGATAGGTCAGTTCCACTAGGGTTCACATATTTTTTTTCCTTTTTCATCCACTCTTTTCTTTGAATTAATAGTTTTATGAAATATTCATTTTTATAAATTTTATTATTATTATAACTCTTCTTTTGAGGATTCTTTGTCTCTAATTTTTTATTTCTTAATTTTTAGTTAATTTTTATTTATTTATTTATTTTATAATAATAATAATAATAAATAACAATAATTTTTTATTTTTTTTGAATTTTAGTTTATTCTTTTGAATTTTAATTTTGGTAAGACTTTTTCATTATTCTTATTTTCTAATTTTATTTTATTATGTTTTTTCTCATAATTTTTTAATTTTTTTAAAAATCCATATACGATTTTGTAAAAAAAAAATATTTGGTATAAATTATGAAATGTATTAAGAATAAATTCTTAGTGTTTCTCTTTATGAAATGTATTACGAATCTTGGGAAAAAAAAGGGAGGAATTGTATTGTGAACCTAGCAGGAAATCGTGAGATGAGTAAGTGTGAGAAAGTATTTTGTGTGATCGTGGGAAGAGGGGAGTTAATTGAAATTCTTTGTTGCTGGATCTCCAAAGTTAATGTCCGTTGTGGCGTGATTTATATGGCTGGGTTGAAATAAGTCGCTAATTTCAAAACGGTTCGTATGCTCGATTAATTATTGAGAAGCATGGTTGGCTTTTGGTATTGAAATTTGATTTTAAATATTTTTTATTTTTTTATTTTAATTTATAATTATATTCTTAATATTTAGATATTTAAGAATTAATTATTTTTATTTAAAATTTCAATTTTAATTTATAATTGTATATTTAATACAAATTTAGTTATATATAGAAAGTGATATTGAGTTAGCCTAGTGATATATCAAGAAAGCGCTGTGAAATATTCTCCACCGTGGGTATGAATAGAATAAAGGAGTTTTGAAAAAAAAAAAATGTATTGATCAGGTACCGGGTATAAATAAATTGCATATTATTTAAAATTGTAATTACATGCAATTAAATAAAATTTAATTATATGTAAAATTTTGATATTTAATTATCATAATAATGGTAAATGTGTTTGACTTGGTGTGGGGTTTGAATGGAATAAAAAAAAGAAATAAAAGGAAATTTTAATATGAATCTAATAATAAAAGGAGATTTAGAATGGAAACTTGGTATAACTTAAAGTTTTGAAAAAAATGTGCTAGACTTGGTGTGGGATTTGAATGGAATAAAAAAAAAATACAAGGAAATCTTTAATATGAATCTAATAAAAAGAGATTTAGAATGAAACTTCTTAATGCTTTGTTTAAATTCTCAAATCTGGTTTTTTGGTCATATCTTTTGGGGCATTGTAATGTATGTTTTTTTCATTATTAAATATACTTTATATAAAATAGGAATAATTTAAAATGGTCTAATATGAATTTCTTTTATAGATATTTGAGATTTTGGTCAGTTTTATAAAAATATTTCAACCGATAATATTTAGAAATATTTTTCCAAAAATAATAAAGATAACAACTAACTATTTTGAATGTTTTAGTTAACCATAGATTTTTTTAAAAAATCATTATTTACATATCAAAATTAATAAAAAAGATTCCAAAAAAAATCATCATTTACATACTAAAATTAATAATAAAAAAATGCATTATGTTTTAGAGAAAAAAATAATATATAAATATTAAAAAACACTTTTTTAAATCACACTAATTTTCTATAAATAAAAATTATATATTTAAAATAACAATTTAATTCTCTATATTTTAAAATTTTCACATATTACTAAGTTATACAATTTTAAAAATTGTTTTTAGTAATCCTACTTCTAGTTTTTTAGACTTTCATTACAACTCTAGCATCATAGCATCATAACTAAGAATAATTATTTTACACCATAATAGATTTTATTTTCTTCGTAATGATCGGTCCATTATTGAGAAAGACTGGCTAGACTTTCCCCATTGAGGTTTGATTATATGCCAATACAAAAGTGACAAGTTGGGGCCACTTTTCACATGGAGTTGACTTGTCGTTATCTAGATGCGTAATAAAGTGAGTCACTGGTCTGGTGTCTTTTGTCTCATTGCTCAAGCAGGAATACGTAGTGGGGACGTCAGAATTTGCACGCCCACTTTTCACATGAAGTTGAGCTATCATTAGTTACATGGGTATTGAAGCCAGTTATTGGTTGAGTGTTTGAATCTCAGAGAAGAAGTTTGTCGCTTAACATTTGGAGGGTTCTTGTGATAGCGAAGACAGGTGCGCTAACCGAGGTAGTGTGCGGATAGTCGAGATAATGCACGAGACAATAGGTGAGATAGTGAGTAGTGGGCGACATAGTGAGAAGACAGTGAGCCGAATCTCCGAGCCGGAAGGGACCCAGGAATTTACCTTACGAAGATAGTGGGAAAGATAAGGAGCAGTGGGGTAGATAATGGGCAGTTGGCGTTCCTTGTGAGATGAGACAATGTGCGAGACAACAAGAGAGACAATGAGAAGACAATGAGCTAAATCTTCGAGCCAGAGGGACCTAGGTATTTATCTTATCTTTTCCCGAGATTATTTTTCGCTTGTTTTAACCTTCAGCTACATTTGTGGGCAAGAGAAACAACGAGACCTTGCAAAAGCCCAGGTCAGTCATTGTTAGGGAAAAATCCAAAAAAGTAGAAAAAGAAAACCATATTTGTGCCATCGATTAGAGGGCAAGAGAAACAACGAGACCTTGCAAAAGCCCAGGTTAGTTATTGTTAGGGAAAAATCCAAAAAAGTAGAAAAAGAAAACCATATTTGTGCCATCGATTAGAGCTAGAGTGCGACTAAGGAGGGAACATTGAACAGACAGTGAGTAGTGAAAAAAAAAACACAATGAACAGGCAGTGAGGGAATAGTAAACAAGCAGTAAACAGGAAATAGGTAGACAATGAGGAAGAGGAACAAGCAGGTAGGGACAGGAAGAGGTCCTGGAGCAGACAACGATCTTCTTCTTATTGTTTTTGTCTATTTATCATAAGCATGGGGACAAGAGGGTTCAATGAACATAATGAATAGGGTTTGGTGGAAAACAAGCGCCCATGTAACCTAGAGTTAGAGAAATTTAACACAGTTGGGGGTAAAACATCAGATATTTTATAGAACCAAGCACTAAGCTATGTTTTAAGGATTCTTTATGAGGAAGGTTGGAGCATTCCTTGGATTCACCCTCCTCAAAACCAAGGTATTACCCGTAAAATTTTGAAAAGGTGGGTGCCATCTGATACATTTGGTACAAGGGAAAGACTAATATTTGTGAATGCAAAACAATACAGAGGAATCTTAAGGCATAGGCAATCTAAAAAAAGGAAACATACACAAAGGATAAAAATCACATGGATCTTACCAAAAGCAATCAATAACAAGACAAATTTTATTGAAAAAAATGAACTCAGTAGAGGAAGAGCAGAGAAGTCAAGGGGGGGATAAGATAAAAGGTAAAGGGGTGCAGTCTACGAAAAATGAGTATAGGCTAAAACAAATAGAAAGTGAAAACTTAGAAGAAAACAAAGGAGAAAGTAGTAAGAATGCATACAACCCCACAACCACTCCACATTTGTGGTCGTTGGAGCTTTATTTAAGCGATCTCATGAACACGAAAAGAAGAATTGAGCTTATTGAATCAAGGGGACAACATGAAGATTCAAAGATGAAAGAAATGTTAGTATTCAATAAGAAACTTGAAAGAGAAAACAAAGTTCTCAAAGAGAAGATAATAAATTTGCAAACCAATATGGAAAGAGGACAACAAAATTTGATCGTTTTGAAACAAGAACTAAAACAAACCAAGGTAGTTGAAGAAATGGGCTCGGAGGCAAGGAACATTGGCAACACAAAATAGATAGAAGAGTTTCAACTAGCTTTGACAAGCATGGAGTTGAGAGAAAACAAAATAAGACAACAAATGGAAGAGGCTAAATTGTGGGCATAAGTAGTAAAAGAAAAATCAACTGAGCAAAATGAAATCATGGAGAAGCAAATCAAGAGGAAAGCAAGGGAAGAAAAAGATAGGCAAGGAAAGGATACAAATGTAATTATCAAAGGTCTGGAGGACTTTGGAGAGAAAGAGAGGACACATATGTTAGTCAGGGACTTTGTCAAAGAAAAGCTGAACTGGTCAGGCTATATTCAACAAGAAAACAAGATTGGCAGGAAAACAAAAAATGGAAGTTGTAGACATGTGATAGTTATTTTTATAAGTAAAGATGATAAGATGGTTATTCTAAAAAATAGGGGGATTCTTAAAGGTAGTCATTTTTACCTGGATGATGATTTAACATTTAAACAACAAGAAGAGTGAAGGAATGAATGGGAGAAAGTGAAATTAGTAAGGGAGGCAGGAAAATGGGCATGGCTAAAAAATGGGAAAGCTCAAATCAATGAGGATTTAGAAAATCGGAAATAGGGATTCAGGCCCCCCTGGGATTTTTTAAGTAGGGTAAGTTGGAATTGTATAGGTTATCCATGGAGGAGAGGACCAGGTTTGGGGCCCATTGCAGAAGGGAAAGACATCATGTTTCTTATGGAAACTCATGAGTGTGAAGGTTGCAGGTTTCCAGACTTCAAGGGATACAATGAAATTTCAATATGGAATAAAGAGAGTGGAACAGGTAAAGGGCATGGAGGGATCATAGTTCTTATAAGAGACAGTTGGAGTGGAATTGTAAAAGTGGAAAAAGAGGACCCAAATAAGAAATCTATATGGCTTCATATAACAGAGAAAAATGCAATAATCAAGATGGACGCTTGTTACTTTTCTCCAAAAAAATTGAAGTTCTACAAGAAGGAAAACTTAGATAGTGAAGACCCTTACGCTACTCTAAAAAAAGACATTATTTCCTTCAAGACTTTGGGAGATATAGTTTTGGTCAGTGAATTTAATGCAAGGACAACAAACAATCAGTATATGTAGTTAAGTAGTGATGAGAATAAGGAAAAAAATCCTCTTTGGCTAAATGAGAGTGATAATCACACGTGGGAAAGGTCCTCTCAAGATGGAAAAGGGAGTGTTTCACACTTTGGTGCTGAATTGTTAGGATTATGTAGCCTTTATGACATGGTCATTTGCAATGGCATGAAAACCTGGCCTAGATCTAGTGACATTACATGTAAAACTTACAGTGGTCAACGTGTGGTGGATTATCTGATTTTCTCCTAGAGCTTTATTTATAATTTTTTAGAGTTCAATATTGGAAGCTTTCCCTATTGAGTTGAAATCAGATCATATGCCTCTCTGTATTAAGTTAGGAATGCACACAAGTGGGATGTTGTTGGAGAAAAACCAACACAGACAGAAGAAATTTCATGCAAATGGCAGAGTCATTATGAATCAGGAAAATCAAGAGCTCTTTGTTGTTGCTTTGGAACATCAATTTCAAGTGGCAAAAGTCAACTTAGAAGGTGAAGAGGAAATTGCAATAACAGATAACATTGGTAGCAATATGGTGATCCATTTAATCCACAAAGCCTTAAAGGTGTGCAAAATATCTCGAACAATGAAGAGAATTTCAAACACTTTTCCAACTAATCCCTGGTTTGATGAGGAGTGCAAGGCTGCAAAAAGATCACCGAAAGAGAAGGAAGTAAACAATGAAGGCATAAAAAAGTACAAAAATATTTTAAAAACAAAAAAAGAAAAGTATGTGATTTGAAGAAGGAATGAATTAATTTCCTTGGGAAAAATTAATCCCAAAAGATTTGGAGGGAATTATAGCAAAAGAAAAAGGAAATGGATAATAATATCTCGGCTACTCAATAATTAGAGTACGCGAAACTTCTTTACGAGAGAGATTCAAGAGAGAAGTAACCCTCCCATAATAAACACTGCAGCTGAGTTATTTTCATTAGAAGATATCAAGCATGGTATAAAAAAGTTACCAAATGGTAAAGCTCAAGACATTGATGGATTGCAAGCAAAATTTTTAAAGTGGGGGGTTGAAACCTTGGCTCCAATTATTAAAAACATCTTCAATAGCATCACACAAAGTAGTTTACCAATTGAATGGACAACTAGTGTTTCTATCCCCTTGTACAAAAATGGAGACACTAGTATCCCCTCCAATTACCGCACTATTATGGTTAATCCTCTTTTTGGAAACTTATTTGGAAGCATGGTGGAGCGTAGAATTAGCAGTTGGGTAGAAAATAAAGGTAAAAGAGAAAAAGGGCATGCTGGTTTTAGGCGCAAAATTCTACCATTGATCATTGTATCCGTCTTAGGCATTTCATAGGAAAAGTATGGGACATACAAGGTGATAAGGCCTTTTATTGCTTTGTTGATTTCAAGAAAGCTTTCAACACTGTTCCTAGAGACAAGATTTGGAGAAGAATGTAAGAGATCGAAATTCCAAGTGAATATAGGGCAATTGTTCATAAGCTCTAGGAGAAAGTTAGAGCTAAATCAGAACTAAGGAAGGGTTTTCTGAATGCTTTGGTAGTGACATCGGGGTCAAGCAAGGGTGCCCTCTTTCCCCCATGTTTTTTGGCTTATATATTGATAAGTTGGAAGAATGGTTAAACCGTAACAATGGGGAGGGTATTCAGTTAGCAGGGTATGTGGTGAGACTTCTCTTGTATGCTAATGACCTTATCCTAATTGCAAAATTGGCTCATGGTCTCAAAGAGCATTTGAAGGCATTAGAGCTCTTTTGTGAAGAGGTTGGGATGCAAGTAAACATTAGAAAAACCAAGATCATGATCTTCTCCTTGGAAAGGAAAAGGCAAAAGGTTAATTTTATTTTTTAGGGGAAACCCTTGGATATTGTGAAAGAATACAAGTATCTAGGAATTATTTTTTAGAATAGGCTCAATTGGGAGGCATGTAGAGCTAAAAGGATTTATGGGGGATGGAGAGCCTTTTATCTTCTACAAAACAGATGCAGGAAAACGTAATTATGGAACTGAAAGACCAAGAAAACTCTTTTTGGCTTGTTGGTTACACCAGTTGTACTCTATGGATGTAAAGTTTGGGGGAGTATTATGTCAGATTACAAGTGGAGGCAATTAGAAAGAATTCAAAAGTACCTAATCACTAATAATTTCAAAGTCAAATCAAGGGTTCCTTATCAGATATTGCTTGTTGAGGCTGGTTTATTTCCAATGGAGGCCGAGGTAGTTTTTCACTTGTTAAGTTACCTAAAAACATTTGAAGGCATGGAAGAGCATTGCTGGCCTAAAATAGTTGTTGCGGAAGATTTAATGAGGAGGAAGAAAACTTGGGGGAAACAAAATGACGAGTGGTTGGGAATGTGGGGCATTAAGTGGCAAGAGTGTCCAAACTCTAAAGAGGAAATTAAAAAATGGGTGCTTGAAAAATTGAGGACTACCATTTGGGAAAAACGGATTGGACACAAAAAATCTCTTTATGTTAAAGATTTCAACCCGACATTGTATGATGATTAGAAAATATATTTAGGTGCCAAAATCACGAGAAAGGCTATATTATTAATAACACAACTTAGGACCGGGTCTTATTATCTCAGATGTGAAACAAGTAGATGGACAACTCCAAAAGAAGAGTGGGAAGAAAGAATATGCATCTTTTGTAGGAAAGGAGAGGTTGAAACAGAATGGCACTACATCATGGATTGTCTGGCTTATGAAGATATTTGTAATCAGTTTAAAAGCATTCTGAAAGTGAATTGTTTGAACAAGTTGTTTGAGAAGGCGAGACTTATCAACACTGCAAACTTCTTGGTCAAGATTCATGAAATGAGAGTAGTCTTAGAGAAAATTTTGAAGTTGTGATGGGTTGGAGTCCTAGGTCCCTTAGACTGCTTGGTCTCGTGGCTATTATTAAAATCGCTTCATTCATTGTTGGGCTTTCCACGCTGACGTGCACTTTGGTGTGCTTTGGATCGCTTTCAAATCCCTTAGACCACTTGGTCTCGTGGACGTTATTAAAATCCCTTCATTCATTGTTGGGCTTTCCACGCTGAAGTGCACTTTGGTGTGCTTTGGATCGCTTTCAAATCCTAATATTCTGGGATTTTATTATCAATAGTTGCTTTAGTTTATGTATATTATTAATAATATAAATAATATAATAATAATTATTATCATAATTACAATATGATAATATTTTATAATATTAGTATTATAATTATATATTTATATTGAACCATAATAATATTAAAGATTTTTCATTTTTATCAATTATATTTATTAATATGATTATATTATTAATTCTCTGTTGTTGGGATTTTGTGCCCTGTGTGGTAGCAATGAGTTGTCATTATCTTAATAAGTTATCATTATGATATGTGAAGAAAATGTAGAGAAATTTTGAACTGCTGGTTATGTATTGAATAAAAGGAGATGGTTATGTATTGAATAAAAGGAGATCCTGAAAAAAGATACGCTGATTTGTGCTCATCCACAAGAAAGTCCCTATTTTTCTAAATTATGTGTATAGCCATTCTCCCATAGAAGGCTGCAATTACAATTTTTTTTGGGTGTCAATTGGAAATCTGACCATGGTTATTTGATTTTCATGCTTGTTAAGTACTTATATTTAAAAGAAAAATCTTTTAAGCTTAATAGCTTACTAGTTTAGTTTTATAACCATTTTTTTTTTATGAAATGTATGCAATAAAAATCTTATTTTTATACAATCCACCAAAAAAAAATACTAACAAGAAATAGATGCATTTCTAGTAGATAAAATAAACATGGTAACTAAACAAATCATTTAAGTAAATTTATATCCAAATCATTCATTAAAATTTAAAATTGCTCATAAAAATATATAACCAGCAACTTAAATCCTTACCCATAAATTTACGATTTCAAATTTACATTTCAAATTTTGACGTTCCAAAATTTTCCTATGCGAACAGGTGCGCGTTTAAAAATGTGAAAATATGTTAGGTGGAACGTCAAATTCCAGGACCTGCTCTTGCGCGTTTAAAAATGTGAAAATATGTTAGGTGGAACGTCAAATTCCAGGACCTGCTCCCATGTGAAGAAATCATGAATATGTCCGCTGTCTTTTGTGGTCTCCTGTGTTAGCGTCACTGGTCTCCTGTCTTTTGTCCGACTGTGGAGTCTGCCTGTAAGAATTTAATATGCTGGACTTTCAACGCTGACGTGCCCTGTGGCGTGCTTTGGACAACTGGATAGAAAAACAACAGTAAAATTTCAGAACGAGTGGTATGGTCAATCGATTATTATTGAGAAGAGTGGTTAGATTTTTATGTTGTCATTTCACTTTGGGTATGGATTATCCTTCATTTATATTTTTTTAATTTTAATACAAATTAGATTCTTTATAAGTTTATATCTATAACCGTTATTATATTTAATTAAAAATCGGTCAACTGTACGTGAAAAGTGGCAACAAGTTGTCATTATGGTAATGTAGAGAAAATTTTCGAAGTGTGGGGTATGAATTGATTGTACGTGAAAAGTGGCAACAAGTTTTCATGATGGTATTTGAAGAAAACGTAGAGAAAATTTTCGAAGTGTGGGGTATGAATTGAATAAAAGGAGATTCGGAGGAAGGATATGCTAATCCGTGGTGGTCCACAAGAAAGTCGGTATTCTTCTCAAGGCCGTGTGTAGGCTACATGCCAAATTTACATTTTAACTTTTGACGTTCCAAATTTTTCCTAAAACGTTAGCTGTAACGTCAAATTTCATCTCCCATGTGAAGAAATCATGAATATGACATGAAAGAAAGTGTGAATGGGGAGTGGGGACGTAAGAATTTAGTACTTCTCGTTGCATTTCCGTGGTGGTCTATAAGGAAGAATTGAATTTTAAAAAAAATGTGTTGATCTGCAGTAATTGACAAGAAAGATCTTCCCATGTGCAGAAAGGAGTTGACAAAATGATTTTGCAGGTAAAAAATTTTCAAAAATTCAAGTAGTTGGAGTGTTTGAATCGTTTTTTTTTATGGTAGAAATGGATTCAACGCTATCAAAAACCCCTGTGGTACCCAAAATTCTAAAGTTTGACAACTGTAGCCCACATTTTCAAAAAATTCTGCCAATTTTTTTCATAATTTTGCCAGAATTTCTGAATTATTCTGTAGATTTTTTAGACTACCCAATTATAGAAATAATGAACTACGGGAAATCAACTGGGAAATTAAAGAAAGTGTGAAAAAGATGTTTGTCGAATTGTGGGAATGGGGACGTAATAATTTAATATTTATTGTTGCACTCTCAAAGTTCATGTCCACTATGTCATGATTTGTACAGCTGGATGGAAAGTAAGCGTGAAAAACTGGCGGTATGTCCGATTAATTAGTGAGAAGCATGGTTGGATTTTTGTGTTGTTATTCGATTATAAGAATATCATTTTTCCATTTTTCCATTTTAATTTGTAAATTTGTAATTGTATTCATGATATGATCATCAGGAAAAAAAAATTTCCCGGTTTTGGAAATGAGCTTACTGCATTGTTTGGCAATAACCAAAGAGATGGCGGCAAGCAGTGCTACCTCTAGTATCCTGTACAACTTATTTCCAAAAGTAACAATAACAGTACGAGGTCGGGACTCATATACATCATGTCACTTCCACATGTATGGTTTGACTAATAATACATCATAAACATCAAGAGGGGAAATGTCACATAATACCTCATCCGTGAAGGGCTTGATGTTGTAGGGAAGGCGCCATTGCTGGCTGACACGGAAATCTTGTCCTTTATGAAGCCACCCGATGGTGTATGGTTGTGGGTGTGTTGTGGTCGGCAAGCCCAGTCACTTCACAACCTATGCTGAAATGAGGTTCTTTTGGTTCCCGCTATCGAAAATGAACTGCAGCGGGGAATCCTTTACCCACATCTGGGAATGGAAGAGGCACTCCTCCTCCTCTGGATCTTTTGGTTCCTTCTAGTAGATCTTCGTGGTATCAACGATGGCATTGGGCTCTGCATCGATAATTTTCTTCCCTTTGTCACTCCCTTGTCGGGTTCTGATTTAGAGTCGGAGCATGCATCTGATTCAAAAGCCTTCAACTCGGGCCACCAATCACTGCTTGGCCAAACACTCACTTGTGTTGTGAGTCGAGCTCTTATGGAACTCACACCACTTTCTCATGTCCTTCTTTGGCTTCACGATGTTTTTCTTTACTTGCGGCTTTGGCGGGTTATCCTGGGCCGCCCCGCCTTGTCTTTGTCCTTTGTTTTGCGGTTTTGGGACACCTTTCCCTTGCTTCTGATTCGCAGATCCAAAGTATCGCTTCTTCTGTTTGAACTTCTGCTCAATCTTGGAAGCATACCGATATGCTGCACCAAGCAAGGAGATGTCAAGGAACTCCATTTCCTCCTGAATGTATATGTGAAAACACTTGCATTACTTCAGCACCAAATGTTTCTCTGAATCTTTGATACCCAATTTTGTCTGTAGGGTATGGAACAGATTCGTCAGTTCATGCACATATTGATCCCTTTGCTACCGCAATGTAGTCCATTGTATGTACTTGTCCTCATAGCTCCCCACGGGATAATATTATTCCTTGATGGCATCTCGGAAAGAATTCCAAGTGGGTGCGGTCGAAAACAGAGAGGGCTCCCTCTCGTCCTTTTGCTCACATTAGGTTTCCCACTAGTCCTTGACATGGAGGGTGGCTTTGAGGACTGAAAAAGTAATCTTTTCTCGGTTGGAAAAGTCATGAACCGAGAAATACCCTTCTAATAGATTCAACCATCTATCTACGACGTCTGCATCTATTTGGCCATCAAATATGGGAATGTGAAAGTTTACTTGTACCTTAAAAGGAGTTGTGCCTCCAGAGTGGCTGTTGGATGCAGATGGGCCACCGGTGGGCAGTCATTGAAGAATCTGGGCAATTCTTCATCATCGCGTTCCTTTGTTTCTCAAGGGCCTCCTCGAGCAATATTTTGATAGGATCTCCTGCTCCCTCGTATTTCTTTTCATCCCCCATGGGTGGTTATCGCGGTTTGAGAGACTAATCTTGCAAAGGTTAAAGCAGATCGAGCCCTAACTCCATATACCCTGACCTCGTTGGGGACATGCAAAGAAGGATCGAGAAAGAGCAGGGCGCTTTGATAACACTAATCCAGACTTATGTAGGAATGCAATAAAATACATAAATACACATAAACACAGAGATGCAGCAGAAATAAGACTTCATTTCATTAATATCTCATAACTGAAATATGCTTACAGATAGAATGGAAATAAACTAGCTAGGGCGTTGGTAGCTTATCTCTGAGAAGAGATGTGGCAGATACATGCCTCTGAACTGTGTTACAATGAGGCTCGAAGGCCTATTTATTATTGAGAAACAATGGAAAACCATAAACATCCAAAAACCTAACCTTAGGAGATGAAACACCAAACTATGGGCCCCATCGGCGTAAATTGGTACATCAATTTCCCGAGGTCGTAACTTTGGCATACTATCTCCATTTGACGTACATGATACATCATTAGAAATATCTATCTGAGAACTAAAAACACTGATAGCGAATATCGAGTCTCTGACTCATATTGGTGTAGAGGTGGTTTCCCCAAAAAATGTCGTTTAGGGCCTCATAACGGCTCTGAAAGTTCAGGACCCGAAAAACTACCAAAAAATAGTAGATTGTGCTACAATTAAGAAAATTAAAAAAATGAAAGAAACAATGGTGGGGGTCCAAGTGGAATAGGCAGGTGACCACCAATATCCACCTGTATCAAAATGACATTCCAATAATAGAGAGCATTGGCAACAATATGGTGATCCCTTTAATCCACAAAGCCTTAAAGGTGTGCAAAATATCTCGATCAATGAAGAGAATTTCAAACACTTTTCCAACCAATCCATAGTTTGATGAGGAGTGTAAGGCCGCAAAAAGATAATTGAAAGAGAAGGAAGTAAACAATGAAGGCATGAAAAAGTAAAAATATATGTTAAAAACAAAAAAACAAAAGTATGTGATTTCAAGAAGGAATGAATTAATTTCCTTGGGAAAATTTAATCCCAAAAGATTTTGGAGAGAATTACAGCAAAAGAAAAAGAAAACGGATAATAATATCTCGGCTACTCAATGGTTAGAGTACGTGAAGCTTCTTTACAAGAGAGATTCAAGAGAGAAGTATCCCTCCCATAATCAACACTTCAGCTGAGTTATTTTCATTAGAAGATGTCAAGTGTGGTATAAAAAATTTAGTAAATGGTAAATCTCAAGACACTGAGGGATTTCAAGCATAAATTTGAAAGTGGGTGGTTGAAACCTTGGCTCCGATTATTAAAAATATCTTCAATAGCATCACACAAAGTAGTTTTCCAATTTAATGGACAACTAGTTTTGCTATCCCCTTGTACAAAAATGGAGACACTAATATCCCCTCCAACCGCACTATTATGGTTAATCCTCTTTTTGGAAAGTTATTTGGAAGCATGGTGGACTGTAGAGTTAGCAGTTGGGCAGAAAAGGAAGGTAAAAGAGTAAAAGGGTAGGTTGGTTTTAGGCCGCGACATTCTACCATTGATCATTGTATCACTCTTAGGCATTTCATAGAAAAAGTATGGGACATACAAGGTGATGAAGCCTTTTGTTGCTTTGTTGATTTCAAGAAAGCTTTCGACACTATTCCTAGAGACAAGCTTTGGAGAAGAATGGAAGAGATCGAAATTCCAAGTGAATCTACGACAACTGTTCATAAGCTCTACGAGAAAGTTAGAGCTAAATCAGAACTAAGGAAGGCTTTTCTGAATGTTTTGGTAGTGACATTGGGGTCAAGCAGGGGTGCCCTCTTCCCCCCACGTTGTTTGTCTTATATATTTATAAGTTGGAAGAATGGTTAAATAGTAACAATGGGGAGGGTATTAAGTTAGAAGGGTATGTTGTGAGACTTCTCTTGTATGCTGATGACCTTATCCTAATTGCAAAATCGACTCATGGTCGCATAGAGCATTTGAAGGCATTAGAGCTATTTTGTGAAGAGTTTGGGATGCAAGCAAACATTAGAAAAACCAAGATCATGATCATCTCCTTGAAAAGGAAAAAGCAAAAGGTTAATTTTATTTTTGAGGGGAAACCCTTGGAGATTGTGGAAGAATACAAGTATATAGGAATTATTTTTAGAACAGGCTCAATTGGGAGGCATGTAGAGCTAAAAGGATTCAGGGGGGATGGAGAACCTTTTATCTTCTACAAAACTGATGTAGGAAAGCATAATTATGGGATTGGAAGACCAAGAAAACTCTTTTTGGGTTGTTGGTTATACTGGTTGTACTTTATGGATGTGAAGTTTGGGGGAGTAGTATGTCAGATTAGAAGTGGAGGAAATTAGAAAAAATTCAAATGCACCTAGTCACTAATAATTTCAAAGTCAAATCAATGGTTCCTTATGAGATCTTGCTTGTTGAGGCTGGTTTATTTCCAATGGAGGCCAAGGCAGTTTTTCACTTGTTAAGTTACCTAAAAAAGGTTGAAGGCATGGAAGAGCATCGTTGGCCTAAAATAGTTGTTGGGGAAGAGTTAACGAGGAGGAAGAAAACTTGGGGGAACCAAAATGACAAGTGGTTGGGAAAGTGGGGCATTAAGTGGCAAGAGTTTCCTAACTCTAAAGAGGAAATTAAAAAATGGGTCCTTGAAAAATTGAGGACTACCATTTGGGAAAAACATATTGGTCGAAAAAATTCTCTTTATGATAAATATTTCAACCTGACATTGTCTAATGATGACAAGATATATTTAGGTGCCAAAATCACAAGAAAGGCTAGATTATTAATAGCACAGCTGAGGATCGAGTCTCATTATCTCATATGTGAAACAGGGAGATGGACAACTCCAAAAGAAGAGTGGGAAGAAAGAATCTGCATCTTTTGTAGGAAAGGAGAGGTTGAAATAGAATGACACTACATCATGGATTTTCTGGCTTATGAGGATATTCGTAATAAGTTTAAAAGCATTATGAAGGTGGATTGTTTGAACAAGTTGTTCGAGGAAGCTAGAATTACCAACACCGTGAACTTCTTGGTCAAGATTCATGACATGAGAGTAGTCTTAGAGAAAAGTTTGAAGTTGTGATGGGTTGGAGTCCAAGATCCCTTAGACCGCTTGGTCTCGTGGATGCTATTAAAATCCCTTCATTCATTCATTCTCCTCCTCTATTTTGTGATACTACACGAATAAGAATTTAATACTTTGTAATTTTTTATTGCTGAGCTTTCCAAGCACCTGCTTTGGTGTGCATTGGATCGCTTTCAAATCTTAATCTTTTGGGGTTTTATTATCAATAATCCTTTCAGTTTATGTATATTATTGATAATATAAATAATATAATAATTATTATTATCAAAATTACATTTTATAATATTATTATTATAGTTATATATTGAACTTTAATATTAATTAAAGTTTTTTGCTTTTATCAAAATTATATTTATTAATATGATTATAGTAATTCTTTGTTGTTGGGATTTCTACCACCTCTATGTGGTGGCAATAAGTTATCATTATTTTAATAAGTTATCGTTATGATATATGAAGAAAATGTTGAGAAATTTTGAACTATGGGTTATGAATTGAATAAAAGGAGATCATGAAAAAAGATACGCTCATCTTTGCTTAATCTGTGCTCATCCACAAGAAAGTCTGTATTTTTCTAAATGTTGTGTATAGCCATTTTCTCATGGAGGTTTGCAATTTCAATTTTTGTTGGGTGTCAATTGGAAATTTGAAGATGGTCATTTGATTTTCATGCTTGTTACTTTACATTTTTAATATACATTCACGAACGGGACATAGCCTTGCAAGTACTTTTTTTTTTCAGAGGAAAAAAAACGCTGTATATATTAGGTGATAATATAACAGTACATGATCATCATAACATTCTCGGCTGTCAAGACAGCAAGAAAGAAACAGATACCCAAATACAATCAAGAAACCTCCGTGAGAGGAATCAAAGATGTACAAGGCAAGCAACATTACAGGGGGAAAAACCAGCCCCAATCAAAAAACCTTCTGAGCATCCCTGATACATTAATATACATGCCAATAAAAGATACATCATAACCTGGCATAGAGAAAGATAGAAGATGCAAAGAAAAGAAGACCATCAAAATACAGGATGAAAACAGCAGCCCATAAACTTGAGATAAACCCGCATGAATACACCGATACAGGCTCGCATGTACACCCGAAAACTCCTGCACAGATGAAGAGGATATATGGAAAAGGCAGATAGATGATGTAAATATTATAGCAGGCTCGCTTGAAAAAGGATCAGCAACAGAAGAGTACGAAATAACTACTGGGATCGAGGCAAAGGTCAGCAGATAACCAAGGCCATAAGCGATCCCAGTTTTCTGGCTCGCTTGTATGACCCCCACGCTTGCAATATATATACCGCCTCGCCTGTTGAGGATAAAGCAACGAAAGATGGCAAAATCCATACAGTGCAAAGTCCCAAAAGAGTCAGCCTGTAACAAGGAACATGGAAAAGCAATCCAGCAGGCACGCATGCGATCCAGATACCAAAAGGAGCTGTATGGGAGGGGAAAGCATAAAGGAGAAAATATATCTAATACAAACATAAGCATATAACATGAAGTAAAAAGAAAACGTGAGAGAGATAGAGAAGCATGATAGCGTCATGGAATTGGAATCACTGAAGACCTTTGTTGTACCCCATCTATATACTGAAATAGATGCATCTGGCCAAAAACTGCAGAGATGCCTTTTTTTGATAAACTATCCGCCTTGGTATTATTCTCCCTGTAGATATGACTAATAGGAGGATTTTTTAATGCCTGCCACATGTGAAGAGTCCTCTGCTTCCACCCCCTCAGAGTAGGAATAGTAATATCACTTCTGCCGTGTATCCAGTCAATAACCAGCTTGGAGTCCCCATAGAAATTTGGGTTCTGTATATGATAAATTGAAGTAATAAGGAAGTTGCCCCAAAGTGCCATGATTTCTGCCTTATTATTGGTACCAGGACCCCCGTTCCAGTATACATGAATTCTCTCGCGTTGGGATATTTTGACCCAAACACCACATCCCATGATTCCTGCCTTTAATGCCCCATCAAAAAATATTGCCAGGAGATGAATCTCATGGGGTTTGTTCCTAATAGATCTATCAATCATCAATTGAGGAGGGTCACTCCAAACCGCAATCCAGCTCATGATATTGGACATAATAATGTGCGGGAGAAAAGGCCTATTTTCAAAAATGAGATAGTTTCTGCCAATCCAAACTTCCCATATAAAATAGAAAGGGAGTGACTTGTATTTGCCTTTGAGTTTGTCCCAGTCCGACACTGCCAATATAAAATCAGTAGCATACCAATTTGGATTGGATATGTGAGGCAGAAAAGATCTCCATATATTTTTTATAACCGAGCATGTAAAGAACAGGTGCGAAGTGCCTTCAGCGTCCATACAACATATAGCACACCGATTCGGCCCTTGCAGACCCCGCTTGCAAAGATTATCCCACGTCATAATTTCGTCTCTCCAAACCAACCATCCGAAAAGGATGATCTTGATGGGCACATTGCGCTTCCAGTATGGATAGAAAATCTTGGAAGTGGTACCTCTCGTTGCAGAGAAACTGATATACCTGTAGGCGTCTTTTACAATAATAGCACCATTGTTCAGCGGTCCGTTCCATATGACTTTGTCTCCTCCCGGCGATTTACAGAATCCAGCAGTTTTGAAAGATACAATAATCTCCTCCCATTCCATCGCATCTTCGCCCGCCAACCCCAGTTGTTCAGCATTTTTGAAAGACGGCAAGTACTTAAAAGAAAAAGAAAAATCTTCTAAGCTATCTTCTAAGCTTAATAGCTCACTAGTTTAACTAAGAATGAAATTCTTTCATGAAATGTATCCAATTAGAGAATGACACTACTCTTTTTTATTGTGTTTATAAAAAATTCTCATTTTTATACCATCCACCAAAAAATGATAAGATTAAATAAATGCATTTGTAGTAGATAAGATCGAAAAAAAAATTGATAACGAGAAATAAACATTATTGGTAAACAAAGAAATAAACATTATACCTAAACAAATTATTTAAGTAAATTTATATCCAAATCATTCATTAAAATTTAAAATTGCTCAAAAAAAAATATGACCAGCAACTTAAATCCTTACCCATCCATTTACGATTTCAAATTTACATTTTAACTTTTGACGTTCCAAAATTTTCCTATGCAAACAGGTACGCTTAGAAAAATGTGAAAATATGTTAAGTGGAACGTCAAATTCCAGGACCTGCTCCCATGTGAAGAAATCATGAATATGTCCGCTGTCTTTTGCGGTCTCCCGTCTTAGCGTCACTGGTCTCCTGTCTTTTGTCCGACTGTGGAGTCTGCCTGTAAGAATTTGTGGCTTTGCACAACTTGATAAAAAAACAACAGTAAATTTCCGGAACGAGTGCTATGGTCAATCGATTATTATTGAGAAGAGTCGTTATATTTTTATGATGTCATTTGACTTTGGTATGGATTATCCTTCATTTATAATTTTTTAATTTTAATACAAATTAGATTCTTTATAACTTTATATCTATAACAGTTATTATATTTAATTAAAAATCACTCAATTGTACGTGAAAAGTGGCATCAAGTTGTCATTATGGTATTTGAAGAAAATGTAGAGAAAATTTTCGAAGTGTGGGGTATGAATTGATTGTACGTGAAAAGTGGCAACAATGTTGTCATTATGGTATTTGAAGAAAATGTAGAGAAAATTTTCGAAGTGTGGGGTATGAATTGATTGTACGTGAAAAGTGGCAACAAAGTTGTCATTATGGTATTTGAAGAAAATGTAGAGAAAATTTTCGAAGTGTGGGGTGTGAATTGATTGTACGTGAAAAGTGGCAACAAGTTGTCATGATGGTATTTGAAGAAAATGTAGAGAAAATTTTCGAAGTGTGGGGTATGGATTGAATAAAAGGAAATTCGGAGGAAGGATATGCTAATCCGTGGTGGTCCACAAGAAAGTCGGTATTCTTCTAAATGCCGTGTATAGGGCTACATGTCAAATTTATCGTCTCAAATTTACATTTTAACTTTTGACGTTCCAATTTTTTTCTAAAACCTTAGATGTAACGTCAAATTCCAGGGTTGCTCCCATGTGAAGAAATCATGAATATGAGATGAAAGAAAGTGTGAATGGGGAGTGGGGACGTAAAAATTTAGTACTTTTGGTTGAAAGAAAGTGTGAATGGGGACATAAGAATTTAGTATTTCTGGTCGCATTTCCGTGTTCGTCTATAAGGAAGAATTGAATTAAAAAAGTTGTGTTGATTCGTCGTTGCTATCAAAACTCTCAAATTTGTTTGATTTTTTTTTTTTAATTAAAAATTAAAATAATTAAAGTGTTTGAATTGTTTTTTGATGGTGGAAATGGATTTAGTACTATCAAAAACATCTGTAGCATTAAAAATCTTGAAATTTAACCACTGTAATTCAGATTTTAAAAAAATTCTGCCCAATTTTTTTATAATCTTCCCAAAATTTCTAAGACTACTCAATTACAAAAATCATGAACCCGGGAAATCAGCTGGGAAATTAAAGAAAGTGTGAAAAAAACGTTTGTCGAATTGTGGGAATGGGGACGCAAGAATTTAATACTTATTGGTGCACTCTCAAAGTTCATGTCCACTGTGGCGTGATTTGTACAGCTGGATGGAAAGTAAGCGTGAAAAACTGGTGGAAGCATCGCTGGATTTTTGTGTTGTTATTCGATTATAAGAATATCTTTTTTCCATTTTGTAATTTTAATTTGTAAATTTATAATTATATTCTTGATATTATTTATAATTAGATTCCTGATATGTTTAAATTCAATGATATAGTTAAAAATACTTAATTATATATAAAAGTGGTATAGTGATTCTAATTATAATATATAAAGAAAGTGTGAAATTCTAGTCTAGGTATGAATAGCATAAAATATAGATATTTAAGAAAACAAAATTTAAAAATATAGTTTAAAAAAACTCAATTATATATAAAAGTGGTATAGTAATTCTAATTATAATATATATAAAAAGTGTGAAATTCTAGTCCAGAATGAATGACATAAAAAAAATAGATATTTAAAAAATAAATAAAAATTATTGAGATGCTCTTGGGTATGAATTGAATAAAAGCAAATATGAAAAAACAAATATTTAGAAATTGGAGAGAAGCTATTGCAAATACTAAGAGGGGGTGAATCAATTTTTCTTTTCAATTGTTAATTTTACCAGTTAGATCACTTATATTTAGAACACAAAATGAACAATGGTGGAATAGATACTTTTATTAATTTCCTTTTTTACAATAAGTAAAGTACAATAATGATATAAGGCTCCAACTCTAGATGAAGATTCCAATCTTCCAGGCTCCAACCTGTATTGTGCCAAGCATCGACTTGGTCTTTCTAAGGCTCCAACCTTGTCAATTCTGAGGCACCAACCTCAAGGGCTCCAACCCTATATTTGGTAGAGGCTCCAACCTGGTCTCTTGAGGACTCCTATCCTCTAGGGCTCCAACCCTATCTTCCAAGGCACCAACCTTGTCAATTCTGAGGCACCAACCTCAAGGGCTCCAACACTATCAATTTGAGGCACCAACCTCTTGCTTTGTTCAATCCAAAGAGATATATTTGGTTATTCTTTCATGGCTCCAAAAGTCTTCTTGACGAGCCTTGTCCAATCTTCAACAATGCCATCACTTGATATCAAAATGCTTCATCGATGACAACCTTGTCCTCTTAGAAGGTGTCACCACTGCTCTTCATATTACCCAAACAAAATCACCAATGTCACCTCATGATGACTAATGCATCATGGTCTTCAATGATCTTCACAAATCTTCAAAGTGTCTTCAATGAGTTTCTCGAGTTTGCACTTATCAACAAGTCTTCCCAAAATCTACGAATTGGACTTCAAGAGACCTCCAGGCTCCAACAATAATAGAGATTCTCCAATATTCTTAAGTCATCAATGCTCTTTCAACAAGTTGTTTCAACAAGACTTCAAGATTCCTTCATTAAGATGTTTTCAATAAACCTTCAAGATGTCTTCAGATGGCTCCAAGAATCAATGCTCCTTCAACAACTGCTTCAAGTTGACTTTTTCTAGATTTTCTCAAGATATATGGTGGAGTATGATTCTCAAAAGAAGTCTAAACTTCCTCAAGTGTCACCTATCCAAGACACTACAAGCCAGTTCACAAGTTCAAGTATAGAAAGTTGATCAAGTCACAAGTCTTCTTGCCAAGGTCTGCTCCAAAATAACTCTGTCAATAGACTGATTTATATTGCCAAACAAATCATAATTCTATTCACCATAGGTTTGAGGTATATTATCTCCACAGGTTTGAGATTTAATCTTTCCACAGGTCTCATGCACCAGCCTGTCTAAATCACCCGAGCTCTCGAATAGAATGATTCATGTATTTGTCCCTCCTTGAGGATTGTTCACCACAAATTGAGTTGACTTATAAATTTTTTCTGGTCTGGGTTGTAATAGTTCAATGATGCTTTGTTTTCTAGCGAGTATGATAGATTTGTGTTGAACCTTTTCTAGGCTATTCTTTAGTTGTCCTACTATTCTATCCACTAGTGGTTGCCCGAGTTTCATTCTTGTTCAAAATTTTGACCAATAGACTGTTCTAAACCACCAAATATTTTATACTACAATTTTGTTTACAGATCTGAACTTATTGTGTGCCACGGGCCTAAGAGACTCTAGTCTGCCACAGATTCAAGCACAACAAATGTTAAGGTTCGAGCTTCTCAAATGCTATAGGTATGGGCTTCTTCCTCAAATACTACAGGTTTGAGCTTCTATTTTTGTCCATAGGTTGCTACCACAAGTGTATGAGCTACTCTCAATCCCAATTACTGAGGCAAGGCTTCAAGTCTTAGTGATCCAAGCTGCCACAAGTCTAAATCTGAGCCTTTAAAATGACTGTAAATTCGGACTGAATTTCACTTACATCTGTCCTCCAAAAACAGGGATATCAAGTCCTCCTCAGCCTTATTCTAATCTTTGATATCTTGTCCAATCTTCATCACAAAACTGACCCAAACAATAAATCTTGAGGTCCTCGGCCTCCTATCTGCTCATCTGATTCTTATCTGAAATATTGACCAAATTGATGATAAAAAATGAGTGTTGGACGTCATATTTATATAATTTTGACCTAAGATGAATAGACACGTCTGTTGGCTGAAGCAGTACGAGCCTACACAAGTCGGCTCAAGTCGGCTAGGCAAAAATAATAATTTTTCTAACTTATAAATTCAATTTCTCATAATCTAGAGGGAGTTAGGAGGCGTATAATAGCTCGTTAAAAAGGGAAAAATATACTCTACAAGATGGTATAGGTCCCATGTTGATAGGATAACTCCAAGGTGCATAATTTTATTTTTCTTTGTGACTGCTCCTAAAATTAGATAATTGTTGTTATAATTTCAAGAGTTCCCTTCAACAATTTTCCATGATTGTCCATGACATCTATGTCATCAAATATAGTCATATCCATGTCATTAAGTCCTCAAGTGTTCTTCATGTCATGTCCCTAGACATTGTTCACGTCATCAAATGGTCCTCCATCAACCATGTCATCTTGACATCATACTGGATCCAATCATCTTCATCACGAGTAAGCACATCATCATTAATGGCATCCTTATTAACCAAGAGGCATGACATCATCATTTGGAACTAGGCATCTCAAGAACATTGGCATCTTGGTCAATGCCCCATTGACATCAATGACAACCTTGATTAACAATCTCCCCCTTTGTCATTAATGGCAATATTCTCGCCCTTCTAATTTCTCTCCCCCTTTGACATCAATGGCAAACGGGGTGCCCAAATACTCCCCCTGTCAAGCTTCTTCTTTTCTTCATGAATTGTAGTCCTTCATAGGTATGTTACTTCCCCTGCCATGGTGCTCTTTCTTCTCGCAATATGATCAATGATAGATGTGTTGTATTTCTTCATGTGATGTACCATCTCCCCCTGTTTGCACAAATTCCTTTAGCTCATGAAGGATTGTTCACCTTGTGTGATCAAGTAGAAGGCATCATCATACTATCATGTTTTTCTTCAATGGAGTTACTTTTGAGAGATGATTTATCGAGATTGTCCATGTGTAACTCATCAAGGATTTCATAGGGCCCACTCACGGATGACTTTCTACATGAATACTCAAGAATCACAAACTCCCCCTAACTGTATGCATCGTCTCTTTTTGGCAGGGTTTCACCATCAAATACTTGGAATATCAAGGATGAATTCATCTAGTCAACAACATGTGTTGTTCACTGGAGTGTTTAGGAGACTTCTAGATTCAACTTGTTTCCTTCTCCATACTTGTGTAACTTTCTTCTCTGGCATGGTTCTAGCTTGTGCAGGGGCCCAAGTCAAGTTAAAATCACGTGCCATATGCCCAATGTTATGGCAAATGAAGCACTCTATCTTGTTCATGAATAAGAAATCATGACTTCTTGAAAAATTGCTTCGAGGAGATTGATGGGGACCATTATATTTGTCTTTGTGATATGCCCTACAATCTTTTGCCACGTGCCCAAAGTTTGTACAAGAATAGCAATATCCAAGAAATATACTTTGGTACCTTGGAGATGAAGAGTTCCTTGAAGTATTTTTGAAGTCTTTTTGCCTTGGGATTCTTTGATGATATTCATTGCCTTTTGTATTCTTGACACCATATGCAAGTCTCCTTGGAGGATAATTTCTTCCATTGTTGTCTTGATTCTTCTTCTTGCCTTTGTCGGAACTGGGAGCATCAACATTTCTTTCTAGGTTCCTCACATCTTTGTTGTTTGAAGCATTATTATTCTTGCTTGAGGATTCACCAACATGGCCAAGACCTGATTTATCAAGGGGAGACCTTTGCTGACTTACGATCTCATCTAGGGTTTGAGAGCTTTTCATGTTTTTATTCAGCAATTCAACTTCCTTTTCAGGAAAGACAATTTCTCCTTTCAACTTTTCACAATCTTCGTCTTTCATATGTAGTTGCTTCTTCATTTCTTCCATCATCCTTGTTGCTTCATGTGCTTCGATTTTAAGGGAGATGATATTTGATTTCATTATGAAGACTTCTTCATTCTCCTTTGCTAGATTGCTCTCCATTTCTTCTTTTATTCTTGTAGCTTCACAAGTTTCGGCCTTGAGAAGATTGATGTCTGATTTTAGTTTCAAGATTTCTTCATCCTTTTCATCAAGTTGGCATATCATGGTGTTTCTGTCCTTTTCTGCTTCATTAACTTGTCCTTCTAAGAATGCCAAAGTTTCCATCACCTTCTTAGCTCCTTGCGCTTGTTTCCTCGCTTCTTCTAGTTGAGATATAAGAGAGGAGACCTCTTCCTTGTATTGACCAATCTCTACTTAAAGATTGTTCAAGTTCTTAAGTCTTTGTTCAAGGTGGCTTGACAAATTTTCTTCCCTTTTCTTTGCCTTATCCAATTGATTTGTCATAGATATGACTTCTTCATGATTCTTTCTTTCATTTTGATGAAATTCCTCTTTAAGTTTGGCGAGTTCCTCATCTCTTTCTTGTACTTGAAGCTTGACAAAGTCAACTTCCTTCCTTGTCTTGTCTTGGTTACCATCTTGCGTTTTCTTCTTAAGTTTATCATTTTCCTTTTTCAAACTGTTAATCTCTTCCATGGAAGCCATAAGTTTATTAAGGAGATCTTCTTCAAAGTCTTCTTTGTTCTCTTCATCTTCTAGGTCTTCTTTAGCCTTGTTGTCATCTCTCTTATCTTCAGCTTCCTTGACAAATTCTGGACTTCTTTCTTGTTTTCCATCATCTTCTTGAATAGAGATCATTGTCAATGCTCCTTTTGAGTGAAGATCATGAAGTTTGTCCCATATGAATTTTGTTGAGAAACATTTTCCAAAATTGGCCTTCATATAATTTGGTAACCCATTCAAGATTTCCTTCATTGCTCTTGTATTGTACTCCTTGGATTCTTCCTCCATCATGTCATTAGTAATCATTAATTTCCAAACTTCAATTCCTTGAGTCTTCAAGAAATTCCTCATTCTAGCCACCCATATATCAAAATTTCCATTGAACAATGGAGCCTTCGCAAATTTATTTTCTTCAATTTCAATGTTTGAGGAAGACACATCTTTAGGAGGATTGGAGACTTTCTTCCTTGGCTTTGCCATTTGTGTTCTAATGATCAACCTACAAGCTGTCAGGCTTTGAGTGAAGGTACTGGCTCTGATATCAATTGTTGGAAATACTGAGAGGGGGGTGAATCAATATTTCTTTTCAATTGTTAATTTTACCAGTTAGATCACTTATATTTAGAACACAAAATGAACAATGATGGAATAGATACTTTTATTAATTTCCTTTTTTACAATAAGTAAAGTACAATAATGATATAGGGCTCCAACCCTAGATGAAGACTCCAATCTTCCAGGCTCCAACCTGTATTGTGCCAAGCACCGACTTGGTCTTTCCAAGGCTCCAACCTTGTCAATTCTAAGGCACCAAACTCAAGGGCTCCAACCCTATATCTGGTACAAGCTCCAACTTGGTCTCTTGAGGACTCCTATCCTCTAGGGCTCCAACCTTATCTTCCAAGGCACCAACCTTGTCAATTCTGAGGCACCAACCTCAAGGGATCCAACACTATCAATTTGAGGCACCAACCTCTTGCTTCATTTCGTCAAGATATATTTGGTTATTCTTCATGGCTCCCAAAGTCTTCTTCAATGAGCCCTGTCAATCTTCAACAATGCCATCACTTAGTCTCCACGCCACTTCATCAATGACAACCTTGTCCTCTTAGAAGGTGTCACCACTGCTCTTCATATTACCCAAACAAAATCACCAATGTCACCTCATGATGACTAATGCATCATGGTCTTCAATGATCTTCACAAATCTTCAATGTGTCTTCAATGAGTTTCTCGAGTTTGCACTTATCAACAAGTCTTCCCAAAATCTACGAATTGGACTTCAAGAGACCTCCAGGCTCCAACAATAATAGAGATTCTCCAAGACTCTTAAGTCATCAATGCTCTTTTAACAAGTTGTTTCAACAAGACTTCAAGATTCCTTCATTAAGATGTTTTCAATAAACCTTTAAGATGTCTTGAGATGGCTCCAAGAATCAATGCTCCTTCAACAACTGCTTCAAGTTGACTTTTTCTAGATTTTCTCAAGATATATGGTGGAGTATGATTCTCAATAGAAGTCTAAACTTCCTCAAGTGTCACCTATCCAAGACACTACAAGCCAGTTCACAAGTTCAAGTATAGAAAGTTGATCAAGTCACAAGTCTTCTTGCCAAGGTCTGCTCCAAAATAACTCTGTCAATAGACTGATTTATATTGCCAAACAAATCATAATTCTATTCACCATAGGTCTGAGGTATATTATCTCCACAGGTCTGAGATTTAATCTTTCCACAGGTCCAAGTTGTTATGCTTCTATCACAGATCTGAGCTCCTCAAATAGGATTGTTCATGTGACCGTCCCTCCTTTGGTGGCTGCCACAGATCTAAGGTTCAGCTTCTCTAAATTTGTCACAAGTGTAGTCTGTAATAGTTCAATTATCACTGTTCTGAAGTAACTGAGTAGCAACAGATTTGTGTTGAACCTTTTCTAGGCTATTCTTTAGTTGTCCTACTATTATGTCCACTAGTGGCTACCTGAGTTTTAGTCTTGTTCAAAATTTTGACCAATATACTGTTCTAAACCACTGAATCTTTTATACTACAATTTTGTTTACAGATCTGAACTTCTTATGTGCCACAGGCCTGAGAGACTCTAGTCTGCCACAGATTCAAGCACAACAAATGTTAAGGTTCGAGCTTCTCAAATGCTACAGGTCTGGGCTTCTTCCTCAAATACTATAGGTTTGAGCTTCTATTTTTGTCCACAGGTTGCTACCACAAGTGTATGAGCTACTGTCAATCCGAATTACTGAGGCAGGGCTTCAAGCCATAGAGATCCAAGCTGCCACAGGTCTAAATCCGAGCCTTTAAAATGACTATAAATCCGAATTGAATTTCACTCAGATCTGTCCTCCAAAAGCAGGGATATCAAGTCCTCCTCAGCCTTATTCTAATCTTTGATATCTTATCCAATCTTCATCACAAAACCGACCCAAACAATAAATCTTGAGGTCCTCGGCCTCCTATATGCTCCTGTGGTTCTTATCTGAAATCTTGACCGAATTGATGATAAAAAAATGAGTGTTGGACGTCATATTTATATAATTTTTGACCTAAGATGAATAGACACGTCTATTGGCTGAAGGAGTACAAGCCTACACAAGTTGGCTCAAGTCGGCTAGGCAAAAATAGTAATTTTTCTAACTTATAAATTCAATTTCTCATAATCTAGAAGGATTTAGGAGGCGTATAATAGCTCATTAGAAAGGGAAAATGATACTCTACAAGATGGTATAGGTCCCATGTTGATAGGATGGCTCCAAGGTTCCTAATTTTATTTTTCTTTGTGACTGCTCCTGAAATTAGATAATTTTTGTTATAATTTCAAGAGTGCCCTCCAACAATTTTCCATGATTGTCCATGACATCTATGTCATCAAGTATAGTCATATCCATGTCATTAAGTCCTCAAGTGTTCTTCATGTCATGCCTTAGACATTGTTCACGTCATCAAATGGTCCTCCATCAACCATGTCATCTTGACATCATACTGGATCCAATCACCTATCAAGAGTAATCACATCATCATTAATGGCATCCTTATTAACCAAGAGGCATGACATCATCATCAAGAATATTGACATCTTGGTCAATGCCACATTGACATCAATGACAACCTTGATTAATAGAAGATTGATCATTTTAAATTAGTAATTTTTTTTTTTCATTAAAATAAGATGAACTTGATAGTTAACACATAACAACAATGTTTTAAGAGAAAATCCCTAACTATATATAATATTAATTTAAGTTAATTTCTCACCTATACTATTTGAAATAGAGAGATTGAAAAATATAAACAAAAAAAATGCTTATGCTTTGGAAACAACAAAAAAGATAAGAATAATGTACATGCTATGATACATTGCCATATTAAAAAAAAAAAAAAAACATCGAAAAGTAAAACACATTTGAAAATGAATATTTGAGAAGTTAGAGTTTGTTAATACAAATAATATGTAATTATATTAAGAATACTTTAAAGAATACTATTTAAAAAAGGTAAAATAAGTTAAGACATCTTTAAAATAAGAGGACATCCATATTGTAAATGTAATTTAATGCATCTTTTAATTCTATAAATTGTATAAGGTTTCTTCTGTGAATTTAAGTTGTAATATTTTTTGTTATTGGCCTTTCAACACATATGTCATATTTGGCATTTTTTTTCTTTTTTTTACTGAAAACACCAACACAATTTTAAAATGGAGAAAGATAGTTTATTTTTTATAATTTATGATGGATTATTATTATTATTATTATTAGGCATAGTTTATATTTTAGGATGGATTATTCTTTTTTTATTTTTTAATATTAATGTAATTTGTAATTATATTTATAAGGCATAGTCTAATTTATAAACGAAATAGACTTTTTTACATGTAAAATAATTTCAAGAAAGAATGTGGTTTTTTATTATTTAAAATGCACTTTTGAATACATAAATGTATTCAACACATCTGAAAACCCCTGGGGCACTAGAATTTTACAAATTAAATAACTTAAACTCAAGTTTTTAAAATTCTCTACCATATATTGGTTAAAAATTAACTAGAAAATTTTTTGTGAAAGAGGCCATTTGAAAATTATTGATTACCAGTTTTTTTGAGGTAGCAAAAAAACACTGGGATTTTGAAAAGTAGTTATTCAGAATAATTTTTTTTTTTTGAGCATCTTTGCACTTCAAATTTTCTTATGTGACATTTAAAAAAAAACATGACAAAAAAAATCAAATATAAAAAACTATGTATATAAAAACTTTGGGTGATAATCACATATGAACATATTTTGTCGACGCGTTTAGAACCAGCCAGCCAGTGTGGTTCATATTTTTGGTTTTGTGAATCTTCTTCATTTAATCATGCAAATATAGATACTTATGCAAGATTCACTAAGAGATTAGTGAAAATATTTGATGTAAAACAATCGGAAACATCTTTGATTGAGCCAGCAAAACCTAAACATTCAAAACCCTTGCATGAGTTGGAAAGATCCATTATACCAACTCCACTTAAGATCTCTATTGAGGGGAATAAAAACTTGTATGATACCTTGCCAAGGGAAATATCCTTATTGCAGGAAGAGCCTTCTTCTCAAAAGGAAGACATGGAGATTCCTCCTTCAAGGGAAGACCAAGATCTAGGGTCTCTCATTGTTGATGAGGTATTCTCAAATATTGATGAAGAGGAAAAGCGTAAAAGAAGTAACATCGTTGTCACTTCAGGAGGGGAACCATCACCACATGGAGATGGGCATGAAGCTATTGCTTCAATTAGAGGAGATTTTGCATCTTTGCAAGAAGTACCCAAGGAGTAGCATGTGGCAGTAGTGATGGGAAGTAAGACCTTGATCAAGGGAGGAGAAGAAAGGGTGGATCAGCATCAAACGATGGGGAGCATGCACCCTTGTTTATTTCAAAGGGTTTATATACAGAAGAAAGAGACTATTTTGTGCACTGAAAGGAGGGACAAATCATTCTACTCACCTCTACAGTCTACTTCAGACTTTAATGTCTCATTACATGGAGGAATTCCACCAGGGAGACCCCCTAATTGGAAGATGAATAAAGAGTTCTCTCAGCATGGATCTGCATTGATATCTTTGGCTAAGGAAGGAGCCTTGGGGGGATCTAGCACAATGCAGAGAAACTTTGATGGGTTCAAAGGAGGAGTTAGCAATTTTCTGATATGGACATTTTTATCTCCCACTCAGCTATTTTCACTGAAAGATGATTCAAAACTCTATGATGACATGAGCATGGTATAAAATGGCCACTCCATATCCTTGGAGCAGCAAATGATAATTCCACACATGAGGGATATTTCTGAATACGACAAGAGGTTATTAACACTCTTGCATGCATTGGAAAAACTATGGAAGTTTTGGATGGAAAATGCCTTCCAAGAGGAGGTTGACCTCCATGTACTTCAATCTTGTCCTAGGAAATATCAACTGTAAGGGAGGCAACAAAATTGGGGTAACAATCCTCCAACATGTGGCTTTGGCATTAAGCATGTCAAAGAGGAGAGTTATGATGTGACAAGAGCTTCATTTCAGTTTTCCACAATGTTGTCATTGTTGGGAAGCCTAGATCCATATTGGGAGTCCCAAATATTGTTGGAATATTCCAAGAACCTCTTCACATGTAAGGTTCTTGATGGGAAAGTGATAGATGGGAGGTATAGAGTGGTTGATGGAGTCATTTATTTCCATGATCAGATCTACTTGACTAGAGACTCCAAACTCAAGAAGGAGATTCTACATACAACATATGAGGCACTATCTTCAGGACATGTAGACTTCATTGAGTATTATCACACCATCATGGAGGGATTCTATTGGGAGGATCTCAAATAAGATGTGCACCAACATATCAGGAGATATGTAGCTTGTTTGACATATGAGGAGGAGATCAACCACCTTGCAAGGTTGTTTCAATCACTTCCCCTTTTTATGGAGAGATGAGAAGGCTCATCTATGAACCTCTTCACCAAATTTTCTACAATATATGATAAAGATTGTGTTTTGATTATTATTTATCAACTAACAATGTATGTGCACTCCTTTACTATGCATTTGCAACACATTGCTCCACAAGAGAGCAAACTTCTTTGTGGATTTCATGGTCCTTTTGGGACTAAATTCAGTGATGGGGTTGACCACTTTATGGAGGACTTTGGGCAAGATATGTTTTGCTTGGATCATATTAAGACAACACCTAATGTCCTCTACCATTTTCAAGCTTTTGAGAAGCTTATGATAGCAAGAAGGTGGTTGGATGGCCACTTATCATATCATGTTTTGAGGCAGCAAGAAGAAGAACAACGCTAGTCTCAATTGAGGGACTATTGTCACCATCCAAGATATCATATGACACTTAGTCCATGTTTCTTTTGGAGCCCATATGGTGATGACACTCTATTCACTATATGCATGAAGGATTGGGAAAGAAGACTTCCTAGAACCAATGAGTGGGATCATGAGATTCCAAGTATCTTTTGGCTTCAGGAGGACTATATTATTGCAGCCCAGGATAAGCAGTTCCAAATTTACAAAAAATGGAGAGAGATACAACGTAATTTGAACAACCTTATCTCTCACTTTCAACCATGCAGCCCCTACACATTGCATAAGCAAGGGATTGGTGATTGTTTCTATGAGCTACCAAGAATGGTTCACTTTATTTGGATGATAGCATGGAGATGGGAGTATCTCATCCGGAGTGAGCTCCCCTATGCTTGTCATCACTCCTAACTTGAGGAGGCCATTGGACAGCAAGAAGGTTTCCATGTAGAACTTCCATTTTCTCATGATGAGAGCCATTTGGTTTATCCATCAAAGGCCAACTTGCACATTTGGGTGGAACCATTGGGAGACAGAATTGTTGAAGAATATCTGAAGCAATGGTGGAGACTACTTGATTAGGAGGCCACAAGAGGAGGAGGGGAGAACTTTTCTCAACCCTTACAGTTGCTTGAGGACAAGCAACATTTTGGAGGGGAGGACTGTAATATTCCTAAAATTCATCTTTAAGCTAAATGGAATATTATGGATTATTTTGTCACTAGGTAGGTGAATAAGTGGCTAGGGAGGCCCATAAATCTCCTTAGCAGCAATAAAAACACTTCAAGTGTGAAAGGAGACCTTCTAAGTAGCTAAATAAAGTACCTTTGAGTGTGAATAGGGGTTGGATCATGTTGAATAGGTCAACTTTGACCAAATCAACAACGTTGTTATGGAGGAGTGGACATTTAATGAGGAATAACGTAGTTTTGGAGGGAGATTGATTGCATTGAGGTAGTGACCTAATTGAGTGGGGCCAAGGGCAAGGAGGCTCATAACTTATATAAGGAAGAGGATGGAAACCATATTTGTTATGTTTTGGCTTATTATTTTATATATGGTCTGTTTAGACTTTTGACATTCTTCAGCTGTTTAGTTGAGTTTGTAGTGTTGTTTAGCACAGGGTGTTCCTGAGCGGGAATCCCATATATTTTCTTGAGAGGCCTCTTGGAGGAGCATTGCACTATATTTCCACACTCAGGCTCAAGGCCAAGCTACAAATTTCTTCATCAGTGAAGTTTCTGCAGTGTATTGTGCTGTGTTGCAGGGTGCAGCAGTGGAGAATTAGATCGGGTGTCTTCAAAGCTAGTTTTACAGTGGAGGAAGGTTTCCACCTGGAAGGCTTGTAAAGAAGCCCCTTGAGATTTATTGACACAATTAGTAGGAGGGTAAGGAGTATTCATCCCCTACAGTATAGTTTCAGCCAGATCTGCATTATTTTAGGGAGGAGTTGCAGGGGTGGTTGCAGTGGTTGTTTTGGGAGGTGACTTCTTTAGTGAGGGAGCCATTATTTCATATGGAGGATATATTGGAGAAGATCTGTAGTTTTATACATCAGCTTCAGCCATATCTTCTCATTTCTGTTGTTGCAGTATACCTTCATCCCTAGGGTTGCATCTTACATTGTCACATTGTGTGCATTTTCCGGAAACCCTCTTGGGTTGTCTTGGAAAGCTGATCTAGTGCCCAGATCTATATGTTTAGAATATATTGGGGCCTATATCCATATTTCTATATCATTGTATCATATCTAGCTGTAGTTATGCCTAATATGACTGCGCTTTATTTTCTCTCCGACATTTTGTATTGTAACAACAGCTCATATTTGGGAGTGATTTCTTATGGGAGGCTTGTTTCCTCATTGTATATGATTTATGCCTTACTATTTTGTATGTATTTGCTGCCCTAATACATAATTTTATGACTCCATATTGGTCTCATGGTTTCATGATTTAAATATTTGCTGCTGCTTTCATTTTATGCACTATATTCCTGCTTTTCCCATTTGGGAATATTACAGTGTGTGTCAATTTTTTGGGAATGGAATCATGTTCCAAGGTTTTATATGCTTATACACATGATTTTGAATACCCTGAATTACATGGTAACACTAAAATCGTTAGGCCCAGTTATAATTCCTTCCATCCTTTCTGTCCTTGTTAGATATGTTGTTTAAAACATAAAGGATTATTGTCGGGAATTTTCACGTCTAAATGACATTTATTGAAAAATATTGGAACATAAGTCAAGATCATTTCTCCAGAGTCCAAATACAGTGTGCTCACATTATTAGACATAATTAAGATATGTCTCTTTTCTAAATACCTTATGGTATGTGCATCAAAAGGCTACTCAAGAGAATTATATTTATTTGACTTCTAGCTATAATGCTGCCATTTCATCCAAGGATATTTGTGCAGAAAGAAGAGCAATGGAAACATGTCACTACATATGTAAGAATTATCTTTGGGACTTGCACTTCAAGGCCTTCAATAATTTAAGCTATCTGGAAATAAGTTTATAACTCTATTAGGGCATACCAAAAATCTTAAATGGATATTCGAAGTGAGGATGATAAACTCAGCTTCAGGGTTTTTTTAAATTCACAATTTCTGCTGATTGATAATTCTGTTGGCATAAGGCTTTCCTCTCTCTTTCTGCACATAACATTTATCTGAGGGAAGATATTTTTCATTCTTCCTATATACCTGCTTATCATATTCTTCCTAATTTCTTCTTTCATTCTTGCCCTTGTGGAGCAGAATAGATGGGTGAAACAAAAAAGTTCAACTAGTCATGCCAAATTGTTTCAAATTTCACAACAAAGTTTCAGCTAACATAGAGTTTAAAATATCTTGACACTTATTTAGATGCCAAAAATGACCAGATTGTGGATATATTTCTTAAAAATGGTGCCAAATAATCTGAACAAAAAATATATTGTGAATGAAATAAAGCCACCTAACAAATTAGAATAGTTGTTGAAAATGTTATTTTCCAAGGAATGTGGAGTTTTCAACATTTTCATAAAACTGGAAACAAAAAAAATACTTCATAAGAGTTTTAGCAAGAGGTTTTTGACCTGTATGATTAAGAAAGTCAATGGTTTTTATCATATGCATAGAAGAGGGTTAAGAATTGGGGGGAAATCAAAATTTTAGGGACATTCAACAAGCCCTTTGACAAAGCACATAAAAGTAGCTTTTCATATGATTTAAAATTCAACTTATAAATAAACATTTCATACAATTTTAAATTCAGAGGTATCTTTTTACCTTCTTCTTTTTACATCTTCCTAGATAGGTTCATGTTTAAAAGTAAAAATCCTTAGTGACAAGTACAACAACTGTGTTATTAACATAAGTAGGTCACTACTTTCGAGAAAGTGACCTACTACCTAATTCTCAGCCAAGAACTTAACTAAGCAAGATATCACCACAATCATTGATCTTTTTTATTTGAAAACCCAAGTCTAGAAATAGATGGTATGAATTGAAGGCATTTAATTTGGCATTTACTGAAAAGTCAATTATAGAGCACATAAATAGCCTTATTCTAGAAAATATATTGCTCAAGATTGGTCTGCAAGGCACTGAAACTTAGTGGAAACTCGTGAGATTGGAAAGGGCACTGCACCAAAGTGTTTAGGAAGTGAAAGCTAGTGAATGTATATTGTTGGCTAAGCCTAAAGCGTGTTTTGTATATTCAGCTCAATGGAGCCTGAAATTTCCCTATAAGAAGCATTGGTTGTATCATGTTGAAAAAATCTAGGAGCCCTATATCGAGTCAAAATAGCCATTCTTCACCTCCTCATTTATTTTGGAAGGACTTCCTCTTGGCCAACAACATAAATTTAATATATGTGGGTTCCCCAGCCCAATGACCCCTTTTGTAGTAGAATGAGCACCCATGTTCTGGTAATTGTATATCTGCTATATTAGCCTAGTAGTGGACCTAGAGTATTTGCAGCCAATTGCACCCTACCACCATTTTCTGGAAGTCTAGTCTGTTAGGTCATAAACTCCCTTGGGTCATTTAGTTCCAAAAAACATGCCAATTATTTGGAGTTGAAATCTTATATCTCATATGGAAAAAAAAGAAAGATGAAATACAAGATCATTTAAAAATGCTTAAAATTGCAGTAAATTTACTTGGTATGGTGGTGTAATAATATGTGTCAAGTTTCCAACCTTCATTCGTAGGTCCAGGTGCAGGTTAGAAATTTGGACCTAGATCTAACAAATTACAATGATTCCTTGAGTTTTTTCTAGGGGTTACTCCATGTATGTAAAATGATTTCCACCCAAGATTCAAATATCCCCACTCAGCTCAGTGTTTCAAGGTTGAAGGGTTCACCCAACACAAGGTTTATCATACTAAGTGAACACAATGAGATCTACAAATAACCTCCTCCTCATTCAAATGATGATAAATGTTCTTGAAGATCAAAATCTCAATTTTAGCTAGGTTGACCTAGTTTTGTGGTCACTTAGACACTAATAAAATTATCTTATTGCATCTTATATTATCTCCTCATGCTCATCATCCTAGAAGGGGATAAGCCACCTACCAATAGAATGATGGATAGGACACTTGTCACCCCCAACTAGGGGGGCTGACAATGAAGGCTAGGGGACAAACCCCAAAAATAAGGATGGCTTTGTGATGGAAAATTGGCTTGGATTTTTCCTACAAACATCAATCTATCATCACTAACTATTTATTCTACGCAAGGTATCTAAAGTCGCTCTACCAATTCATTTTAATGCCAATAATTCACTACACGAAACAAAATCATTGTTTTTTTTTTTTTGAGTTAGGATACAATTTATAACATTAAAAATTTGGTATTGGTTATAGGTCCATAGTGTTGCATATTTTCTATTTGAATTACATCAATATTTATAATAATTACGTTTATATTTGTGTGTGTATGTGTGTTGGCTCACACATAGACACAACGTTGAGCCGTCAAAGATGAATCTCAAAGGTGTTTTTCAAAATATAAGTGCACATGGGCATTTTTGAGCCAACAATGCTTGCATATTTCCTTCTCATGAACAAGTATCAATGTGGAAAATCCATGAAATATAATTATGTCAACTTTTTCATGTAATTCTTCCACATTTTTCCAAAAAAACACATTGCCACATGCTCTTGTTTTCTCATTTTAATAAGCAAGGAAATGGGAGCATGTTATGGTATTGATGGCGAAGGTTGTTGTGCATACCTGTAGGTGCCCTCTTATGGGTCAAGGCCTACTACTTCTGTCTTGTCACCGAAAAACATCAGAGATAGGTCACTGAAAATCTCAGAGAAGATGTCTGAAAATATCTGTTTGTAGACTGAGCCAAGGCTGTTATTTATAGTGGTATTGATTTGCAGGTGAAGGATGATGATGCTTCCAAGGAACATACTGAAGATGCAGTCCTCAAAGCTGATGTCTGGGAAGCAGACAATCTACCAATCATGGAGGGCCAAAAATAAGAGAGTTCTCATATTTTCTTTGTTGATCCTATGGAAGAATGTATGGAGGTCCTAATTGGCTCAAATTCTCAAGCGTGGATCCTTTGCAAGAGCCAAATACATAAAAAGTTGTCACCTTTTGTGATAGCCTTGATTTTGAAGATTAATATTCAATATGTACTATGGTTACCTCTGACAAGCAGCCATATTTTCTATTCCTTTTTGTCACTACTCAACTGGCTATATTGGCACTATTGTATCATTTAAGAGCAGCAGCAATCTCCAAATTAGAATAGGTTAGCTATGAATGTCAATAAAGCTCATCCTCTGAGCACTTAGTTAGTTCTTTGTTTTTTGCTTTGAAAGAAAAATTGAAAAAAATACAAAAACGATAGAAAAAAGAAAAGAGGGCAGATATAAAAGAAGAAGGTACAGCCCCATACCAAAAAAGAAAGAGAGTCTGAAAGTGTGTAAGCTTAAATGCCACTACTTGAGACAACAATGCTATTTAGTTATACAGCCTAATCATGACTATATAGATTTCAATTTACTGCTGATAGGTTAGTGAATCAGATTAGCCAAACAATTTAATATTGGCTTATAAGTAGACTAGATTATGATAGAAAGAAATGGCTCTAATCAGACCAAAACTTGAGCCAAAGAGAAGTAAAAGAACTGGTTCTAACATGCTGAAAACTTAAACCGGGTAAAGAAGGAAGAATGACTCAAAACAGATCAAAATCTGAGTCATGAGAAAAATGAAGGATGTTTTAAATTTTCAGATCTTAAGCCTTCACAGTTTTGTTTTAATATTCTACAAAATTTCAATCTATGTGCAGCTTGTTTTTATGCCATAGACACTACAACAAATCAGACAGCTTAATGTTGGTTTGGCTGTCTTTAAAATTTTTGTTTAAGAACTTATAGAATAAGATCTGTCAGACAGTTTAATCCTGGAAGGTAGTAGCTTAGGTAGAGAATTTATGAGTTCAACTGTTTAATCTGAACTCATGGAAGAAATAAGGGTAGATTTAGATTATTTTTTCCTGTTTTCAAAAATAATAAAATATTGATGTTAAAGGTTTGCAAGTCCAAGTGCACCTTATGAAGAAAAAATGTTAGGAAGTAGGTTGTGTAGGTAGTTGTTTGGGGAATAAATTGTTATGTTTGATGTAATATTGATCATCTTTTTAAAGTAGCATGATCAAAGAAGAAGAGTTTGTCATGGATAAGGCATAGGTTTGCATCCCAGAGATTTATCTCTGAAGTTCTTGACACCTCCAAGGTGCTGCCATCCCTAAGTGGAGCCACTGTTAGCCATCCATAAAATTTTGTCACAACAAATGATGGCTAAATCAAGTTCCCAAGTTTCCAAGAAACAAATTTCTGCAAAATCTGTGAGTTCATGGAACTTCACCATGCCTCATGTCCAAAAGAACCCATCTCACTATAGTCTTCACTTAAAAAATCTTCAAAGAAAAGCCCTGCTGTTATAAAAAAATTGTTTTTCAGACCCATTTTTCCTCATTTTTTCCTTTGAAAAAACCCTCTAAAAAACCCCTTCTTCTCATCCATTTTTCCTCATTTTACCCTCCATTTCGTCAAAATCCCCTTTTTAAACCATGAAATCCCCTTTATCTAGTTTAAAAATACCCTTTTCACCCTATCGGAACCCTTTAAAGGCCTAAAAAATACCCATTTTTTGGCCTATTCTGACCTTTTTCAAACATAAGGCCTTAAGCGCTTTTTGCCTAAGCCCTTGGCCCCTTTTCACCGCAAAACTGAGGCCTAAGGTCGTTGGCTAAAGGTCTTAAGCCCCTTTCGCACCATCACTTATCGGCGTTTTCAAATTCTTCATGCCTTTTCCTTTTTCCTGCCGATTGGCGAAATACCAATGCGCTCGCTCGATTCAATCTGAGATGTCAATCTTGTTCCAATCTGACAGTCCTCGCTCCATTGACGTTCTCCTTTTCCTTTGTCCCGGACCCCTTACCCCACCGATGGCTGATCCATAGATTTGATCTCTGCTGTCGATCTTCCTTAGATAGGACAATCTGCGCACTATCGCGTCGGCACTATCACACTCCATCGCATCGGTGCTATCGCACTCCATCGCATCAGCACTATCGCACTCCATCGCATCAGTGCTATTGCACTCCATCGCATTGACACTATCGCACTCCATCGCATCGGCATAACACAATTTCCTTGTTCCTATTCTTTTTCCCCCGTCGATGTGATCTCCCGAGGGCTTAAATCCTCCGCTCTTGCTTCTCATATGACCCAATTCTACGACCAAGTCTTAAGCCCCTCTTATTGGCCATCAGCCATCGCAAGTCCAAAATCCTTTGTTCCTGGACCAACTTCTCCTTAAAACTCTGATCCCCCGATACCATCGTAATCGTTGATCATGCAGATCCAACGGTTCCCTATGATCCTTGCATTTTAACTCCATTAGACCAAATTTTACCCTGCGCAAAGAAATTTTCACTACGCGCCAGTTTTCGTTACGTCACCACTGGGCCCCACCTCTTTTCCTCTCATATTTTTCTTTCCCTCCGCATTCATTCTTAATTGTTGATCTGATCTCTTACCCCTGGATCAGATGGCCACTATTCCACTTTGCGTTCATTTCTAAGAACTGTTTGACCTTGCCATTTCCACGTGAAATAGGCAGTTTTCCAGGATCATACATGTCGACCAAAGACCCGTATCACGTTCAATTATCACCAAACCATTTACCACCCATCCCCTACGTGAATACCTCTCTGTTTTTCTGCAAAACCGCTCATCATAATTTCACACCCAACTCACATTTGAAACCCTGATTCTTGAATTTTCTCCATGAAACCGTCCCTTCACGCATTTTTCCTCCTCTGCACTGCTCTTCCGCCTTCGCCTAGCCTCTGAAAGCAGCCAACCACTAAACGTAGGGTTTTATTTAATAGTTTGTTTATGTTGCAGGTTTTAATGGTGGCTGAAGCTAAAGGCCACCCCACGGCTAATCTAAGTGGCACAGAACCTCAGGATGACGATCCTGGGAGTGAAAAATGCCAAAGGGGATTTTACCATGGCTTTTATATGTTTGAACAATGCCTCATGAGCATTGGTTGATTACCCTCCAGCATAGCAAGAAACCCCTGCAAACAAGAAAATGAAGAGATTAAAGTTAAAGGATTAAAGAAAAGATTGAAGATCAAAGGCTTAATCCATAGTTTAAAATGATAAACACAGTGAATAAAGCAGAAAGATAATCAGAGAGGCCTAAAAACATATCAAAGGCCTAATTCAAGTTTAAAGTGACAAATCAGGACAGATCAACAAAAGATCACCTCAAAATGCCAGATCATTGAAGCAATCACTTCCTCCGAAGACTAAAAATGCCACCTAGATGCCTATTTACTCAAAAAGCCTACACAGTTAATGCACAGTCAGAGATATTTTTCATAGACAGCTCAGAAGTAATTGCCAGCCTACCAAAAGCCTCAAAAGTCAACAAAAGTGATTAAAGTAGATAAAAGTTAATGCAAAATTGATTAAAACAGAGTTAAACATCTAAAACCTTCTCAACTAGGCCTCTCAAAGGCCAAGAAGCATTTACTCTATATTAATTGAACAGTTAGACCTTCCTTTCACTCCACCTCCTCAATTCATCTATAAATATCATAAGAGGAGCCCATTGTAAAAGGTTGTTGGCTGGATACTTGTTGAATGCAAATAGCTGTTGAAGTTGTTGTAGCTCTGTTAGAAATTGAAGAAAGATAGGTTGAGATGAGAAGTTTGAAGCTATAAAGACCCACTGGACTTGAAGATTGTAACTGGTTTGAACATCAAATATAGAATCTGATTTATGGGATCCTGGTTTATGTCAATGGTGATGTTTTTCTTACTGTAATTGTTATTTTCTTTGTGTTTTCATACTATCCACTTTCTCTGATAAAGAATAGAAAATATAGATTAGGATTTACTGCAAAGTACCCTAAATCTCACTGATAAGATTTATCTTTATGTTTTCTGCCAATTGTGTATTTGAGGGTGATTCAATAGAGTATAACTAGCGAAGTGTTGGTAAGCCCATGTTTCCTGAGTAAAACTTGAGATATTGTCTTTGAAAGTTCTTGAAATTTTTTCTAAGTAAAGTTGAACTAGAGAAGTCTATGGTTAGCCCTGTCCTCCAATTTATCTCCAACAGTTGCTTTGAAAAGATCCCTTAAGAGTATGCCAAAAGCAGGATAGGTTCAAAGTCCTTACTTGATCTTAGGCTATTCTTTGTTTATCTTGAATGTTTTCTACTTTTTGAAGGTAATCTGTTAGATTGCTGGATTGTTGTCTGAAAAGTGTGCTTTAGTAAAATTTGGTCCAAATAAGTCTATGGTTTGCCCTGTCCTTTGGCTCGCTTCAAACAGTTACTTTGAAAGGATTTTCTTGTTTAGTGAAGTTAATAGATTCTTGAATGGTTATTAGCTTTGCTTCTTTCACAACACTTTTAATGTTCCATATCACAAATTAATCTAAAGGAATCCTTTGATATAGATGACTTGCCCCATGAACCACTCTTGAAACTTGTTGTGTAATTAAATCCTTTTGTGACTCCATAGCCCAATGGATTGATGTTGTTTCTTACTTATCCTATCAGTTGAACCATTCTTTCAACTTACTCACACCTTCACCCTTCAAAAATACTTCCTTCATTTTGATGATATCCTACCCAACCAAAACAAACAAACCCCTTGTACTTCATAACTAGCCTAATATCATATACTGAGCCTTAAAAGCTTATCATTCTAAACACATATAGAGAGATCCCTCTCTGAATCTAAGATGGCTAGATACTTAGATTCCAAAGTGGTTTTGATGTAGGTCCTGCAGTGTTTGTACTTGCCAATCTTGCAAACTACGGGAACCTAACAGTTAGGATTCCATAAATAAGCTGACATGACTTCTTGAATGGATGCGTCCTATTTATGTAAGCCGACATGTAAAATATATATTTAATGAGGCCATGATCCAGATTTTATGCAGGAATGCAACATAATACACATATAGCCATAGATACAGAGATGTAGCGGAAATAGTGCTTCATTTTATTAATAAAAGAATGACTGAAATAAGCTTACAAACATAATGGAAACCAGCTAGGGCACTGGTAGTGTATCTCTGAGAAGAGATGTGGCAGGTGCAGGCCTCTGAGTTGTGTTACATTGAGGCTCGAAGGCCTATTACAGAAATAATGGAAATAGATGAGCTAGGGTATTGGTAGTGTATCCCTAAGAAGAGATGTGTCAGCTACCAACCCTTGAACTGTGTTATAGAACTGAAATGATGGGAACAAGCGAGCTAGGGCACTGGTAGCGCTTATCTTTGAGAAGAGATGTGTCGAATCCCATCCCCCTGAAATATGTTACAATGAGGCTCGAAGGCCTATTTATTGTTGAGAAAAAATGCAAAATCCAAAACATCCAAAAACCTAACCCTAGGAGATGAAGCGCCAAAACTATGGGTCCCATTTGGGTAAATTGGTGTTTCAACTTCCCGGGGACGTAACTTTAGCATCCGATCTCCGTTTGACACGCTCAATAGCTCGTTAGAAAGATCTATCCGAGGAATACAACTTTTGAGTGAGAAACATTAGTCTGCAACCCATGTTACTCCCCGTTTTCCCAAAAAACGTCGTTTAGGGCCTCAAAATGGATTCGGAAGTTTAGGACCCGAAAAATGCTAAAAATAGTAAGTTGTGTTGAAACTTACAAACTGAAAGAACTGATGGTGGGGGTTCAAATGGACTCGGTGGGTGGCCACCAATATCCACTTGGATCAATAAGTCCCCAAAACGGCTCCGGGTGTGTAGGACCCGAAAACTTTCTAAAAATAGTAAGTTGTGCTGCAGCTGAAAAACTGAAAGAATTGATGCTGTAGGTCCAAATGGAATAGGTGGGAGGTGTTAAATTTGGAAAACTAGGTCCAAACTCCATCTTGTGATGCTCATATGAAGATTCCAATATTTGTATTGGATTCCTCTTTCGGAGAGGTGTAAAATCGATATAAAATTGATTTTAATCTGATGAGCAGAACATTTATTTTGAATTTATTATTTATAATAAATTTAAGTGCAGGTTGGCCTTAAGGTTTTACACCCCCAACAGATGTGTCACACACCTCAATGATGGATATAAATACAGTCAAAGTTGGAGAGCATTTCAATCATCTCATCACACATCTTCTCCTCCGATTATCTACAAGCATTTGAGAAGCAGTTTCATCTCCCACGTAAGAAGGAGGACGAAATCTACTGCAGCTAAAGGACGAAATTTACCGCAGCAATTTTTTTGCAGTTAGGGTTTTTGGGCAAGTTTGACCATTGTTGACTTTGGTCAACGCATGGTCTGTTTGAGCCGAAATTTTGTGGAGAGTTCGATTTTTGTAGGCCGTACTCATTGGCACAAAAATCGAGGTCAAACAGTTGACCAAAGAGTGAGCTGCGTTGACTTTCTTGTTGCTGCCCTGCGTTGACTTTTTCTAGATTGCGTTGACTTTTCTGGGTTGACTTTGAGTTGACTAGATAATTGATTTGAGGACTGTTGTGACATACTTTGGGTTGGCCGAACAAGAATACTTTGCTGGTTGAAGCATCCTGCTGATCGCCGTAACGCACCAACACATTCTCTTGTTTCTGGTTTGTCTTCTATAGATCCACTGGTATGTTCTATCAGCATTTTACTTAACTATTTATGTGATTGCTGTTATAAAAGTAAAATTGCATCAAGCATAGAACATCTACAAAAATTTACATGATATCAGAGCTGAGTTGAAGACAAGCCCTAACTTATAGCAATCACCATCTGAGAAAAATGAGTTCCACAAGTTATGGCTTCAAGGAGGATGACAAGCTGACTGGAAGGGATGACTTCCATGCTTGGAAGATGATATTAGATCTCAAATTGGAAGACCATGATCTCATGGACTATGTATTGGGTAAGATACAAGAACCTCCATCCACTGCTACTGCTACTGCTAAAACCAAGTATAAGAAGGGGGAGATCAAAGCAAAGCTAATGATCAGGGAATCCATACATAAAAGTCTGGTTGCCTACATATCTGAGTTAGGCACATCCAAGGAGATGTATGATAAGCTGGTACAAATGTTCAAAGTAAACAATGCAAACCAAGTGCTATTCTTCAAGAATCAATTGAAGAATTTGAAGAAAGGCAGGGATGACTCTGTCCAAACATACTTTCTGAAACTGACCGAGATCAGGAACAATCTGCTGGCTATTGGGGAGACAATAGCCGATTGTGAGATGGTACTCACCGCACTTGGAGGGCTCCCATATGAATGGCAAGTATTCAACACTACCATTCTCAATAATAGTACAATTCCTAACTTTGACGAGCTACTGTCAAGATGCATGCAAGAAGAGACAAGAATGAAGGAATATGAAAATGACAGAAATGCTGCCTACGCTGCTCATTCTAGAAAGAAGAACTCTGGTGGTCCAAAGAACAAAGGAAGAGCAGGGGCCCAAGGAAAGAAGGGCAAGTGTTTCACTTGTGATAGGCCTGGTCACTATGCTAGAGAATGTCCTTTCAAGAAGGATTCTCCCGATAATGATGACAACAACAACAACCGGAGGAATGGAAATCAAAGAAACAACAGGTCCAAAGGAAAGAGGAAGGCTCCCTCTGGCAGAAACAATCAACCTTTCAAAAGGTCTAGAAACTCCAGGTATGAGGAGTCAAATGTTGTTGATAAAAGAAATGAATACATTCTTGTGTCTGCCCTCTCTGCTGCATCCCCGCCCGACACTATGGATGTCTGGCTAATAGATAGTGGTGCCTCAAGACACATCACTGGGTTCAAGGAAGCACTCTCTGACATGGTTGAGAAGGATACTAATCTATAAATGATCCTTGGAGATAATGCCACATATCCCGTGAAAGGGACAGGGACTGTGACCCTCCACTTGTCTCAAGGACAAGTTCTACATTTGTAGGATGTACTCTATGTACCAAAATTGAAGAAGAACCTTGTGTCTATATCAGCCATGGAAGACAAAGGTTTCAATGTGGCATTCATTGATGGAAAGGTGCGCATGTGGAAGAAGAATCTCAAGGAAGCTATCGTGATTGGTTTTAGAGTTGGAACACTCTACCAGGTTGAAGGAATTCCACTAGGCACTATGACATGTGATACTATCCAACAAACTGAACTATGGCACCGAAGGTTTGGACACCTTCATTACAAGACCCTTCCCGAAGCAAGGAAGGTGGTGACAGGGATGCCCAATTTTGGAAATAATAATGAAGGTGTATGTAAGGGTTGTGCCGAAGGAAAGCATACAAGGGGACCTTTCCCCTCAAGTGTCACCAAGACATCTGATATTTTGCAACTGGTCCATTCTGATCTATCTGGTATGCTACCCGTGACATCCCTGGGAGGATGTTCTTACTATATGACATTCACTGATGACTTCTCCCGCAAAACCCGGATATACTTCTTGAAGAAGAAGGATGAGGCTTTCATGTGGTTCCGTACCTTCAAAGCCTTGGTGGAAAATATGACAGGGAAGAAGATCAAGATTTTGAGGACCGAAAATGGCACTGAATATGAGTCAAATGAGTTCAAGGACTTTTGCAGAGAAGTTGGAATTAAGAGGGAACTCTGCTGCCTTCTCACGAAGCGAAGCAGGCGTTCTTCGAGCAGAAAACAGGGGGATACATTATTGGAAAGTGCCCCGTGCCATGCTATGTGACCAGGGTCTACCGAAGTTTCTGTGGGGAGAAGCTGCAAATACTGCTGTGTACATTCAAAACCGATGCCCTCATTCCGCTTTGGACTCCAAAACTCCCGAAGAGGTTTTCTTTGGTAAGAAACCTGATGTCTCACATTTTAGAATTTTTGGATGTCCTGTCTATTTTCATGTGCCGAAAGAAAAGAGAAGTAAGCTGGATGCTACTGGGAAGAAATGAATGTTTGTGGGCTACAGTGAGACTTCTAAGGCATATAGAGTCTATGTACCTGGTCAAAGGGAAGTAGAGATAAGCCATGATGTCACTTTTGATGAAGATGCTTCCCTGAAGAAAGTAGTAGATCTTCCGAGATCTGAGGAAAATCGTGAAGTAAGGCCTGGAAATCAAGAAGAACCGCATGATGAGACAATGCCTGATGTTGAAGGACCAATGGACCCAATCGATCCATATCCTTCACTGAGAAAGAGACCATCATGGCTCAATGACACTCTAGAAGATGCCGAGGGACATGCTGCCCCGAGGGGGACATTCCGAGAAAGCAAGAAGTTGTGTAGATATCAAGGGTATCTGGCTACCATGAGTACTATTGTACAATTTGAACCTGGATCTTTTGAGGAAGCCGTAAAGCATCAAGTCTGGAACGATGCTATGCATGAAGAATATGATTCCATAATGAAGAATGATGTCTGGGATGTGGTTCCAAGACCGAAGGACAAATCAGTTGTCACCGCGAAATGGCTCTACAAGATCAAGCATGGATCTGATGGAAGTGTTGAAAAGTTCAAGGCAAGATTTGTTGCCCGTGGCTTCTCTCAAAAGGAAGGAATAGACTATGATGACATATTTGCACCTGTGGCGAGATATACCACCATTCGATCAATCATAGCCCTTGCTGCTACGCAAGGATGGAGTCTTCATCAGATGGATGTCAAGACCGCTTTTCTGCATGGTGCAATAAAAGAAGAGGTGTATGTAGAACAACCTCTGGGGTTTGAAGTACAAGGATCGGGACACTCATGTCTCGTGGGTTGAAGAAACCCTCTATGGGTTGAAGCCAAGCACCCGAGCTTGGTACGAGAGGATAGATAGCTACTTGATGAAGCTGGGCTTCACTCGAAGTAATGTTGATCCGAACCTTTACTTCAAGGTTGTCCAGGGGAAGCCTCTCATTCTAGTGCTGTATGTGGACGACCTCTTCCTGACAAGCGTTGACCCTCTCATTCATCAATGCAAGAGGGAGCTCACTGCTGAGTTCAAGATGAAGGACCTAGGACTGATGCACTACTTCCTAGGCCTGAAGGTCTGCCAGAGACCTGGAGAGATTTTCCTTTCTCAAGGAAAATACATTGTGAAACTTCTGAAAAGATTTGGTATGGTGGACTGCAAGTCCGTGTCAACACCAATGGAACTCAACTTCAAGAAGTTGAGTGGCAGCGCTACTGGGCCCGTATTAGCAAATCCTACTGAGTATCGTCAACTCGTAGGGGCTCTGATGTTCTTAGTGAACACCCGTCCAGAGATATGTTTTGCAGTGAACACTTTGAGTCAACAGATGGTTGAGCCTCATCACTTTCATTGGGTTGGTGCCAGGAATCTTCTGAGATACCTTCGGGGCATGATAAACCATGGGCTGAGATACACTGCCGGGAGTGTGACACTCCATGGATATACTGATGCCGATTGGGCTGGTAGTGTGGTGGATCGTAAGAGCACATGAGGATGCTGCTTCAATCTTGGTTCTGCTTCGATTTCATGGATGAGCAGGAAGCAGAAGTCGGTGGCTTTGAGCACCGCACAGGACGAATACATTGCAGCAAGTATAGCCTGTTGTGAAGCAGTTTGGTTGCGAAAGCTCTTTAGTGAGCTGTTTGAACATGTGCTGATCCAGGTGGATATCGGTGGCCTCCCACCTATTCCATTTGGACCCGCAGCATCAATTCTTTCAGTTTTTCAGCTTTAGCACAGCTTACTACTTATAGCAGGTTTTCGGGTCTTGCACACCCGGAGCTGTTTTGGGGCATTAATAATCCAGGTGGATATTGGTGGCCACCCATCGAGTCCATTTGAGCCCCCACCATCAGTTATTTCAGTTTGTATGTTTCGGCACAACTTACTATTTTTAGCAGTTTTTCGGGTCTTAAACTTCCGGAGCCGTTTTGAGGCCCTAAACGATGTTTTTTGGGCATCGTTGTACCAACGAATTTCATAGAATTAAATTCGTCCCGAAAGTTGTGGTCCTCTGACAGATCTTTCTAATGAGCTATTGAGCGTGTCAAACGGAGATCGGATGCCAAAGTTACGTCCCCGAGAAGTTGAACCACCAATTTACCCAAACGGGGCCCACAGTTTTGGCGCTTCATCTCCTACGGTTAGGGTTTTGGATGTTTCGGATTCTACATTGTTTCTCAACAATAAATAGGCCCTCGAGCCTCATTGTAACATAGTTTAGGGGCTGGTAGTCGCCACATCTCTTCTCAGGGATACACTGCCAGTACCCTAGCTCATCTATTTCCATTATGTCTGTAATAGGCCTGCGAGCCTCAATGTAACACAGTTTAGAGGCCTGCGTATGCTACATATCTTCTCAGAGATACGCTATCAGCGCCCTAGCTTATTTCCATTATGTTTGTAAGCTTATTGCAGTCATTCTTTTATTAATAAAATGAAGCATTATTTCCGTTGCATCTCTGTATCTATGGTTATATCTATATTCTGTTGCGTTCCTGCATAAATCCGGATTAGTGGTATCAGAGGGGGTCTGCTCTTTCTCTGTTTTTCTCTTCATGTCCCCAATGCGGCCAGGGTATAAGGAGTTCAACCTCGCAACCCCGACGACCCCCCATGGCGGAAGGAAAGAAAGACGAGGGAGCAGGAGATCCTATCAAAATCTTGCTCAAGGATGCCCTCAAGAAACAGAGGAACGCGATGATGGACAATTTTTTTTTTTTTTTTTCAAATCCTTCAATGGCTGCCCATCGGTGGCACATCTAAATCCAACACCAAGTTTAGCAAAATCCCCCCCCCCCCCACCCCATGGAGGAACTTAACGCAATGGAGACCATTGCTTCCTAAGGAGGGAGGAATGATCCAGGTGGATATCGGTGGCCTCCCACCTATTCCATTTGGACCCGCAGCATCAATTCTTTCATTTTTTCAGCTTTAGCACAGCTTACTACTTATAGCAGGTTTTCGGGTCTTGCACACCCGGAGCTGTTTTGGGGCATTAATAATCCAGGTGGATATTGGTGGCCACCCATCGAGTCCATTTGAGCCCCCACCATCAGTTATTTCAGTTTGTATGTTTCGGCACAATTTACTATTTTTAGCAGTTTTTCGGGTCTTAAACTTCCGGAGCCGTTTTGAGGCCCTAAACGATTTTTTTTGGGCATCGTTGTACCAATGAATTTCATAGAATGAAATTCGTCCCGAAAGTTGTGGTCCTCTGACAGATCTTTCTAATGAGCTATTGAGCGTGTCAAACGGAGATCGGATGCCAAAGTTACGTCCCCGAGAAGTTGAACCACCAATTTACCCAAACGGGGCCCACAGTTTTGGCGCTTCATCTCCTACGGTTAGGGTTTTGGACGTTTCGGATTCTACATTGTTTCTCAACAATAAATAGGCCCTCGAGCCTCATTGTAACACAGTTCAGGGGCTGGTAGCCGCCACATCTCTTCTCAGGGATACGCTGCCAGTACCCTAGCTCATCTATTTCCATTATGTCTGTAATAGGCCTGCGAGCCTCAATGTAACACAGTTCAGAGGCCTGCGTACGCCACATCTCTTCTCAGAGATACGCTACCAGCGCCCTAGCTTGTTTCCATTATGTTTGTAAGCTTATTGCAGTCATTATTTTATTAATAAAATGAAGCATTATTTATGTTGCATCTCTGTATCTATGGTTATATCTATATTCGTTGCGTTCTGCGTAAATCCGGATTAGTGGTATCGGAGGGGTCAGCGGTACGCTCTTTCTCTGTTTTTCTCTTCATGTCCGCAATGCGGCCAGGGTATAAGGAGTTCAACCTCGCAACCCCGACGACCCCCCATGGCGGAAGGAAAGAAAGACGAGGGAGCAGGAGATCCTATCAAAATCTTGCTCGAGGATGCCCTCGAGAAACAGAGGAACGCGATGATGGACAATTTTTTTTTTATTTTTTATTTTTCTTTTATTTTTTTTTAATTAATTAATTTATTTATTTTTTCCAGATCCTTCAACGGCTGCCCACCGGTGGCACATCTAAATCCAACACCAAGTTCAGCAAAATTCCCCCCCCCATGGAGGAACTTAACGCAATGGAGACCATTGCTTCCTAAGGAGGGAGGAATGATCCAGGTGGATATCGGTGGCCTCCCACCTATTCCATTTGGACCCGCAACATCAATTCTTTCAGTTTTTCAGCTTCAGCACAGCTTACTATTTATAGCAGGTTTTCGGGTCCTGCACACCCGGAGCCGTTTTGGGGCATTAATAATCTAGGTGGATATTGGTGGCCACCCATCGAGTCCATTTGAACCCCCACCATCAATTATTTCAGTTTGTAAGTTTCGGCACAACCTACTATTTTTAGCAGTTTTTCGGGTCTTAAACTTCTGGAGCCATTTTGAGGCCCTAAACGACGTTTTTTGGGAAAACGGAGAGCAACATGGGTCCATGGACCGATGTTGCTCGTTCAAAAATTGTACTCCTCGGATAGATCTTTCTAATGAGCTATTGAGCGCATCAAACGGAGATCGGATGCCAAAGTTACGTCCCCGGGAAGTTGAACCACCAATTTACCCAAACGGGGCCCACAGTTTTGGCGCTTCATCTCCTACGGTTAGGGTTTTGGACGTTTCGGATTCTACATTGTTCCTCAACAATAAATAGGCCCTCGAGCCTCATTGTAAGACAGTTCAGGGGTACACGGTAGTCGCCACATGCACATCTCTTCTCGAGGATACCTTTGCCAGATGCCTAGCTCATCATTCCATAATGTACGTAATAGGCTGCGAGCCTCAATGTAACACGGTTTAGAGAGCTGCGTATGCACCATATATTCTCGAGAATACGCTATCGGCGCCTAGCTTATTTCCATTATGTTTGTAAGCTTATTGCAGTCATTCTTTTATTAATAAAATGAAGCATTATTTCCGTTGCATCTCTGTATCTATGGTTATATCTATATTCTGTTGCGTTCCTGCATAAATCCGGATTAGTGGTATCAGAGGGGGTCTGCTCTTTCTCTGTTTTTCTCTTCATGTCCCCAATGCGGCCAAGGTATAAGGAGTTCAACCTCGCAACCCCAACGACCCCCCATGGCGGAAGGAAAGAAAGACAAGGGAGCAGGAGATCCTATCAAAATCTTGCTCAAGGATGCCCTCAAGAAACAAAAGAACGCGATGATGGACAAATTTTTATTTTTTTTTATTTTTTTTTTCAGATCCTTCAATGGCTGCCCATCGGTGGCACATCTAAATCCAACACCAAGTTTAGCAAAATTCCCCCCCCCCCCCCATGGAGGAACTTAACGCAATGGAGACCATTGCTTCCTAAGGAGGGAGGAATGATCCAAGTGGATATCGGTGCCCTCCCACCTATTCCATTTGGACCCGCAGCATCAATTCTTTCAGTTTTTCAGCTTTAGCACAGCTTACTACTTATAGCAGGTTTTCGGGTCTTGCACACCCGGAGCCGTTTTGGGGCATTAATAATCCAGGTGGATATTGGTGGCCACCCATCGAGTCCATTTGAACCCCCACCATCAGTTATTTCAGTTTGTAAGTTTCGGCACAACTTACTATTTTTAGTAGTTTTTCGGGTCTTAAACTTCGGAGCAAACATGTGGCCTAAACGTGTTTTTTTTGGGCATAATTATGCCAGTAATTCATGGGAATGAACATGCTCAAGGGTGTGGTCCTCCAGATCTAGGGCTATTGAGCGCGTCAAAAACGGAGATCGGATGCCAAAGTTACGTCCCGGGAAGTTGAACCACCAATTTACCCAAACGGGGCCCATAGTTTTGGCGCTTCATCTCCTACGGTTAGGGTTTTGGACGTTTCAGATTCTACATTGTTTCTCAACAATAAATAGGCCCTCGAGCCTCATTGTAACACAGTTCAGGGGCTGGTAGTTGCCACATCTCTTCTCAGGGATACACTGCCAGTACCCTAGCTCATCTATTTCCATTATGTCTGTAATAGGCCTGCGAGCCTCAATGTAACACAGTTTAGAGGCCTGCGTATGCTACATCTCTTCTCAGAGATACGCTATTAGCGCCCTATTATTTCCATTATGTTTGTAAGCTTATTGCAGTCATTCTTTTATTAATAAAATGAAGCATTATTTCCGCTGCATCTCTGTATCTATGGTTATATCTATATTCTGTTGCGTTCCTGCATAAATCTGGATTAGTGGTATCAGAGGGGGTATGCTCTTTCTTTGTTTTTCTCTTCATGTCCCCAATGCGGCCAGGGTACAAGGAGTTCAACCTCGCAACCCCGACGACCCCCCATGGCGGAAGGAAAGAAAGACGAGGGAGTAGGAGATCCTATCAAAATCTTGCTCAAGGATGCCCTCAAGAAACAGAGGAACGCGATGATGGACAATTTTTTTATTTTTATTTTATTTTTATTTTTATTATTTTTTTTTATTTTTTTTTTTTTTCAGATCATGCTATGTTGCTTGTCGTTGACACCACGTCTCGTCCGGCTGCAAAGATTCAGGTAATTCCCCCAATAGGAGGGCTGGCATAATGGAATAGCGCTTCCTAAGGAGGGAGGAATGATCCATGTGGATATTGGTGGCCTCCCACCTATTCCATTTGGACCCACAGCATCAATTCTTTCAGTTTTTCAGCTTTAGCACAACTTACTACTTATAGCAGGTTTTCAGGTCTTGCACACCCGGAGCCGTTTTGGGGCATTAATAATCTAGGTGGATATTGGTGGCCACCCATCGAGTCCATTTGAGCCCCCACCATCAGTTATTTCAGTTTGTTTGTTTCGGCACAACTTACTATTTTTAGCAGTTTTTTGGGTCTTAAACTTCCGGAGCCGTTTTGAGGCCCTAAACGATGTTTTTTGGGCATCGTTGTACCAGAAAATTTCGTCTCGAAAGTTGTGGTCCTCTGACAGATCTTTCTAATGAGCTATTGAGCGCGTCAAACGGAGATCGGATGCCAAAGTTACGTCCCCGGGAAGTTGAAACACCATTTTACCCAAACGGGGCCCATAGTTTTGGCGCTTCATCTCCTAGGGTTAGGTTTTTGGAAATTTAGAGTTCTACATTGTTTCTCAACAATAAATAGGCCCTCGAGCCTCATTGTAACACAGTTTAGGGGCTGGTAGTTGCCACATCTCTTCTCAGGGATACACTGCCAGTACCCTAGCTCATCTATTTCCATTATGTCTGTAATAGGCCTACGAGCCTCAATGTAACACAGTTTAGAGGCCTGCGTATGCTACATCTCTTCTCAGAGATACGCTATCAGCGCCCTAGCTTATTTCCATTATGTTTGTAAGCTTATTGCAGTCATTCTTGTATTAATAAAATGAAGCATTATTTCCCCTGCATCTCTGTATCTATGGTTATATCTATATTCTGTTGCGTTCCTGCATAAATCCGGATTAGTGGTATCAAAGGGGGTCTGCTCTTTCTCTGTTTTTCTCTTCATGTCCCCAATGCGGCCAGGGTATAAGGAGTTCAACCTCGCAACCCCGACAACCCCCCATGGCGGAAGGAAAGAAAGACGAGGGAGTAGGAGATCCTATCAAAATCTTGCTCGAGGATGCCTTTGAGAAACAGAGGAACGCGATGATGGACAAATTTATTTATTTATTTTTTTTTATTTTTTTTTCAGATCCTTCAATGGCTGCCCATCGGTGGCACATCTAAATCCAACACCAAGTTCAACAAAATTCCCCATGGAGGAACTTAACGCAATGGAGACCATTGCTTCCTAAGGAGGGAGGAATGATCCAGGTGGATATTGGTGGCCTCCCACCTATTCCATTTGGACCCGCAGCATCAATTCTTTCAGTTTTTCAGCTTTAGCACAACTTACTACTTATAGCAGGTTTTCGGGTCTTGCACACCCGGAGCCGTTTTGGGGCATTAATAATCCAGGTGGATATTGGTGGCCACCCATCGAGTCCATTTGAGCCCCCACCATCAGTTATTTCAGTTTGTATGTGTTGTAGCCTCTACAACACCCTCCAAAAATACAAAAAAATAACACACACTTCAAAATTTTTGGAGCCCCATTGAAACTAAAAGGAAAAGCTAAGTAAAGTTTTCAAGGACAAATCGCTAAGTCGTGAATCCGTACTTTAAAACAATTGCGACCCCTGCGACCAATGCGACCCCGCGACCCTAAGGTCGCCAGGTCGCAAGGTCGCAGGTTTCGGAATTAAAGAAATTTGCGACTCATGCGACCTGTGCGACCCCGCGACCTTAGGGTCGCCAGGTCGCAAGGTCGCAGGATCGCAAGGAGAAGTAATTAAAGAAATTTGCGATTCAGGGACCTTGCGACCCAGCGACCTTAAGGTCTCCAGGTCGCAAGGTCGCATATCTCCTAAACTCTATCAACTTGCGACCTCATTAAGTGCTCGCACGTGTGACCCCTTTTTAAAAGGGTAGGTCGCTAGGTCGCATTTGTCACTTGCAGCGAAAATTTAGAAATTTCTCTGACAGGTTGACTGGCGCGTTTTCTTCCGGGTAAGTTGCTATTTCCTCTCTGTTTTTCCTTCATGAGTACTTCTTGCCCAAATCTGGCCTCCCCATCGTCTTAATTACCTGCTAGTGAAGCTGTGGGGTTTTCTGTTGAGTTTTTATGTTGTTTTGTTTCCCTGTTATCACCATAAACCCCAGGGTCACCTCTTTCTTGTCCAGCCCCTCATGGCTTTGCCCTATCCTCAGCCTGGACCCCTTCCAGCCTTGTATGCTTCTCGTTAGAAAAGAGATAAACCCCAAGCCTCACGCGTTCGAAAACCCCCGGCAGGCCCTAGCGCGACCTGCGACCCAGTGACCTAGTCGCAAGGTCGCAAAGTCACGCGATCTTCCGTTTTTAGAAGTTAGCGACCCTGCGACCCAGCGACCTAGTCCCGAGGTCGCGAGGTCGCATATGAGTTGTTCTTTTTAATCAGCGACCCTGCAACCCCAAAAACAGTTAATTAAATTCTGCATGTGTAGACTGTACTTAGCTCATTATCATCATGTCCTTCTCATCTTGGGATTCTTTCCTGAATGCAACAGGTGAATTTGGAGCAGACACGATACCGGTCCCCTCTGACTCTAGCGACATGGCACCCCCAGTGTCCCGGAAGAAAGACAAGCAGGTGGTGGAAGAAGGGTCAGACACAGACGTGCAAACGTCCCCTCCACCGATATACAGAGACACCCTTTGCACCTTCGCAAAAGGGGACAGCCTGAGATGGTATGAAGTATACCACGAGTTCGCTATACCAGAAGCTGAGTTTCCAGAAGATCTCCCGGACCGGGAAATATACCTAAAGGTCAAGAGATCCAAATTACATCTAGCAGGGGCACATCCAGCCATCTTCCCGTGCCCAGAACTATTAGACTGGATCATACAGAAAATGGATCCCAAGAGGTTCGTGATCCGAGATAGCGAAGGTAAAGCTTTCGCGACGTTGGAGGGCTCAGACGCCCAGGTCTACTACTCACTGCCCCAACCAGAGGAAAAATTTACCCCGAGATGGGCTTCTGCCAATGAAGTGCCTGTGGTTGATACGGTCAGGCAATGGTGGGCGGAACCGGACAAATTTAAGGTCAAGAAAGACCAGGAGTACCCGGTGGTCGGTCTGAGGAAAGTGTATAAATTAGTGGCCGCCATGCTTTGTAGATTGTACGGACGTCCGGACGCCACCACTTTCAACGACGCATGGGCAACTATAATAGAACATGTAACAGTGCACGGCACTCGTTTCAATTGGGCTGGTATGTTAATGGGCTCAATGCAAACAAATTTGGCTTCGGCTTTAGCCCCAGATGAAGGAACGCCTTCAGAGTTTTATATGGCTTCTTATCTATTAGATGCTGTCTGTGCCCGGCTGCATTTTGAGGGATGGCCACATAACTGGGACTCTGCACAGACTCGAGCAATCCATTTGCAGACCAAGGTGTTCTGGGAATCCAGGTACAAGCCAGATATTGAGAAAATCTCTCAGATATTCATTCCCGCCCTTTACCGGAAGCTTTTTGGCCAAGACACCCCCTGCATGTCTTGGCAAGCGATGGAGACACTAGGCCAGGTGGCGCACTGGTTTCCATTTGCTGAATATACAATCATCCGAGTATTTGGTACATTCAAAGCACCACATGCTCTGCCTAGATTTATTACCGATAAGGTGCTTATGCAGGAGGTATGTTTCCAGATGACCTCGGGTTTCTCCAGTGTCCTTTCCAAAGGAAAGAAGAAGCCTTGGCCCGCTTTACCCCTCACCATCGGTTCTTATACAGTCAAGGACTTCAAAGAAGTAGGGGTTGAAGGGGAAGAGATAAAAGGTTATCACTTTAGAAATCTGGATTACCGAACATATGACCCGTTCAAGATAGTTCCTGAGCACTGTAAGAGGGCCAAGTTTAAATGGAGCTATCAGCATGTAGAACGTCCGGCAGAGGACAAGAAAATAAACTGGTACAACGCAGACAGGCGGCTAGCTCCGGGGAATGACTCTGACCAAGAAGAAGAGGATCACCAAAATTTAGAAGACAGGAGCCGTAAACTAGGAGGCTCTTCTTCCTCTCGGGATAAGAAAACCCGGACCAGTACAGGGCCTGACACCTCGGACCAGCTAAGAGGAGCAGAGGCCCAAGCCAAGAAGGAAGAGGGAAAGAAAATAAAAGAAGATGAAGAGAAACGTAGAAAAGATGCAAAGACAAAGCGGAAAAGGAAACAAGCCGAGGAAAAGGAAAGAAAGGAAAAGGAAGCACAGGCGGCAGCAGAACAAGCACTTAAGGAAGAACTTGACAAAGCCGAACGTCAAAAGAAGGTAGACCAAGCTGCCGCAGCCGAGCGAAAAAGAAAAGCTGAAAGAGAAGAAGAGGCAGAGGCAGAACGTAGGAAGAAGGAGGAAGGAAAAGAACAAAGGCAAGATGAAGAGGATGAACTAATAGAGGACATCGACATTTCTCCCCTGGAGATTCCTCCAAGTGGCACAAGAAGTACCCTCTCTGATGACGATCTTTCCCGGGAGCAAGGAGAGGAGATCTTCGACCTGACTAAACTGATGTTTGACCAATTCTCCTTCAAAATACGGCAAGAGAAGAGAAAGTCCTTGGCGCAAAGCCATCCCTCCATATCTACGGTCGCCACTGAAAAGGACATAGTCCGGATACAAGGACTAACCCTGTAATGATAGCATCCACAGGCACTGCTTTCACCGCGGCCACGGAGGAGAATGTCACTAGAATGAGCAGGGAGATTATTTCTCTACAAAACAGGCTAAAAGCAGTGGAACAAGAGAAATCAGTACTGGAGAGTGAAGTGCGACAGCTCCAAAGTAAGCCTTCCCAAGTCAATGAGGTCCCACTGGCGGCCATGAAAGAATGTGATGTATTGGAAATGACCATGAGGCAAGTATATAGAGAAATGCTCACCCTAAAACAAACAGTGGCCCCATTGGCAGAGGCACGAGCGGAAACCAAACAGAAGCATGAGCAGCTCAAGGAGGCCTCGGTTGCTTTGGACAGAATGATAAGCTGGACAGCGCAGTACCATCAAGCTCCCGAAATTGCCTAGGAAGGATTGGAGTCACAGACAAGACGCCAAAGTACAAATCCGGATGAAGATGCAGTCCAAAGACAAGCTGGCCAAAGATTTGGACAAAGTGATGTCTGCATATAATCATCTGATCAGTGGTATAGACTCCATGAACGCTCTTCATCACATCCCTTCGTTAGGGGCACTGGACGAAAATAAAGACTGGGAGCAAGTAGATCAAGAAATCCAGTCGTTTCTGCAACCCGTGAGACAAGCTGCTACCGCACCGGAAGTTGAGGCATCACAAGAGAACCTAAGTCGATTGCTTGTCACTCCAGTACAAATCTATACCAAGCTTGCCTCCCTCTCAATCCAGATCTCCCAGAAGAAGGAAACTCTGATACCGAATGCTCTGGAATGTATGCATCGATTAAAAGAGGAAATCCCTCTAGTCTCCCCTATAGCAGCGGATTACCAGACCTGGCGAGATTTCCTCAAGGGGAAGAAGATTGACGCTCCAGATCTATCAATTACACGACCGCCTCCATAGCTAAGCTCCTTCGGTCGCAGGTCGCAACCGTCCCCAGGTCACAGGTCGTGCATACGCCTGAGTCGCAAGTCACACCTGCACCTGAGTCGCAAGTCGCAATCACTTCCGTAGGTCGCAGGTCGCATGTTCCTCCAGGGTCGCAGGGCAGTTGAACCGTCGGGAAGTCGAAGTGTCGGAAAGCCCAAAGGGCGTTTCTTGAATCTATAAATACCCCTGCGGGGTACATAGTTGGGGGCTTCTCTTTTTTGGGACTAAAGAGCGATATAGCATTGTAATTGAAGGATTATACTCTTGCACATATGTAATACAGATACTTGTTAAAACCCCTTTGTTGGATGATGTGTTTAGCTGTGACAACACTGTGTGTATTCTGCGTATAGTTTCAGAATATCGTATGATTAATGAAGCTGTGTTCTTAATAGTATCATTCATGCTCCATAGCTATCTGTGTTTGTGTTTGATGATGCTCAAGTTTACCGTTTGTTCTTATAATGAATGTTAATGAACTATTTTATTAGCATTTTGTTGCATTTTTCGGAAAGTTAATGGATATCTCGCCATAAAGAACTGTTTCTTTGGTGGTCAGATTATCTTGCATGCATTACCCCATAGACGTGTTGCTAACGACACTTCCTGGGCGTATGCGTTTTGTTCATTGCCTTGCTACACACAGTGTTATATATCAGTTTGATACATCAGTCATGTATTATGTATCATGTGAATAAGTGTATGTCTGCAGATTCAATCAGGTTCTTCGAGACCGAAGAGAAAGTCATTTAAGCGGTAGCTGGACCCACACCCCGGACGGGATCCCTATTCCAAACGGTTCAAAGTCTAATTGGGACTTTCTACCGGGGAGATTCCCTATTGTTGGCCGGACATATTTTCCCGTCAACAGTATGTTTCGGCACAACTTACTATTTTTAGCAGTTTTTCGGGTCTTAAACTTCCGAAGCCGTTTTGAGGCCCTAAACGACGTTTTTTGGGCATCGTTGTACCAAAGAATTTCATGGAATGAAATCCGTCTTGAAAGTTGTGGTCCTCTGACAGATCTTTCTAATGAGCTATTGAGCGCGTCAAACGGAGATCGGATGCCAAAGTTACGTCCCCGGGAAGTTGAACCACCAATTTACCCAAACGGGGCCCACAGTTTTGGCGCTTCATCTCCTACGGTTAGGGTTTTGGACATTTCGGATTCTACATTGTTTCTCAACAATAAATAGGCCCTTGAGCCTCATTGTAACACAGTTCAGGGGCTGGTAGTCGCCACATCTCTTCTCAGGGATACACTACCAGTACCCTAGCTCATCTATTTCCATTATGTCTGTAATAGGCCTGCGAGCCTCAATGTAACACAGTTTAGAGGCCTGCGTATGCTACATCTCTTCTCAGAGATACGCTATCAGCGCCCTAGCTTATTTCCATTATATTTTTAAGCTTATTGCAGTCATTCTTTTATTAATAAAATGAAGCATTATTTCCGCTGCATCTATGTATCTATGGTTATATCTATATTCTGTTACGTTCCTGCATAAATCCGGATCATGTGCTAGATACCACTGTGATACTTTGTGATAACCAGAGTGGGATTTGCTTGACCGAGAATCCTGTGTTCCACGACCGATCCAAGCATATTGATATCAAGTACCATTTCATCCGGGATATGGTACAGCGAGGTGCTGTAAGGCTCGATCATATAGGAACTGATGAGCAGGTCGTGGATATTCTCACTAAGCCCTTGGGGAAGGTCAAGTTCCTACCCTTCCGTGAGAGACTTGGTATCGTGGAACAACCCTATGATGTGGGTCTTGTTGGACGATGAGCTCGAGGAGCTCTGGGGGGCTTTGGGGACAGTTTCTCGGAGCTATGAGCAACCACAAGGCTAGGCTTGCCAAACCTTGTTGGTGTGCTTGGACCCCACTATTGTGATTATTGAGTTGGTTCACCTCTCATTATCTGTGCCCCATATGCATCCTACCCATTGAGTTCAGGGCTCATGGGAAGTACCTCTCATTTGGCCAATGAGATGGGAAAAGCTAGAGACTAGTAGCAAAGACTGATGGACGCATCAGAGATTGCTGTACTCTCTATCTAGGATGGCACGGTCCAACCACTTGATCTGGGATCAAGTCTAGTGAGGTCTTGGACCTCCGCCTGACTTCGGGTTAGATGAACCAGCTTCGGGTTGGTTGGAGACTCTTTGTGAGTCTGATAGAGGTTTCGGACCTCTGGGCTAAATTTGTCAGCCGGGGGATGATGTCTTTGTGACTGACCCACTTTTGTTCTGAAATAAAGAGGCCAGCAAAGCAAGTTACGGCGGGATGATGCACGATGTTTGATTGCACTGGTGGATGGAGTTCTCCCTAGTTGAGAGGGAGTGTTAAATTTGGACAACTAGGTCCAAACTCCATCTTGTGATGCTCAGATGAAGATTCCAATATTTGTATTGGATTCCTCTTTCAAAGAGGTGTAAAATCGATATAAAATTGATTTTAATATGATGAGCAGAACATTTATTTTGAATTTATTATTTATAATAAATTTAAGTGCAGGTCGGCCTTAAGGTTTTACACCCCCAACAGATGTGTCACACACCTCAATGATGGATATAAATACAGTCAAAGTTGGAGAGCATTTCAATCATCTCATCACACATCTTCTCCTCTGATTATCTACAAGCATTTGAGAAGCGGTTTCATCTCCCACGTAAGAAGGAGGACGAAATCTACTGCAGCTAAAAGACGAAATTTACCGCAGCAAATTTTCTGCAGTTAGGGTTTCTGGGCAAGTTTGACCAGCATTGACTTTGGTCAACGCATGGTCCGTTTGAGCCGAAATTTTGTGGAGAGTTCGATTTTTTTAGGCCGTACTCATTGGCACAAAAATCGAGGTCAAACAGTTGACCGAAGTTGGAGCTGCGTTGAATTTCTTGTTTCTGCCCTGCGTTGACTTTTTCTGGACTGCGTTAACTTTTCTGGGTTGAATTTGAGTTGACTGGATAATTGATTTGAGGACTGTTGTGACACACTTTGGGTTGGCCGACCAAGAAAACTTTGCTGGTTGAAGCATCCTGCTGATCGCCGTAACGCACCAACACATTCTCCTGTTTCTGGTTTGTCTTCTATAGATCCACTGGTATGTTCTATCAGCATTTTACTTAACTATTTATGTGATTGCTGTTATAAAAGTAAAATTGCATCAGGCATAGAACATCTACAAAAATTTACAGGAGGCCATCGATATCCACCTGGATCAAGTCAACTTTCAGGATGATCGTGTCTTGTCTTTTGGAGGTCTTCTTTCAAGTGTAACATGACTCTATTAACATGAAAATGACTCTTATAAATCCTAATGACATCAAGAAGAAGTCTATCTACATAGTAAATCTTTCTCATGAAACCCATGAAACAAGTACAGCAAAATAAACTTTATTATCTTTGTCTTCTTCTTTATATAAATATACAATTACATAGTCAACATGAAGACCAACCTCGTTACACTTTTCAACAGAGAAGACCACGGGCCAGTGAAAAAACATTTTTGGAGGGTCGGATTAGTAGCTTACCTGTGGACTTGACTTTCCTTCAAAACATAAAAGAGCTCAAACCTTTAGAATTGTTGCCTTAGCCCAAGTTTGAGAACAGTTTCCATATCCCAGACTTGTAGTTTGCAGTGAAGAACAATAATATATTCATTGGTATGTGGAACACCCACATGGAACATAACATGTCATTTTCATTTGGTTCTTGATGTTGTGGCGCTGAAGTATAATGATGTGGTACACCTATGTGGTAGATGGTGTATCATCATGAATTTTCTCATTGGTGATGTGGTGATGACATGGTGAAAACATTGCACTAACGTGGAACTGACACGGAGAGGAAGTGGAAGGTGATGTGGAGCTGGGTATTAACCTATTGTTATACTAGGATGTCGAGGAATTGATTCCAACAAATTTGGAATCCAGTATTTGGCATATCTCCCAATACTAATATAACCTAAAAATTTTCAATTATATTAATAGTAGCTACAAATCCTTAGTATATTAACATGAACTAATTATATCCCATTTTACACTTAGAAATTAAGGTTCTAAATATGGTCTTGTGGTTTAAGTGCTTTTTGCATAACAGCTACATAACACTTTAGTCTATTAATTCACGCTTATATTTGGGTGAATAATTCCCTTGTTGCATTGAGTGCTAGTATGAGGAACATTGGAAGGCTATAAAAGAGATAATTGATGTTCTTGAAAGTGCCTCTAATGGTTTCTATTACATGTAGATAAATCCTAGGATTTATGCACAATATTAGTTATATTAATCGTAGCTCGATTTAGCTCTATTCCTGATGTAGCGTTAATTAATGGTGGCCTATGGTAACTTTGTCTGTGTTTGTTCATTGTATAAGCTTGGTATAAATTAGTACTATTCAAAGAATTCATTTTTATATGACTTATCTAATAACGACACAACCACCAATTTTCTAATACATATGTATACAGTCGAGAAGTGATGCTCATTAGACTTCCCTCATAGAAAATAAAATAAACCTAAGACAGTATGAAATACTTGTAGCTTCTAATTATGTAGCCATCGTGTGATATTGTTATCCATTATGTTGTTAGAAGCATTTATACAAACTGATAATAAATGAAAATAGGCTATCCCAGTTGGGCATGATGTCAAGGTGTTGCCATGGTGTATTCATGTTTGGGCATGATGTCAAGTATTGGTCTAAATTTAACATTAAACATGGTGTATTTTTTAATGCACATATTAATATAAATAATAGACACGTATTATTTCCAGAGGTATCCTATATGAATATACCTGATATTTTTATTTACCTTAGTAAAGGGTACAAGGTGATGTTATCAAATATTTTTAGTCATGTTTTATTGTTGGGAAGTTTGTCTTGCTACAACAGAAAGAAAATGGAGTCGTGTTTTAATGGCTAGGAAGTTTTCCTTGCTACAACAAGAAAGAAATGGGTTTTTGTTTTAATTATTGGGCAGTGTGTCTTGCTACAGTATCAAGGAAATGGAGGCATGTTTTAATTACTGGGAAGTATATATTGCTACAGTAACAAGGAAATGGCCATCGCTAAACTTCACATATAATGGCTCAACACTATTACCATCACCAACTTATTGCCCATTGACCACCAAACTAGTGGACTTATCCAACTTTGGTGTTTGTGTTAACCAACTGAAATTAGTTGTGCATTTTTCCTTTGAAATTTTGCAAAATATAGTTGAGTCATGGAGTCTTTTACACTATAATGATAGCATAAGACTAATTTATATTTGTGTGATTTTCATAAATAGTTGGTCTTTAAGAAATGATATATTTCCATCACTTGAGTGTGTAACCATGCTAAGCACTAGTACAAAGACATTCCATTCTTGATATGGTAAGATTCTTGGACATGTTAATTCCTTTTGAATTGGCATTTCCATGGTGCTTTTGATGTTTATTTCACAAGGAAAGCTTCATGGATGGTAGATCATGATAGGAATTTCAATTATGTGTACACTCAGATATGAGATTAAGATTGTCATGTTATTGGATTTATTCTATCATAATACCTCTCTTGTGTGTACTACAAGAGTAATCATCCTATTTAATGATTTATAATTGGGTATACATTTGATGACCATCCCCACATGAACCATGTATTAAATTAATTCAGGTATAGCAATGTATAGAGGCCTCCCTTTGAGGCAAAAAAAATGACTTCTTTAGAGGTAGCAGTATGAAATGATAGTTGTAGGTTTCATTTCCCTCTTTACAATCCTCTTGTGTTGACTCCCTAGGAGGAATTTCAAGCATAACCTTGCAGTCTTGTAAATGCAACCGACGGGTTTCAAACCTATAGAAGACATCTAATAAAACAATGATGTTAGGCCCAACCTCAGAAAAAGGGTGTTGGAAAAATAACATAAGAATGGTCAAAACTAAGCCATTCAAGCAATAGTGGATCACCCAAACATAAACAGGAACAAAAAAATTCACAATTACACATGGGGGTATGTTACAAGTGACATCATATCCCAAGCTCCAACACTTGACTTGGGTTGAAAAATAAGTATAAGAAGGATTGGTATTATTCATGCATGCATAAATCCTCGATCCTTATGTTATCACAGAGTAGCATGCCATTGTAGGTAGATCAAAATTGAGGTGAGAAACAAGAGTTAGATCGAATAGTGGCACCATACTACCTTGGTAGATCGACATAGAGATACAAATTGCATCATACTATCAATGGTCCTGACTTGTTCACAACTTGATTGAGAACAAGTCCCATCATTAGAATTTATAAAGGATACTATCATCAATCATTTTTCCAAAATGTCACAACTTCCTCAAAATGGAAGAGTGTCATTTCAATACTTCTTCTTATGATAACTATATGCATGAATATATGATGATTCCAATATTGATTTACCTGCAAATATGTTTTCATGCCAAATTTGCATAGGTATCCATCCCTCTGGCTAGGGCTTCCATTTTCACTGGTGGACTGATATTTCCTTTTGATAATTCAACTTTCACATGAGTGAAATTTCAAAGTAGTTCAAGGACATGTTCAAGAATCAAGAACTTGACACTTTTTTGCATGAATTACGATGAATGTCTCCTAGTATTATCCTTATGTTGATAAGACACCTGAATATTTTCTCCTTTCAAATTTGGCCCACAAACTAGGGCATTTAGCAAGCACAAGAAATGTTTCTGCTTCTTTATTAGTACTATGAAACTGTTTATTCTTTCTGGTTTTCCCAATGCTTGTCAGTTCAAAGATGAAACCTCGATCGTTTGGAGGGTTCATGTACTCCTCTTCTACATCAAAATCTTGGCTTATTGTTGATAACTTATCCAACATTTTTTTTTTATAAAATGGTTTGTTTCCATCGGTACTCCGATGTTAAGTTTTTTTTTAAATCGTTTGTGTCGTCGGTATTCCAACATCTTAGCATCGTTGCTCTAGCAACATTTAGTTTTTTTTTTTTTCATCGTTCTTCTGACAGCTTAGAACCGTCATCTAACGACTTTTATTTTTTATTTTTTATTTTTTTTTGTTTCATCCCTCTTCCAACAGCTTAGAACCGTCGCTATAGCGATGTTTATTTTTTATTTTTTATTTGTTTTGTTTCATTGCTCTTCCAATAGCTTAGAACTATCACTCTAGCGATGTTTACTTTTTTTTTTTGGTTTTGTCGGTCTTTCGACTGCTTAGAACCGTCATTCTAGCGATGTTTACTTCTTCTTTTTTCGTCGGTCTTCCAACCTTTTAGTACCGTAGTTCTAGCGACTTTTGGTGGCGTTGGACTAGCAATGCTTGTGCCCGTTGTTCTAGTGATGTTTGGAGGCGTCGAACTAGCGACACTTGTGACCATCGGAAATGCGACGATTGATTAAATGTCAAAAGTGCGACAAAAATATAAAACGTCAGAGGTATTGTCGCTATAACGACGTTTAAGTCAAGTTTCGGAAGTCCGACGTGAGGAGAAACCATTTTTTTGCACACCGAAAACCATCCTTCTTGGGTCGCTTATGTGTCGCAAGAGCGACATTTTGGCCGTCGTAACTTGGGGCAAATGTGCTAGTGAGTCACTTCATTGGTTGTGAGATTGTAGAAAGAGACCTATCTGATTTGGTAGGGCTAGATACCAAGTCCAAATTTGGTTTGAGGTTACCACCTTCGGTCTCCTTTCTCAGCCTTGGGAAATTGAGGAGTGATAACAAGCTTCGTAGTGAAACTGGGCATTGGTCCATTCCCAAACACATTGGGATGAAAGAATATGTCACATTTGTGATATTGATGATGAAAATAATGTCCTCTTGGATTTTTCGTCTCTTACTCATATCCATTCACATTTGCAAAACATTTGCCACATTACCAACCTTATTGACTTGTTAAGTCAACGAAACTATAGTGATTTAGGAATGCTCCTTTTCGTTATTTTTTATCACCTAAATAAAATACTAAAGAGTCTCAATTAACACTTTTCTTTCTTAAGGTCAAATATACCACATTGATAATATTGGACTTTAATAAAGTCTGATAATATTTGTTTTTTCATTATTTAATTATTTTAATTATCTAAAAAGAAAATATTGGTTAAATATTTATTTTTTTAAATGATACTTTTTAGTGAGATAATTTTTATTTTTCATTTTTTTTCTCTTTTAAGAATTATTTATTGTTATTCAAAAAAATTGGAATTTTGACCCAATAATAAATAAATAAATGTTGATGCAGCATCAATACTTTTCATTTTCAGGGTGTTTTTTCATGTTTGTTGCAAAAAAAAATTGGTTTTCAATGTCGTTGCTAAAAATGTGGAATTTTAACCCAAAAAACATTGATGCAGCATCAACACTTTTCGTTTTCAGGGTGTTTTCCATGTTTTTTGCCCAAAAAGTTCTCATTTTGAGGTTGCAGTTCTAGTTAATTTGGTAACTATGTTTTATACATGATTCTAGATGTAGCTTCAATTATTTCCATTTATTTGATATCCACTAAGAAATGCAAAAACTTCATCTCCTAGACCAACAATTTTTTCTTCTTTCTGATTCACTCTCAAAATGAGGAGAAATTCACGAACACATCCATGCTCTCCATGCAAGGCCTCTACAATATCAAAAGAAAGTGAACAAAGTGGTGGAAGAACAAAAATAAATCTTCTCCTCACCCATTGGGGTACCTCTCATCTATCAGGTTAAGCATTCTATCAATTTCCCTCGATGTACCTCTCCCTAATGGGCCAATATTTTGTCTCTCTTTTTTAAAATGAGTAAATTAGGTGCTAGTTCCAAGATCTAGCTCAAAAAGGGGACATTTTACTAAGCTCCTCACCCTACAAAAACCCAATTATATACGTTTATATGAAACTTGAGACCCGACGACTCTACATTGATTATAAAACCCTGAACAAAATCATTGTCAGGAAATAGTACCCAATTCCTCATTTTGACAACCTTCTTGACCAAATCAAGGAGTACTTTAGTAATATCGATGTGAATTTTTGATAGCACAAGGTCCTAATAGAACAAACTGATGTATGGAAGACTACTTTCCAGTCCAAAGAAGATTATTTTGAATGACTAGTCATGCCCTTCGGTTTGACAAATTCCCCTACAACTTTCATGAGGTTGATGAATAATATTTTGTGGCCTTTCACTAATTAATTTTTTGGTGCTATGTTTGGAGGATATTCACATCTTCAATAAGAGTTGGGAAAAAAAATTGCAACATATTTAATAGGTCCTTAACAATTTGCAATATCACAAGATATATGAAAACTTAGAAAGATGTTCCTTTGGCATGAACAAGATTCAATATCTAGGCTATATTGGTGATGAACGTGGTGTGCATGTGGATTCATCCAAGATTCAAGTAATTCATGAGTAGCTAGCCCTGACCACTCTAACTAAGATTTAGAGTTTGTTAGGCCTTACCAACTAATATCACAAGTTCGTGTTAGAATTCTCCTATATTGAATTGGCCCTTTAGTAAAGTGTGGTGGTAAAAAAACTTTCTTGTGGGGCAAGTCACAACAAAAATATTTTGATGATATGAAATACCTCTTGTGCTCATGCCTAGTGCTCTCATTACCTGATATGCAACAACATTTTGAGATTGAGATAAATGCCCTAATATGTATTTCTAGCTCCTAAAGCGACCACCTTGATTCCCTTACTTTTGAAATTTACTCTTCTATATAGGTTTTCTCCCTTATTTATCCCAAAATATTAACTTATTATATATACAAGCTAAGAAAATAGAAATATGAGATTAACTATTTTACTTCAGACATATTTACATCTTCCTGTAAACAAAATTTGGTGTTGTTCTCACCCCATTCTGTAATTTGTTAGCTTTTATGAATGGTAGCCTTGAGTATTAGATATTTTTTTCTACCAATTTCATTATTTCATTCCTTCAAAGCTACACTTGCAACCACATTCCTCTTTTCCTATTTCATTACATAGGTTTCTTATCTTTTTCATCATCCTCATTGGCATGAACCTTGTGACTAAGTAGATAAGATGAAGAGTAAGTTAAATGATCTTGTCATAAAGAGTATATATGTGATGAGTTTCTCAAAAACACAAATTGAACTTTCTATTTCATACCATTTTGTGTGTCAAACTTGGGCCTTTGGTGTCATGGTCAATCTAGGATTATTCAATATTATAGGTTTCCCAGTGATTCTTCTTAGAGCATTGAAACAAGAATACTTAGGCTTCACCTTCCATATCTCTTTTGGATTATGAATGAGATTCCATGTTTCCTTGCCTTGCATTCTCTCATCCATTTTGACCCGATGATCATTTAGACAAGAGGAATCCATTACAATTTCTTATTCATATATGCTTAACCAAGAAAAAATTCCAATCGTTGCCTTCAATACAAGAGTAATAGTAAAACGAATTTCATTGGGATTCTTGCTTCATGTATCTTGTGTAACTTTAAGCTTATTTAGCCTATATTTCCATGTTTTTGGCATAAACAATGTAACAATGTGAGAACTCTACGGTATGAACAAAGAATAACCAGTAAATACACAATCATTTCAGAATTTCTCTCATACATATGCCTAGGATTTCAATAGTACTTATTATTAAGAGCTGAAAAGATGGTTGATAGTCAAATATTTGTAGAAAAAATATGACAGTTAATTTCATTTAAATGTGAACTGACCCCTAATGTAGATGTTAAATACACTAAAGTTGATTACTCTTAATTACATGTGTTAACGGCTAACACTAATGTTTCACATGTGCCATCTTGCTGAGTTTGTATGTGAAGCTCATTTAAAATGGTGTGTTCTTATGACGAGTTGTTATAGCCCATGCCACAGTTACACGTGTCAACCATAAAGGACCCGCATTGATTGTTCCTGCCTCACACTTCCAATAAAATGCATCTTACTATAGTTTTGACAACCAGGGTAGAAATTTAGTTGGTGCTTTGTAGAACTAGAACAATAGTTGAATTTTGGTAACAAAGCTTCTAAAAACACATAGACTGGGAAATTCAAAAAACTAAGTATTACGGAAATTGTTTGTATTTTGTGTTCATTCACAAAATCAAATTGCCAACAATTCGCAATTGATTTCTCATCAAAGAGGAAAGTTTCGGGGAGAGATTTAAATCGTGATTTCTAAACTATACACTATGGATACACGACTTGAGCGTGACATGGTTATTGTACTCCATGTCACACCTCATGGTCTGTACTGCCACATGTCACCTATTTTCCCAAAATCAGTGTGCATAAATAATGTATTGCAACTAGAATGTGTCATCATTTTTGAGTGTCATGTCATCATTTTGCACACTATTTTTTCCACAATGGCTATTTCCAATTCAACTAATTAAAAGGTGTAAAGGGCTACATCGTTCAACTATTTACTAACATTTACCCTCAAGCATTGAATAAATTGTAAACAAATAAACAATTTGTACAAGATTTTGTACCCCACATGGCACCCCAACATCTGTACTACCACTTGTCACCTATTTTGCACAAATCAGTATGCACAAGTGTCATTTTATCATTCTGCACACTATGCTTGCCACAGCGGATATTTCCAACTTAGCATAATTAAAAGGTTTAAATGGCTACATCGTTCACTTGTTTAATGACATGTACTCTTAATAATTGAATAAATAGTAAACAAATAAAGAAGGTGCAGAGGGCTTGATAACCAATATATGTCATAGCCGATTACGAATAATGACAAAACATATGTTCTGATAACTTCCAAAAGAGGGAGGGACTATGCTACTATGAAAATATCACACATGTTAAATAAATAAGTGACTTTTAATAATGTTTTGACTATAATTTTCTCTACAAGAACTTTCTCCATAACACCTTATCCAAACTTGTTTATCACACACATTTATGCATAGTGGCTCAATCCCTTTGTCAACAAAATTGATTTATAGAGGAGAGTTGTATTGTTAGTGTGAATTCTAATTGCAAGCATACGAAAAAATCCCACTTTAGTTGTGCATAACAAATAGCCCTAGCATCAAATATGGCTGCTAATTTCTTTAGATCTATAGTTAGTTGACCAAGATAAATGCTACAAAATCCATATCTATGCAGTAAAAGACATTAAACAACAAATAAAAGCAAGATTTTCTCCATGCATCCAATATACAAGACAAGAATATTTTTAAATAATTTTTGTATTTATGACACCTGGGAAGGGAACATAGAAAGATGCTACCACTCCCACTCAATGGGATGGGTTCTTGTATGTCCTTAGTGCTTCAGATCTAAGATCCTTATCTCTTGATGGTGTATAAAACCCAGAAAAAAATGGAACTCAAGGGGAGTTCACAAGAAAAAAGATAGAAAAATATGACAATGATGGAGGATCAAAGTCAAACCAAGAGTATATATCTAGAGTGATCTTTAGGCAACAAAAGGTGGTGAATGAATGGAAAAACCCTTCTATTTATAACAAAATATTGAGTTATTCTAGATATTGGTTCGTAATTAAAATATTATTAACCAAATCTAGATCCAACTTTAATGGAATATTATATTATATTTGTTGGAGGGAAAAAGAATTTGAATTTGGTCAAATCCCTTTATTTGTAAATTAAAAATAATAAATGATTCATTTATTATTTTAAGAGTATGGTTGATTAATAATTAAATAAATAGTTATTTATTCAATTATTTATAAATGATTTAGTCAAATTTAACAAGGAATATTATTTAAATAAGGTTTAAATAATTATTCCTAGAAAATAATAAGATAAGTAATGATTTATCTAATTAATTTTCCATTTTTGGGTTAAATATGACCAGGTATATTAATTAAATTATTGTTTAACTAATTATCCCTTGATGAAAATCAAACAAATAAGGATTTATTCAATTATTCCTCATGGGGTTTCCTGTTTAGACCATAAACAACTTAATAAATAATGGATTACTAAGTTATTTTTCATAGTGAAAGAAATTTTACTTAGGGTAAAATTGGTCTTACATGGTGTACTTTGGGCCATATAATAGTAACAGGTTAGATGACCAAAAATTGGTGTAACAGATTTCCCCCCAGCGTGCGAGCATTAGGAGCTAATCATATAACCAAAGTACCTTGTAAGAACTAAATCACTAGACACCGAAAGGGGAGTCAGAGGGAGAGAAATATAAGGTAGACCAAAGCGCTAGAGGACAAGACCCTAAGGAGGTGAGACTTACAGGTGTGACAAGTCTCTTTTGAGTACCTATTCTACAAGAGGCAGGGGAGTCATACCTATATCCACCGAGATAACAAAGTACAAAGACTAATGCATCCAGTAAACAAGGGACTAAACTATATAGTACATGCTAGCATAAACATGGGTTAGATAAAAAAAAAATAATGGATCCCACATACATACTATGCCTGGGATAACAGCCAGGACTTATACAATAATATCTGAGTACATGAGATACAAGTACAACCAAATAGGCCCTGTAAACAGGAGAGGGCTCTAAAAATCTGAATGATACATGCAAACTAAAAGGCGCTGCAAGCGGCTGAGGCCGAAATCATCAAATCTATGGAGCTCCATCAAAGTATGTAATGAAGAGGTCATCTGGGCATGTGGGGGGCTACCTGAAGGGCCACCCCCTCATGAGGTTTGAAACATCTCACACACACACCCGGGAATCACTGGTATAATCTGCTGCATCATTGAACCATCAAGTATACGGATCTCGATCATGCCGTAAGTAGCTGGAGGTGAGAAACAATCAAGTCAAAGGGGAATAAGGAGTCTCTTTTCCGGAACTGAGGCATTGAACAAGAGTGGAAGCTGGAACCAAGGTATAACGCCCTCTAGATCTGTCTTCTAGAATGAATGATATGATGTCGACAGAAGGAGGTCCACCATAGGTGAGGTAATAATGGATCCTCAACTAAGGCATGAGAGATAATAGTAGAGAGACGGATAGACTAACACCAGGGATGGTGATGGAATGGGGGGTACTGAGTAGCGGGATGACGCCTTCCATTGTTAGAGCATGAAGGGCATGGATGACCTGGCAGCAACTGACACAATATCAAAGGGGATAGGGGACAGTATGACTAGAGGTCACAATCTGCGACACGATAGAGTAACCAAGTAATGAAGGATGGAGGAATATAGTGGGATACAAGGGGACTCGGGATAGACTCCATGGATGTGATGATGACTCAACTCGGATGCTCTAAACAAGGATGACTCGATGATGTTTCCACATAGAAAAGGTCTGGTGGGGACCATAAAAACATGAGTACAAAATGGTTACTCACGATGAAAATTGACACGAGCGTGGACAAGTAGGGAGGCAAAGTGGTTCCCCAAGTACAAGTGTTGCAAGTGAAGAAATTTGGTTTTGAGGAGTGGTGAAGTGACCCTTCTTGGAAAGATGGTTTTCGGGTTAAGTATCAAATCACAAAAAATGAAAGGATACCCATTTGAGAGCTCAGTGAGAGTTTTCTGACAGTGTTGGTGGTTTGTCAAACCGAGCTACGGTTTGGGCGTAGCTGGTGAAAGAAAAATCAGGTGTTTCTCTTATAATAAGGCATTTTCCTTCCAATTTGATTCATTTGCAAGTGAAGTTGTTGTGAATGTAGAGAGGAGAAAAAGGCCCTAAATATTGTTGCGATCGTAGCAAGCAAATTGACCATTGGAATCGATATCCGTCAGTTTTAGGTAAGAGGCCTCACCATACCCTTTCAATTCATGGGATTAAAGTTTCAGATTAGACACCTAGAGCCCAGGAATATGTTACGTCACACTTTTTGGGGTCTGTTCTGTGACTTGGGTAGCAAGTACTGGGTAGAAACATGTGACCTGTCCCAGGAAATGACCTGAAAAGTGTGACCTGTTAGAGAAAGGGGGTTTCAGTGCTATTTTTGGTTGAGAGCTGGGATTTTTATCATTGAGGGGCATAGGTGCCTCGAAGCATGTTATGGTCATGCCAACATGTATTTAGAAAAGGGGAATCTAAACACATTTTTAAGATGTGGTGTGTTAGTCATCAGTATTTTTTACTTGTTGGTGATTGCTAGTTGTAACATCCAAGTTTTCCAACAGCCGATCTGAAAATTTGTCAAATTTTCCAGCTGGGAAAACACCTATAAATTTTTTTTGCTCTCCTACCTTTCAGTCCGCCCATGACAAGATGAAACCCCATTATCAAATCCTACTTAGCCTCAACCACACTAGTCTACCTATCAGCTCTAAAGAGACAATCCAAATCTATTCAAAAAACCTCCCCTAAGTTAGGAAGTGGCGCTTTAAGGCATTTCACCCTTGGAAACCATCAAAGAGCCAAAAAACCTCCATTTGCTATAAGACCAGTCATGACAGACCTCCCACTCTGCTAATGAAGTTAGTCATAGCCCTAAGTCGCGCCACTTATACACCCTTAAGTCTCAGCAATACATAGACCATACTCTCAAGCTGATTTTAGGTGTTTTACATTGTTTGATGGATTTTACAAGGAAAAGAAACATGTCAACATCTCAGAAGACAATTCTTGGCTCCACATGAGAAGACAGCTGCTTCTCAATGTGATCATGAGCCTGAGATGCATCTACAGGGCAAAGAGTTATTCACCAAACTCTTGCGACCTCATTCACAGCCTGAAAGGACAACAGAAGAACTAACAACACTGTCAAGAGGCTGTTGATAAGTCATGGCTAAAAACCCTCCTTCATTTATAAGCAGAGGGTTAATGCACCTCCTTCAACTATAAGCAGAGGGCGATGGCCAAATTTTGACTTGAAGAATTGCAAACTGACTCTAAGACAGATTTTTTTTAAAGAACAGTGAGACAGTGACACAGATTTTCTGAAGCAAAATAATGATTGCAGGCAGAGGTAAAAGCATTAATGTTTTCAAGTTTTTTTTCTTTCCATCATATATAAGAGGAACCCTTGTCAAACCTACTTATCAAACAATCTTCAGACATTTCACCAAGTAAAGGGCCTCCTTCATTCACAAGCAAAGGGCCAAGGCATTGATTGTTTTCAAAATTTGATTGATCAAAGGTGAAGTGGTAAGAGACCAAGAAGGAAAGCAGGGGTACCACTGAAATCAAAAGGGTCAAGCTTATCTCTTAAACAGGTTTTTTCTGTAAAAGGACAGTCTGCAGCTCCAACAAAACAAAATTTGAAGAGTGGCTGATGAGGTGAGTCATTACATAGGCGAAAGAAATAATGATGATTATGTTTTAAAAGTACTGGTCTCTCTACTCATAAAAGGTGTCTGTAAAATATGCTTATCATAAGTTGACAAATGAAATCTGAGCTTATTTCATCAAGAAGCAATACAACTGAACACAGTTGTTCATAATATGCAAAAAGGACTTTGACATACTTTCAGATTCTGGAGAGGATTTCAAAACAGATGTAGGCATGTTCATTATAAAAAGGTCAATGGTACCATATCAGTGCATTTTGAGTAAGGGAGAGGTGTTAGAAAAAGCACCCTTTTTGACAGAGAATGATAAAACATAGGTGAATGCAACTGCATTTTTTGCACCTATAGTCAAGATTAGTTTCATAGTGGGCATCATTAACTCCAAAGAATTAAGAGCAAAGTGTTATTTTATGTTGAAAAAAGGGAAAAAGAAGCTCTGTCAAAGTGTCAAATAATACCCCCTGCAGCATGAAAAATCCTCTACAAGTGTCCTCTTTTCATGATAAAGACAGACCAGAGTATTAAAGGGTTATTGAGATTACAAGTTCAGCTTCTCCCTCAACAAAGGGCACTGCAAGTAAGTATACATGTTCATCAAGTACAAAAAGAACTTTGGAATATTCTCTCAGGTTCTGGAAATCATTGAAAGTAAAGTTTACATGCCACTGCAACAAGAGGAGACATTTTTCCCTCTATGTGAGAGACAGTCAAAATCTTAAAAGAAAAATCTCTTAAGAGGTTTATGTCATTTCAAAAGGGAAAACAGGCTTAGAAAAAACTGATCGTTGTCTTCATGTTTTGTTTGGTGAGAAAGAAGTTTGGAATTACAATATCAAAAAGGAGGACCCTTTTTATTCTCTAAATTATAAGCACTCAAACTTTCAAATTCTCATAAGGGTTAAAGGAGTTCTCGCTTATCAACAAATGGTCTTTACCATTATAGCACATATCCAAAAGCAAAGTATCGGGTTATGTTTTGATGAAGTTTCAAATTTGAATTCAAAAGCAAAGTTTTTTTTTTTTTAAACTGTTGAATAAACCCTCTCCAAATCAAATGTTAAAGAACTGTTTGATTGTTGCCTTCCAAAAGGTCAAGTATCGTGACACATTCATTTTTGCAAAAATCCAAAGCACGAATGGAGCCCCTTTGCTGCCATTGAGATCAGAGAAAAGTGTTTGAGCAGAAATCACAGGTTTTAGGGATTTTTGAACTGCGCGGCGCGCCTATAGATGTGCACGGCGCACTCAGAGACAAAAATACACGAGCGTATAACTGCTGCGCGAAGCGCCTGTAGCATTGGGTCCTGTCGGCCCGACAGGTGACTCGACACCAGTTTTTGCGTGGCGCTCTTTCTTCTAAACGCGTCGCGCATATGTTTGACCTCCAACACGCCTTCAAATCACCTCCGAAGGTTCTCAAACGTGTGAACAACGCCATCATCGAGTTCTTGAGGTACTTCTACTACCTCCCTTAGGTTTTTTCAAGAACTGTTGAGCAGTGCAAAAGGGTTAAGAACCACAGTCTAAACCACAGTTTGGGTGTTGGGTAGAAAACAAAATTTACTGTTTTATATTGGCTAGAGGTGAAGTTTTAAAAAGGATTGAGTTTGCATTAGTGTGAATAGCCATGAAACTGCCCTCAAACTGTGATGAAGCAAGGAAGGTGCACAGGATTTTTAAAAAAAGGAGGGAGTTGAAACAGTAGGTCAGTTTGCAAAGACAGTGGTCATTATATGAGCATTCCTTGACTCTCAAAACTCTCCTCCTTATGTTAAAAAGATAAAAGGCAGTGTTTGGTTTTCGTTTCCATATAGCAGAGTCAGTAAGGCCACCATTGCATTTGGAGGTGTCTTTTGCCAAGCTGTGCGCAAAGAACAGTGGGGTATAAAAGAAACAAAGTTTTGATTGAAGAAGAGGCTTGATTGTTTAAATTGCTACAGATTTTTAAACTCTCACCAAACATGACGAACTCTGTCATCATTCCTATAAACACAGTATCTGTTGACTGTGTAGATGCCTTTGCAACTGACTGTCTTCATACTGCTGAATCTATTGTTTAAGTGGCCTACAAAGAAGAAAAGGGTTTTGAACTAAAAAGACTGTGTTTTTCCTTCCTCTAAAAAGACAAGGGTGTCTTATGTCCTCAAAACATCAAAGGGCAGGGTACCCTTACCACCAAAACACAGAAAAATATCACTATTGACTGTGTTTTTGTTCTTCAAGTTTATTTGTTGAGTTGTATGTCCAGGGGAAAGACAGCATTCTGAAGGAACATGTGTATCATATCAAAAAGGAGACTTTTTACACAACATTCAAAAAACATTGTTGCCTTATCAAACAGTGAGTTGACAGGCTGGGACAGAGTTTGGTTTGAAGAACACATTTCAAAGACAGTGAGGCAGTTTGGTGTTTCAAGAGCGCATCTAGCCCAAGATGCTGCCCAGGCAAGATAACAAAAGTGGGTTGCACAAGAGATATGAGCCAATTTATTCTAAGGATGTCAATGCACACCCATCTATCCTTTTCAATTTTCATGAGGTGGGTTGTTTGGATTTCTGTCAGAGGGTACAAGAAGTCAAAAGTTTCTCACCTTTAACACATTTGTGTGCGTTGAGGTTCAAAGACAAACATTTTCAAGTAGCAGGCCTTGATTTCAAATTCTCCCCTAGGTCTGTGTTCAAGGCCACTAAAATCCCATACATTGGCGAGAAATGGTTCAAGCAAGCCTATTTAGACTTGGATGACTACAAACCCTTCCTCAAGCCTGAGCATAGAGAAGCATGCCCTGCTATTTTCCCTTTTTCTTATCTTCTGGCCAGCTATGCTCCCCTCATGAAGATTATAATGAAGTATTTCACTTGTGAAGGGAGATTCTCCTGAGTTTATGCATACCACATCTGACTATTGATGCACTTCACAAGAACCAAGCAGCTCAATCTCCCTTTCTTCTTGTGCAAAAGCATTGAGAAAATGGCCTCCTCAGTCCAAAAGAAGCCCCCATCACAGCAAGTAGCTTCTCTATTCCACCATTCTCTTATTAAAATCATCATCCTTCACCAGCTGGAGAAGAAAGAGGTTTCTTGGGATGTTTTCATTAGTCACCCGGATTTCTCCACTGTCCCTCCAGTCCATACATCCCCCACATCGCCTACTCATTGCCCCTCGCCTTCCTCTAGCAAACCTACTCCTAGAAGGCTCAGATTCACTACATAATAGTCAAAAGAGCATGGAGAAGGAGAGGTAAGTGGATAGCAAGAAGAGGAGGGACATGAACATGAAGAAAAAGATGAGGAACAGTAGGAAGAAAGTGATGGAGGGCAGCAGCAGACAATGATGAAAGTGAGCAGCAGCAAGAGCAAGAAGAGGAGAGTGCTGATCAGCAGCAAATCAGTGGTGATGAACAACAGGAACAAGTGGAAGGGCAGCAGTTTGGGCAGCAGTTTGGGTAGCAGTTGGAGCAACAGCTTCAACCACAAAATGAACAGGAAATTGAAGCACAGCAGCAACATGATGTTGGTGATCAAGGGCAGCAGGATTTTGAGACAGAGCAGCATCATGACATTAAGGAGCAGGAGCAGCCTAAAGAATATACACAGCATTCCCCTCATGACACACAACGGTCCCCTCATGATGCGCTACAACCTCCTCAAGATGCACAGCAGCCTCAAGAGGAAAGGCAAATTCAAGGGGATAATAATCAAGATGACAAAGGCAAAAGAATTATGCCTTCGTCTCCTGAAAAAGCTAAGCCCAAGACAACAAGAAAGAAAGTGCCCAAGGTTGTCACTTCAAAAGTGACAAGAACTCTCTGGAGCAAAAGAAAGTTGCCAAAGAAGCCTATCACTGACTTGCCTAGAAGGAAGAGCGCAAGGATAGCCTTCCAAGGCAAAGGAAAAGGAGAGGTAGGAGAACGTCATGAGCATCGAGGTGCATTGGATGTCATCCCAATCCAAAGTGATGACAGTGATAATGAGGCCTAGATTCTAGAAAACCTTCTAATCCATAGAGAGGGCCAAATTGATGCATTGGAGAATGACCTTCATCGGGCAAATAACTTCAATCATTTCTTGGAGATCCAAAATAGGCAAATGAGTGTCCATATGGCTGTTTATGAGACACGAGCAATCAAGTACAAGAAAGAGGCCGCCAAAGCCCAAGAAAAGATAGAGGAGCTCATAGGAGATCTTGATGAAGGTGAAGAAGAGGACCAGCCTAGGCGAAAGAAGCCTAGAACCATAGGACTTAAAAGAGTGCTTGAAAATCAAAAGGAAGAGGAACAAGCCCTTTTTCAATCCACTCCCCTCACTGCATTGCTTGAGCAGGAGATTGAAAACAATAAGGAGGCATGGCTAGAAAGAGCCAATGAACACTTGGAGAGAAAGCTTGAGAAGGAAAACAGGGATTTAGAGCTGCAAAGGAGGATGACAAAGCATTATCAAAAGCTAAATCAGTTTGCCCGTCGCAAGTTAAAGGTTGCCCAAGAGAAGCTAAAGGAAGCAAAAGGGAAGCGCCCGGCACGGAAAGGGAAGAAAGACACATTAGCACTTGAATTTTTGGCTTCAGTTTCGGAGCGTGTTGCTGAGGACCCTTGAGGGTCATGCACACCGATTTTGGGCACATTTTGACAAATTTTGGTTTTTTGGCATTTTTGAGTTTTTGGTGAAACTCATGAAATTCGCCATTTATTTTTGGGGATTCGTCAAAGGAGGAGAATGGTATCATTGGATGCCATAATTTCATGAGCACACCCTCAGCGATTTTTAGGACATTTGGAGATCATTTTCCCCCTCAAAACGGCGAAAAATGCTCGCTTTTTGCACACTCTGCCCGGTCTATCAGCAGATTGTAATTTTCTGGTTTTTTACACACAGGTGCAGATTTGGAGGACTGCCAGGCATCAGATTGAGAAAATTTCAGTTGTTTCGGAAAGTAAATACTCAGAGCTTTCCAACGAGCTATCAATAGCCTCGTTTTGACATCGGGAAGGCTGCCAAATGTTGTCGGCAAGTCAGAGGACCTTTTGCTGATATAAATTTGGAATATTTTTGTAATTTTTGAACCTCTAAAATCTGCTTTTTCCAAATGTGCGTTTAGCTATTTTTACTCATGAGAAGTGAGGAAAAGTCAATATATTTCCCATTTTTAGCATTTTTTAGATATTTTATGAGATATTTTTGTGCCTTGGGCTTTGCAAAGCCTCAAGGACAAATTTAGATATTTTGATTAGGCCAATAAGATAGCAAGTTGAACCATGAGGTTTTCCTCACTTGAGCCTATATATTTCAAAGACTTGCATTGTAAACAAGGTTGAACTTGAGAAGAGAAGCAATAGATGGTCATATGAGCTTTGGAAGAAATACTTGTGTTATGCTTTTGGATTGCCTCTTGGATGAATGAAGAAGGATTGTTGATGGATTCCATGACTTGGTAGAATGGTATAGTGTCTCTTTCTATGTTGTTGTATTCTAGTTTTCATTCATTAATACATGTTTCTTGCTTGCTACAGATCAGTAGAGAACAAATTTGAGACCTGCCCTTGGAGGCACCTCAAATTTCTTGTTTCTTCATAGCTTTCATGTTTTCCTCCTCTTTAGTCATATTAAAGAATTCTTAATTGCTCTTTAGTAACTTGAGGATATTGTTGCTTGTTTCACTAATGGTTTTATGCTAGCTAAGTATGACTTACGATACACCCTGCTTACCAATGGCCAGTCATAGCTCCATCCATGAAATTTCTCTTTGACTGATTAGATTATCATCTTGTTGAACCAAGGAGGCCTAGTTTCGATCTAGCCCTTTGTCTAAAACTATACAAATCTTGTTTTCAAAGTGCCCAATGACTTGAAAAAACTGTGTTTAGGCGTTCCGACATAGTGTTTTGAGTTGTTTGTCTGTCTTAAGTGTTTTCCCCAAAGTCTGATAGCCATTTCCCGAAGTTAGAGAGTTATACTCCTCTATGCATGGCTTGAATGTTTATTTCTATGTATTGATTAGCTTGTAGTTACATTTTGCATGATTAATGGTTTTCCCTACCATGTTTATGTCTGCTATTAAACTAGTTATGCTTGAAATCCTTTGTTGTTCACAAACTTGATTTCCATTTACTCCATTTTTCCCAAAGATCCTTTCTACCTTGAATCAAATCGGCCCTACAACAGCCTTGTATCATCATCTGATAGCTTCCTTGACCTTTTGACCCCATAGCCCAGTTAATCTAACATCTTGTTACCTATCTTATATCTTTGATCAGTTTCATCCCTCACAACCTAAAAACCAAAACCAAAAACTTACTTCATAACTAGCCTAAAATCAAAACACAATAAGCAAACACTTAGATATCCCTTACACATATAGAGAGAGCCCTCTCTGAGTCCAGGAAGGCTAGGTCCTTGGGCTCCAAAGATTGGTTTGATGTTACACTGTCATTTGGTTAGCCAATCAGCCAAATCACGGGACCCTAACATAATGGCGATCACGGTGGGACTCTGAGTTAGTGACAATCTAAGGACACCTTAGAACTCCAGAAGTCCCTTATTTTCAAGAATACCTGCCTATTTAGCCACCTCATCGCCACCCTAACATAATGGCGATCACAGTGGGACTCTGAGTAATAAACAAACTTAGTTTCCCTAATCTTTAGAGACTTTTGATATTACTATCTGATCGACTTATCCCATCGCTCACTAACATAGCGGGAGATGGTGAGACACTGAGTACATGACAGTCTAGCAAACTCTTATAGACTCCTTAGTCCCTCAGATACTTGAACAAGCAACCAGCCCATAAAACCTTTTAGATTAAACTCTTTTTGTTCTCGCCACCCTAGCAAAGTGATGAAACAAGTTTAGAATACTTTAGTAAACCATAGGCTGCACATAAAACTAAAAAAACCCCAAAAACTCCCTTAGATTGGCTTTTCCCTAGTTACCGGTGGTGGACCATAACTATATCCTTACAAAAACAACCAAGTTCCACTTGGCAACTCTACTAGCCTCCAGTAGGCCTAAAAACTCCATAAAAGACCAAAAATATTCATAAACCATACCTTTCTGCTAACTCATCCTTCCAGAAAACTGGAAACTTAGGGTGGAAACTCTTTGATCAGTGACAATCTAAGTATAACTTAGCGATTCGAAATACCTCTCCTAAACATAGAAAGTAAGCAGAAACCTTCTTGCCAAGAGAACCACTAGCTTGTCCATACAGCTTAGAAAACTGTAGAAGCCAAGTGAATCACTCTCCTTTGCAAGTTTCCATCTCAAAGTTTTCTATAAAAAATTTTCCAAAGCATCTTTGATACAGTTGGTGGTGAACCATATTCCTCATAAGAAATCCACCTGGCGACTCCACTAGTCCATCCTTTTTAGTTTTGACCATCCTTCACATCAGTAGAACTTTAGAGATGCCATTCATCTAAAACATTCACTAATACCATCCTCTCTAAACTCTAGACTCGAAATCTGGCTTCACGAAGAATCAACACTAGATCTCATCCAGACCCAAATCCCCCTATCATAGTAGATGACCCAGAGAAGATTCTGTGGCAAGCTTCGAAAACTGACAATCTAGCTACTGATAGATCCATCCGTAAAACAAGATCAGTACCTGAACATCTCACTATCTTACCAGATTCCCCTTTTGACTTAGAGTCATCAAAAACTCTTTTTAGAAGCAAGCTGCATAGTAAGATAAACTTTGACGATCTTGAACCCCTAGATCCACCACAAAGTCCTAGTAGATAAGCCTCACCTTCCACACCTCCTGACTCCCAGCTTCTCCCTCACTTTGGCTCCGTCTATCCCAGATCTGCTCAAAACCAGATCACTAGTCCAAGTACATCTGCCACACCTATCCAAGCCACTACTGTCCAAACCACCTCAGCTCATCTCACAAGTCCTCATCTTGTACATCATCCACTAGCTCCCATCATGGCAGCCTGGTATGCACCTTTGGTGTTGCCACCACCTTTGGCTCCTCTACCAGTTAACTATCAAGACAAAATCCCACATTTTACCGGAGAAGAGACTGCCACAGCTCAACAACATGTAAATAGGATTAGTGATGCCTTTGAATACTTGGAAGTAGAAGACGAGACCATCGGAATGAGAATGTTCGCCCAAAGCCTGGGCGGAGAACCCAAAAAATGGTTTAAAAGCTTAACTCCAAACAGCATTCACAACATCCCAGAACTCTTCCAAGTCTTTTTAAACAAGTGGGAAATCCGAAAGAACCCCATTCAAATCCTGTCAGAATATAACAATCTTAAACGGGAAAATGGGGAAAGTGTCCAGGGATACTGCAATAGGTTCAACAGTGTGTATAATGCCCTTCCACCTCACTTCAAACCCCCACTTGGTTCAGCCTTGGAAAAATTCCCCAAGGGTTTTGACCCAGACATGACTTATCAGCTAAGAGACAAAGACCCCCATACCTTAGAGGAAATGCAACAAGTAGCCATAAGAGCAGAAGCCAACCTAGCAGAAAAAAGGGCTAGGACTAGATCAGAAAGGAAGGTCACATACTAAGATGAGGTATCCACTTCATCTCCTTCCCTAGATCCTAGAATCGATGACTTAGTCAAATCTATGGCCAAAATGTGGGAAAAGATAAGTGAAAAGGCCCCTCTGAAGGACAATCAGCCAGCCCCTCCAAACAGAAACCGTAATCGAAATTTTAGGAGGGAGCCACCTCAAAACAGACCAAGGGAAAATGACCAAAAAATTAGGCCACCATTTAATGAAAATTATGTGGAAGAAGATGATAGGGATGCAAAACCCATTGATGAAAATAATTTGAACCTCATAGGGTCTGATAATGAGAGTGAGGTTTACATCACGGAAGAAGAACAAGCATTCTTCTCTCCAAATCAAGATGAGACCAACTATGAAGATCCCGACGATCCTACCATAGATTTTCAGAATGCCATAATAGAAGCTCACAGGTAGTATGACCTTAGAAGCAAAAAAAATCAGGACAATACCAAGAAAGGTAACTTAGACACTGTTAAAACCCCTGATACCATCCTTAAGAAAGCAGTAAACAGTGACAAATTCACGGTCGGGAAAAATGACCAAAACAAAGTTAGAGTTACCAAAACAAGTCCTGACTCAGATACTCCTAGTACTTCCACAAAAATTCCTGAGGTGACTGTGGCAAACAAAGTCCCGAAACAAGGCCAACAAACTCAGAATATAGAGAAGGTCATGACTGAAAAAGCTGAAACAAAAATGTCCAAACTTCAGCTGCCTTTTAGATTTGAGAGCGAAATTGCCAAAATCAAGATCACCATGCCTCTTACCGAGATCATTACCCAAAGCCCGTATAAATCCCAAGTGTTAAAGGTCCTAAATCTAGGGAGTGATGCAAATACTCTTAATCTAGCTGATGACACTCCTGAAGTGTTGTTTGGTCTGAAAATAGAGGGGAAATTCCAAGAGGGAACCACTCTTCCATTTTACATTAGTCTAAATATCCACGACCAAATCCTTCACAATGCCATGCTAGATTCTGGCGCCTCGCATAATCTTATGCCGAAGGTTGTAATGGAAAGACTAGGCCTGGAAATCACCAAACCATACAAAGACTTGTATTCATTTGATTCAAGTAGAGTCAAATGCCTAGGTTTAATCAAAGACCTTTGTTTTAGTCTGGCCCAAATACCTGCGAAACATCTAATCATGGACATAGTAGTGGCAGATATCCCTCCCAAATACGGGATGCTTCTATCCAGATCTTGGGGAGCCAAACTCTAAGGAAATATTCAATTGGACACGTCTTACGCCACCATTCCTGTGTTTGACCAAACAAGAATACTCTACCGAGAGTCACACATGAAATACATGATTAGTAGTCAAGAGAGGCCAGACAACATTCCAATGTATTCCTTACATTCCGACCTGAACTCTTTTATTCTGCATATTGATGAGGATATGGAGGAAAAGTCAGAAGAAATTGAAACAAACTCAGACTCACCACATCAGTTGCCCCTAGCTCTCTATGATGAACTAGACACTCAAAATTATCATGATCATACACAGCTATGTCTTGAGGAAAGTAAGTATGTTCCTTCTGAAGTGGGATTAGAGCAAGAAGCACAAACCCTTATGTACTATCAAGCAAATTGCTTGAGCTTTAGTCAAACACCAGCAATAACCTTCGGAAACTTTTTCCGAATAAAGGCTTTAGAAGACTTACACATCATAAACCTGTTTGGAACCCAGGAGCAAGGGAGTTTAATGTTTCTGCCATACCTAAAGGATTTACCATCATATAACTCTTCCACTGCAAATGAAACTTTGAATGTAGCCGTAGTAGCTCAAAATCTAGAAAAAATGCCTGATAAACTTCGTATGAGCAAAGATGATAGCTGCAGTCCAAGCATACCTGAGTTACTTAAATTGGCTCATATTCTGTCTTTTCATAAAAAACTTAGAAATGCTAGAATTAGCAATCTCATGCAGAATACCATTTCATACAAGGAAAACAGGGGAAAACACTGTACCACTCCCATTCCTTCAAGAAACAACTTCGACAAGAGAAAATATAACAATCTAAACCAATCTGTAATAATCAGAGACAAAACAGCTGGTCATAGGGTCTGTTTTGATTTTAGGAACACTACTGCATATCCCTATAACAGAAATTTTGTCCTTTCTACCCAAGACCATGATATACCAATAAAAAGTGCTTTTAATCATATGTTTTTGCAAGATGACATTTCAGGATATAGTCAAAGGATTCCCTTGCAAAGAGACAACCTAAAGATTTTTTTCAGTATGCTGGACTGCTCATGAAAGCCATGTTTCCAGTCCTTAATTTCTGCATTTTTGCATACCTTGATGACGTCATTATTTATTTCAAGAATGACCAAGAGTATATGCATTACTTAAGGAAGATGTACAGTAAAGAAAGGAGTGGAAATCAGATATACAAAGAGGTACATCGGAAGATACCGGTTTGTTCAGATATTCTTGCATGAATCCCTATGTCATGTTAGAGAGAGAAAAATTTCCAAATTTCTCTTTTCAGGAGTTGAGTGGGCCGAGAGTGAGAGGAGATCCTTACGAGGATAAGATGCTTAAATTTTGTCATTTCCAAGATTTCTGAGTTTGAAACACTTTCATTCATTGTATATACCACTGTTTGAAAAATACAAAACAGAAAAGTCAAAAACAATAAAAAGTAGAAAAAGAGGGCGGTTGAAAAATAGGAAAAAGGCCCCATGTTCCAAAAAATAGTCCTTCGAAAAGCGCGCAAGTCTAAATGCCGCTACTAGTACTCAAATGTCTTGTTCAGCTATCTAGCCTAATCATATCTGAACATGTTTAAATTTATTTGCTGATAAGTTAGTGAGTGAAAAAGATGGTCAACATTGTGTAAGATTGACTTATCACTAAGAGTAGATTAGGAAAAGATTCTGGTTCCACATGCCTAAAGCAGAACCAAAGAGAGAAGCGAGGGATGAAAAATACATTGTACATCTTCGCCCCGTTTTTCTAGATTTCCTTTTTGCAAAATAATATTTGTATGCAGTTTGTCCTTTCATGCCACAAATACATGACAAATCAGACTGTTTAACCCTGATTTGATCATTTTGAATTTCATGTTTTAGATTAGAGAACAAAATCCTGTCAAACAGTTTAATCTTGACAGTCGATCTAGTTTAGGTAGAGTAATGAAGGAGTTCATCAGTTTAATCTGAAATCTTGGTAGATATAAGTGTAGAATTAGATAGGTTCATTTTGCAAAAAGAAAAAGTATGCATTGTCAAAAGGCTACTAGTTCAAATGTGCCAAAAAGGAGAAAAAATGTTAGGAAAGATAGTGGGGTAGGTAGAAATATCATTGATGCTAATCGTGTTGTCTCTTTTCAGAAGTAACATCAAAGAAGAGTGAAATTTTGCGCCAATGGGTAAGGCATTGGTCTTCATAAGCCAAAGATCTGAAATTCTGGACACCAATCTGGTAGTCCCAGTTTTGGGATCCAGGGGAAAATATCTGTGTATATTTGTTTTATGTTTTATGTTCTCACCATTATATAATTTCTATTTTAAGAATTTGTTTGTAGGTAATTTCTGTGCATGGTTAAAACCTACAACATGCTTCTCAATTTCAATAGCCTCTCTTAGCTTCCTATGGTGGAAGTGAACAACCCTTGCAATTAATTTGGCATCCTCAATGCAGAAATGGTGCTTAGATTTATTTGCATGTTCAGCTAGAGCTAATGAGTGGGAACAATGGTGCCTAATGTATGTTGCATGCTCTTCGATTATTTGGTTATTGGAGTGGCCAGTTTCTCCAATGTTGGGAATCCCATAGGAACATGGGAACAAGTAGACCCCTTTCATTTCTTTAGCGTCTATAGGGTCCTTAACATATCTAAGAGAATTTGTAATTGATATGAAATGTGAGAACTTCTTATTTCTAATACAAAGATGGACTAATTGGAACAAAATGATTTTGATGAATTTATGAGTCTTTTGTGAAAAGGAGGCTTATTTAATTTTACTGTTTAAAATCTTTAACTCTGATAAAACACAGCAAATAAATCACATAATATAACACAGCATATGATAAGGCAGTTCACCCCTCCTGGGCTACATCTGTTGGGTCCAAGGCCCCCAAATGGGCATGTCCTTGCTCTTATTATGCTCAAATTTGTTAATACAGTGATCAGAATGCCTAAACAGGAAAAAAAAGCTGTGAAAATGAGTTCAGAGCACAGAACAAAGTAAATATAGGCTTTTGTTTCACCTCCAAAGGTTAACCACAACCCAATACAACTCAAACACTCCCTAGGCCCTAATGGCTCTCCAAGATTCTCTGCTAAAAAAGTACCTTAAGATGATCTCTGTTGCCTCTTCCACCTACACCATTGGCTCTGGAATGCTCAAATTACCCAAAGTAGACTCTTGGTTCACCTCAAATGGTCAACCACAGCTCGGCACAACCTCAACCCCAAACTGGCCCTAGTGGCTCAAAAAGCTTCTCCGAAGCTAAAAAAGCTGAAGAACTGCTCCAATGGCTCTAAAACCTATCTCAATGGCTTCAAAATACTGATAAGACTCAAAATCAAAAAAAAAAATCGCTCAAAAAGGATTTTCCTAGCAAAAGTTATGCTCAGTACAAGTTTTTGCCCATTCAGGGCTAAAATACCTCCACTAATTATGAAAAACTGTAGTTAGGCCCGCTAAATTAGTGGTCGGCACTATTTTTAGGCTCTCACCATTAATCCCACCAGTTGTTAGGGGTTGTGGTTAGGGGCTCTGCGGATCCATAGGACCGCACCCGTCGGCATTGGTTTGGAGCACTTGGGTTATGTAATGCCATATTAATGTTGAACCATAATATAAAATTGTTTAATAAATAACGACCTGTGATTCCATATGACCGTTGCATAACTTTGTTTGACCGCCAATTGTATTAGCCTCGGGTTCTGGCATTTGGGTTTTGTGGTAAAGGGGTTGGTCCCCAGCTCTTTAACTCCGCTCCCCACGTTACAATGCCACGTGCCTTTAACATTAAACCCATGACTTTATACTTTGATTTTTTAAACCCACGTGATTTACCATACCACGTATTACATTGACATTTTTGCCATATGATATTTCATATGTATCCTTTGAAATTTGGAATTAAACGTTGCCATTTCCTTTGGGTTTTTTTTAATACTAATTCGAATTTATTTAAAATATGTGATATTAATTTGATTTTAAATAAAGTTTTAAATATAATTAAAATATATATATATATGATTTTTTTTTTTAAACCATACAAACATTAATATATATATAATTTAAATTATTAATTAAACTTTAATTAAAATAAAAAATTTCTAACATATAAATTTAAAAATTTCCTTTCAACATTAGAGGTTATTGGGCGATTTGAAAATGCAACAACTTCTTCATATGGTAATGGATTTGAGTGTCGTTCACGGCGCTGGGATCATATTGCCGAGGCCTATCCCGTCGCTCAGGTTCCAACCAACTTTGAGCATTTTTCCAATAGGACATGATCACATGATCACACCTCCAAAATGGGAAGCTTTTGGACCCAAAAAAGCTCTCTGGTTACAAAAAATGAAGATGAGGAGACTGATTCTCCACTCTTCCAACTTTGAACCACTGAAATCTTCCTGACTTCATCAAATTGACCTTCTCATAAAATGATAAATTTTCCCTTGAATTCATTGATCGACTGTTGCTAAAACTGACTGAGTCATGATGCAAATTCTTGAAATTTGCAGAATAGCAACTATAATTTGCAGAAAACAAATTGTTTCAACAATGATCAAACTTCAAAGAAGACTGAAAACAAGATTCACCTTGCCAACTGTTCACATGGAAAATTTTTGCTGAATGAACCATGCACTTGTGCCGAATCCCAACCAAGTTTTCTCGCCATGAAAATCTGCCATTCTGAAACCAACATTGACCCATGTTGAACTGTGTGCCCTCTTTGCTTGCATGCCTTTCCATCTCATGGACTCTTGCACTGCTTTGCATTGACACTTTTTCCTCTATACCGATTGACACCAGAGGTACCTTGTGCAACATAATGTCATCTTCTTTCAAAGATGAACTGTTATCAGACTGAGACATATCATTAACAATATCATGAAAAGGTAAATGTACAAAATCTTGTCGTTTCAACATCAACAAAGTTAGATTTTGGCTTGCATCAACTAGCCTTTTCAATTGACCTGCATGGACTAAAGAAGATTCTAGCTTCTTCTTATGTGCTCTCACAATATACTCTTTTCCATCCTTGAACAAGTGATACTTATTCTCATGGCGATAGAAGATTGCCTTTCTTTCATATAAATATGGACTACCCAACACAACACCTGTTATGTCAAGCGATACTACATCCAGTTCAACCCAATCAACATAATGAGCTGTTATGGCGAAGCGCAAGATGCACTTCTTTGAGACTTGTAAGTTTTCATCCTTGCATATCCACCCAAGTGGATAAGGCTTTGGATGAGGAATTGTCTCAAGTTTCAACTGTTTGACCAAGTCTTCTTAAATGAGATTAGCTTGAGACCCACTATCAAAAAGTGTGTCTATCTTTGTGTGGTTTGAGATTATCCTCACATGAAATAGCTCTATCCTCCTCTTTTCATCTTGAGTTTCTTTGTGACAATTTAATGAGCTAGAACTGGGATTTGATTCTTGTACAACCTCTTTCCCTTTGATGTTTTTTAATACCATGGCAATACTTTTTGTCTTATCACCTAATTCTGACCCTAAGTCCTATTCAACAATTGCTACAGTTTTCCTCTTTTCTTTGGTCTTGTCTTTGTTTTTATATTTCTCTGGTTTCAGCTCATGATGAAGCTTCCAACAATGATCTTCATCATGGCTTGTCTTTGAACAGTTCTTGCAAAAGAATTTACCTTTTTCCTTTCTAGAAAATGCAAACCTTTTTCTTCCTTTGCTTTTAAAATCACTATCCTCATTCAAGGCATCAAAAGTGTTTTTCCCTCTAGCCTCTAAATACGTAGCTTGTACACAAACTTCGTCTAGACTAGTAGGATTAAACATAAGAATAGTGTGTTGAAGGTATTTGTGCAAACCACCTATGTACTTTAACAAAGTATCTTGGCTTTGTAAATCTACCCCAAGTAAGAGTGCTCTTCTTCTAAATTCTTGGGTATAGTCTTGCACATTCTATCCCTTAAGCTGTCTAAAATTTTTCCAATTCATTATAGCCTTTTGAAGGTGAGCAAGAGGATAAAATTTCTTCTTGATTGCAGTAATAAACTCAGTCCATGACAAAGAAATATTACCATGTTCCTTGATTTCCTCCCTGGTCTTGGCTTCCCACCAAACCAATGCTGCTCCATCCATCCTTATTGACGCTAATTGTATTTTGGTGTCATCATCATGCAGATTTTGAATCCTCAAATAGACTTCCAGTTGTCTGATCCAATCATCTAATTTCTCTGCATTAACATTACCATTAAACATTGACAATTCAAATTTGACATGAGCTTTAACAAAGAATTTTTATCAGTTGCTTTTTACTTATGTCACTGATTTACTGAAATTGAAGAGGATGATGTTGAGGAAGAGGATGACGATGGAGATGGTGGATCACCATTTCCTCCATTCCCTTTCTTTGACTTATCATTGTCCTTCTTTCCTCCTAAAGAATATCCTCCTTCTCTTTGGTTTTTAGATCCTTCTCCAGCGATCCTATCATTTCTTTCTTGATAGAGGATCCTTACCATTTCATTCATATCCAAGAAAATTTTTCGAAAAACTCTTTCTTCTTCCTTGGGATCCATTTCTTCATGAGCTTCACCTTCTCTTGAAGACATGCTTGTAGTTGCTTCTAGGGCTCTTGGAGGTGGTTCTCTGACCCTTCTTGGTTATGGATTAGTTTTTGCACTAACCAAGTTTCCTTCACCTCTCTTGAGTTTCAACCTAGTAAGCATCAAAACTTGCAAACAAATGACTTAATCTTTGCACACAACAAATGTTAAGTAAATACTCTAGCTCAAAACCATAAGCTCAACTTGGCTCTGATACCAATCTAATCTGAAATGTGAGAACTTCTTATTTCTAATACAGATATGGACTGTAGGGGCATTTACAGGATATGTCACCTTTGTTGAAAATGCAACAAGATGATGGAGCCTAGTGAAATGAATTTGCCTTCACTAGGTGGGCCCGCAGGCTATTTTTGGCGCAAAGTCTATTTTTAGACATATGGATCATGTACTGGGAGTTGCAGTTTGCTATTCTTGGATGATTGGTCATGTTGGTAAAAATAGATGGACCTCTATTTTTAGACATTCTGGTGGTTTCTATTTTTAGACTGCTGAGCTAAAAATAGAACAGTCAAATATTATTTACCCTTAATAATATTTGGACTATAAACTTCAGTTTACTCTCTTGGCGCACTTCAGTTTGAGCTACGGATGTGGCACATGCAGCTGCCAGAAGGAAATACGCTTTTCCTATGGGTTAGGTGAGCTATTGCATGATGGACTTCAGTTAGAACTCAAGAGATTGAGTTTGGTGGAGTTGATTGAGGAGTTGATGGAGATTGTGTTCCGGTTAACTAGTTGAACTAGTTGTATTTAGTTTAACTAGCTAATACACTAGAGATGAGTTGGGTGAATTAAATATTATTTAATTCACTAATTATTAACTCATTATTCAACTAAATAACACATCAGTTAACTCAGTGCATGGACAGTTCAGTGGAGACAAGTGAAAGAGGTAGATGAAAGGGTGAGATTGCTATCAGTTGTGACATTAGTTGTGCATGAGATTTGCACCACACTTGGAGGAGATTGCCAATGAGGATTGTGCAGATCAAGCCAAGGAGATTCGAACTTGGATCTCTCATTACACCAACTTGGATTGCGCAATAGAGGCAGGCAAATAGCGGAGGAGTTTTGAACCCATGACTTGTTCAAAACTGAGCTAGTTTGTGTGTAGTTTTATGAGATAGTACTGAGTACTTGTGAGGAGTATTGTGCTATGTATTGCTGCATGTTCTCTTCCATATAATATACAAAATAGCTGAGGGGTTTTCAGCTATAAGCTTTCCCCATACATACTGTGTTATATGTGTGTGATGAATTGATGTTATGTCGCTTCTTTTATTTCCGCATGCAACAATTAATTGTAGAAGAGATTATGTGTTATGCATACAATTCGAATTGATGTGTGACCAGGTTAATCTCGGTGGATAAATATTTATTATTCAACAAATTTCTACATGGTATCGGAGCGATATTAATCGTCGAAGATCTATTACGGTGATTGCAATTTATTTCCTCGGACAGAGCCTGCATACGGGCCAGGTAGCCTCCGGAATTCATCTTTCTATGAAAGTAAAAGGTCTGGTAAATGCCCATGCAGTCAATCTCTGATTTGGAAATAATTTGTTCTCAAGTGTAGATCGGAAGCGGTTGAGTTATCAGCTGGTGGTGAAATTCGAATTTGCAGATTTGTGTTCTTGGTGCCGAGGCGAAAATGTCTTTCAACGGATTGTGACTAGAATATGCCTTGGAAGGCAGTTCGAATTATGTTGCATGGAAAGACCGCATGGAGGTTGTATTAGATGATAATGGGTTGTTGGAATTCGTGGAGAAAGATATTCCAAAGCCTACTTCTACTGATGCTGCTGTTGTCGAAGCATGGCAAAAGAAACAAGCAAAATGTCGAAGGATCCTGTTGGAGGGCGTAAAGGATCACATTGTGTCCAGCCTACATGGGAAGGCTTCTCCATATTTGATGTGGAAAGCCTTGACGGATCTATACCAAAGCAAGAGCGACCAGAGGAAGTTGGCGCTCAAGGATAAACTCAGGAACATCAAGTGTGAGAAGGGAGAAAGTATGCCCAAGTACCTCACGAGGTTCACCCAATGCAGGGATGAGCTGGGAAGTGTGGGGGTGACGGTGGATGATGAGGACTTGGTGATCTTGGCTCTCCTAGGACTTCCGAAAAGTTGGCATGCATATCAAGATAGTGTCAATGGTCGGGATAAATTGCCAGGATGGGAAAGACTGTGGTCTGATCTTGTGCAAGAGGAGATTCGGCGGAGCACTAGGGACGGATCTTCATCAAAGGGAGCTGATGAAGAACACTGCGCTTTGGCTGCCAAAGCAAAGAAGGGGAAGAGCAAGAAAACTTCTCATTCCGGTGCTAAGGGCAAGAAGCAAGACATGTCTAAGGTGAAGTGTTTTCACTGTCACATGCATGGACATTATGCCACAAATTGTCCGCAGAAGAAGAAAAACAAGCAATCTGCTAGATCCGGAGATGGAGAGGCCTTGGCCTCGCAGTTTGAGTTAGATTTTTCGTTGATCGCATGCTTGGTATCAAGTGTGATGGGATCAGTGTGGTTCTTGGACAGTGGTGTGTCATTTCACATGACAAGAGATCGAGATTTGTTTTCTGATCTGGAAGACAAAGATCTGGGCATGCACATCGAGATGGGCGATGATGGTAGATACAGTGCGACCGGTATCGGTACCATATCCTTTCAGAGGGAGTCTGGTAAACCCTTCGTATTGAAGGATGTGATGCATGTGCCCAGATTGAAGAAAAATTTGATCTCTGTGGCGATGTTGGAAGACAAGGGGTATGATGTGGTCTTCAGCGAAGGAAAGGCTTTCCTGCGCAGTAAGACTACTGGAGAGACCCGGAAGATAGGGGTTCGAGTCAAGAACCTTTATCAGTTGCATGTAGATGGCTGCGCAACAATGGCATGCAAGGCGGGAGAAGTGGTGAGCCGGGATGATGAGGGCGAACTGTGGCACCGGAGATTGGGCCACCTTCACCATGGAGCTTTGAAGATACTGCAGCAGATTTCTACTGGGCTTCCTAAAGGCACCCTTGCGCAGTCAGATCAGTGCAAGGGGTGTACTTTGGGGAAGTTTGTGAAAGCCACCTTTCACGAGAAGGATAGTCGCGCCACGACGATCCTTGAGAGAGTTCACACAGACGTGTGTGGTCCTTTCTCAATAGCTTCGACAACAAAGCACAAGTACTACCTGAAATTTGTTGATGATTTCTCTCGAAAGTGTTGGATCTTCTTCATGCAGAAGAAGAGCGATACATACTCAAAGTTCTGTGAGTTCAAAGCACTGGTCGAGAACGAATCGGGGAAGAAAGTGAAGGCTCTTAGGAGCGACAATGGTGGCGAATTCATCTCTGGCGAGTTCAAAGACTTCTGCAGCGCAGAAGGGATTCGAAGAGAGCTCATATCTCCCCGTAACCCACAGCAGAATGGGGTTGCTGAGCGGAAGAACAGAACTATTGTGGGTGCTGCACGGGCGATGTTGCATGATCAGGGCCTACCCCTTCATTTGTGGGCTGAGGCATGCAATACAGCAGTATATGTGAAGAACCGTTGTCCTCGCAAGATTCTTGGCATGAGTACACCGGAGGAGGCTTATTCTGGCAGGAGGCCTGATATTTCCCATATGAGGATTTTTGGTTCACCTGTGTATGTGCATGTCACAAGGACGACAAAAAGAAGCTGGAGCCGACCGCAGAGGTTGGAATATTTTTGGGGTACACTGATACACCCCACAACTACCGAGTGTATTTTTCGGACAGTCGCAAGACTGTTGTGCGACGGGATATCAAATTTCAGGAGGAGAAAGCCATGCAGTGTTCGCTTGAGAGGGAGCCACACTTGCATGCAGATGAGGAGCTGTTAGCTCCTAAGGATGAGTCTCAGGATGTGGATCAGCCACAAGATGAGATTCATGGAGTGGAAGAGACCACTCATGCAGCGCCAACCATCAGAGGGCACAAGCGCACTACAGAAGCTGAGTGACTGGCTCAAGATGCAGAGAAGGTTGTAGGACCACCTACAGCACAGCGCAGAGAGAGACAGTCACCGGATCGGTACACTGGATACATGGCTCTTATGAGCAAATGTGTCGTGACGGAGCCATCCTCTTTCGAGGAAGCTGTGGAGGAGCCCGCATGGGTAGATGCCATGATCGAAGAGTATGATTCGATCGTCAGAAACAGTGCATGGGAGATTGTCCCAAGACCGGAGGGGAAATCAGTGGTAGGCTCGAGATGGGTCTACAAAGTGAAGCAGGCGGTTGACGGGAGTGTGGAAAAGTATAAGGCAAGATTTGTTGCCCGAGGCTTTTCTCAGATAGAGGGGATCGATTATGAGGAGACCTTTGCACCTGTCGCAAGGTACTCTTCCATATGGTCGATTCTTGCTCTCTCAGTTCAGATGGGGTGGCACATCCATCAGATGGATGTGAAGACTGCGTTCCTCAATGGAGTCATTGACGAGGAGGTGTACATAGAGCAGCCCGAAGGTTTCGAGATCTTTAGCAGTGAGTCACATGTGTGCCAACTCAAGAGAGCACTATACGGGCTGAAGCAAGCACCTCGTGCTTGGTACACATGGATAGACAGTTATTTCACCGAGCTTGGATTCTCCAAGAGTGAGGCGGATCCTAACCTGTACCAGATTGTGGTGGAGGGGAAGCTGCTGATCATCGTACTGTATGTAGATGATCTGATTTTGACGGGTGATGAGCTGTTGATACTTTCATGCAAGGAGGATCTTGCACGAGAGTTTGAGATGAAGGACTTGGGCCTCCTTCATTATTTCCTAGGATTGGAGATATGGCAGTGCAGTGGAGGACTGTTTGTTTCTCAGAGCAAGTATGCTCAGGAGATTCTGGAGAGGTTCAACATGCATGGCTGCAAGCCTGTTGATACTCCTCTTCCTGGAGGTTAGAGGAAGGAGGATGCTACTTCAGCGGAGGTAGTGGATGCCACTATCTATCGACAGTTGATGGGGTCGCTTATGTATCTGGTCAATACACGACCCGATATATGCTATGCTGTTAACCAGCTTTCGCAAGCTATGGTTAAGCCTACCAAGCTCTACTGGAAGGCAGGCAAGCATGTATTGTGTTATCTCAGTGGCACATCGAGATATGGTCTGTGGTAAAGACAGGAGGATGGAGTGAAGCTTTGTGGCTTCACAAATGCAGATTGGGCAGGGAGCCCAACGGACCGGAAGAACACATCTGGAGGGATCTTCAGTATCGAGTCGACAGCAGTTTCCTGGTACAGTAGGAAGCAGAGATCCGTGGCACTCAGTTCAGCAGAGGCCGAGTACATGGCAGCGAGTTTGGCTGCATGTGAGGTGATCTGGATGAGGAAGATCCTAGTCGGGTTGTTCGGGGTACATTTGGAGCCTACTGTGATTTATTGTGATAACCAGAGCTGTATCAAGCTCTCGGTTAATCCAGTATTTCATGATAGATCCAAACACATCGACATCAGGTACCATCATATCAGAGACTGTGTTCAACGGAGGATCATGATGCTTTCATATATTCCCACGGAGGATCAGGATGCTGACATCTTGACGAAGGCGCTCACTAGAAGCAAATTCGAGTTCCACATAGGCAGGATAGGGGTTGCAGATAATCCATATCTTGTTGAGAGGGAGTGTTGAAAATGCAACAAGATGATGGAGCCTAGTGAAATGAAGTCGCCTTCACTAGGTGGGCCCGCAGGCTATTTTTGGCGCAAAGTCTATTTTTAGACTATGTCTATTTTTAGACATATGGATCATGTACTGGGAGTTGCAGTATGCTATTCTTGGAGGATTAGTCATGTTGGTAAAAATAGATGGACCTCTATTTTTAGACATTCTGGTGGTTTCTATTTTTAGACTTCTGAGCTAAAAATAGAACAGTCAAATATTATTTACCCTTAATAATATTTGGACTATAAACTTCAGTTTACTCTCTTGGCGCACTTCAGTTTGAGCTACGGATGTGGCACATGCAGCTGCCAGAAGGAAATACGCTTTTCCTATGGGTTAGTTGAGCTATTGCATGATGGACTTCAGTTAGAACTCAAGAGATTGAGTTTGGTGGAGTTGATTGAGGAGTTGATGGAGATTGTGTTCCGGTTAACTAGTTGAACTAGTTGTATTTAGTTTAACTAGCTAATACACTAGAGATGAGTTGGGTGAATTAAATATTATTTAATTCACTAATTATTAACTCATTATTCAACTAAAGAACACATCAGTTAACTCAGTGCATGGACAGTTCAGTGGAGACAAGTGAAAGAGGTAGATGAAAGGGTGAGATTGCTATCAGTTGTGACATTAGTTGTGCATGAGATTTGCACCACACTTGGAGGAGATTGCCAATGAGGATTGTGCAGATCAAGCCCAGGAGATTCGAACTTGGATCTCTCATTACACCAACTTGGATTGCGCAATAGAGGCAGGCAAATAGCGGAGGAGTTTTGAACCCATGACTTGTTCAAAACTGAGCTAGTTTGTGTGTAGCTTTATGAGATAGTACTGAGTACTTGTGAGGAGTATTGTGCTATGTATTGCTGCATGTTCTCTTCCATATAATATACAAAATAGCTGAGGGGTTTTCAGCTATAAGCTTTCCCCATACATACTGTGTTATATGTGTGTGATGAATTGATGTTCTGTCGCTTCTTTTATTTCCACATGCGACGATTAATTGTAGAAGAGATTATGTGTTATGCATGCAATTCGAATTGATGTGTGACCAGGTTAATCTCGGTGGATAAATCTTTATTATTCAACAAATTTCTACAACCTTTAAAGAAAGGATGAGATCCCAAAGCTTGCTGGCCCTTTACAGACTCTGCCTAAAGAAATAATAGAAGTAATCACTAATGATCTGATAATGAAACTACTTGTCGCTGGTGCAAGGTATCCATTATCCATAAACTTATGTGTAAAAACTGTTTAATGTGTTTTGCAATTGGAACAAAATGCTTTTGATGAATTTATGAGTATTTTGTGTAAAGGAGGCTTATTTCATTTTACTGTTTAACATATTTAACTCTGATGAAACATAGCAAATAAATCACATAATATAACACAACATATGATAAGGCAGTTAACCCCTCCTGGGCTACATCTGCCAGGTCCAAGGCCCCCAAATGGGCATGTCCTTGCTCTTATTATGCACAAATTTGTTAATATAGTGATCAGAACGCCTAAACAAGCAAAAAAAGTTGTGAAAATGAGTTCAGAGCACATAAAACAGTAAATATAGGCTTTTTTTTCACCTCCAAAGGTTAACCACAGCCCAATACAACTCAAACACTCCCTAGGCCCTCATGGCTCTCCAAGCTTCTCTGCTGAAAAAGTACTTGAAGATGATCTCTGTTGCCTCTGCCACCTACACCATTGGCTCTGAAATGCTCAAATTATCCAAAGTAGACTCTTAGTTCACCTCAAATGGTCAACCACAACTCAGCACAACCTCAACCCCAAAGTGGCCCTAGTGGCTCAAAAAGCTTCTCCGAAGCTAAACAAGCTAAAGAACTACCCCAATGGCTCTGAAACCTGTCTCAATGGCTTCAATATGCTAAGAAGACCCAAAATAAATAAAAAATTCTCTCAGAAAGGAATTTCCTGGCAAAGGTTATGCTCAGTACAAGTTTTTGCCCATTCAAGCTTAGAATACCTCCACTAATTGTGGAAGACTACAGTTAGGCCCGCTAAATTAGTGGTCGGCGCTATTTTTAGGCTCGCCGCCATTAATCCTGCCAGTTGTTCGGGGCTGTGGTTAGGGGCTTTGCGGATCCATAGGACCGCACCCGTCGGCATTGGTTTGGAGCACTTGGGTTATGTAATGCCATATTAATGTTGAACCATAATATAAAACTGTTTAATAAATAACGACCCATGATTCCATACGACCGCTGCATAACGTTGTTTGACCACCGATTGTATTAGCCTCGGGTTCTAGCGTTTGGGTTTTGTGGTAAAGGGGCTGGTCCCCAGCGCTTTAACTCCGCTCCCCACGTTACAAGGCCACGTGCCTTTAACATTAAACCCATGACTTTATATTTTGATTTTTTAAAACCACGGTGATTTACCACACCACGTATTACATTGACATTTTTTGCCATATGATATCCTTTGAAATCTGGAATTAAACGTTGCCATTTCCTTTGGATTTTTTTTAATACTAATTTGAATTTATTTAAAATATGTGATATTAATTTTATTTTAAATAAAGTTTTAAATATAATAAAAAATATATATGTATAATAATATATTATATGATTTTTTTTAAAAACCATACAGACATTAATATATATATATATATATATATATATATATATATATATATATACTTTAAATTATTAATTAAACTTTAATTAAAATAAAAAATTTCTAACACATAAATTTAAAAATTTCTTTTCAACATTAGAGGTTATTGAGCGATTTCAAAATGCAACAACTTCTTCATACGGTAACGGATTTGAGTGCCATTCGCTGCACCGAGATCGTATCACGGAGGCCTATCTCGCCGCTCAGGTTCCAACCAATTTTTAGCAAATAAAATTTTGAGTATTTTTCCAATAGGACATGATCACCTGATCAGTAATGGTATTAAGGGGTTTGAATGAAGGAGAAACTCTATTCCTTTTAAGGATATTGGCCATCATGTCAGTGGTCCGTTGGATAAATCTTAACCCTTGATTCTTTACAGTCTCTTTGAAAATCCTAGAGGCCCTTAGTTTTGTTATAGCCATTATTTTAAAAACATTTAGAAGATTAGATTTTCCTCCTCTAGGTGATTCTCATAAGAAATTGTCAAAGCACGAGTGGCAAGATTGCTAAGAACCTAGAATTTTTAAAGAATGGAAGGATATTAGGCTAGACCTAGAGGATTTTTTAGTAAGCTTTTAATTTGTTTCCCTTTATCCCAAAATCCCTATTCAAGAGGCCATTAATGTCATAAATCAGATCACTGACAATGACATTGCCAAATTGGTTGGCCTCTGCCTCACCTCTACTTTCTTCAGTTTCTAAGGCAAGTTTTATGAACAAACCTGTGGGGTAGCGATGGGTTATCCTCTTTCCCCTATATTTGCTAACTTATTCATCGTAAATTTTGAGACTAAGCTTTTAGCCTCTCTCCATTTTTCCCTAAAAATGGAGGAGGTTTGTTGATGATACTTGTGTCATCTGGCCCCATGGTCACGAGAAATTGGATTTTTTTCTTAACCATGTTAATTCCCAATCAGACTCCATCAAATTCACGATGGAGGTTGATGTAAATGCGTTTCTTCCTTTCCTTGACATCCTTCTCTCTAGAATGAATGATGTTTTCGTTTCTCACCAAGTTTTTCGCAAAAAAAATTACATGAACTATATCTTCATTCCAATTATCATCATTTTCCAGCGTAAAAAATTAGGGTTCATATCACTTTTTCCACCCGTTCTTTCGTAATTTCTTATGAGAACCACTTAGAGGAGGAAAAATCTCATCTTTTAAATGGTTTTAAAAATAATGGCTATAGAAAAACTCAGGGCCTCAAGGCTTTTCAAAGAGCTCGTAAATAATCAAGGGTTAAGGCTTCTCATGATGACCTATGTCTAAGGTGCAGCTCCCGTTTATCCAAGGAACCACTGATAGGATTGCCCATATTATTAAAAGAGTAGATTTTATGCTTCATTCAAACCCCTTAATACCATTAGAAATTCTCTTAGATTTGTTAAGGACCCTATAGACCCTAAAGACATGAAAGGGTTCTACTTGATCTCATGTCTTGTGGGATTCCCTACATTGGAGAAATTCGTCTCTCCATTTACCAAAAGAATCCAATAGCATGTAGGAAACATTAGGCACAAGTGTTCCCACTCATAAACTATAGTTGAAGATGTAGAGAAATCTAAGCATGATGTCTACCTTGAGGATGCTATAGTCATTGCAAGGGTTTATCACTTCCACCATAGGAAGCTAAGAGAGGTTATTGAGATTGAGAAGCATGCAATCAATCTCAACAGGGATAATGGTTGGAAATTAAGTAGGAGTTTCATTTTGACACTCTCTTCTTGATCCTTGTAGAAAATCTCTAACACAACTATAATACATGTAGAAATTATATCATTGGACTCAATCTGATCATGTAATGTACTAAAACAAGATATTGAATCCTTCTACAATATTTGTGGAATATAAATCACGATCGCTCAATCACATGCAAGTAAGAGAAAGAAGTAAATCAATACAAAACACCAGATATTCCTGGGGAAAGCAACTCCTCAAAACCCCTACATATTTATTGAATAATCAACCAAGGAATCATGAAGCAATACAATGTATTTGTGATCACCAAAACCTCATACACTCTACCAATTGCTTCAAACTGATTTAGGAAAAACTGGACAAACACGTAACCAATTATCAGCCTACCCTCAACCTACTCTGCTTATGCAATCCCTAGAGAATTAAATCCCTATTAAATAGGAAATTCAGCCTTCCTTGATTTCGAAATTCATCATGGGCTTCCTGTGGTCATATAACTGCATCTGGGTAGTTTGCTAAAAATACAACTGATAGTTTACTTGCCTTGAACCTTTGTTTCAACTGGGTCTCCACCAGAATTAACATGCATGCAACTATAAATAGTGAATCATCAGTTACTTGGTAGATCACTACTGGTGAATTAAATCTATTTTAATTCAATTGATCTGCGACTAGCTCATCAAATAGTTAGAACTACTTAAAATGATTTTAACTAAATTAGTGTGAGTTAACTAATCCCACGCACACAACACTAGTGCTACAACTGCAACTGGACCCTGTTAATAACATAATCACTCTTCATGTCTATCCTTCAACCCTCAAGTCGAAATTCTTGAGCTAACTAAGTCTATCACACTTAGTTAACTAATTTATTTAAAGATTACAATTAGTTTTCCAATTTATTTAAAAATTGGTTTCACACTAATGTGTCGCTAGGATCCATCACTGTGTGACCTATGATCCCACACCAGTGTGTGTGTTGTTTCTGGATGCCAATTTCACTGTTTCTTATTGCAAATTTCAACAACCCCCCCTGCCGTTCCTTTAATTATTTATTTTATTTTAATTCAATTTAATGCCAAGCTTATTTTATTGATTTTTCTTATTCTATATACTTAATGTCTTAATATAATTAAGAAGAAGAAAAAAATTGATTAATCAATTTATTAATAAGAACATCAAACTTATTATAATGGATACTTTATACAATTTAACCCCTTATGATATTATTGACTTTATTTAATGAATTTGTATAATATTATAATGAATTTAATTTAATTAATTTATATATATAAATAACAACTAATTTACAATAGTTAGTTTATAACTAAATATTATCTTAATTAATTCAATAACCAATTTCTAATGGATAATTCTAGATCGTCATGCATCTTTGCTATTTATTCTTTAGGATTGATTGATTTTTTCACCTTCGTCCTGAGGATGAACCACATTAGTTGGTTTGAAACGTTGACCAAATCCTAATGATGTGATTATTTCGAAAGACATTCTCATTTGTAATATGGATCAGAAAAATATAAGATAGAACACTAAAGTTATTTAAATATCTAGTGCAATGACAACAAATAAAACACATTAAGATTCACATGCAAGGCATCTGAGAATCGGTACATGATGGGGTCATTGACTTGAAATATTGTCCCACTTATGGACAGGCTATCGACATCTTCTCAAAGACTTTCATTGAGTAGAAGTTTTACTTTCATCTAAACCGCCTTGGGGGTGAAGAGATGTTGGCACAAGTTTTTGACCTTTGTCAACAAAGGGGATGTGACCTGGACCAAGGCTCTTTAGATATCCCAAGCCATTTGGAATGGTCAATTCCAACGGGTTTAAGGGTTCCATTGGCCTTTGGATCTTTTCCACTTGCGAGGAAAGAACTGAGGAAATACTAAAGTTATATAATTTTTATATGTACATGAAACCTAGATTACTATGTTATATTAATGTGCCTAATTTACCATTACCTAATATAATATTATGTAAAGAAAATAAACTAGAAACTGATGTAATTCATGAAGATGATGAAAATGAATGATATTTACTTTGTACAATGTTGGATGTTTAATATGCGAACTAAACAATAGATCTAAATTATAAATGCAATTATAATTTAGAATATCAATTATTCTTAATGTGATATATTAAAAGATGGAAAACTAAAATAATGCAAGTCTCCAATCTTTTTAACAAACACAAAGTAATCTAGAGTCGTTTTCAAATTTCACATCAAAAAAATATTAAATGTAGATAACTAAAGAACTTCCTAATTTCTATTTTTGGCCGAAGCATGAAGATAGATAACCATAGCAATCCCTATTAGAGAAATAATCTTTTAACCCTTCATTCACGAAATAGTTGAAAACAAATGACAAAGTCCATAATATCACACAAATTGTTATAGCAAATGTATTAGTTCAATTCATGTGAAAACACCATCGTCAAATAATCTAAGCTCCTGGAAATAGTTCATAGAAACTATGACTTGAGCAATGTACAGGTCATAATCATACTTAAGACACAAGTCGTCATTGAAGGATTAAGAAGACCAAATGTAAGTATATGAAAAGAGCTAACACTCGGTGAAAGGAAAATGCTAGAAGATCATTGCTTGTTCATGAATCAAAGGAAAATGCTAGAAGATCATTACTTGTTCATGAATCAAAGTCATAGAAAAGTAGTGCCATCCCTTCAAGACTTTCCAAAGCTAAGTTATAAATACTCTAGAAAATGAATCTTAAAGCAACCGTGGAAATAAAATAACATATATGTAATCATTAATCAATTGAAATTAGTTCAAATCCAAAAACGCTTACAATGTATGCAAATTAAAATCAGTTCTACAATCACAATTAAAATTCTATAACATTTTCCCTCCTTTCTCCTATAGCCTTCCTTCATCCATGTGGGTGCACCCCCCACTACTATCGGAACCGATGGCCCCTATTCTTCAACATTACAAGGCCCCATTAAATAATACACATCTAACCAAATTGAATCCTAGTCTTAGAAAAATATCTCATCGACTTTGATAAAGAACTTCATAAATAAAATTTGGGATTTTGGTGATCCGAATTGAATTCCTCAACTACAACAAAATCGTTGTTCTTTTGTACTTTAAATCCTTTATTTTTGATATGATCTATCACACATTTTTTTTCAGAGGAAAAAAAACGCTGATATATTAATATATGTCAGTACATATTACATCAATTTCGTTCTCAGTTGTGCTACAACGAGAAACATCATGACAACAAAGCCAGAAAACATACCAGATCACATTCTAAGTAAGAAAGAGGATCACAGTAGCTTGACCTAGCTAATTTCAGAGTGCATAAACCACTCATTACATATATGTCTGCAGAGTGGGAGTAGTCTCCACCATGTGAACCCCAAATGCAGGTGCCGTAGCACAAGCCCACATCAACAGCAACAGAGCAAATCCAACAACATCGCCCACAAAAAAAGCCCCTATAAAAAAGGGGCAGCACCTGCAATCAAAACCCCAGCAAAGGGGTCGCAGCAGCGGCCAAACCCATAGCACCAAACCGTGGACGGTCGCAGCCCACAGCACTTTGCGCCATCAATATATTGCCAAAAAACCCCAAAAAAGAACGAAACCGCTAATCGGCCGCCTCATGAGGTAGCCCACCGCCCCATATCGTCTTCCACAGAATGGATGACCTAAGGGAGCCAGCGAAAGAGGCCGCAGAAAATGAAGAGGGGCCACAGAGTCGAGCGGCCGCCGGATCCCGCGCAAAGAAAACCCCATCCGCCCCACAAAACCCTATCTGCTGCTCCCAAAAACTGAGATGGCACCCTTCAAGTCCACCGAGACATACACGCAGTGTGGGAAGGCTACGTAGAGGCCGCCGAAGATGAAGAGGGGGCCACAGCGGCGAGGCGGCCGCCGGACCCTGCGCAGAGAAAAACCTATCCGCCCCTCAAACCCTAGCGCGCAGTTGCTTCTCGTTCGTGAGTCCAGGTGCCCCACGACTTGCACAGGTGCCCCTCAACCGGTTCAAAAAAAATCAAAACTTTAGTTTCTAATTGTGTGGGAAGGAATTTCTTGAAGCCTCGGAAAGTTTAAAATGCATCTTGTTCATTCACACATGTCCTATTTAGTTAAACAAGCCTCAAATTTGATAACAAGAATCGATTTCTTGAATCCACATACAATACAACAACCTAAAGCTAAATCCCATTATGATATAATGAAATTTGCGCAGAATTTTATTATATATAGGAATGCACGGCCATTTTAAGTGTTTTCAAATTCGAAGTGGTAGTCATATTCTACGTGGCAGAAAAATAGTTGTCAACTAGAGTTACAACTAAAAGAAGACCACGATAATGTATCTGAAATTAGGGAATCCCAGCTTATAATTTCGGTTTTTTAAATCAATACGTACGAATAGCCAGACACGTGGATGGTGTTTGGTGGTGTTTCTAGGTTGATGTACCTAACAAGGAAACTTCGTTTCACTCGATTGATGTGGAAAATGTAATCGAAAGGATATAGAGAGCCAGTGAAAATGGGTGTCATTTGGCATTGCATTTATACTCACGTTTTATTCGATATGCATTCATAATGAAAATAAAATATAAAAATGTTGGAGTAATCATTGCATTTTTATGGAATCCATAATTTTTATTTTAGGGATTTTAGTTATGGGTTTGGTGTAATGACAAATCTCTTCAAAAAACATTTTATATCTGTGCTAAATCATATATGGTGTAGAGAAAATTTTAGGCATGATGGAAACCTCTTTATTGTATTAGAGCCTCGACCAAGTTTCGATTCCCTTGATCTGTGTTTGAGGGAGGTGTTGATTCCTGTCAATGGAATCTGTAATTCCCACCCTAAGGATCCTAGTTACCGGTTTGGAATGGTGTCACAACAAACCTCTTAAAAAAAACATTTTACATTTGTGCTAAATCATATATGGTATAGGGAAAATTTTAAGGATGGAAAATTATCTTGAAGTTTAAAAACATTGGCAAATTTGACTAGTCTCTAAGATGCAAACTCTGAAATGTTTATTTATGTATTTTTAAAATTATTCAAATTTATAATGATTTTAAAAATATTCTATATAATGTTGGTGATTTTTAAGATAAAATAATTTTATATAGTAAAACTTGAGCAATCATTTTTATAAGAAAATGATTTTTTTTTTTTTTTTAAATCAAAAAAATTAACCCATCTATCAATATTAATCCCTTGTAATCCCTTGTAGGAAACAATAATCTTCAAAAACCTCATCCATAATATCTTGTCTAAGTGATTATGCACTTTTGAATTTAATCTGTTATTTAAGTTTCAAAATCCTTAAAGATTATACACATCAAAACATGGCTTAACGTTGGTCTATCTTAAGTGACTTAGGTTTCCATTTCCCCTTTTGTAATTTTTTTTTTTGCTTTATTCATTAGTCATTGCGTTGCCGTGGTGTGTAACTTGTTACTTATCTGGATTTTAGTTACAGTCCCTTTTTCGTTTCTATAAATATAAATATAAATATATATACAACATCCGTCCATTTGATTCTTTGTTTTGACTTTTTGTTTTTTAATTGTATTTTATGACACGTGTTATAGACACATGGTTTTTATTATATTAATTTTAATATATACTTGATTCTTCACCATGTTTTAAATATATGTATACCGTGAGTTTACTTTAATGTTTTAATGTTTTAAGTTCGTATACCGTGATTTTATTTTCATGTTTTAAGTTATATATATATATATAATTAATTAATTAAGAAGCTACAGATATATGTTTTATTTTAATTTTTTTTTTTTGTATAATTCTTATAATAAAATCACTAGTATAGCATATATGATATTTATAACTTATAATATTACATTGTAATATTTATAATAGATATTATATTATGCAAAATATAGTATAAAATATATACTAATGTATAATAAAAAATGATTTTGTATATATTTTATGATATTAAGTATTTATATGGATACAATTTATTTTATAGTATATATTAAATTATATACATTTATATTTATAGATTTTGAAAGAGTGGGAAATATTGAAGATGTTATGTGAAGATTAAACTAAATCAAAATTCATCAAGCAATTTAAAGGAGGAAGTCATTAATGCAAGGTGGTAAAATAACGAAACTAGTCAAACCTAAAAATAGCCAATGGAATGCGTCAAGATCCATTCATAAGAAGATTGTAGAAAGAGGCACATAAAACAAGAAATCGTTTGAAGTCGAACAAGGTTTATATACAATCAAGATTGATATGCGAAACTCAAGCAAGATCAAACAATCAAAGCGAGAATGAAAAGGATCATATCAAAACATGATCGAATGCTGAAGGACAAAAATAGCTTTAAAGTCAAACAATAAGAATAGGAGGAACCATCATACGATCTAGTGCCAATAAAAAATGGGAATTTTTCAAAAAATTCAATGGGGCCCCCTTTATATGACCAAAAATGTAGGGGAGTTATGGCAAGCCAACAAGGACACGACTTCCTAGTAGTTGTATTTATTTTTCAGTATTGTATTTTGAGGGGGAGTTTTGTTCCCATGTCATTTTTCCTCTGGAGTTTTGTTCCCATGTCATTTTCCCTCTTTCCTCTTCTTGTAGATATTCTATGTTAGGTGCATTGTAAAATGGGTACTTTACATGACCTCTTATCAGTATTTGTTCTCTCTAGTAGTGCTTCAAGGGGGATATTGGAGATAACATACACAATTGTATTTTAGATAGACTAGTGAGTGGATTCATGCATGATAAAATCATTATTATAACCAAGAGGGAACTCCGTAAGTGCATGCATGAGTTTTACTAATCTCTACTTGCATGAGACAATTAAGTGATGATTGTATGGCCACTTAACTAGGACTAAGTGTAAGTTTCCTTTAGTGAATGTTCACATCTCTCTAGACTCACTACTAGACTCTCTACTATATTAGTTCAACTATGTAGAATATATTGTATTGGAATGTATTCTCTCATAATTTTCTTTTTTTGTACATTAATATAATTTTTACTTCTTTCCTTGCAAGTTTTGTTCATTGTTTTCTAGCTAGATCCAATAAATGCAGATTTAACTACAATTCTACATTTTATTGTTACTCTTTGAACACAACTTTTACAATAATCAAATAGAAAAAATAACAATAATTTAAAATTAATAAAATTAATGATTATATAACAATTATGTGCAATTTGGAATACCTTGTCACATGCCAACAAACCGCATGGTTATGTTGGTTGAAATTTTATTAAAACAATTATGTCTATTCATAAAATTTGTGCCTTATTAATCTGCTACAACTCTATTGATCAGATATGCTCATGTGTTGATATATTCTTGTTTCAGCTATACAAGGTACTCTAGTTAATAAATTTGTAGACCCACACATGTTTTAAAGAAGAAAATAATTGGTTGTGCAAACACAATAACTCAAGTAGAGATTAACAGAAAATTTGTTAGAAATAGAATTACTCTCATTTGCATGCAATGCATGAAGAGTTGAGTTAAGAAAAACAAATCGAGTCTAATATTATAAGTTAAGTTGAGTGTGAATTTGCATGATGTAGTTAGTTGAAAAAAAGGCAAGTCAAGTTAGACTTTGCATGATTCCATATTTAGTAAATTTGGTGTTTATATACCTCTGATTGGATCATGTCAAAGGAAAAAACAAAAACACAACTTAGTGAATGTGTAATATTAGAAATATTTATGAATATAATATTTTTATATGTAACAGAATTTATTGTTTGTTCATCTTTGCCTCTAACCAACAAGTGATATTAGAGCTAAGATCGACTTTCAACATCTGAATAGGCAAAAAGAGGTGAGCAGCCTGCAAAGTCGTCGGTGTATCAAGAGAGGATAGTCAAGAAAAAATACATTTGGAAAAGATGCAAGAAAGAAGTATCTAGCGCATTTAATAGATAATAGAACACCCCAACATTTCAAAAGTTAGGTTATCGTGTTATAACTCACCCTAACCATTTCAACAATCATGTTAATAAACTTACGCACAGACACACCCCTATTCATCGTAAGCAGTGTTAGCACTAATGCACCCCTATTCGTCGTAAGCAGCGTTAACCATAATGTAATAAAGGTACCAGCGAAAAAAAGAGTCAACATAAGAAAAATTCAGGCACAAAGAAAGTTCTAAAAAGAAGGGGTGCATTTTTTGAAATTTCAAGAGTGTTTTAACAAAACAAAAAAAAGTATTTGTTTAAAAGGTTTCAAAATCTTGCTCTAAAGGCTTTTTTAAAAGTCACGTGTGAAAGTTTATTGGTTCGATGAAAAATTTTATGCATATGTTAATTCATGAATGCCTTGGATAAATTATGTGCGATGTGGTTTTTCTAAGGGATTTATTAAAAGGAAGGTTATACATGTTTATAAAGGTCTATGAAGCTTTATGAAAGTTATAAAGTTTATAAAGGTATATCAAGATTTATGAAGGCTATAAAGGTTTATTGAAGGTTTTAATTTAGGTTGGATATATTTAAGGTTTTTTAAATTTATTAAGAAAAATGGTCTTTTTAAATATAATTTTTTTGGGAGATATTTGTAAAGTAATTTTTTAGAATTAAAAAAAGAAGGAAAGGGGTTTTATTGGAAAGAGAGTTTAGGGACTTGAAAAGATGAGTCGGTCGGGAAATTCTTTTTGTTTTTTCGAGGATGATCGTGTTTTGGGTTCGGAAAAATCCCTTTGTATGATAAGGATACATGAATCTAGTGAATATTTTTCTTTACAGGCGCACATATTGAAAACCATATTTTGTTATGGGAAATATAGAAAGTAGATCGATGTAATAAGGAAAGAAGCCATAAAGAAGAAGGTGAATGATGAGAGATGATTTTCATGGGTCGGAAAGGAACGGTCAAGCAGATCAAAAGAAAAAATCGAAAAGAAGAGGCAATGATCGTTTCCATGTTTAGAGAGGTTCAAGCCACAACCAAGGAACTAAGAAGTCTAGTATAATAAGGAGAAGAGATCGAGGTTGATTGTTGTAGCATTGATCCACAAATGAAAGTGAAAGTTTCATTGATTAATTTTCATGTTTGTTTGTTTCCCTTTTGGAAATGGATCAGAATTGCAAAAGTGCACAAACATAAGATAATTTGCAGAAATTTTATAGAAATGAGAGGACAAAAATGCAATGAAAAACAAGAGAAATTTGATAACAGAGTTCACCCAGCTTGGGCTACATCTCTAGGTCCAACTTCCAATGGTGACTGCTTCATTAAAATGCTCAAATTTTAATTACATCAGTTTATAAGCTTCAAACTAAAATTTTTTTGCTTCCACGCTGCTTAGAACACTAAAAAACCCCCATCTAGGTTGTTCTTGAGCTAAAAAAGGCTTAAATTTGAGCAAAATACCCCCTTTAACCAAACTAGTTTGCAACCTGCAACTCGATAGCTCCAAGCCCTAGTAACTTGGAAAAAAAAAGCGTGTAGCCCAATTGTTGGGCATGCTAGTTAACTCCCCGCAGGTCGGGGGTTCAATTTGTACCTGTCAACGTTCTTGGTTCATCATAGTTTTAATATTAATGTTTTTTTTTAAATTGGGTCGTTGGCCCTGTTCCCTCCTCTGCCATGGTCACATTGCAACGGTGGAACCATGGTAAATCGGCTCCACGGCTTATACCCCTACTTTCTAGTCACATTGCATAATCATATGCCTAGGGGCACGGGCAATAATGCTACGCCCCCAATGCTTCCTCTTCGTCGTTGACGGTTGTATGCCACCTAAAAAAATGTGGGCCAAGCTGGTAAGGTGCGTTCGCTAGCTCGCCCGTTACCCCAACCGTCAACTCCATACTCAATAAATATAATGCATGACCCATGGTTTAATGAGCGATACATGTGGCCTATTGGTTAGGTGGTCATTTCATTGAAAGGAGTTCGTGTAGTCGATTCTGCTAGAGCTTGGTTGGTCTATTAACAAATTTTTTTGCCTCGATACTAGGGCCTTATGGCAACCTCCTATAGGGCCGTGTGATGCCCTCTGATTGACCCATGTGTTGGCCTATGATTGGACCACCTCATTGATTCATACCTCCAATTAAATTTCCACATGCCCTCACATGATTAGTCCACCTGCCCTCCATACAATCCAGTCAACATATGATGTCAGCACCACGCCAGTATACAAACTACCACATCAACATCCATACCCTGCACAGTCAACCCTACAAGTTGACTTTTTATAGTTTGGCCAAATCTTCATAATGTGATAACTTTCTCATACGGTGTCAGATTGAGGCAATTCAAGTGGTGTTGGAATCAGAATGACTAGACCTATGATTTGGACTTGGTTTCAAGATATTTTGAGCACTTTTTATTTTTTAGCATTTTATGGATCCCGTGGATCACTCCTCCTCATTGGAAGCTTCTAAACCACCAAAAGTATGTTTTTACTAACCAAATAAGTGAGAGTACAACTCTCTCACTTTACCGATCTCTATCCACCTTGTTTTACTTAGATTGGTACCATTGGGCCCCAAATGAAGATAATCCACATTGCCTCAACATCAAGTACTTATTCTCTTATCAAGAATAGGAGGTTCATACGATCTCAATTTTTCCACATTCACAACAAAATAAATTTGCATGTAAGGTGTTATCACAAAAATCTGACCTGACAGGCTGCTCATTAGTGGACTTTGTGTAACTGTTTCAGACCAATATTTTAGCTGAGGCTTAGCCTCCTCAACCTGAGAGGGCTCTCTCAAATGTTTATGATTTTTGATTAATGGATAGATGGCTAACTCTAAGGTAAAAAGATAAAATGATATAACTGGTTGTATCACAGATTAGCAAAAATTCATTGGGCTATGGAGTCAAAATAATCTTCAACAAAACATCACAATCTGTTAAGAATGGAAGTCAAGGCATTTGGAGTCTAGGTTAAATGAATAAAACAGTAACAGTGAAAAACACAGTCTATTTGCATATGAAGGAAGTTAGAGCATTGTGAAATGAATTCTAAGCATCACATACAAATACTACTGCAAACAGATAATTGAGGAAGGCCATTAGAACAATAATGAACATAAACTCCTTATGAATCTTGAGTTGTCAAAATAGATCTATGTATTAAGTGAAGAGGAAGCAGTGACATACAATAACACACAGTCTTTGCTAATAAAAATGCCCCACCTTTGTAGAATTCGACCTCATGCTCTATATAGAACATTTACAATATATGATTCTATCATCCTCCACTAGAGAATTCGAATTCCCATGCTTTGACACCTTTCCTAATCTTAAACATGCTATTAATTACAAAATTGCCTTTGAAAAGTCCTAATTATAATAGGACTGAGCTCCTAAATATGCTTCTAACAACCTTATCTAGTCTTTAATTCATCCTTTGACACCTGCTATCCCATGAATTCGAATTTTGATGTTGACCATTCACTTAAAGTCACCCTGCTGCTGATGATAAAACTGTCCTAGAAATTAGGAAACATGTTTCCTGTTTTACAACCCTTTACTTTCATTGTCATCTTCGAGCACTCTAACAGTTGATGGATCAGATTCAAATGTGTCATATTTGCCAAATATTTCCATAAATCTTTCAATATTCCAGCTGTGTAGAAAAACATCTTCAAAATGATGTAAAAAGTTAGAAGATAAGCCTGCACTACAAAAGTAGCTTGTTTTCGTAGCGCATTTTGTAGCTCGGTGTAAAACCTTTCTTTTTACTCATATTTTCACTTAATTTTTTCATTATAACCTCCAACTATTATATCCATGCTTCCACCAGCAAATTTAAACCAAAAACTCATCAAGCTTCCCTCCAAAATTTATATGTAAATGTGCAAAAGACTGCTTCAGCAGTTTCGTAGCACAAATTAGCAGATTTGCACTATCTGCGCTACGAAACTGTTGTGCAAGCAGATTTTCAAAATAGTCTTCAAAATTCGTAAGTTTGGGATGCTTAAACCTCATAAGGGCTGATATTATCTCAAAAAACATAGTAACTTAACCTCAAAGAGATGATCTTCATCAAAATTTGTCTTCACCTTAATGAAAGACTGACTTATAAATTGATCATTTTTCTGCACTATTCCATTACTCTGTTTCACTGTTCCTTTGGATTTTCTTGAGATTTTGTTAGTTGAATCTCCAAGTCTTCAACTTGGCTTGTTAACCTCCTGTTGTTGGCCCTCAAATGAGTATTCATAACTCTCACAAATTTTGCTTCTTTTATGGCTGGTACAATCCAAGTGAAAAATTGTTCCTCACTGCTAGGTATTTCTGGTCTAGAAACCTTTTCACCTTCCCAAAGGGCTTTCATTCTCTTAAAACTTGCTTTTTCAATGGCATGCTTTCTAGCTCTTTTTTTTAACCTAGAAATTTCATGATTAAATGATTTTAATTTTTCCTCCATCTCTTCATAACTAATTTTTATTGTTTGTGTTGAGAATACTTTGTTTTTGGCATTTTCTGATATTGGTGAAGAAAGATCTATTATTTCTTCATAAATAGTGGGTGCTGCATTTGTTTTCTCCACCTCAGCATTAAGCTCTTGTATCCTCTTTGACTATCTAGTTCTAGGCTTCCTAGCCTTGAAGACAAATGTTGCATCTTCAACTTTGAACTCCAGCTTCTTAGATGACTTCATCCTTTTCTGTTTACCTTCATCAACTCTTATGAAGTCAACTTGTACTAAAGGAGACTCTTCTATATCTATTGCATTTAAAATATCATCTAAGTTCCCTTTCAAACCTGGACTGTCACTTGTTTTGTTAGGTCCCTATATTACTAGTATAGTCCCTTATTGGTGTTAGTGTAACCCCCTTATTGTTATTATTGTACCTTGTAACCCCCATATTGTTATTATTGTGCCCTTAAATTATTATTGTTAGGTCGGCTAGGATTACATTGTGGCCCACTAGGATTACATTATGGCCCCATGGACTCCTATATATAGAAAGGAGGTTTTGTAATTTGAATCATCCAAGAATTATTCATTCATGTAATGTATTGGAGCTTTCCCCCTCGAAGTGGCTTATTTATAAGGCATTGATATCTCTTTTCTTCTCTTTTTGGAGGTGGTTTCACAACATTTGGTATTAGAGCTTTGAGATTCTAGGGTTTCGCTGCTCCAAACAGGTCATCGTGGCATGTTCGCTATAAATTATTTTCTACGAAGGTTCAGAATCTAAAATTTTTAGAGTGCGAAGCCAAAATCCCGAGGAACATCATCAAAAAAGTTCAGAGCTTGGTTCACAATATTTTTGGAGATATGATCTGTGCAAGTTAGGTCATTTTGCAGGCTCTTGAATTTAACCTAAATAGGTCATCGTGGTATTTTCGTAATAAATTTTTTTCTACGAAGGTTCAAAAGCTGAAATTTTTAGAGTGCAAAGGCGTAATCCTAAGGAACATTTTCACAAAAATTCAAATATTGGTTCACAATATTTTTAGAGATACTATCTGTGGAAGTTAGGGCTTTTTGAGGCTTCTGAATTTCATCTCAAGGAGGTGATCGTGGGAAAATCTTCATAGCTCTCTCTCTGAGCATCGGATTGGAATGCTGTAAAAAGTGGCCGCAAGTAGACAGACTTTAGTTTTCGTTCTATCAATTTCAGAGCCAAAGGAGGAAAAAATGACACGTGGCAAGTCATACAAGTTCACTCTACTGAACCAGTCCAAAATTGGGTCATTGTGGGAGATTGGACATAAATTTGACTTGAAGAATCCAAATCAGATCAGACCTGTGGCATTTGAAAGAAGTTTCAAAGGGCTACTACAGGGTTGAATTTCAGATATTGAGGATCCACAATTATAGAGATAATTCAATTTCAATATCAAGCTCCTCAAAAGCAAGTAAAAGGTGTGTATTGTTTTTTCTGAATTGCATAAGTCTTGTTTGAAGAATCAATTTGAATTGATTCCAAGGGCATATTATAGAATAGATATCAGTATTGGATTCTAAAATGGCCCCTAAAAAGAATTCAACACCCATTAAGCCTTTATAAAGCTCTACTATGACTCATGAAGACGAAGAATGGCAACATGACATATCAAAATTACAAGAGCAAGTGCAACAAATTTCACTCTCGCAAAGAGCAACAAAAAATGACATGGAAGTTTTGAATAAAGGCGTGGAAACTAGGATGGATGGCTTGAAGAAAGGTGTGGAATCTAAGATGGATGGTTTGAAGAATGCTATAGATGGCATGGAATCTAAGATAGATGGCATGGAAGCTGGCATGGAATCTAAGATGGATGACATGGAAGCTAAGATCGATGAGAAAATGGAAAACATGAAGAATGATCTAAAAGAAAACATGGAAGGTTTGACAAAGTTGATACAAGAAATGTTTCCTAATGGTGAAAATATAGTAGAGGAATCTCATGATGAGAACAAAATAAATGTTAATCGTGATTTCATAAAATCTAATGTTGGCGGGAAGAACCACCATATTCCAAAAATGGATATGAGGAAGTTTGATGGAAAGGATCCTGTAACATGGATACTACAAATAGAGCAATATTTTGATCTCCATAATGTGCAAAACACACAAAAGGTACGCATTTCAACTTTACATTTAGAACAAAATACATTTGTATGGTATTGATGACTTTGCTCCCATAAAAATATTGTCACTTGGTCAATTTTTACAGAGGAAATGATAGCATATTATGAGGATACAAAGAGCAACACCTTCTTTAGCCAATTTATAAATCTCAAACAAAAGGGTTTAATGGGGGAGCACATTGAGGACTTCCAAAAATTGAATATAAGGGTAACTGATATTCCAGAGGAACATAGGATTGATCTCTTCATAGGTACTTTAAAGGATAACATCCAACATGAAGTTTGCATTTTGGAACCTGATTCAATGGAGAAGGAATTCAGGTTGGCAAGAAAAAATGAATGTAAAATTATGGCGACAAGGAAGCCTACCACTCACTTCTATAAAGAGGGAAGTGTTGCTACTCCTAGATTTCCACAACCTACAAGGTTGACACCACAACAATTGGAAGAAAAAAGAGCAAAAGGGCTTTGCTACAGTTGTGATAGCAAATACACTAAAGGTCATAAGTGTGTCGAGAAGAAATTATTTTACATAGATTGTGAAGAGGAAGAAGAAAATGAACAAGAAGAGGATATACACCAGGAACCAACCCTAGAAGAGGAAGAAATGAGTCTGACCATATCATGTAATGCATTGGCAGGAACTACCACTCCTCAAACTCTCAAGATAGAAGGAAATATCAAGAAGAAAAAGGTAATAGTGTTGATTGATTCAGGTAGTACCCATAATTTTATTCATTGTAAGGTAGCCAAGGAATTGAATTGTTTCCTATACCTAGCACTAGAATGTCAAGTGATGGTTACAAATGGAGGAACTATAAATTACTCTGGAAAATGCCATAATATCAAGCTAACCATGGGGGAATATTTATTGAATAGTCCAATGATTTCCATTCCTATGGGAGGTGCTGATGTTGTACTAGGAGTACAATGGTTACAATCTTTGGGGATGGTAGGTTTTAATTCTCAAGAACTTTTCTTGAAATTTTTTTCAGAAGGAAAGGAAGTCGAATTATGAGGTATTGCAGGGAAGCCGAGAAAGATAATAAGCTCTAATGTCAAGACAAAGATTCTAAAGAAAGAACAACGAGGCATAATTGCAAAATTATGCTCACTAGAAGTTCCAACATCAAAATCATCTATTTCTACAGATCTCCAAAAAGTCTTGGACAATCATTCCAAGGTTTTTGAAACTCCAAAAGGACTCCCACCTATTCATGATCATGATCATGCTATTCATTTGATTCCAGGAAGTGTTCCTCCAAACTTCAGGCCTTATAGATATCCTTATGTCCAAAAGAGCGAAATTGAACGTATGATTGCAGAAATGTTAGAGGCGGGTATAATTCAACCTAGTCAAAGTTCTTTCTCTGCTCCCGTAGTATTGGTACACAAGAAGGATGGATCATGGCGAATGTGTCTGGATTATAGGGAGCTCAATAAGCTCACCATTAAAGATAAATTTCCCATTCCTGTGATTGATGAATTATTGGATGAATTACATGGAGCAATTTATTTTACCAAGTTGGATCTTCGTTCAGGATATCATCAAATTAGAATGAAGACTCAAGATATTCCAAAAACAGCATTTCGAACTCATGAGGGTCATTATGAATTTTTGGTCATGCCTTTTGGCCTTACCAATGCACCTTCTACATTTCAAGGGTTGATGAATTCCATTTTCAAACCCTTCCTTAGAAAATTTTTGCTAGTGTTTTTTGATGATATACTAATCTATAGCAGGTCTTGGAAGGATCATGTTGAACATGTTGACAGGGTGCTCAAACTATTGCAGGAGAAACAATTATATGCAAAAAAATCCAAATGTTTCTTTGGAGTACAAGAGGTGGAATATCTGGGTCATATTGTATCTCACGAGGGTTTTAAGGTAGACCCTAACAAAATTAAAGCCATTAAGGAATGGAAAGTCCCCACAACCATAAAGCAGTTGCGAGGATTTCTCAGGTTAACAGGGTATTATCGAAAGTTTTTTAAGAATTATGGGAGAATAGTAGCACCTCTAACAACATTATTGAAGAAAGATGCATTTTCATGGACTCCTGAAGCAACTAAGGCCTTTGAACATCTTAAAGAGGCAATGTTCCTAGCACCGGTCTTAGCTACGCCAGACTTCACAAAAACCTTTATTGTGGAATGTGATGCCTCACGAAATGGAATTGGTGTTGTTTTAATGCAGGAAGGAAGACCCATTGCTTTTGAAAGTCGTCCAATCAAAGGAAAGTATTTACAGAAACCTATTTATGAGAAGGAAATGTTAGCAATACCGCATGCACTAAAGAAATGGCGAACTTACCTAATGGGAAGACACTTCAAGGTAAAAACTGATCATGATAGTCTTAAACACTTTTTGAAACAAAGACTATCTTCAGAAGAGCAGCAAAAATGGGTCACAAAGATGTTGGGTTATGACTTTGAAATAATCTACAAAAAAGGAAAGCTTAATGTTGTTGCAGATGCACTCTCAAGAAAGAATGAAGAGGTGGAAGCATCGCTTTGTGCCATTTCTATTATCCAACCAGATTGGATAACTGAAGCAAGAGATGAATGGAAGAAGGACAAAGATGTATGGACACTCATTCAAAAGTTGCAGCAAGATCCTAGTACATCCGATACATTTAGTTGGAAAAATGATTCCTTATGGTACAAAGATCGCTTATATCTTTGTAAGGATTCCCAACTAAAACAAAATATTCTTCTGGAATTGCACACTTCTCCTTTAGGAGGACACTCAGGATTTTTAAAAACTTACCACAGGGTGAAGAAAGAATTTTTTTGGGATGGCCTTAAATCTGATATTCAAAAGTTTGTGGCGGAATGCTTGGTTTGCCAGCAGAATCAATTTGAGACAATTAAGACCCCTGGTCTTCTACAACCTTTATCCATTCCAAGTCAACGTTGGGAGGAGATTTCAATGGATTTTATCACAGGTTTACCTAAGTCCGAAGGAAAGAGTGTCATCATGGTGGTAGTTGATAGACTTACCAAGTATGCACACTTTTGTGCATTATCCCATCCATTTAAAGCAAGTACAGTTGCTACTACATTTATGGATAGAATTCAAAAGCTACATGGAAGCCCAAGGGTTATTGTGAGCGACAGAGATCCCATTTTACTGGAAATTTTTGGACAGAGTTATTTTCTTGTTTGGGTACTCAATTAGCTCATAGCTCATCTTATCATCCTCAATCTGATGGTCAAACTGAGATAGTAAATACATGTTTGGAAGGATATCTTCGTTGTTTTGTATCTGATAAACAAACACAATGGGTCAAGTGGTTACCTCTCGCTGAATGGTGGTATAACACTTCCTTCCATACTGTAGCAAAAATGACCCCATTTATGGCACTTTATGGATATCATCCACCATCCATCACATCATCTTCAAGAGAAAATTTGAAGGTTCAAGCAGTGGAAGATCACATCGAGCATCAACAAGAAGTTCTCCAACTCTTAAAGGATAACCTGAATTTGGCACAAAATCGAATGAAACAACAGGCAGATCAACATCGCAATGAGAGAAGTTTTGATGTAGGAGATTGGGTATTTTTACGGCTACAACCATACAAACAAATGTCCCTCAAGCAAGCTAAGAAGGATAATAAATTATCACCAAAGTACTATGGTCCTTACAAGGTGTTGCAAAATATTGGTACTATGGCATACAAATTGGAGCTTCCCGCTTCTTCACGAGTGCATCCAATTTTCCATGTTTCATGCTTAAAGAAGGTTATAGGTGAAAATCTTCCAGTTCAAACAATATTGCCAGAACTTGATGAGGAAGGAAAAATCATATTGGAACCTGAAGCGGTCACCGAAACAAGAACTCGACAACTACGGAATCGATCAATTTCAGAGTATCTCATCAAGTGGAAGAACTTACCCACTGAAGATTCTACATGGGAGGATGAGAACTTTATACAAAAGCACCCAGAGCTACTCAAGCGTTGAGGACAACACTTTTTTTGGAGGAGAGGGGCATGTTAAGTCCCTATATTACTAGTATAGTCCCTTATTGTTGTTAGTGTAACCCCCTTATTGTTATTATTGTACCCTTGTAACCCCCATTTTGTTATTATTGTGCCCTTAAATTATTAATTTTAGGTCGGCTAGGATTACATTGTGGCCCACTAGGATTACATTATGGCCCCATGGACTCCTATATATAGAAAGGAGGTTTTGTAATTTGAATCATCCAAGAATTGTTCATTCATGTAATGTATTGGAGGTTGCCCCTTCGAAGTGGCTTATTTCTAAGGCGTTGATATCTCTTTTCTTCTCTTTTTGGAGCTGGTTTCACAACATGTTTCTGAAAGCACTGTTTTCCCTTTTGCTTTTGCAGCTTGACTTCTAGTTAGTCTCTGTAGAATTTGTTTACCAGCTGTCTTTTTATGTGTAGTTTCTTCAATTTCTTGCAACCTCTGTTTTGCAGGTGGAGGGGTTTCTGCAATGACAACTGGTGCCTTTTCTACCTGTTTCCTAGGCTTCAATTTCACAAACCTTTTTGTCCTTGCAACTACAAGTTTGCTGGATTCTGCTGGTGGAGATTATCTTGCCTTAGGGTTATTGACTTTATTTTGAGCTTCTATTCCAAATCCACATAAAAATAGAAAAGATGACCAATCTCTATTAATATTTTAAAGCTCATTCAAGACCATCCATTTGATTAAACCATGGTGAAACAAAGATGTTTCACACTCTTCAGATTTCACTTGAACCTTGTCTGTCATCTTAGCAATGCTTCTATATAGGAAAAATGGCAAGTCTAAAGATATCATACCTGTAAAGTGTAATAGAAGTTTGAAATGGTAGGAGTAAACTTTATGATACCTGCCCTCGCATGTGAAATACCTCTGTATATTGAAGAGTAACTTAGCATAGATATCTTTAATGCAGCTTCTGGGAATTGCATTATTTAAATCCATCTCTGTAAATACTGGCTTTAAAAATATCTTGCATGCCTCCATGTCAAATCTGAAACCCTTAAACCATGTCTCCTGTCCTCTAGGTATCTCAGTCACTGGAGCTATAGTTTCAGGAGTTACTGACAAATTCAAGATTCCCACCTTTGTATTTGAACCACTGAAATGCAAAGAAAATTCTTTTGTTACCTAACTATGTCCTCCCTCCAGCTTTTCACAAAACTTCAAACATCCTACCTTTCTGAAAGCCTCTAAAATTGTTTTTTCTTTAGCTAAAAATCCTATGTTTTCAGGTTCTGACCTCAAGCAATGCCCTGACCTATGATTCTTTTTCTCCTTTATCATTTTTTCCTTCAGAATTTTTTGTCTGCTTCCTGTAGAATTTAATGTTAAGCCTCACTTGATAACAGATAATAAAAGCTTTGGTGTAAGATGACCATAAGCTTAAAACTTGAAACAGATATGTTTCACTGTTTGTTATGAAAACTAGAGTGAGTAACGCATATCAGCCTTTCAAATTTGAAACTTATTTTCATAAATGACACCTCTACGATTGCAATGATGAGTATGAATGGTTACACGTTTTGGAAATGGCCCCTAACTGACTCACAATGATGTCTTTATATGAAAACCTAACATATTCTGACAATTTTTATGCTTTGACATGACCTTCGTACGAATCCGCGCTTTTGTAGCGCACCTAGTGAAATTTTGGTGATATGCGCTACAAAAGTAGGAGCGCTTTCGTAGTGCAAAACTAAGTTTTTGAACTAACCGCGCTACGAAACTGCGGTTTTGTGGCTAATTGCAGAGGATTTTTCCTAAGGTTTAAAACATGACTTCTGAATGAATGATGGGACTTTTCAACCATGGAATGAGACTTAAAGACCTTATTCGGAAATGAAAATTGACTTTTAAGACTTCTAACCCTATCCCTTAAATTTTTTAAAAATGAAATGACTCAAGACCTATTTAACACCATGACTAGAAAAGGTAAACTTTCAGAGTTTAGAATTTTTTTTATGGTGATAACATAAGGTGGAAAATCTAATCGAAAATTGTTGTTACCAGTCTTCTCCAATATTTTTAATGGACCATATATAATTGGTTGATATTTTTACCTTCACCTTGATTTCTTTCCTTCTTGATGTACAACCAAACTTGATCTCCCACTTGGAAATCATGATCAACCCGATGCTTATCATGCCTTTCTTTATACTTGGCTTGGATTTTCTCCAACTGTATATGCACCCTTTGATGTACTGTCTAGATTTTTCCAATCAAATTCTTGGCTTTGTCCACATCACTATGTCCATATACTACAATATTTTTACCAAAGACGAAATCCAAAGGAGACATTGGCAAATAACCCAAACAAGCTTCCAATGGAGATACTTGTGTACATGAATGCTTGGCACGATTGTAGGTATGCTGGATGTGAAGCAAATTCTTATCCCAAAGCTTAGGATACTTACCACAATATCCTTGAAGGAGATGCACTATTTTTTATTCAATACTTATGTCTGGTTGTCAGTTTGTGGATGAAATTTTTTACTCTTCTTTAATTTTGTGTCCATGAGTTCCCATAAACTTGACCAAAAATTCCTGATAAATCGAGAATCTTGATAGAAAATAATAGAAGTAGGCAACAAAAAGTCAACCCAAACATTTTCAAAGAACACTTACGCAGTTTGTTCAGTTGTGAGTTGTTTCTTACAAGGAATTAACACACGCAATTTACTAAAACGGTCCACTACAACATACAAATAATCATGTTCTTTTCTAGACATAGGTAGTCCCCCTACAAAATCCATGGAAGCACTTTCCCAAGGAAGAGAAGGGATAGAAAGTGGAGTATACAAACCCAATTTCCTATTGCATGTATTAATATTAGCGCACATAGAACATCCTTTTACATATCTTGATACGGTTTCATTCATATCAGGCCAATAACAATACCTCTGTAGTTGAGCAACTGTTTTTCTTACACCAAAGTGACCAGCAATAAGAGAAGTATGGGCTTCCCTTATGAAATTAACTCTTTCACCCTATGGAATACACAACTTTCCAAGACGATAAAACAATTTGTTATGAACATGATAATCCAACTCTTCAACATGATTTTCTTAACTCAAAGTTACATAAAAATCATTAAAATATTCATCTTGAGCATAATGTTCAATATAGATTTCACGCATTATTGATTTATGCTTAATAATTACATATGGATTAACAATATGCCTTGATAAAATATCCGCAACTTTGTTTTAAATACCTTAATGAACAAACGACATTTCTATAGAAATCGCATCCATCTGAAATGTATAACTTGTTGTAGCTTAGTTTGCAATTGAATATATTGCAAAGGTTTATTTCCAATATGAATAATCGTTTTTTTACCCATCAAATAATGTTTCCATTTCTTCACACTTTGTACCAAAGCATCCTATTTTTTATCATAAGTTGGATAATTAATTACTGCATTGGAAAAGGTCTCAGAATGATAACATATTGGTTTGCCATTTTACATCAATACTGCTCCCATAGCATATTTGCTTGCATAAGTTTGAATTTCAAATGCCTTCTTGAGATTTGGAAGTGCCAGAACTAGGTTTGTACTGATTTTCTCTTTCAAAGTGTCAAAGGTTTTTTGTTGCTTGCCTCCCCACTGAAAGACCTGCTTCACACTTGTTAAAGCATGTAATGGTGTTGCAATGGATGAGAAGTTAATGATAAATTTTCTCCAATATTTGGTTTCTTCCAAAAAGCTCCTAACTTCAGTTACATTATTGGGTTTGGGCCAATTTAAAATGACTTCAAATTTGGAGGGATCAATCTTCAATTCACCACCTCTTACAATATGACCTAAGTAAACCAAAGAGGTTTTCCCAAATTCACATTTAGAAATCTTCAAATACAACTTTTTCTTTTTCAAGACATCTAGAACTTGATTTACATGCTTGATATTCTCTTCACGAGTCTTACAAATCAAAAGATCATTCAAGTATATTATGAAAAAATCATCAAGGAATGGTCACAATACATCATTCATAACTCTCATGAATGTAGCAGGTGCATTACAAAGCCCAAACGACACAACTAACCATTCAAACAATCCTTGTTTTGTCTTAAAAGAAGTTTTTCAAGTATCATCTTCAAGAATCCTTATCTGATGATAACCGCTTCTCAAGTCTAACTTAGTAAAATAAACAACATCCCTTAACTAATCTATAAAATCATCAATGCGAGGAAGAGGATAGCTATTATTTATTGTGATCTTGTTCAAAGTTCAGAAATCCACACACATGAACCATGTACCATCTTTCTTTGGAACTAAAGCAATAGGAGACCCATAAGGAGATGTACTAGGTCTGATGACCACCTTTTCAAGTAGCTCTTGAATTTGCGTCTCTATTTTTGTATTCTCCAAAACTGACATTCTATACATGCCAATATTCGTAAGTGGTGCATCTTGCTACAACTATATCTCATGTTGAATTCCTCTTTTTGGAGGTAAGCCTTCAGGTTCCTGAAACATATTGTCATAAGTATTAGAAACTTCAACCAATTCATTGTTGAGTTTAGAATCACATCTCGATAAAGCTTCAGATTCAACAGTATCTTTAGCTTTTATCATCAACAACAGAAAATTATTACTAGCATTAACAAACCTTTTATTTTTCCTACACTAACAAGAGATAAGTTCATCTTCCTGCGATTTTATTTAGAAATATACTCAACTCAATATTTGAAAAGATGATACTTGTTATCATGACGATAGAATATTTCTTTTCATTCATATAAATATGGAATCCCTAAGACAATCCCACAAATGTCATGTGGTACAACATCAAGCTCAACCTAATTTATAAAATTAGTTGTGATGACAAATTTGAGTTTACATTTTCTTGTCACTTGCAATTTGGCATCATCACATACCCAACCCAAGGGATAACGTTTTTCATGAGGTGTAGTCTCTAAATTAAGTTTCTTGACAATTACTTTTGATATAAGATTGACTTGATATGCACTATCAAATAGTGTATCAACCTTTGTATGTTTTGTAATGACCCTGATATGAAAAAACTCACTTTTTTCTTTATCATTTTGAGATCCAATAGACTTGATAGAAGAACTAGTACTTGCATTAGAAGTTATTCCTTTCATTCCCATGGTTTTGATTTTAGTTTCATCACCTGAATCTGATCCTAGATCTTGTTGAGTTGTAGTAGCAGTCTTTTGTTTCCCATTGTTATTAAAATTCTTTGGCCCCAATTATGGATGTAATTTCTAGCAATGGTCTTCCTCATGGCCATATTTTGAAAAATGTTTGTAAGGGAGTTTCTCTCCCTCTTTCATGAATGTGGCCTTCTTCTTGCCTTTGAATTTGGATTTCTCCTGTCCTTTTTCCCCAAATTTAAATGGTTTCATCTAGACTGATGGGATTAAACATAAGTGTCGTATGTCAGAAATAAATTTGTAATCCACCTATGTATTTAAGGAGAGTATATTGTGAGGTCAAATAAACGCCCAAGATTAATGGTATTTTCTAAATTCTTATGTGTAACTTTGGACACTTTGACCTTTAACTTGTCTAAAAAATTTCCAATCCATTATTGATTTTTGCATGTAATCTAACGTATAAAATTAATTCCTTAATGTAACTATAAAATTAATCTAAGAAGAGATAATTTTACCACTTTTTTCAATTCTTCTTGAGTTTCGGCTTCCCACCAAATAAGAGTTGTACCTCCCAAACGAATAAAAACAAGTTAGATATTTGTGACATCATCGTCAATCTTTTGGATCCTGCTATAAGCTTCAATTTAAAAAACTCCATTATCCAACTTGTTAGCATTTACTTCTCCATCATACATTGGCAATTCAAACTTTACATCAAGCTTAAGCAAAGGAGACTTAATATGCCCTCTTGAAGTTGTTGGAGGAGTTGTTCAATGTGAAGAAGGATGTGAAGAAGGAGGTGAGGATGGAGGTGAAGGAGGAGGAGGAGGGGGAGGAGGAGGCTTGCTCCCATAACCACCATCACCTTTTGGTTGATTAGAAATATAACCTTGCAAGCGTGTTGTTATTTCATTATACAACACTTTCACCATCTCAACCATATCAAAGAAATGTTTTTGAAAGCTCTCTCATCTTGAGACATCAATTCTTGTCCTTTTCCTTCTTCATGTGCCATCACTTGTGGATTATGTGGTCTTCTTGAGCCAATTTTAGGGTTAGTTTCTTCAATTTCTCTGTCTCCTCTTATCAATATAGACCTTGTAAGCATTCAAATACCTTGCAAATTCCTTCAAACCTTCACAAAAACCATGCTCTGATACCAAACTAATCCAAAAATGAAAGTGATAGTTTCATTGATTAATTTGCATGTTTTTTTATGTCCTTTTGGGAAATGGACCGAAATTGAAAAAGTGCACAAACATAAGATAATTTAATGTTGTTAAGATCTTCCAGAGAAATTTTGCAGAAATTTTACAGAAATGAGAGGACAAAAATGCAGCCAAAAACATGAGAAAATTGATTACAGAGTTCACCCATCTTAGGCTACATATTTGAGTCCAACTTCCAATGGTGATCACTTCATTAAAATTCTAAAATGTTAATTAAATCATTTTATAATATTAATCATATGCTAGCCTTCCACGCTACTCAGAACACTCAAAAACCCCCATTTAGGCTCTTCTTGAGCTCAAAAAGGTTAAAAATTGAGCAAAATAACCCCCTTTAACCAAACTAGTCTGCAACCTACAACTCAATAGCTCTTAGCCATGTTAACTTGGAAACAAAATGCATATAGCCCAATTGATGGAAGTGCTTGTTAAATCACCACAGGTTGGGGGTTTTATCGACACCCATTAGTGTTCTTGGAACATTATAGTTTTAATATTAAATAATACATTTTTTTAATTGGGTAGTTGGCCCCATGCCCTCCTTTGTTGTGGTCACATTGTAAGTGGTGGAACCATAGGATGTTGGCTCGACGCCCTATTCCCCCATGCTTTGGTCACATTGCATAATCATATGGCCAAGGGCGCGGCCAGTAAAGCTACATGTCCAAACCCTCCTCTTAGTCGCTGACAGTCGTATGCCACTTAATGAAATGATGGGTTGGGCCAGTCAGTTGTGCTCGTCGACCTACCCATTACCCCAACCGTTGGATCCATACTCAATAAATACAACTCCTAACCTGCTATCTCATTTTAGCTTCAGAGTATAACGCTAAACAATTTTAATTTGTTTTTTATTAAAAAAAAATAGGTGCACTGACAGTTGGGTTGTCAGCACTAATTTAAAAATATCAAATAAGGGCACTGACATTTGAATGGTCAATGAGGAAAAAAAATTCAAAAATACATGAAACTAAATTCATTTATGGTTGTATTGTTAGTGTTGATAAAAAATATAAATGTCAAGTTTAAAGTGCTCACATCTCACACGTCAGCAAAGGAGCAGGTGCCAAATAAACGGTGTGACATGTCATTTCATGATTTCACATTAGAATTCGTTTGAATTTTCACTGCCAAGATAATAATCATTGTAAATTAGAGATATGATTGATCATTTTTATATATGATTAATTTACTCTTTCACCATACCGTTTAATCTCAAGTTTTTATGAAAATAATTATGTAGGGTTAATCCATTTTGTTTTTTTATCCACCAAGGTAAAAAAATTAGTTATCCTGCACATTCGTGATTGCATCTTGCTCTCTCTTTAATTTCCTATGGTTTTGAACGGTGACAGTTATGGGAAAAAGTAACAATTTGCATAGGGCGGAACCCCGAGGACCTTATCTCCTCGAAGAATATCTAGAAATGCGAGAACGATTTTAGGAGGATGGTTGGAATGAGTTATTTTACAGATGCAATGGTTATCATGATAGGGTTACTTGAGCCTTTGCTGAAGGGTTTTATGTTTAGGGGGTCAATATTAGAGATCTTTCCTTCCCTATTACAAAGGAAGTGGTTACTAGGCTACAAGCCTCCCTATTGATGGAGAACTCTAGTTTAAAAGCACATTTTAGTTGTACTTAACATTCCTTTATTCTTAAAGGATGAGTATAGGGATAGACCATGGCATTTGGAGATGCAGAGATCTTGGCTGGAGGATGAATGTAACCTTCTCCTTAGAACCACTTAGTCTTATTTCCCCTGTGAAGGACGCTTCAACATACTCAATATATATCATTTTTTTATTTTTTATTCATTGATGAGTCTCAAAAATATTATAGCAAGAGTGAGGTCCAAACTCGATGTATCATCCCCCTTCATTTATCACAAGATCCTAATCAAGTTATTAATTGAAAACCATTTAAGTAAGGTTAACAGAACATGGGAGCATTTTATTTTCTGGAGGGTTTTTTAGAGTATGTCTCACCTAAATATTCTAAGGACATCAACAAAAGTAAAATAAGTAAGAAGCCTGTTGAAACATACCATACCTTAGAGCACAGGACTTCATCTATCTAGACTAGGGGTCAAAATAAAAATGTGATGACAAAACCTCCTCCTCTGGTTCCTGAAACAAAAAAGGTCTACACAAGAAGAAGTAGGAGCCTTCTATAAAAGAAAAGCTTGTCCCCTCCTCATATGTCATCTCCTGAACATACAAATTTTTTTGAATGATGCAGGAGCATTCCTCGAAACTTATAAGACCCATGAGTCTTATTTCTCATTTACTAAAGGTAGTGGGTTCCCTTAATCATTTTATTTATTTTCCTAAGTTTAGTTGAGTAAGAGGAAATTTAATTTGTAAATTGATTCATGGAGAATATCTTGTGAGTTGTAAAATCTTAGGGATGAGTAAGGAATCCTAAGAATAGTGAGGATTTGAGGGATTTAGAAATCTAATCTAGGATTCTGTTGAATAAAGAGTGGAGCTAGAGAGATACATTAGGAGATAGTGAGAGATTTTTGGGATTTAAATTAAACTGGTTCATGAATCCTTTTTGTTTTATAAATTATGAGTTTTTGAATCATTAGAAAAATAGAGTGAGAGGAATGGAAGTTATATATATGATCAAAGAATTTTGACCGTAAGCCTACGGGCTTTGACAGAAAAGAGGAGGAAGGCTATGTAAGGGCATATCAGGCCAAAATCCTGATTGTAAGAAATATTTGATTGTATTTTTATAATTCATAATTAATGAAGATTTAATTACGGTATATTTTGTTTTTTTCTGCTATGCCCTGAAAAATCTGTGGATGGTTAATTAAGGTACTGTAGAGTAAAATCCCCAATCGAGAGATCTCAGATGAATGAATGTTTGAGGTGATTAGAATTGCAAAGGTTATAAATATTTGGATTCTGTGTGGGATTTATTTATTCTTAAACTGCTGTATTTATGGGGTTTAGAAGCTGGTCACAATTCATTTGTGATAAGGAGATCCATCGAAATAGAAGCTCGTTATGTAATTTATAATCCAAATCCTTTCAAGATCGAATGTGGAATCGAGAATAAGTCGAACAGGATTTTGTACCTTGGAATCAGGTTCTTTCCAGAATTGGTGTCATTATAGCCTTGGAATCGAAGTTTACTAGAAACGAGAGTTGAACGCGTAGATGGAGTATGGTGGAATTATATGATTTAGAACCCACACCGAGAGGAAAATTCGCTATCTCTGTGTTTTAAATCAGAACGGTTAATGATTGAGGATTCACAAAAGAAATTCAATGCATCAGTGCTTAATCTCTTTTATAAACATGATAATTTGTGTTGGTTCCATGATTATGTGGTTTGGAACCGTGAGTCAAGGTGGAACGGTGAAGCGAGGTTGTAACTCTAAATCGGATGATAGCAGGCGGAACCAGGAAGTGGTTTTCTTCAAACAACGAATGATGTATCGCACAGCCTTTTGAAGGTATGTGGTTTAATAAAACTATTTGTGACATATCGCACCGCTTTTGTGCCTTGATTGGTAAATCTTCAAAAGCACGCGATACAGTTGAGGAGTCGACATGTCGCACCCTCAAACTAATTTTATCGCGCAATTATCGTTTGCGTAAATTGCAGAGGGTTGGAGTGCGAACACTGTCCGATCAGAAACAAAATCAATCTTACGACAGAGAATGAAGTATGGATATAAGGTTTGTTAAGGGGATTTAAGATAAGAGGTCCCACCGAGTTAATTGAGGAGCGATATTATGCATTGGCCATTGGATCAGTTATGGAGATCAACGGCGTAGGATTTGAGATATTAAATTATTCATTGATATATGTGCATAATGGGATGGTTGGGTTAGCCACTAGCCCTGCATCATTTGTGGTATCAGAGCTAGACTAATGCTCTGTGGATATTTATTGAGAAATTGAATGTTATTCCAACATGCATATGAATTGCATTATAATGGATTCAATAAGGAGAGGATTTTGAGATATTGAAGGACTTCAGCATTTCATTAAAGGCAGATTGTAGAAAATACTTGAGAAATAAAGGATCAGGTAAAAGCTTTGCAGAATTTTAATGATATGTGTATGTGATGAAAGCAGCAATAGAAGTTTCAGCCAAGTAGCTGTGACAAAGAAGTAAATGAAGAAATTGTTGTAGAAATGTTGTAAGGAAATAAAATGAATATGGATTTAATTAGCAAGAAAAGAAATTTAGTTGACAGAAGAATTGAAGTGAAGTGCAGATAGCGAAAAGTAAAGTAGCATGTGTATTGTCCAAGCTAGTGGAAGCTCAAAGAGATAAATCATTTAAATATCTCTTAGGTATGAGTTATATTTTAATTATTGGTTCCATTTGAATTGTTTTTATGATGAAGATAATGATAGCAGCAACACACAGTAGTAGACTGTGTAAAAAGAGATAGGAGTTGTGGTAGTGGCAGTGAACCTAAATATTCCAGCTGAAGGTTGGACAGGGAGGATAGTTAAAGTGTTCTCAAGAGAAGGTGAGTTGAGGATATAAGCCTAGAGAGATCAGAAGAGAGTGCTCAAGAGTTTCCAGAGATAGAGAACCAGTGCTTGCCAAAATACCAAGTCCAGAGAGAGGATTGGTGAGGTAAGTGGCAGCAGGGAGGACTTATTGTTGCAGAGACTTAGTGCAGCTCATAGTGAGTGAGGAGCTCATAGATATGGAGGAGAAAGTGACTACTGATAGTCATAATAGGAGTTCAGAGAGAAGCCACAACAGAAGAAAGAAATATGTCAAGGAAAATGGAAAAGGTAAGGAAATGAGTCAAGAAGTATTTGACAAGGAAATTGCAGAATTGAAAGCAAGTGTTGATGCAATAATAGTGCTACTTGAGAAGAGTACGAAGGACCAAAGTTATGGTTGGACTATGAAAAGAAAGAAGATAAAGTGGAAGCTGTTGCAAAAGCAGATAAACAGAAGAATGTATATCAGATTAAGAGAGGAACTCAGAATAGTTGAGTTAGAGATAGAAGATGACTATTATAGACCTGAGCAAGAAGATTTCCTTGTTGAGGAAGGAATCATTGATGAATTTCTAAACTGTTGGATAAGTTCAGATCAGCAGAGGGATGTGATGACTGAGACATCAAAGAAAGAGGAGCCTAGTATTTTTGAAACTAATGATTTGAGTATGTATGCAGGTGATGAACAATCTTTACAAGATATGTTTATGCAGGTTGCTAAAGAAATGAAGATGTTATAAGATATGGCTATAATGGAACAGTTCTTGATTGAACATGTGTTCATTGACACTAAAGAAAGGCAAATGTTGAAAGCTACCATAAAAGTTGGAGGTGATGAACCTAGTGAGATTTGGAAAAGGAATGACAAACAGTCTGAAGACAAAAGGAAATTGCAGATTGCAAGAGAAGAAGCCGACGAGAGGTATGAAGATAGCCTTGTGACAGGAACAACCAAAAGTATGCGTACAGTGAAACCATTTGAGGTAATGGGATTATCTCTTTCATTTTTACTCAAAAATTATGGACTTGTGTTGATAGTTAATGGAAAAGAAATTTTCTTGGAAGACCATAATGGAGCATTAATGGAAAAGGATATTGTTATCGCATCATTTCTCACCTTGACATGATTCATGATTGCTTTGATGGTTTTGGGCACCCATTCCTATAGACTTGGACAAATTCACTTAAAAACAGTGTAAAAATCCCCATACGCGACTATGCCTGTGCTTTTCCGCATATATACGCGAGTACAGCTAGAATTTTCCGCGTATGCCATTAAAATGATTAAAAAAATATATAATTATTCCCTATTTTCGGGCTGGGTTGATGGTTACTCAGGTAGTTCAACCACCCCAGCACGTGGCCAACTGTTTCCAACTGTTGAAACTACTTGGAGGGAGTATAAAAACCCCTCATGTGTATGGCCTAAGGGAGAGAGAGAATTTATTGATATTATACTCTATTGGTATTCCCTATCCAAGTCTGATTCCCCGTGCCTCCTGCACTTTCCCAGTTCATTACAGGAAACCCTTGTTTCCTTGAGATGCACATCCCTTTATATTTCATCTCGTATGCACCAGTTTGGAAGGAGTCTTAGCGAGGCAAGGGCTGGACGGATCCGGACGACGGTCTGCGAAGGCCTTGGAAGGATCAGGTGATCTCTCCACTCGTACTTTTGTACATGCTATTTATAATACAGAAGTACCATGCTGTTCCCAAAATAAACGTGTTAGTGTATGCTTATATGTATGAGAATATTTGTTATACAAGCATTCATTATGATTTATTTAATGTTTTATGTGAATCTCACTAACATTTAGAGTAGATATATGTTGTACAACCAGTCCTTTGTGCTTGTTTCTTCTTGTCTTTCAGGTTAAGAAGGAAGGACGGTTGCTGGGGGTTTGAACCCTGCAGGATCTTCTTCAACCGTAGGACCAACGGGTAACTTTCTCATTCTACTCTATTTATTTTTTCTGAACGTGCATGGTTGTGTGAGTCTCTGTTAAGTAGCATGCCCCTGCTCTGTGGAGGTTGTAACCCAACGAACCTCTAGGGTGATAATTCCCCGAAACAGAACTGGTGACTCCGCTGGGGATCACATTCTTGCGATTCTCCTGTTGGGTTGTTTCAGCTGTTTGGTAGGTTGCCGACAGTTTCATCTTTCATTTGCAGACCAGATTACTTTCTTGCAGTCAGTCTGAAGTCCTGGTGTCTTTTCCAGGCTTGTCCTTTTTGTTTTTTCATTATTTTCCTTTGTATACGCACTTTTTTCTACACACAGTCGCGTATACATGCAATTTTGTCTAAAGTAACCCGCGTATACACGAGTTTCCCTTAGCACAGACGCGTATGCACGCTGGTTGCATAGCTGTGAAGTAGCGTATACCTAGGCAGATTTGGAATTTTTGGGTTTATTGACTTTTTGGTCCTTTCTGGCTGTGGAGGCCTGTTTCTACAGTGTCTCTATACTTACTGGAGTGTGAAGGAAGTGGTTTCATGTCTTTTCTCTCTTTCGTTTGAGTAAAAAATAGTCTTTTTGGAAAAGTGTTGTTTCTGGTGCTGGCACTTCTGGATTGAGTTCCAAGATCGCTTTCTGAGCATTCTTGGCTGTTCTGCTTTATCAGAACAGAGAGCTTCTTCTCACTTACTCGCTCCTATCTTTGTGTTGTGCTTCGCATTGCGATTTTTGCTTCGTTTTTTATTGGTTTTCTTGAGTTCCATAGGCTAGGTTTTGTTGCAACTTTTGAAGAGCTTTTCTTGCTTCTTTGGAGTCTTTGTTTGCGACGAGTTTGCACTATTTGTCTAGGCTGAGTGGCTGAGTTTTCTGGTCTTCTTTTGCTCTTATTGATCTTGCTACGAGTTAGCCTTATAAGGTTTGGGAGCATTCTTGAAGTTTGTGCTTGAAATTCGGTCTCGTTTGGTTTGGATTTTGATAGTTGTGCTTGGTCTTTTCGAGCTCTTTCTCTATAAAACAAAAAAGCTCAAAAAACATTTGCTTTGCTTTTTGTTTTTGCATTTCAAAGGCTTAAAAAACATTTTGACTTGTTATTTGCTTTTGTTGTTGCATTTTCATTTTCGTTTGCTACAACTTTTGAAGCTTTTGTGGAGTTTCTTGCTTTTAGTTTTGGCTTGATTTTGAGGAGGAGTTGTCATTTGATTTCTTCTTATTTTTAAGTGTTTTTGGTGTCCTTATTTTAAGAGTTCTTGATTTCGAGAATTAGCTTTCTGGACAACAAAAGAAGAGTTAAAACTGAAGGACTTTTTGGGAATTTCACTCTGCTTGAAGAGATTTGCATCTTAGGATTTACATGCTTGTAGTGATTTGCATTAGGTGCATTGAATCATTTAGTCAATTTCTTAGTTTTTGTGAGTGTGAGTTTGCTTTTTGAAAAGAAAAATACAAATTTTAGTCTCGTAGAACCTGTATAGAGATTGCTCTTCATAGAAAGACAAAGAACTGCATTTGCATGTAGTTAAGTTTTTATTAATTTCTTTTGCGTCAAAAACACCATACGTTTCATCTCCATATCCTTGTGACTTAATATAATAGCCCTTAAAATAAGCGATTTAATCTAAAATCAACTAGCAAGTTTTTCTAAGTGTCAATCACCAACTAGCTAGGTTGTAGGGCCTTGGAATAGGTGAGTGGAGAGTTAACTCTCCAAGGCCGCTCAAACAAACATATAAGTTGATTAATTGAGCGAAATCCAACTCCGTTAGGTGGACCGGGAAAGCTCTCCTCCAGAGAATCAAGCGCGAGGGGAAGTGAAGGCCGAGAAGAGGGATACCCCCTCTCCGATTGGCTGAATATGACCTCAAGACCATTCCGCTCGGCTTCTGATACGGATTGGTGTCCATAGTTGCCACTCCTAGGTTCCACACAAGTGACTGCGGGGGGGAATACCCGTGGTACCTGAGGCAGACGTCGCATCACTTTCAGCAGTACTTCTGGGGGGTGCCCTTGCGAAGCTTGGGTGCTTGAGCCGGCAAAGGCTGTCGTTAGGAGGTCGGCGTAACTATTTCTGATACCTTCGCTAGTTTTTCTGGGCCCTAATCATCCCAGACTGCTTTCGGGAGGTCCTATATTTCGCTTTCCTGTATTTTGGTGTCCGGTCCTCATCACCCGGAGCGGAAATACTTGGAAGCTGTTTGCTTGACTGTATCTCAGGGATTTTTATTTTAGTGAGTGCTCTTTGCTCCTAGCTTGCCTAGCTTTTCACTTTTTTGAGTCTAATTTATAAAATCTATAAAAGTGGTTGATCAAGTGCCTCGACGTTCGAGGAGAATCCGGGGGTTATCTCCCGAGAGTCCAGAGCCTTCTTCGAGAAGGCGTAGGAGCGATTTAGCAGGTGGTTACCACCCTGTGGCATCTGACGCTGTAGAGAGAGATCCTCCACCAAGGTCTGAAGGTTTCATAGCTGATTCTGGTGTCGGTCCCGAGAGGAGCGTTCCGCTCACCTCGCGAGTTTTATTTCCTCAGGAAGAAGATTTTCAAATTGAAGACGTACCTGAGCCTCCTGCTACAGGTCCATCTCCTCTTCCTCCTGACTATCCGTTCGTTGTTCAGTACATCGGACCTGAGTCTGAGAGACCGGAAGATCTTCCGTATCATTCATATCTTTTGATGGCCACGACTGGGAACGTGGCTTCTGTCGTGAGTGCTGCAGGCATTCAGACCCCTGCTTCTGTTGAAGGAGGGGGCACTATTGCTTTATCTTTGATTGCTTCTAGTGCTGCTGTGTTTGGCTCTGGGTTCACCCAAGCACATGCTTCTCATTCTGGTCCCTTCTGTTCAGGGATGCCCTCTAGTGGGAATCCCTCTTTTTCTTTTTCCGCTGCTTCAGCTGGATCTACGCCCATGTCTAACATGGCTAGTGGATCAGATTCGTTTCAGGGTTTCCCCTTTGGGACTAGACACATTCCTAGTTCCAATCCTTCTTTAGGGTCGTTTCCGTTTACGTCCCAGACCCAGAGTTTCAACCCTTGGTCTGGGGGGCAAAGTTCGACTACTTTTACGGGATGGAATCCTGTGTTTACTACAGCGGGGGCAGGGAATGAGTTTTACGTAGGTCATCAAGGGAATGCTTCTTTCCCTTCATCGAGTGCTTATCAGTCTTTTTCTCCTCTGTCTAATGCTTGGAACCCCTATCAGGGGCTCTCCTCTTCATTTAACACTTCAGCGGGGGGAACTGGTCTGGGCTTTGGTAACTCGGCGTGGGGAGGAGGTTCTTCTCCATTTTCTACGAGTCCTTTCTGGCAGCCTGGTGCCTCATCAAATCCAGGCTATTCTTTTCAGAATTTTGGGAATCCATCCCATCAAGGATGGAATCCTCAGGCTCCGCCTCGCTTACCTTTTCTGGCAACGTTAAACTTGCTAGATTTGTCGAAGTTGACTAATGACCCGATTCGTTATAGTCCGGGGTGGCCTCCGGTCCCGACCAAACTTCCTTCAGACATTCCAAAGTTTGAAGGTAAGAATGGAGAGGATCCGGCGGACCACATCACCACTTTCCACTTATGGTGCTCTTCGAACTCCCTGATCGACGATTCGATTAGGTTGAGATTATTTCAACACACCCTAACTGGAAATGCTGCCAAATGGTATATCGAGCTCACTGGGGGTAGTTTCGCTACATTTGGAGAACTGACTGTCACATTTCTAAACCATTTTCAGTTGCCTGTCAGATATGAGGCTGGGACCAAACTCCTGGCTAATTTTAAGCAGGATGAGGCAACGCACATTTCTGATCACATTCAGGAATGGAGGAGAAGGAAGAGGCTTATCAAAGCTCATATTCCAGGTGAATTCCTTCTCAAGTGGTTTTTGAAATCTCTGCAGTCAGATATTTCAAAAGATGTATCCCTATCTGGGGTATTTTCTGAGGAGCAGGCCATTTTTAGGGCCCAACAGTTAGAACTGATCTATTCTCAGTCTAGGATGCTTTATAAGTATTTTCCCAATGCTCCTCGCTCCAAATTGGATTTTTCGAAAACTAAACCTGGTCCGCATGGTGACAGACTTGTCGGATCGGTCAATAGTAGTGCAGCCAACCTGCTTTCTCAACTGCAGCAGTTGTCTTTACAATCTGCTCCTTCTGGTCAGGCTGTGCCTGCTGATTCATCACCTTCCCAGTCTTTGTTCATAAATGTTGTCCAAGCTTATGATCCCAAAGGAAATCAACAATCTAATGGGAAGAAGGGACAGAATAACAAGAAGAAGGGGAAGAACGGGAAGGGCAATGCAAATAAAACCAACGAGCGTGTTGGTGAGGGTCAAAAGGAGAAAAAGAAAGTGAAGTTTCTGTGCAAGCTTTGTGCTGGAGACCATCTCACACACCTTTGCCCTAAAATTCAAGATGCTCAGCGCTTGTTAAGCCAGCAGGGTTCTTCTAGTTCCCAGGCTGTGTTAACAAACCCTTTTCCCCAAGGGCAGCAATTAGTTGTTGGCGCGAACCAAAATCCTGGGGCTTCCTCTGGGGGCACCCAGGAAGGAGAAATTCCATCGAACATTTTTATGATGAGTGCTCACGCGGATATCGCTACGAGATCCCGTGATTATGGCGGAGAGGAATCTTCGAAAGCTAAGGAAGTTCCTGATGCTACTGAGCCGCTTCACATTATGAAGCCAACTGTTGAGTCTATGCCTCGGATGCCAAAAGCATATTCTAAGCGGTCAACGATTAATCCGAACGCGAGGGCTGTCCAGAACTACTCGATTGTAGAAGATCTGGCGCAAAGTCCTTGTGCTATGTCAGCTTTAGAGGTACTCCAGTCTTGTCCGGCTCAGCGCAGTGCTTTGCTCACTGCCATTGGGGCTATTGATCCGAAAAATTCTCTTCTGATTACTTTTGATATGACTAATTTTAAGAAGAGACTTCCTCATCACATGGCATTTCATATTAAATCGTCGTATCGGAAGTGCAATATATTTCGAACGGTTGTTGATGAGGGTGCTTCTACATGCGTGATGTCTCTCGCATGCTGGAAGACACTTGGATCTCCCAAAGTTGTTCCATCTAGCACTGTTCTTACTACGTTCGATGGTCATTCTCACAGACCCCATGGTATTGTCCCAGCTTTGCCCATCTGTGTTGGGGGAAAAATTGTCAACATAGAGGTTGAGGTAGTAGATGCAGCCTTGGACTACAACCTTCTGTTGGGGAGGAACTGGATATATGAGATGGATTCCATTGCATCCTCATTATTTCGAATTGTATGTTTCCACCACGAAGGGAGGATTGTCACAGTGGATCAACTGGACTGTCCTCAGGTAGACCTGAATGCGCCTTCTGACTCGTCTGTTCCTAAGTTGGATAATACTAAGGCGCCTGTTGAGAATATAGGAGTTGGAATGTATTCTTCCCTTATGGGTACTTTCGATCTTCCTCCTCCTACAGTGCATATTAATGCTATTTCATCCTCCAAGGCTCCCCTTCGAAAGGGGTTGAAACTCATTTATTTTAGGACCCTTGGACCTTACCTTCCCCTCTTAGCCACATTGGCGACGTCAAGTGGGTGGAATGGCATTTCCGATTTCTGCAGCTAAGATTGCATATAAGTCTATTGTTGACACTGCAGAATCCGTTCCATCTCCTCTTTTACCGGAAGAGTTGGATGGTGATGTGGCTCCGGCTTGGACGCTTACTTCTTCTTCTGCCCAGGATTGTCTAGATACCACTCTTCCATCTGAAGAGGCCATCCTGGAAGCAATGACAGGTATAGATAGACCGTGGGATGATTTGCATCATCGGTCTTACTTCTTACCTGACTTGAGCGAAGTTGAAACAAGTTTTCCAAGTCCTCCGTCTCCTGGTCCTGTTCACCCAGTCTTGAACCCTTTGGCACCAGCACAGGTTTATGCTGAAGGGAACATGGCTGTGATCTCTCCTACTATCCCGGTGAACATTTCCAGGGATCCCAATATCATTGAGAATGTCTTCATTGGAGCTGAATGTTCCCGTGAAGAGATTCAAATCTACACCGAGCTCTTCAAAGAGTATAGGGATGTATTTGCTTGGTCTTATGAAGAAATTCCTGGCATATACCCATCTATCGTTCAGCATGAGATCAAGATGTATGAAAACGCTAAGCCGGTCAGGCAAAAGCTTCATCCGGTCAATCATAGGAAGGCAGCAGCTATCAAAGCTGAAGTTGAAAAGCTGCTTAAGGCGGGATTCATTTTCCCTGTTCCTCTGACTGAATGGGTTTCAAACCCCGTTCCGGTAGATAAAAAGCAAGGAACGATTCAAGTGTGCATCGATTTCAGAGACCTAAATAAGGCATGTCCTAAAGATAATTACCCCACACCGTTCATCGATCAGATCATTGACGAGTGTGCCGGTAACGAGATTTTCTCCTTCATGGACGGTTTTTCTGGATATAATCAAATTACTATCCGTCCTGAAGATCAACATAAGACTGCTTTTATTTGTCCCTGGGGTACGTTTGCATACAAGAAAATGCCTTTTGGTCTTAAAAATGCTGGGGCTACCTTTCAGCGGGCCATGTCTTATGCCTTCCACGACATCAAGAAGATTATCGAGGCATACTTAGATGATCTAGCTGCTCATTCTTGAAAGAGGATGGATCATCCTGGTCACCTTCGGCAAATATTTGAAAGATGTCGTTTTTTTAAAATTCGATTGAATCCGAACAAGTGCATTTTCGCGGTTACATCTGGCCGGCTATTGGGATTCATTGTGTTTAGGGAAGGGATAAGGGTAGATCCCTTCAAGGTTGAGGCAATACTTCAGTTGCCTCCCCCGTCTTCAATCCGTCAGCTTCAAAGTCTCCAAGGAAAGTCTAATTTTCTTCGGAGGTTTATCGTCAATTATGCTGAGATTACAAAGGGATATATGAGATTGTTGAAGAAAGGAGTTCCTTTTCTTTGGGACGACTACGCTCAACGCTCGTTCGATGCTTTGAAAAAGGCATTGACCTCTGCTCCTTTACTGAGTCCACCCGATTATAGTAGAGATTTTCTTTTGTATCTGGCTACAGCAGAATCTACCATTGGTATGGTTCTGGTTCAGGAGGATGATGCTCTGGCTGAGCATGTTATTTACTACCTTAGTCGAGGACTGGTAGGACCTGAACTGTGATACACCCCGATAGAAAAGTTAGCCTTGGCAGCAGTTCATGCTGTGCAGCGACTCCGGCATTATATTATTCTTCGCAAAACTTATGTCTTGGCAGCTGCCAATCCATTTCAGTTTGTCCTCAGCAGGCGAGTGATTGGGGGCAAATATAATAGATGGATTGTGATTTTACAAAATAAAATCTAGAGTTCATGTCTGCCAAATCCAAGAAGTCATTAGTTTTTTGCGGAATTGATCTCCGAGTTGCCTTGTGGAGAGGCGATGATCTATGATGAGTCCTTTCCGGACGAACACTTGTTTCTGATCTCTCCACAAGATCCCTGGTATGGGGACATCATTGTATATCTCCAGACTGCGAAGTTTCCCTCTTCTTTTTCGAAAGATGAGCGTCGTAAGCTGCGTCACTTAGCTAAAAGTTATCCGATTATTGGTGATGCTTTGTACCGTCGAGGGGTTGATTCAATCCTAAGACGCTGCTTAACTTTCGAAGAAGCTGAGGCTGTGCTCAATGATTCTCACGGTGGAACTTGTGGGGGTCATTTATCAGGGCTTGCTACAGCCCAAAAGATTTTGCGTGCTGGCTACTTCTGGCCTTCGATTTTCAAATATTGTATTGAATCGGTCAAGAAGTGTCATCCTTGTCAGGTGTATACTCGAAAAATGCGCGCTCATCCAGCTCCGCTTTTTCCAGTCGTTACTGTCGGACCCTTTACAAAGTGGGGTATGGATTATACTACTTGTAACCCGCCTTCGGCAAAAGGTCACAAGTACATTATCGTAGCAGTAGACTACTTTACGAAGTGGGTCAAGGCTATGCCTACTTTTGGGAACGATGGTGAGACTACAGCTTTGTTCCTTTTCAACCAAGTTATCGCTCGTTTCGGTATACCTAGAGAGATTGTCACTGACCATGGCAGTAATTTTCAGAATAGTATGATGGCTGAGTTGGCTCTCAAATTGGGTTTCCGGCAAGAGCATTCATATCCATATTATCCTCAAGCCAATGGGCAAGTGGAAGCAGTGAATAAATCCTTGAAGACAATTCTTCAAAGGACAATTGATAAACATAGATCCAACTGGCATATTATGCTATATCCTGCACTTTGGGCATACAGGACGTCAGTTAAAACTGCAACTGGCTTTACTCCGTTATAGTTAGTCCACGGGGTGGAATCTGTATTTCCCATTGAATGCGAGATTCCTTCTCTTAAATTAGTTGTTGAGCTTCTTCCTGACACTTCCAGTCTTGCAGAACGGCTTCTTCATCTGGAACATCTCGATGAGCAGCGTCGGGATGCCGCCACGATGAATGAAGCGCATAAAAACCGAGTAAAAGTTCAGTACGATAAGGCGGTTAAGCCTAGGGTCTTTTCGGAAGGTGACCTTGTTTTGGTCTATGCCCAAGAAAAAGATGCCTTGGGGGCAGGGAAGTTTAAATCGATGTGGTATGGCCCCTATATCGTTAAAAAAGTCCTTAAGAAAGGAGCGTATACCTTGGTTGACTTCGAAGGGAACGAGTTGCCGGAGCCTCGAAATGGGCTCTATTTGAAGAAGTATTATGCCTAGGCTTCGGCCTGGCATGTTGCTTTTGTATATAGTAGTTTTTGCTTTGTACATTTCTGATTGATTTTCGATTTTTGATGAGGTGGTGATGTTTTTTGATCTGCTTTGGCAGGTTGTGTTGGATGTCATGAGTCATTTTGGTTTCGCCGATGGTGCTAGTAGACACACCCGAAACTTAGCTTCCGCGGCTTGGGTGCTTCATTATCCTTCCGGTCAGCTGTTGGTATCAAGAGGAGTCTGCATTGGTCCTACTTCCAATAATGTAGCAGAATACACTGCAGTCATTTGTCTACTCTCGGAGGCAATATCTTTGGGTGTTGATTCGTTGGTAGTTTTCTTGGACTCCCAGCTGGTGGTGTCGCAGTTGAACAACACTTATCGGGTACGAGATCCATTTTTATTATGATTGTTCTTGAGGGTACGTTTGTTACCAAGGTCATTTCAATTTTTAACATTCATTCATATTCCTCGAGCTGACAATTGGTTTGCTGACTCATTAGCTAATCAAGCATTGGATTGGCATATTAATCATTCAATACAATAAATTTTTAATTATAAAAAACATCATACATTTGATACATTTATCACATCACATCAAATATCGCTGTATATATATCATCGGAGTGTCAAAAACTTTACAAAATTTGATCCATAATCTCGTACAAAACTTGGGCTTATGCCCCATCATGTTCAGTCTCAAAAAAGAATATACAGTCATCTAATATATAATATCTGTCTACTCCTGAGGTCCCTGCCCAGAAGTCGTGTTCCTATAGAACGTAACTGCAGTGGCCACACGGCGGAATAATCTAACCCAGTCTCGTGGTACTCCTACCACCCGTCTCTGGATGGCTTCCGGAAAGTCCTCCACGGCAGCCATAGGGATTTGGCGGGTTAATCCCTCCAAGTTTCTCTGCACGGCCTGGAGAGTCCTGTCGGAATCCACTGTCTCTGCCTCGCCCCTGTGACGCTTATGGCGTGGGAGACCCTCAGGTCGCACTGGTCCAACATCTGAAACATGATCATTTTTAATTGTCAGTCATTATGAATCCAATCAAAAACATGTTTGTTTTTCATTTTTTCATTCATATTTGAAAAAATCCAAAAAAATTATATAAGTCAAATTTTTTTTTGCAAAACTTACCGATTGCTCCCCATGTTGTGCCTGGTGGAAGTACTAGATCTGGATCTCCTCGGAAATCCATCCCGGCATAGGGATAGTCATCCACTGCGATGATCTATTCTCCCCACCACAAGAAGAACTCATCGTCCCACGTGGTCCGGGGTACCTCACTACCCCCCAGTCTCTTCATCATGTCTGCCCAACGGGCAATTCTTGGGTCCCGCGGGCTACTGATAGTAGAGATGACTCTAGGTCTCAACGCTGGAATCCTCTCAAAGAAGAATGTTGTCAAAATGGTCCCATAGCCAAAGTGTTTAGTCTTTTCTTGGCGAATGGAGGTCAGTTGTTGTTTCATGTTCTGTAGAAGGGCTGTGCACCAATCGTACACATGAGTCAAACACTCTAAAGCTATGCTCATTTGCGTCCTAGACGCCTGATGTAGTGAGGCAGATCCTGCCACTCTGCTGATGGTGAAAAGGAGGATTTTCATGTGAAAATCCCTGATATCTTTAATTGCAATCTGAGTTCCAACCTTTTTGGAACCATCTACGCAATATACGTGGACATAGTCTTCCACGGTTAACCCTCCCAGGGGCTTCCCGTGCAAGTCTACTGGTTCTCCCCTCCGGGAGAGTCCAGTAATGAAATATATGTCTTCCACTTCAATGCGTAGCAGCATCTGATCAATAATGAAGCAATCCTGATCTGGTTCCCAGTAATTTACGAGCATTTCTAGCAACCGCACATTGCTTTTCATATTTGGCATTTTAAAGAATTTGAACAATCCGCAATTTCGGAGGATATTTTGCGCTGCGCGATCTTGCATGACCTCTTGGTCTATTGCGCTATGCTCACGTTCCCTCCATGAAATGTTCATCCTGAGAAATTTCATCAATTTATGCATTAGCCATGCTTTTCAAGTTTCGGACCTGCGCATACGCGGCTTTTATTTTGCACAGTCGCGTGTATACGCGAGTTTCCTTTGATGAACCCGCGTATGCGCAAGTCCGCATATTTTATCAAGGGTTTTAAAGCTAAAAATCACTTAATTTTAATTTCCAAACGGACAAAATGAATAAACAGGATGATTAAGGAGCCTACCTGAAGTTTCACTGAGTTTCGACGGTCGGTTGTTCCTGATTTGACGAAAGAAGTTTTTTGCTCCAGAGCACTTTTTCCAAATCAGCTATGCAATAATGAACCAAATGAGAGGTAATTTGTCTATTTATGGCTAAAAAATTGAAAATTTTCGCAAAATTTCCTTATGCCTATTTTTTCGATCTATCTTAAGCTGCATAACTCGATTTCTTGGAAGTGCCCAGTTTGTTATGTTTTCAGGTACATTTTGACGATTTTGAGATTTTTCCCGGTTTTTGATCCATGATTTTCGACTCTTCACGGCAGGTATATGATCTTCACTGGCATATAGGTTAGGGAAATCACTTTCCGTTGCATCTTGCATTCTAGCCTCCATACTGATCACTTGCCTTAGAGTCGATCCCATCAGGTCATGAGTATTACACCCATTTCACTCGCCGATTATTTAATCATGACTTGATGGTAGAGCCTTCCTTTACATGGGCTTCCTAGTTAGTTCCTCGCTATCACTTGTTTCCCATGCTGCGTTTTATGTAGGCTCGGGAGTCCTCTTTAGTCCCGCCATGTCTTATGTGTTGAAGCTTCATTCTTCTTCTTCATCACTTATCATTTTTCTGGCTTTTACCCTAGAGGCTCCCTGGTGTCTTTAAGTTGTATTACTGCATTGCATATTGGCTACTTGTTTATCCTGGCCTTTAGCCGGCTTCATTTGGACTCGATGTTTAAGCCAACTTTTGACCTTGAATTTCTGTACAAGTTAACCATTGCATGCACTTAGCTATCACGACTTGACACCTTTGTACCCATGGATGGAACGTTCCTCTGAGTATCACTGACCAGTTTTCGCCACCTTGCATTGAGCATAGGATTGTTCCTTTCCCAGGAACTAGTGCATCTGCTTCCTTGATACTCGTTCTATCCATTGTATCATAGCATTCTTTTATTCTTTTTCAGGCTTATTATGAAAAAGACAAAAAAAATTAAATATAACAAAAAGAGCGGGAACGGGATGTATCTTCGTTATTTCGATGGCAGTACAGAGTCAGTTTTGTCACCCTTGAACAAAGCACATATACTTATATATATTTCCTTCATTTGGGATGGTTCTAGTTTGACCTAGGTTCAACCTTTACCATGTTTCACTTGTCAGTTCTCCCCCGGTTGGTTATCTCTTCCAATCATATGGAGAGTTTGTTTTGCCTCCTGCAAGACAGACTTATACAGTGTCACCTTTTACTGCCATGGTCATCACAGAGTCGTGCTTTTTGTTCAAGGGAAGTCTAGCCTGAGTCGGCCATTCTGCGGTGTCTCTTGACTCATTATTCAGTCGGCCTTCCCGGTCTTGTCAGTATCATGTTCTATCACATCGGATGTTTTGATCTTCTGCTCGTGCTGGTTTGAGAAGGTCCCCATTGACTTCTTGCCGGCGGGTTTGTCTCTTATCGACTACGACACATTGCTCTGAGAGCAAACCTAGAGCCTCACCTTGGGCCTATTTCCATTATTGATAGGTGACCTCGTGCTCAGCATTTGATCATCATCATGGGTCTTTGACTGAGTGGTTTCCCCTGTGTTCGACGTCAGCACACATTATCACACTTGGGATTCGTGCAGTACCTTGATTTCCATTTGACCCTATCGGTGGATTTCTCGCCTCTGTGTCGGCTTTCATTATTGGTTGGTTCAGATGGTTTCTTCCGTGCGCTAGCTTCATCTTGTGCATGTCGGAAACGTACTTCGGTTTTGGTTCTGTCACTCTACTTCGTCCGATTCCTTCCAAATCTTGGCCTGCGGGTTACACTCGCGCTGGACTGATGTGGGATGCCTTAATGCCTTCCTTCCAGCAGATCTTTTCCCATCGACTCCGACTCATTGCTCTGGGGATAAGGTCTAGAGTCTTTTTGTCAGTACCTTAGGGTTTGCAGTCATCAGTGGCAGACTCTTCGCTATCGACAGTGGGGATTCATCATTGCCTCCTGATTGGTAGATTCTTTCAAGTGTTAGACTTCAACTCATTCATTCGCACTTGTCAGATTGTACTGGGGCACCTTGACACTCATTATCATTATCGGTGGGTTGTCTCGCGTTGGTTAACGGGATACATCATTGCCCGGTAATCCAACGATTTCTCACATGGTCGACTTCAGCTCATTTATTCCCATTGTGTAGAATTGTGCCATAGTGATCGGTGAAGACCTCGGGTTGCATCAGCATTTTCGGTTCACTTTTGACAGTCCATTCAGTTTCTGCCAGTGATGCCGTCCACCCTTATATGTTGCAGTTCAGTACAACAGCATCCTATATGTTGGCCCCCGAGTTGCGTGATTGTACCGTTTGATCCACCTCTTATGATCCGGTACTTGGAGATTCAGTTACTTATTTGATCAGACATCCAGTTGCACCATCTTTGATCAACTTTCTATATGTGATACTTGGACATTGATTCAGACTTGTATTTCCGGGCCATGCTCAGATGATTCATTATGTACTTTCAGTTCAGCTATACTTGTATACATGTTGGATCTATTAAGTACTTTCCATATGATGTATTTTTGACTGAGCATGGGTATGCCCACCTCAGCATGAGTTGACTCTCTGTTTTCTTTCATTGGTTTTTGGCAGGCTGAAATCTGGTGAAGTCCTCTCTTGTCCTTGCGAAGTTCTTTCTATGTGCATAATACATTTCGACCATCATGTACCCCTTCTGACCTCATATATTAGGGGGCATATGTTATAGCATCATTTCTCACCTCGACATGATTCATGATTGCTTTATGGCTTTTGGGCACCCATTCCTACAGACTTGGACAAATTCACTTAAAAACAGTGTAAAATCCCCCATACGCGACTATGCCCGTACTTTTCCGCGTGTATACACGAGTCCAGCTAGACTTTTCCGCGTATGCCATTAAAATTATTAAAAAATATATAAAAAATCCCTAATTTCGCGCTGGGTTGATGGTTACTCAGGTAGTTCAACCACCCCAGCCCGTGGCCAACTGTTTCCAACTGCTGAAACTACTTGGAGGGACTATAAAAGCCCTCATGTGTATGGCCTAAGGGAGAGAGAGAATTATTGATATTATACTCTGTTGGTATTCCCTATCCAAGTCTGATTCCCCGTGCCTCCTGCACTTTCCCAGTTCATTGTAGGAAACCCTTGTTTCCTTGAGATGCACATCCCTTTATATGTCATCTCGTATGCACCAGTTTGGAAGGAGTCTTAGCGAGGCAAGGGCTGGACGGATCCGGACGACGGACTGCGAAGGCCGTGGAAGGATCAGGTGATCTCTCCACTCGTTACTTTTGTACATGCTATTTATAATACAGAAGTACCATGCTGTTCCCGAAATAAACGTGTTAGTGTATGCTTATATGTATGATAATATTTGTTATACAAGCATTAATTATGATTTATTTAATGTTTTATATGAATCTCACTAACATTTAGAGTAGATATATGCTGTACAACCAGTCCTTTGTGCTTGTTTCTTCTTGTATTTCAGGTTAAGAAGGAAGGACTGTTGCTGGGGGTTTGAACCCTGCGGGATCTTCTTCAACCGTAGGACCTACGGGTAACTTTCTCATTCTACTCTATTTCGTTTTTCTGAACGTGCATGGTTGTGTGAGTCTCTGTTAAGTAGCATGCCCCTGCTCTGTGGAGGTTGTAACCCAACGAACCTCTAGGGTGATATTCCCCGAATCTGTTATAGCATCATTTCTCACCTTGACATGATTCATGATTGCTTTGATGGTTTTGGGCACCCATTCCTACAGACTTGGACAAATTCACTTAAAAACAGTGTAAAAATCCCCATACGCGACTATGCCGGTGCTTTTCCGCGTGTATACGCGAGTACAGCTAGACTTTTCCGCGTATGCCATTAAAAATGATTAAAAAATATATAATTATTCTCTATTTTCGGGCTGGGTTGATGGTTACTCAGGTAGTTCAACCACCCCAGCACGTGGCCAACTGTTTCCAACTGTTGAAACTACTTGGAGGGAGTATAAAAACCCCTCATGTGTATGGCCTAAGGGAGAGAGAGAATTTACTGATATTATACTCTGTTGGTATTCCCTATCCAAGTCTGATTCCCCGTGCCTCCTGCACTTTCCCAGTTCATTGTAGGAAACCCTTGTTTCCTTGAGATACACATCCCTTTATATGTTATCTCGTATGCACCAGTTTGGAAGGAGTCTTAGCGAGGCAAGGGATGGACGGGTCCGGACAACGGTCTGCGAAGGCCTTGGAAGGATCAGGTGATCTCTCCACTCGTTACTTTTGTACATGCTGTTTATAATATAGAAGTACCATGCTGTTCCCGAAATAAACGTGTTAGTGTATGCTTTTATGTATGCGAATATTTGTTATACAAGCATTCATTATGATTTATTTAATGTTTTATATGAATCTCACTAACATTTAGAGTAGATATATGCTGTACAACCAGTCCTTTGTGCTTGTTTCTTCTTGTCTTTCAAGTTAAGAAGGAAGGACGGTTGCTGGGGGTTTGAACCCTGCGGGATCTGCTTCAACCGTAGGACCTACGGGTAACTTTCTCATTCTACTCTATTTAGTTTTTCTGAACGTGCATGGTTGTGTGAGTCTCTGTTAAGTAGCATGCCCCTGCTCTGTGGAGGTTGTAACCCAACGAACCTCTAGGGTGATATTCCCCGAAACAGATATTAATAAAGATTATACTGTGGAAGATGCTAGAACAGGGATTTATAAAGAGAATTCAGTCCAAGGAGGTATAGCTAGTCCATAAAAGGCTATAAATAGGATAGAAAAAGAAGACAGTCAAGAACGTAAGGATCAGCTGGCAAAGATTGATGCACAACAAAAATTTGGAGACAGTGTTATTTGTACAAATTACAAATAGAGAAAAGAGGAATATAATAATCAAACTAGAAAGAGACAGGTAGTCTGAGACGACGGAGGTAAGGATACTTTCATGAATGATGCATTTACAGTGAGCTGCAAAGGGTTTCAATGGAAAATGATATTCATGGTGTTGACAATAATTTTTATTCTAAAAGGAACTTTATCATGGAAGGAAAAATCTGTTGCATATGATTTTGTTTCATATCAAGAAACAAAGAGGATTAGAGATTGGGAGATTTTGATTGAAAAGGAAGAGGCGTGGAAAAGACAATTTAGTAACTTACAGATTTGTAAGGGAGAAGAAGGAAGAATGAAAATAAGTGTGAAAGGAAGGAAGGCTAAAGAAAAGAGCAGAGAACAAAATTTTGAAATTAGGTAGCATTCAGAGAAAAGTGAAAACAAAGCAGACTTTTTCAAGACAAGGCAATATGGAGGAAGATATGACACTTTTGATATGTCATATGCACATCAAGAGGTTGAAAAATCAGAGAAACTACGGAGTAGGATTTATGGAGAATATAATGCATTTTCTGATTTTGAATTATTAACTGTTGAATATATTTTTCAGGATGAAAGACAAACTATTTTTGAGATATGTTTGCACAAGTAAACATAAAGAAGTATGTATGTTCTGGAAATGCATAAAGCCAGTTTTCCTTATGGAAACAAGAAGGTGATAGTAATCAGCTGGTTGATTCAAAAGTTCAGGATGAAGGAAGAAGAGTTGGCATAGCTCTTAAACAAACCATTGCAGAAGAGAAAGAAGGTTGCAGAGGATGTGAAACTGATGGAAAATATGAGGTTGAAAGATTATATGTTCTTGTATAAAACAAGAAACAATTTTATTTTGAGATTGGGTGAATGCTACTTAAATTATTGGATAGATGGATGATGGAAATTACAAAGATGATAAGTCAGGTACAGGAAGGGGAAAAATACATAAAGTTGGAACTCAATTTTATTGAGATAATGGCAAGACAACAACATACTAGGGAGTAGAAATTTATATTGTTTGAGAAGTTGTTTATGCAGGATATTAGCATCCAAACATTACGCAGAAGAGATGAGTATGACAGCAGAGCAAAATGACATCCACAATACAGAGTTTGGCATCCAGGACAAAGAGAGAAGGTAGAAAATGCACCTGCAATTGAAAGAGGACATATAGCTAGTTGGAAGATGAAATTTGATGAAGTTTACAGAAGAAGTAGTTGGGTGACTCATGAACAGGAGTCCATGAATTTTTTCAACCTAGGAATTCTAATGCAGGAGCATTCTTCGAAACTTATAAGACCCATGAGTATTATTTCTCATTTACTAAAGGGAGTGGGTTCCCTTAATCATTTTATTTATTTTCCTAAGTTTAGTTGAGTTTGAGGAAATTTAAATTGTAAATTGATTCATGGAGAATATCTCGTGAGTTGTAATATCTTAGGGTTGAGTAAGGAATCCTAAGAATAGTGAGGATTTGAGGGATTTAGAAATCTAATATAGAATTCTGTTGAATAAAGAGTGGAGCTAAAGAGATACGTTAGGAGACATTGAGAGATTTTTGGGATTTAAATTAAACTGGTTCATGAATCCTTTTTGTTTTATAAATTATGATTTTTTGAAGAATTAGAAAAACAGAGCGAGAGGAATGGAAGTTATATATATGATCAAAGAAGTTTGACCGTAAGCCTACGGGCTTTGACAGAAAAGAGGAGGAAGGCTATGTAAGGGCATATTAGGCCAAATCCTGACTGTAAGAAAGATTTGATTGTATTTGTATAATTCATAATTAATGAATATTTAATTGTGGTATATTTTGTTTTGTTCTGGTATGCCTTGAAAAATCTGTGTATGGTTAATTAAGGTACTGTAGAGTAAAATCCCCAATCGAAAGATCTCATATGAATGAATGTTTGAGGTGATTATAATTGCAAAGGTTATAAATATTTGGATTATGTGTGGGATTTATTTATTCTTAAACTGCTGTGTTTATGGGGTTTATAAGCTAGTCACAATTCATATGCGATAAGGAGATCCATCGAAATAGAAGCTCGTTATGTAATTTATAATCCAAATCCTTTCAGGATCGAATGTGGAATCGGGAATAAGTCGAACAGGATTTTGTAACTTGGAATCAGGTTCTTTCCAAAATTGGTGTCAATATAGCCTTGGAATCGAAGTTTACTGAAAACGAGAGTTGAACACGTAGATGGAGTATGGTGGAATTATATGATTCATAACCCACACCGAGAGGAAAATTTGCTATCTCTATGTTTTAAATCAGAACGGTTAATGATTGAGGCTTCGCGAAAAAAATTCAATGCAACAGTGCTTAATCTCTTTTATAAACAAGAGAATTTGTGTTGGTTCCAGGATTATGTGTTTTGGAACCGTGAGTCAAGGTGGAACAGTGAAGCGAGGTCGTAACTCTAAATCGGATGATAGCAGGTGGAACTAGGAAGTGGTTTTCTTCAAATGGCGAATGATGTATCACACAACCTTTTGAAGGTATGTGGTTTTATAAAACCATTTGCGACATATCACACTGCTTTTGTGCCTTGAGTGGTAAATCTTTAAAAGCACGCGATACAGTTGAGGAGTTGACACGTTGCACCCTCAAACCGATTTTATCGCGCAGTTATCATTCGCGTAAATTGCAGAGGGTTGGAGTACGAATACCGTCTGATCGGAAACAAAATCAATCTGACGGTAGAGAATGAAGTATGGATATAATGTTTGTTAAGGGGATTTAAGATGAGAGGTCCCACCGAGTTAATTGAGGAGCGATATTATGCATTGGCCATTGGATTAGTTATGGAGATCAACTGCACAGCCTTGAGATATTAAATTATTCATTGATATATGTGCATAATCAGAGAAAGGTAAATGTTTCCATGGTTAAATTATATTAAGCAGTTATATGGTTATGATTGGTTTTTAACCAAGGTTTAGGAATATTTATAGATTCTTTTGAGAATTTAATAAGAGGGAATTTAACCCATGGGGTATTTAATTTAAATCACCTGAATTGAAAGTATTGTCTTGGATAAGGGCGGGGTTAGTATTAACCTTACGGGATGGTTGGGTTAGCCACTTACCCTGCATCATTGAACCTGAGACAAAAAAAACAAAAGATATTAAGGATCCCAAACTAGCTGAGATCTATGGGGGAAGAAATCCTCACACTAAACCACTAAATAAGTTGATGCTAAAATTCAAGCTTAAACAAAACCCTATCTTGGCACAACAAGTCATTGAGGCAGATGATACACTTTAGAGAGATTTTGTCATAAACAAAGAGAAGTTTGGGAGTTTTAAGAAGCCTAAGGTTCAAAGAAAAGAACTTGATGCTAAAGCCAATAAATTTAGGAAAATGAGACAAATTGAAGTTGATATTTTATTAGAGGCAGTTAGCAGACTCAACTAAAACATTTACAATGCAGAATTTAGTTTTTCAGTATTTTTGGAGAATTTTGATGAAGTGAAAACAATTAATCCATCAGTGATACTTTCGCTTCATTTTAGATGAGCGCTGACAGTTAGATTGTCTGCGTGAATTTTCATTTGTTTTGAGACAACACTAACATATAATCTGTCAGTGGTGCCCAGCTTTTCTCTTGATTTGAGGTATGCCAGTTAATCCATCAACGCTCAGGAAAATACTATTTTTGAAGGAAAAAAGGAGCAATTTGGACCGAGTACATCCCTGAATGAAGGATTTACATACCAAATTCCCTTTTTTGTGGATCAAGACCAATTTCAAGGAAGAAACTACCATACCAAGCATGATGATGAAGCAATATTTTCAGAGAATCTGGGAAAAATATTAGTAATCATTATTTATCATTTGCTTCAGCTAGGTCTTCAACAACAACAAAGTTCTCAGATACAAAATATTATCATCTTGTTTTATGATTGAACAATGTAATTTATTTAGTTTTAATTAGAGATTTACTTAGCTATTTTGATACTTTTTAATCAAGGCTTTTCTAAAAACGTGGTTATGGTTTTGTAAGTACTCTATAAAGATGATAATGAAAGAAAACCAATTGTTCAAAATTAGAGAAAGAATTGTAATTTGTGTATGTGCTCTTATTATGTTGGTTAATCATAGGTGACTAGTGATCATAAGAACATAGTGTTTCAAAGATGAGAATTCATGTTTTGATATGTTCCAATCTGTTTCTTGATGAATGTGTTTACCTATGTTATTTTCGTTTAAATATTTTCTTCTTTATGCTTGGATGAAGGTATTAAAGGTGGAATTCATGTTTCATTTTCATTCTTTTTCTTTACTATTCAAGTATCACTTTTATTATCTAAAACGAACATAATTATTCTATCAAATGCTCTATTTTAAATAGTTTTTTGTTATTTTCTTCTACCACTCTCAATAGCAAGGTTGTCTAAGGATATATCAACTATATTGCTCTTAGCCTCTGTCACTACATACAATGTCCTAGTGACCGTTGATTGATTTACAATTTCTATGACTCCATGCCCAAGGATAACTTTCTTTGCCTTACCATCATTTCTAAAACCCTACTGAACTCATGATCTAGCCATTATAATAAAGAGCCAACCAACTACTGAGGTAACACTGGGTAATTGAATTGAAAATGAGAGAGCCCTCTCTGGGTTGAAGGGGCTAGGCTTTGGCCCTAAAGTCAGTTTGAAAGAGTCACGTTAGGGGTTTTTCCTTTACAGCCACGGGGAAAAATTGTGAGAGATAACATGACCCATGATTTAATGAGAAATACATGTGGCATATTGGTTAGGTGGTCATTTCATTGAAAGTGTGGTCAATCTCATCGAAGGTTGATCAGCCTATTAACAAATTTTTTGCGCCAATACCAGGTCCACTTGGTGGTCTCTCATAGGGCCATGTGGCGCCCTCTAATTGACCCACATGATGGCCTATGATTGGAACACCTCACCAATCTATACCTCTAATTCAACTGCTACATGCCCTCACATGATTGGTCCACCTGGCCTTCGTAAAACACAGTCAACAGATGACATACACACCATGTCAGTGTAGGAACTGCCATGTTAGCATCTGTACCATGCACAATCAACCCTGAAAGTTGACTTTTTTATTGTTTTGCAAAAAAATTAGAACACGATAACTTGCTCATGCAGTGTCGGATTGAGGTTATTCAATCGGTGTTTGAATAAAAATGACGCACTCTATGATTTGGCATTAGTTTTGGGAGATTTTGAACACTTTTATTTTTGAGAATTTTTTGGATCCCTTGGATCAAGCATGGATCTACTACAACCTGCTATATTTCCTGGTAATAACTTTGAAATATGTTCTTTTAACATGGAAAAATTTATTCAATGTAAATAGTTGATTGAGTAATGGTCTAATAACCCATATGATGAAGTATGTGATGCTTTACTATTAGATATTATAAACAAGAATTGGATGAGAAGTATTTGCAAGGTAGCAAAAGCTACATCTTCCAAGAAAGCATGGAAGATCCTGGAAGTAGAATTTGGTACAAAGGAAAGTGACATGCAATAGTAAGTTGTGTCATAGTCTGTTGAAAAATTGATAGAGAAATCAGCCACAATTCTAAGAGTTAATGAGAAATACTTTGGGAATAAAATATAAATTGGGGAATTCATGCGCATGGATGAATAAGAGGTAGAGAGATAAGTTGAATCCTTTTGTGTGTGAAGTAGAGAAAGATCATATAGATGCTCGATAACTCGACTGTAACATGGATGGTGAAGATGATGATGACCTCTTTGCATCAGAGGTTGAGACCTTTAATTTTTAGAATGACAAAGAGAGTTTTTCATATGAAGTAATGGTTTACTTAGCTAAGATTGCATCTCTCGTGAATTCAACAACAACTAAAGAATTTGGGGAAGTTTAAATTTTTAATGAGCACATGCATGCTCGGATATCCCACCTTAGAATGGACGAAAATTATGTTGATGAAATTTGCGGTATCCTTCTTTAAATAGGGATTGATCATGGCAATATGGAAAGTGCCATGTTTGATGAAGTATTGAAGGTTGAAGTTGTCACTCTAGTAGTAGGTTATGAAGCTAAAGTTGGAATTGCTCATGAAGTAGTGCGTAATATAGAAGAAAAAGTTGGAATTGCTCATGAAGAAATGTGTAATCTAGTAGTAGCTGACGATCAAGAAAAAGATGAAGTGATTCAAGATTTTTTTATGAGAATATCCAATAGTTGCATAACAATGGAAGATAGTATCAATGCAGTTGAAAAGGATGAGAAGAAAAAGGAAGAGAATCCAGAGGCAGAGATGTAAGAAGAACTGAAGAAAGCTCTCACTGCAGAGCATAATGAAGATGTTTTTAACATTGATTTTAAGTGTGCAGATAAATAGGACAAAAATCTAGTTACAATTATAGCTAAAAGAGAATATATATGGACCTAAGGCACATGCCTACTATGGACCTTAAAATAAATCCATTTAGGGGGTCAAAACAACTCCGAAATATTAGGACCTGAAAAACTGCTACAAATAGTAAATGTTGCTATAATAAAGGAAACTAATGAAACTAACTTGAGGTATGGGTGGAATAGGTGGGTGACCACAAATATCCACTTTGATTAGTCCCCCCGTCCCCCGCTTAGGAAGAAATGGTCAACATTGCATGCAGAGCCTGCATGAGGTGAGGAAATTCTTGTTGAGCCTAGTCCTTAGTCAACCACTTACCCTCATGAGGGAGTTGGCCTGCTTTGAAAAATTTATATAGCTGGATCCTCTACGGATGAGTGTTTTTTATATTTGTATCCATGATCCTATCAGTTGTGGCATGTTTGATGCAGCTTGGATTGAGCTCCGTTGGTGTCAATGACTCAAAAACGTTGTATGTGTCAAACAATGGGTGGAAGTATGGTCGCAGTTGGTCCACATTAAATACCTAGTTCAGGCTAAGGAATGGTGGAATGTTGAGCTCAATAGAATTATCCCCTATAGACTTGGTGATGGTGTAAAACCCATATCAGAGCAGGTGAAGCTTGTAGTGGGGCCGAGCGAGGTTCTCCTTCTGCAAACGTAACCAAAATTTTCCGTCCACCTGGAATTTGTGTGGCACTCGATGTTGATCATGAAGCTACTTGTACTTAGCATTGGATCTATCCAATATGTCATGGAATTGTTGGTGAATGTGTTGAATAATCTCAATGAAGTTATTAGCCATGTCAACTTCAGATTGGACATGATCCAAATCTACCTGAGTTGCATCAAATGGTATGGCTACATCAATGCAACATAGTGGTCAGAATCCTAATCCAACCTGAAAGGGGTTGTGGCCAGTTGAGCTATGGAGAGAATTTTTGTAGCTGCGTTAGACATAACGGAGTCTTTCATCCCATGTGTGTGGATTATTCAAGATGTACATGCACAAAATCTACATGATCATCCTATTGATGACATTTGTTTGGCCACAAGTTTAGGGGTGGAAGGTCGTGGAATTAGTGAGCTTGGTATCCAACATTGGCCAGAGGATTGACCAAAATGTACTCAGGAACCTACTATCCCAATTTGAGATAATGGACTATGGGATCATAAAGAATACCCACACTTGTTCAAAGAAGAGCGTAGAAGTGGCTTCTGTTGTGATACTCTTCTTACAGACTGCCATAATGACCATCTTAGAGAATCTGTTGATGACCACAAAAATACAGTCGTTTCCATGCTTAGTATAAGGAAGGCCTGACATGTAATCCATGGATATGGATTCCTAAGGCCAAATAGGAGTAGGTAGAAGAATATATAGGTCTTTCTTCTTGACTTTCGGTTTCGTAATGGCATAGGCAATGCAGGATGTAATGTACTTCCCAACATCATGTCAAAGGTTTGGCCAATAAAATTACTTTTGTAGCACTACCACTATTGTTTCTACTCTGAAATGTCCAACGACTTGACTGTAGTGCACCTCCCAAATCATCTTGGCTTGCTTGCTTGAAGGAACAAAAATGTGTGCCAGGTGACATAACAATGTGCCCTAGAAGTGAAAATGGGAACTATCTTTCCTTCCAAGAGAATTTAGTATGTTTTGAAAAATTCTGGATCACTCTTGTAAAGATGCATCCAACCCTAAGTCTTGTGTCCACAAGATTCAAACACAATGGTCAACGCCATAATCAGTGGCCGACTGAGAAAATCTGCAATAGTATTGGTGCTACCCTTCTTATTATTTATGTTCAAATGGAGTTATTGCATATATGTGTACCACTTCTGATGACAATCATTCTACAACTTTCTTTGCATCTCTATGAATTGCAATGATCAGTGGTATATGTAGATGATGATTTCCTTCCCCATAATGTAATGGTTCCATTATCAGCAAGCCTGCATAATGGAATACATCTCTTTGTCATAGGTGGGATACTTTCAAATTGTGTTTGAAAGTGTCTCACTGTGATATACCACCAGATACCCCTGCTGAGTAAGAACTGCATCGATAGCATAGTCAGAGGCATCTATCTCAATCTCAAATGGTTGTTGCAGGTCTGGTAAGGTGAGCACTGGTGTAGAGTAGAGGTGATGCTTCTATCAGAAAATTCCTTTTGCAGGGATTCAAACCAGAATAACTTTTCTTTTGCTCCGCCCTTGGTGACTTGACTGAAAGGCCAAGTGATATGAGAGAAACACAACGTGAACCTGCAGGAGAAATTTGAAAGACCCAAAAAGATGCATAGCTTTGTTAGAGTGGTTGGGGCTGGCCAATCTCAAATAACTTGTATCTTGGCTAGGTCCACATGCACACCTTGAACATCAATGATGTACCCAAGATATTGAATCTAGCTCGTACCAAAAGTTAATTTCCCCAAATTGGCACACAAATTGTCTCTTTGCAGGGATTTGAGGACCTGTCGAATATGGTGTAGGATCTCTTCCCAACTCTGGTTGAAGATAATGATGTCATCTAAGTACACTACCATGAATGAGTTGTTTAAGGGCCACAAGATGTCATCCATCAACATCATGAAGGTTGTGGTGGCATTCATCAACATGAAAGGCATGACTAGCCATTTGAAAAGGCCCTCCTTGGATTTGAAGGCAATATTCCACACACCAGAGGGTTCGATTGGAACCTGGTGATAACTATACTTCAAATAAAACTTGTTTAAATATCTGGCCCCCTTGAGTTGGTCCAGAAGGTCATCAATCTATGGGATTGGAAACCTATTTCGGACAGTGAACTTATTCAACACTCGATACTCAATATAGGGTCTCCATGTGTCGTATTTCTTCTATACCAACACGATCGGGCTCCGAAAAGGTGATGAACTTGGCCTAATGTTCCCTTTATGCAATAGCTCCTGAATTTGCCTCTTAATTTCATCGTTCTCCAGAATAGAGAATCGGTAGATCGGTTTGTTGGGTAGCCATTAAAGAAATTTTGAGGTCTAAAATGGACCTCCTAAGAAAAATGTATAACAAAATTAAACTTTATACAAACCAATAGGATTCAATATGACGATGTTAACCATGGGGGGTGATTCATCATTTTTGGGGTGAAGAAGTAAAAAGATTAAAAATTAATAAAATAATAAAACTACTTTTTCAACTTATCTCCCTAAGATTTTACTCAAATTTAGAGTGGGAGTAATCGTTGGATGAAACTTTTAATTCCTCATCTAAGGAGTACCGATGTTTCATACTTTCGATGGACCCTTCTGCCTGAAAAATGAGAAATACATAAAAAACTGAGATTTAAATCACATTTTTTCATGTAGCAGGGTTCATCGAAAGTAGGCAACATGGGTACTCCTTGGATGAGGAATCAAATTATGCATCCAAAAAGTGTCCCCTCTCGAAATTTGACTAAACCCATAGGGAGATAAGTTGATAAAACGAGTTGAAAAAGTATATATATATATATATATATAATTTTTTTTTTTTTTTTCCTCTAAATTTTGGTGCTGTAATCTAATCTTATTTTATTATTTCCAATATTATTTTATAATTTTATAGGAGGCCCATTTTAGACCTCAAAATTCCCCTAATGGGCGCGCCCAAGGTCATATCGATGGAGTGTTTTCCTTATAGTGGAGGGGTACCCCTGTGGGTGAGGTGAAGATGTCCCTATACTCCTCCACGACCTTGTCCATTTGTTGTTTCCATGCGGAGGAACCATGTCTAGAGGTTGTGGATGTGGCCACAATATTCTTCTTGCCTTGATGGTGAATGCTAAGGAAGAAAAATTTCCCGGTCTAGGAAATGGTCTTACTACGTTGCTTTGTAGAGATAAAAAAGATGGTGATATGTGTTGCTACCTTTGGTATCTTGTATAACTTGTATACCAAAGAAATAATAACAGTGCGGGGCCTAGACTCATACACAACATCAGACTTTCACAAATATGGTTGTCCTAATAATACATCACCAACTTCAAGAAGAGCAACATCACACAATACCTCAACTGTGAAGGGCTTGATGTTATAGGGAAGGTAACACTCCTGGATGACACAAATATATTGTTCTTGGTGAAGCCACCCGATGGTGTACCTTTTAGGTGTGGTGTGGTTAGTAGGCCCAACTGCTTCACGATCTCTACTGAAAAGAGGTTATTTTGGCTTCTATTGTAAACAATGAACTGCAGTGGAGAACCCTTCACCCACATCTATGAGTGGAAGAGTCACCCCCCCTCATCTCGATCTTTGGACTCAATATACTAGATCTTGGTGGTGGAAATGGTGGCACTGGGCTCCACATTGATAATTTGCTTCCCTTTTTCATTCCCCTTGTTGTGTTTTGACTCAGATTCAGAACATGGATCTGATTCAGAAGCCTTCAGCTCGACCACTAGTGATTTCTTGGATCGACACTCACTTTTGTTGTGAATGGGGCTCTTATCGAACTCACACCATTTCCTTGTGTCCTTATTTTTATTTATGGTGTTTTTCTTTGCTTGCAGCTTCATCGGGTTTTCCTAGGTCACCTCGCCTTGGATTTTTCCTTTTTTCTATGATTTGTGGGTGCCTTTCCCTTGCTTCAGATTTGCAGATCCAAAGTCTCACTTCTTCTATTTATATTTTTTCTCGATCTTGGCAACATGTCGATAGGCAGTGCCAAGAGAGTAGATGTCCAGGAACTCCATATCATCCTATATGTACTTGTGTAGATATTCATGTTACTTGAGTTCAAAATTCCACTTAGAATCTTTGATACCCAACTTTTTGCAAATGTTGTGAAAAATATTTGTGAAATCTGACACATCTTGGTCCCTTACCTGCTGTAGCATGGCCCGCTTTCTATATTTATCTTCATATATCCCAGCAGGGTAATATTTTTCCTTGATGGCATCTCAAAAATAATTCCAAGTGAGTGCAACTGAAAACAATGAGTGTTCCCTCTCGTCCTTCTATTCACATTAGGTTTCCCACCATTCCTTGACATTGGGGGCAGATTTGAGGAATTCAAAAATAATATTTTCCCAATTGGAAATATCATGAGCCGAAAAATATCCTTCCAACATATTTACCATTTATCTATAGTTTCTACATCTATCTAGCCTTCAATATATGAATTTAAAAGTTGACTTGTACCTTAAAGAGAGTGATGCCTCGAGAGTGGCTACTGGATGAAGATGTATCATTTGTGGCTAGCCACCGAAGGAACTAGGAAAAGTTATCCATCATCACTTTCCTCTGTCACTCGAGGGATTCCTCGAGCAATATTTTGAAAGGATCTCCTGCTCCCTCATATTTATTTTCTTCTTCCATGGGAGTTCGTCGGGGTGTGCAAGGTTGGTCTTGCAAAGGTTCAATGAGTTCGAGACCTAACACCTTATACCATGACCTTGTTGGGGACATGCAAAGAAAAACAGAGAAAGAGCAGAATGCTCTGATACCACTGACCCAAACTTATGCAGGAACACAATAGACTATAGATATAAACATAAATAGAGAGATACATCAAAATTAAATTTTCTTTCATTTAATATCAAATTATTGAAAGACGCTTACAAGAAAAATGAAAATAAACTACCTCGAGCGATGGTAGCTTATCTCTAAGAAGAGATGTGGTGGTTAAATGCCTTTCAAATATGTTACAATGAGGCTCAAGGGAAATTTTATTATTGAAAAACAAAGGGAAACCCTAAAAAACAAAAACTCTAACCCCAGGAGATGGAACACCAAGAGTTTATGGGCCTTGTTGGGGTTAGTTGGGCAGCCAACTTCTCGGAGTCATAACTTGGTCATATGATCTCTGTTTGGTGTGTAGGATACCTTGTTGGAATTATCTCTCCAAGTAATACATGCTTTGCAGCAAGCCCATTCCCTATGACCCTAGTGGCTATGGGCATGCTATGGACCTCAAGAAACATTGTTTAGGGGGTCAAAACTGTTTTGGAAGTTGAGGACCTGAAAAAATGCTAAAAATAGTAAATGTTGTTATAATCAAGGAAATTGATGAAACCAAATGGAGGTCTATGTGGAATAGGTGGTTTGCCACCAATATACACCTAGATCAGTCCTCTCCCCTTAGGAAGCAATGATCCCCATTGCGTGCACAACCTCCATGAGGTGAGGAAATTTCTATTGAACCTGGTCCCTGGTAAACCACTTGCCCTGGTAAAGGCGTTGGCCTCCTTTGTCAACTCGATATAGTTGGATCCTCTCCTGGTGAGTGTTCTTGATATTTTTTTCCATGATCCTATCAGTTGTGGCAATTTTGATCTATTTGGGGTTGAGCTCTATTGGTCTCAGCTTCTTACCAACGTTAGATGTGTCCAATAATGGGGGAAAGTATGGTCGCAACCATTCCACATTAAATATTGGGTGTGGCACCCGATTTTGATCATGGAGCTACTTGTGCTTATCATTGGCTCTGTCCAATATGTCATGGACCTGTTGGAGGATGTGTTGAATGTGCTCAATGAATTTTTTAGCCTTGTGAGCTTCAGAATGGACATGAGTCGAATCTTTGTGAGTGCTTGCAAATGATATGTCTTATCAATGAGACATAGTGGATGGAATCAAAATCCCACCTGAAAGGGGTTGTGGCTAGTTGAGATATGGAGAGATATGTTGTAGCTATGGTAAACATAGGGGATAATTTCATCCTATGTGCATGGGTTCTTTGAGTATTACATGCATAGAATGTGCATGATCATCCTATTGATGACCTCTGTTTGAACATCATTTTGGTGGTGGAAGGTTGTGGATTTAGTGAACTTATTATTCAGCATCAACCAGAGGCTTGACTAAAATGAGCTTAGGAACATGTTGTCCCGATCTGAGATAATAGATTGTGGGATCAAAAAATTTACCCTAAATCATTCAAAGAAGAGCTTAGCAGTGGATTTTGTTGTGATACTCTTCTTGTAGACCGCCAAAATGGAGATCTTAGAGAATCCGTCGACAACCACGAAAACAAAGTCGTTTTCATGCTTAATAGAAGGAAGTCCTGACATGTAATCCATGGATATGGATTCCAAAGGCTAACTAAGAGTAGGAAAGGGAGTATATAGGCCTTGCTTCTTTATTTTCAGTTTGGAAATGGCACAAGAAGTGCAGGATGTAATGTACTTCCCAACATCTTGTCGAAGGTTCAGCCAATAAAATACTTCTGCAGCACTACAACTATTTTCTCTGCTCTGAAATGTTCAACGACCCGACTATAGTGTGCCTCCCAAATAATATTGGCATGCTCACTTGAAGGAACATAGAGGTGTCCCAGGCAGGATAACAGTGTGCCCTAGAGGCGAAAATCTGGAACTCGCTTGCTTTCTAGGAGCATATGCCATGTGTCGCTAAATTTTGGATCACTCTTGTAAAGATGTGTCCACCCCAAAGTCTCATGTCCAAAAGAGTCGAGAACAGTGGTCAGTGCCATAACCAGTGGTCAGTTGAGATTGTCTGCAACATTACTAGTGTTTCCATTCTTATACTTGATGTCCAAATGGGAGTGTTGCAGATATGTGGACCACTTCTGATGGCGATCGTTTTGTAACTTTCCTTGTGTTCGTATGAATTGCAGGGGTCGGTGGTCTGTGTGGATGATTGTTTCCTTCCTCGGGATAAAATGCTTCCATTTTCGGCATACCTGCACAATGGAACAAATCTCTTTTTCATAGGTGGGATACTTTCAGACTGTGTCTGAAAGTGTCTCATTGTGATATGTGTTGAATTTCCATGATCTTTGAATCTAGGATAAAATATTAAAATCCCTTACGCTACTAAACCAACAATATCAACAAATGTAATTTGCACAATGGAATATAAATAGCAGTAAATCACATATGCACAAATGTAGAAAAAGTTTTACAAAATGTAATACAAATATGCACAACAACCCAATCTTCATTATATTAAACCAAATGAATATTACAATAGTATAGGGCTCCCTTACAAGGGATATGAGAATCAAGATACAATGGCAATGTCGCTGCAGTCTCTATGTTGTATCTCTTCATGTTAGTCCTTCGCTCCCTATCTACTGTCTAGCTTCCCCTTAGTCCATCAAGAAACAAGACATAGAGTCTCTACGAGGGCTACCAACTATCACTGTTGCAAGTTGCTTATGCTACAATGACCACGGGTGGATCCAATCTGCTCTTCTAGGTTGGCCAATAACTGAGCTCTAATCTTCCTTTAGCATTTCACTAGCCATCAATTTACTCAACAATATGCTCATCAACTTCACCTAAACTTCACTTGTCAAACTCCCTTTAGGATATCTTTTCAAGGGCTACTTTGGTCACTTTCTTGTTGCACTCCACCAACCATTAAGTGCCCATCCAATCACTATGAAATATTCTCCTAGGAGGGGATTCTAACTACCACATCTAGCCTCCAAATGGATCTCATAGGCTACAAAATTCCACACAATAGGATTGATCCATTAGCAAAAAAATCAACATGAAATCATCCACATACTTGTTTTCATGAGCTTTAACACCTGTTGTATAATGTCAATCTGGTTAGGGAATCATTGCAGTCTATGAAAATCCTCTTTAACCTACCCTACAGTCACTTTTCCTCCATGGCTTGCCTTCTCTTGCTTGTTTCCTCCCATGCTGACATGTTCCTTGCCTTTTCACTAGGTAATAGGCCTTACGGCCCCCTCCAATAATCTTATTACAGGACTATGGTGCCTCTGTTGTCCCACTGAGCCTATGGCCCTCTAAAAACAAGAAGTAACCACCATGAAATGTGTACCACACTACACATAATTCACTTTACTAGCCTCTATTGCACCTCGGTCTTCTCCAACCCAAAAAATAGACCACAAAACTTCCCTTGTGCTCCTTTTCCTTCTCCCTTTTGTGCTATGGCTACCTCAGGAGATGATCTATCTATGAAATTTTTCTCATTAGATGATATAAAATGATCTCAATTCACCTCTATTTATATTAAACAATTAGGGCTTCAACGAATCCTTTTCTATTATAAAAAATCCAAGCTGACTTGTACAAAACATGACAATGGCATTCAAAAATTATTATCTCATGATCTAGAGCTCCAACTTGAGTGACACATGCTGTGTTGGTTTTGTCTCAACATCATCTATCACCTCAAATTTTCTCACTCTCAAATTCTAAAAGTTTTTGGCCCAACTCCTTTAGCTAAAAAACCCCAACCTTGGGTTCCAAGACCACAAGTGACTTGTGTGGTGCTCCAACCTCCAAACCATGAACCCTAGGTCTTGGAGTACCACCGAAGCTACTCAAAAATCAAGACTGCCTATTAGTGAGGGAGGTAATTCCAAGACTAGGAAGTAACTCATCATCATTATCACTACTCGAAACACTCTCCCAACTCTTGGCTCTCACAACTGTAGCAATCCCTGTAGTATGAACTATGTCTCTCTTAGAAGTGTTGTTGTCACTAGAAGCTTCTTTCTTCTTATTCTTTTCCCGTCTCACTTTCTAGTCCCTCCGTAATTCCTTCTTGGAAGATGTAGAAGCACCCTTGCTTCCCACTTACCACACTCTCTTCTTGGGTTGCAAATTCTCCCTCTGAATATGAAAAATCCCTCTAGAAATCGACTCCACCCGAGCCTCTAAAACCTGGACCTTCTTCTCTAGAACCTGTACGTGTACATCTAAATCTTGCACCTACAAATTCTTATCTGGAACTTATACATTTTCCTCCTACTTCTTCTTTCCATGATCCATAGGCTTGCCCTTCAGCCTGTATAGATCATGCTCTCTAATTCCAATCACAATTCCTACGTAGCTAGAGCCTATGGTCCTGAGTCTTGCCTTCCCATCCTAGAATAAGACCTCAAACCCCTTCTTCTCAATCATCAAAACAAATAAAACTTTGTATCTAAGTCCTAGTATAAATAGTACATCCTGTTAGCCCCCCTATAAATTTTTTGACAAGCAAGCAGGGGGCTAGATTGTTTTTGAGCCTTCAAGGAATGCATTTCTCCTTAAGACACATCATCCTTGAAGCCTCTTCATGCCTTTGCCTTTGTATAAAATCCCCTGTGCCGATTCCCATCCTAAAGCCTCATTGATTGCAAAAGTTGCGCTCCAAAAGGTCTTCATTTGCCTTTGTTCCCTGCAGAATGTCCCATTTCAACCCTTTTTCATTTTTCAAAGTCCCCCTTCTTTATCCCCCAAATCCCTCTCCTAATCCTTCTAAATCTCCCCAAAACCCCCTCTAAGTCCTACACATACCCCTTGTTTGGCCTATTTTCCCCTTGGCTCCCCTATCGTTACCCTTTATTGGCTGTTAAATGCATTAAAATGGGTCAAAGGGCCATATTTCACATATAGGTGGGTTTAGGACCTTTCGGCCCTAGCGCTCTCAACCTTTTCTCTACATGACCCCGCGCCAAGACTAGGCGCCGAGGTGGAAGGCGCTTATTGCAAATGTGTAACGAAAGCATTATTAGTCGTCGATCTGGACAGATCGAACGGTCATCTCATAACAGCACCGCGCCCATGGCCCATTCCTTTCACCGCCCGAACGCATAATCCACCATTTGTTGAACCCGCAAATCAACGATCAGAAGTTCACCTGCCTCGGTGGTCCCCACGCCAAAGCCCTATTCGAAAACCCGCCGGTTTCCATCGCACCACCTTTCAAGGGCTGGCGGTATTTTTTATGTTTGAGCGATTCCACTCACCGTCTGACACGTGTCCCGCGAACTATTCATAAACCACCCCCCCCATCGTGCGTTAATGTTCGGTTGAAAACCTGGCGCGATATGCGCAATCATTGTCTGATCTGAAGTAGTCAATCCAACGGCGATCGCTCCGCGAAGTTGCATGAGAATTAACCTAAGATAAACGCGGCTCCAGGCCCATTGTCCATCGCCCTTTGATGCATTTTCAGCCGTCGATCTCCTCCTGAGATTAGATGGTCCAGATTTAGCTGCATACCCCGCCGTCGACCAGGTCCCGCCACGTCACCATTCCACGTGTGTTCATATATTTTCGCCGCATTTTCATCCATCCCCTATATATTTCATTTTAAGGTCAAAGCCCAATGTTTACATTTAAATTTTCGCTGCATTCCGCCAACCTCCACCAGACTATTCTCCATTGTTTCGCTGCGTCTTTTCGCCATCACCCTACACTGTTCCATCATTTTTCCGGGCTGTACTGCCATTATCGTTGTCCCTGCTGCATCCATCCTCCCCATGCATGTTTTCCTTAACAATTTTTCGTGTTTTGTAGGTTACGGACAAGCGAAAACTGCCATGATTCTCAGTCTCTATCACAGTGACAGAAAAACAGAAGACCATGAGCAGAGACCAGAGTTATGAAAGAAGGGCCTTGGAAGGCATTGCGACATGACGTTCATTAAAAAAAAGTAGGATTGAAACTCTGTAAAGCCGTCCTAGGGCCATTAAAGGCGCGGATTTCACAGACAGAGACATTGATGGATGGCAAAGGAGTATCAGTAAAAGATCAGAGGTTTAAGACTGGTAATAAATTTTTTTAAGGAAATGAAAGGCAAGGTTCTGATAAAAGACTTTGTGGAGATCACACAACAGGTCCAAAATGTAGAAAACCATATCATCAGGATTTCACATCAGCAAAATTGTTCTTTCCGTAAAAGGACAAAGTACCCATACCGTCTGCATGCTATTTCGTGTCCTTGAGGAAAGTTCCACCCTGACAACAGTCCTATGCTATCAGAAGCATTTGTTTCACAGTATGGAGACCCTAGCATTATTTTTCTACCTTTTTTTCAGTTCACCAGAGTTTTGCACAATACTACAACCAAAGTACATCAGAGACATACCTGGAGTAAATGGAAGCCTGACAAAGACCACTCTTTCACCCCAAAGAGTGCCTTAGATAAATGCACAGAATTTAAATAGAATGGGCTTCGGCCCTCATCCTCTTCAGAGTTTTAATGTTGCATTTAGTTTCCCAGCTACCCTCTCTGGTCCTATGGAGCTATAAATTTCGTGAAGGAACGCATTGTAAAGGTTGTTGATCGGTTATCAGAGAATTACAAGTTGTTTCTTTTGAGACATAGTCTCTGTGTAAAGTTGTAAGATAGGCTGAGGAAGATGCATTCAAATTGAATATCAAGCTATTGGAAATGTTGTACATGACTGGTGTTGCTCTTTAATATGACAAGCACATTTCTTTGGATCCTGATTTAAAGCAGCTGGTGATGTTTTTCTATCTCTGTGTTTTAATTCACCTCATTACATTTCATCTGGCTTGCATCAGAAATTTGGCATATGATTTACCCTTGTTAGGTACCCTATGTTTCTGCTCTCCTTGCCTTTAATGTTTTTCTACTGTATGTGTTACCTAAGGATAGATTTCATTGATTTAACTAGTGTCGTGGATGTTATTGCCTGCTAGCTGATGTATGAATTGATGAATCTTTTCTTAGATGTTCTTGTTAGGATTTAATGGAATGAATTGGCAACACTGGGAGGTCTAGAACCCTACCTCTATCTCACTAGGACCCTTTTAGTTAATTAAACCTTTCTAAGTTCCCTCAAGCTGGAGGCCGAAGCATTGAGAGTTCAAAGTCTCTCTCTGATCTTAGGTTTTCAACTTTGTGTCCTTAACCTTTAATGTTCTTTGTCTGAAGAGTTTAACTTTCAGGTTTGGATCACAGGAGTTCAATGGCATGTCCTGTCCCTGGATATAATTTCTGAAAGGTCACCTTGGATGGTTTCCTTGCTTTTCACCTTCTACCTTCCATTTCATGTCACACTATCATCTTTAAGATCCAATGCTTTAGAAGACTAGCCCAACTGAAAGCCTACATACTTAATAGCAAGTAAACCCTTTCCTGACTCCATCTGCCCAATGGTCTTGAATGTTCTCTGAATTTATCTCTCCTTTGCTTAAAATCCTCTTTGCTCAACCTTGTCTCATTTTAGACCCTTCTTTCCTGATTCCCAACAACCAAACCAAACCAAATCAAACAAACAAACTCGAGCCTTATAACTAGCCTAATATCTTAACCTTGAGTTTCAAAGACAAAACCTTCGCTGATATAGAGAGATCCCTCTCTGGACCTAGGAGGGCTAGATCCTGAGGTCTGAAAGTGGTTCTGATGTTGTCTCATCTTTTGGTCTTGCCAATCTGGCCAAAACATGGGAACCCCAACACATCCTAGATCTGCATCCCCCGTCTTATCTCCTTCTGAATCTTGTTTCCCAACACCATGTGAAACTTCGAGTCCCATTCAGTTAGAGTCTCAAACACCTCCTGTGACCGTGTCATATGTTTTGTTTCTCTACTGTCCACATACAATCCATCCTCATCGATGGTACCCTTCTAGAAATGAGATATCATAGCAAAGTACTCCTCTTTCAACCTCCTGATGATATCATCTATCTGAGAAGAAGTAGCAACACCAAAAACCCACTTCCCTTTCCTCTTCTCTTCATTTCCCATCTTCTTCTTCAATGGACATCTCGACGAAAAATGACCCATCTCACCACAATTTAAAACCTTGACTTTTCTCAAGTCCTTCTTCTGCTTACCATTCATTCATGCTGCAAGTGCCACATCATCATCTGACTCCTTCTTCTTCTCATGAATATCCTTGTCTCACAAATATTCCTGAATGAAGTCGTCCCACAGCCTATTCCAGTCTTGCAAATTCTCTTTGGCAATGATTCCCTTGATGAAGGGCTTCCATTCCAGTGTGAACCATTTCAAAGCACTCTTAAACATATCAGTATATGAAATAGTCACACCGACGACAACAATATCATCTTTAACCTGAGACAATCTCATTAGACATGAAGTCACTCCTTCACCCTGCAACATCTTAGTGGACTCCAACTTATCCTCCAATACTAGTACCCTATTCTCATTCTTATTCTGGAACAAATTCTAAAGATACATCCACATCTCATATGTAGTGTTCTTCTGAGACAAATGTGGTATTAGGGGATCCTTCACACCATAAATGATGATCAATCTCTCCCTCATATCCAAATACTTGTAAATTTCTAGCTCTTTAGGGCCATTTGGCTTCTTGATTTCTTTATCGGTGAACTCCGAGATTGTGTTGACTTGTAAGACCAACTTGATCCTTTCCTTCCATGGACTATAGTTGGACAAACCTTCCAACCTGTCCTCATGCTAGAGACTAGCCTACAACTTCGAAATTGTTGTGAGCCCTTCACCTACAATGTGACTAAATTCCTCTTAAGTTGTACTTCGTTGTGCACTCTTCGATTCACTGCCTTCCAAAGTAGCTCATAAACTCTCTAATACCATGTGGAATTTCCACGATCTTGAGATCTAGGATAATATCTTAAAATATCTGACACTACCAAACCAAGAATCTTAATAAAGTTACTTTGCACAGTGGAATATAAATAGCAGTAAATCACAAATTAAAAATTATAGAAAACTTTTTACAAAAAATTGTACAAACATATACAACAACCCAATATTCGATATATTAAACCAACTGAATAATAAAACAGTCTAAGGCTCCATTACAAGGGATACATGAATACAAGATACGATGAGCTATAGTCTCTATATTTTATCTCATCCTGCAGGTCCTTCACTCCCGATATGCTCTCTAGATGCCCCTTAGTCCATCAAGCGGCAACACATAGAGTCTCTAGGATGGTTTCCACCTATCATTGTTGCAAGTCGCTTATGCTGCAATCAACACATGCTGATCTAATCTTATCTTCTAGGCTGGAAAATACCTGAGCTCCAATCTACCTTCTAGCAGTCCACTAGTCAAGCAATGTATTGCACATTAGGATCATCAACTTCACCCAACCTTCAGATGTCAAACTCCCTTTAGGACAACTTGTCAAGGGCTACTTTGGTCACTTTCTTGTTTCCCTCCACTAATTAATAGGTTCCTAATCAAATCACTGTGAAATATACTCGTAGGAGGGGCTTTTGACCACCATGTCGAGCCCTCCAAATGGCTCTCACAGGCTGCAACATTCCACACAATAGGACTGATCCACTAGCAACAAATTTAACTTGAAATCATCCACATAACTATTCTCATGAGCTGGTACACTTGTTGTAGAATGTAAATTTTGTTAGGGAATCATTGTAGCCTATGAAAACCCTTTCTAACCTACCCTATAGTCACCTTTTCCTCTATTGATTAACTTCTCTTACTTGTTTCCTTCCACACTGCCATGTTCCTTGCCTTTTCACTAAGTAATAGGCCTTACAACCCCCTCCAATAAGCTTATTACATGCCTAAAATGCCTATGTTGTCCCATAGAGCTTGTGTCCCTCCAAAAACAAGGAGTAATCACCTTGAAATGTGCACCACACTACCCATAATTCACTTGACTAGCCTTTGTTTCACCTCGACCTTCTCCAAACCCAGAAAAAAGACCACAAAACTTCACTTGTGCTCCTCGACCTTCTACATTGTGTGTTGTGCCTACCTTAGGAGATGATCTCTCTATGAAATGTTTCTCATTGGATGATCTAAAATGGTCTCAATTCACCTCTATTTACATTTAACACCGAGGGATTCAATGAATCCTTGTCTACTATAAAAAAGCTAAGACGATTTGTACAAAACATGACAATGACATTCAAAAATTATTATCTCATGATCTAGAGCTATGATCTGAGTGATTCATGATGTGTTGGTTTTGTATTGACATCCTCTATCACCTCAAATTTTCTCATGTTCAAATGCCTCATGATTTTGGCCCAACTCCGTTGGGTACAAAACCCTAACCATGGGTTCCAAGCCCACAAGTGACTCCTTTTGTGCTCCAACCTCCAAACCTCGAACCTTAGGGCATGGAATACCTCCCAAGATTCTAAAAGATCAACAATATGGCACCAGATACCCCTGCTGAGTAAGAAGTACATCGATATCATAGTCGAAGCCATTTGTCTAAATCTCAAATGGTTTTTGCAGGTCTAGTAATGTGAGCACTGGTGAAAAGAAGAGGTGATGCTTCAACTTGGAAAATGCCTTCTATTGGGATTCAGACCGAAAGAACTTTAATTTTACTCCACCCTTGGTGACTTGAGTCAAAGGCCAAGTGATATGAGAGAAACTAAACACGAACTTGTGTTAGAAAATTGTAAGACCCAAGAAGTTGCGTAGCTCTGTTAGAGTGGTTGGGGTTGGCCAATCTTGAATAACTTGTATCTTGGTTGGGTCCACATGCACACCCTGCTAAAAAATTATGTAACCCATATATTGAACCTGGGTCATACCAAAAGTGTATTTCTCCAAATTGGCACACAACTTGTCTTATCGCAGGGTTTGGAGGACCTTTCGAATATGGTGTAGGTTCTCTTCTCAACTTTGGTTGAATATCAGGATATTGTCCAAATACACTATGATGAATGAGTTGGTGAAGTGTCGTAAGATGTCATCCATCAACCTCATGAAGGTTGTGGGGGAATTCATCAACCTGAAAGGCATGACCAATAATTTGAAAAGGCCCTCCTTGGATTTGAAGGCAGACTTCCATAGATCAGAGGGTTCGATTGGCACCTGGTGATAATTGTACTTCAAATAAATCTTGCCGAAATATCTACCCCCCTTGAGCTAGTCTAAAGGGTCATAAATATGTGGGATTGGATACCTATGCTAGATAGTAATATTATTCAGCACTCGATAATTAATACAAAGTCTCCATGTGTTGTGTTTCTTCTGTACCAATAGGATCAATCTCCCACAGGGTGATGAACTTGGCCTGATGTGCCCTTTCTGCAACAAATCTTGAATATTCCTCTTAATTTCATTGTTCTCTAGAACATAGCATTGGTAGATCGATCCATTGGGTAGCATCACGCCCGCGGTCATATCGATGGAGTGCTTGACCTGACAGTGCATGGGTACCCCTGTGGGTGAGGTGAAGATGTCATTGTACTCCTCCATGACCTTGTCCATATGTTTTTTTTTGGAGGCTATGGATGTGGCCACATTCTTCTTCTTACCCTGAGGGTGAATCATAAGGAAGAAAAATTTTCGAGTCTTAGAATTGATCTTACTACATTGTTGTGTAGAGATCAAAGAGATGGTGGTAGGTGATACTACCTTCAGTATCATGTATAACTTATTTCCCAAAGAAATAATAAAAGTGTGAGGCCTAGACTCATACACAACATGACACTTCCACAAGTATGGTTGGCCTAATAATACATCATAAACTTCAAGAGGAGAAACATCACACAGCACCTCATTTGTGAAGGGCTTGATGTTGTAGGGAAGGCAACATTGTTAGATGATGTGGAGATTTCGTCCTTGTTGAAGCCCACAGGAGCTTCACTCAATGAACCTCTGACATATCACGTGCATTCATGGCATACTAAACAATGCCCTTAATTTGACTACATATTGGAAAATACCTCTAAATCACATTATTTAACCCCCTACCAATACGAATCCAATACACCTTCCTAGTTTAAAAAACCCCTACTTTCACTAGATATTTTAGGAATCCATTTTTTCATTAACATTTTTTATACCCCTTTATATTTTTTCATTAACTTTGAGCTCCATTTTTTTATACCGACCACTATAAAAACCCTTTACCCCCTATATATCCCCCAATATATTATGTTAGTTTTTACTCAATTTCTTTTCCCAAATATGAATGCATGTGGTATGGTATTTCTCTCCTAGTGAGTCCCCCATGTTGAATCCACCTAATAGTGTATGGCTACATGTGTGGTGTGGTTGGTATGACCAACCACTTCATGACCTTGGCTAAAGTGAGATTCTTTTGGCTTTTATTTTTTACAATGAACTACATCGGATAACCCTTCACCCACATTTGTGAGTGGAAGAGCCACTCCCCCTCTGGATCTTCGGGCTCAATATTATGGATCTTCGTGTTGGTAACAGTGGCACTAGGCTCCGCATCAATAATATGCTTCCATTTTTCATTCCCCTTGTCAGGTTATGACTCAGAGTCAAAACATGCATCTCCTTCAGAAGCCTTCAACTCATCCACCTGTTACTTATTGGCTTGACACTCACTTGTGTTGTGAGTGAGGCTCTTATGGAACTCACACCATTTCCCTATGTCCTTCTTTGTATGTAATATCCCAAAAGGGAGAATGCAGTAATACTTCACACAATATAAGAACTTATAGCAAGATAAACAATAAATCTTAAGGCATTATCAGAATTTACAGAGAAGCTGAGCCATTTTATTATATTGGAGAAGAATCAATTACACAATGTACAAAATGTGAGTAGATCTAGCCAAAAAGTTGGTCTAGAATCACCCAGAAATCATGCTACAATAGGTACAATGTAACTGGAGAGGCACTAAAGCAAATACTGCGCTGTCCCTTCAGCAGATTATAAACATATAGTTGCAGGCTAAAAAGGAAAATGCATATCTACTCAAATCTAGAGCTTAGATCATGCCAAGATTCAAGATCTGTCCAATGTGATGGATTCCCAAGATAACCCAGAAAGGATTTTCCATATTGTTGGAAATATTGTCATTGATGGCAAAGGAGGCAGCGCTGAAGCAAAGAGGCAGCAAAGAAGCAAATGAAGGCAGAGGAAACGAATATAATAGAGGCAGAACCATTATCTCAGCAATAGAGGCAGAGGCATAGCGACAGGAGCAACAGAGGCAGAGGCAGAAGCAGAGCCGTTATCTCAGCATTAGAGGCAGAGGCAGAGCGTCAGGAGCAGCAGAGGCAGAGGCAGAAGTAGAGCCATTATAAAATTCCAGGAATCACACTCTCCAACCGGCATTATACATATAACTTATACAAACATTATTCCGGGAATTGCTTCACTCCAGCGGCAAAATATATAAACATATATATCAGTTATATGCAAGCGGAGCACATATAACATACACAAACATAATTCCGAGAATCTCCCAACCCGGAGGACAGATATATAATTTCGAGAATCATACCCCAAGCCGGGCATTATGCATATAATGCAAAACCAAATTCCAGGAATTGCACACTCCAACCGGCGGTATAGAATTAACATAATTCATAAACATTATTCCGGGAATCGCCTAACCCGCTGGCGGACACACATATATATATAATATCCATCACAATACATATAAATGTCACACATTTCATATTCTGCAATGGTCCAAAGCATATATATTATGGAGCGCATAAAAAAAAGTTTTATAAGGTGGGACCCCTCCCCAATCAGATTGGAAATTGTGAAGAGTCCAAAGGTGGAAGCGCATTGCAATTATCGATTGGCGATTTCCGATTGAATCAGAATCGGAGCACATTGGGAGTTGCAATAGTTGAGTGATATCAATTCAATCGATTGGCGATTTCCGATTGAATCGAAATCGGAGCACATTGGAGCCGCAATAGTTGAGTGATATCAATTCAATCGATTGGCGATTTCCGATTGAATCGGACTCGGAGCGAGGAGCGATCAATCGTAATCGTGAGGAGAACCAATGCATCGGAAAACATGTCGGTGGGCCGAAAGAGCATTTGTTAAGTATTATCAAGATTATTCATTGATTATAGTAGAAGCAACGGTTGTTTGTTAAAACCTTATATAAGGATGTCGAGAGTTGATTTAAGTTGTATCAAAAGGCATCTGTTATATATATAAAGGGCGATTGTATTAAAATATGCCGTGTGGTCTGCAAACCCACGGGCCTCGGCACTAAGGTGGAGGGCGATTGGTAATATAAAACGAATGTTGCGACTGTATTGAAAAGTGCCATGTGGTCTGTAGACCCATGGGCCTCGGCTTAAGGGGAGGGCGATTATTAATATGCAACGACCGTAATATATGTTCGTTCACGCTTGCGAAATGTTCCACATCAACAAGACACTCGTGGCATGAAAAGTGTTGGAATCCCTTCGGATTTACAGATCGGCGGATATAAAAGGCACAATTACACGTATGCATGACAGCTTACACCACAACGAGAGGACAAAAGAGAAAACAAAGCCGAAAGGAGATAAAATACGATCACAGGTGAAAAAGACAAAGACAACCAAAAGAAAAGACAAATGCGTACCAATTCAAAAAGACTAAATGAGTTGAGTCGAATTCACATTGTAATTCGAATGTAAATGGTTTAATTGTTTTTTATTGTTTGTGATGCATTGGCAAGTCTCCGAGAGAAAACAAACTCCCATCTGTAATGTTCAAATTGACACCTACAGTTATAATTTACGAGTGAGTCGATAAAAGGAGTGAGAAGGCAGAAGGCAAAGAGACATGACTTTCCATTTCGAATTCCAGCGAGAATACGAAACGATCATGTGAGGAAATCTATAAATAATATCATCTTGATATACGAGAGAGTAGAGAGCAAAGGGAGAGAGCATATATAGAGAGAATGCAGAATATAGAAGGTAGAGAAGATTAAGAGAAGCTACAGAACAGAGCTGATATCTGAGGAAAATCAGCAAACATTCAGTTTGATAAATTGAGGAAGTTGGAGCTTCCCTATCAAGTTGTAGCTTGATAGTCGTCAGTTGTAGCTGACTGAGGTTGGAGCCTCCTGTAGGTTGGTGCCTGCAGAAAACTGAAGGGAGTTGGTGCTTCCTTGCAAGTTGTAGCTTGCATAATTGAGGTAGGAGCCTCCTGCAGGTTGGTGCCTGCAGAAAACAGTGGTGAGAGGGAGTTGGAGCTTGCCTTTGCATCACAACAATAATAAGATGTGGTTTTCTCCCTTTATGGGTTTCCACTTATATCTGGTGTCTCTCTGCATGATATTTATGTATTGATCTGATATGTATCATTTGCTTAATACCTGCTGCTCTCAAATTAAGTCTACTGCTCTATTAAACTAATACTTTCAGATTACATTCTAAGATTACTCTCACATCAAATAGAGTTTGAAATGAAGGTGTAAATAAATTTATTGAAAAGTTTAAAAGATCAGGAATGTATTAAACTGATTCACCCCCCCCTCTCAGTTTAATTAGAGATTCAACAATTGGTATCGGAGCCGGTTCCTTTGAACAAGTCTAACAACTGAAAGGAGATCCTAGGTTCCCAAGATGGCTAGTAAAGAAGGATGCTCAACCAATAAAGCCCCTTTCTTCACTGGTGAAAATTATGCTTTCTGGAAAATCAGAATGAAGACTTACATAATGTCACTAGGAGTAGAAGCCTGGGCTGCTGTGCAATTAGGATATGCCCCGAAGTCAACTGATACAGAGAAAGAAGTTAAAGAAAGCTTTGTAGCTAATGCAAAAGCCATGAATGCCATCCTGAATGGATTATGTGAAGCAGAGTTTATTAAAGTAATGCACAAAGACACTGCCAAGAAAATATGGGATACTCTTGAAGACATACATGAGGGAGACCAGAAAGTAAAAACTGCCAAACTTCAAGTATATAGAGCCAAGTTTGAAAACTTAAAAATGAATGATGATGAAGATGTTGGCAGCTTCTTCTTAAAAGTTGCAGAAATTGTTAACAATACGAAAGCTCTTGGAGAAACCATACCAGAAAGTATAGTTGTGCAAAAGATTCTAAGATCACTCCCATCCAAATTTAATCCCAAGGTATCTGCAATAGAAGAGACAGCGGTTTGGGAGACTTTGACCATGAACCAGCTACTTGGAAATCTAACAGCCTATGAAATGAGGCTCCCACAGAAGAAACCAAGTTCGAGGGAAGCAGCCTTTAAAATAGAAAAGATGAAAGAAGAAGAGGAAGAAATATGCTCTTGCTCAGATGAAGAAGAAGCAAAATTTGTCAAGAAACTGGATAGAGGCTCAGGTAGATACAAAGGTAAAATTCCCTTCAAATGCTTTAACTGTGGGAGAGTTGGAAATTATGCTGCTAAATGTCCTCACAAGAAAGTAAGAAATCAAGCTCAAGAATCAGAGAAAGACACATCAAGGAATTGGCAGAAAGGAAAGAAATTCAGCAGAAAATCCTTCTATGCACAGCAAGACAGTAGTGCATCTGAAGACTCAAATGAACCCTCAGGAGAAGAGGGAACCTCTGAATTTTTACTAATGGCCATAGAAGATCCTGAAGGACTCTTGCTAGAAGAAGAAGAAGAAGGGGAAGTCGATCTTGAGGGGGAGCTAAGAAGTGCTCTAGAGGAGATTGAGAGACTCAAACTAAAATGTTGAAAACAAAAAGATATTCTCCTCAAATGTGTTAAAGAAGAACAAAATTCAGAAGTCCTCATGCTGCTGAAGGTAAGGCTTGAAGAAGCCAAGAAGATAGAAGATATGTTACTTCAGCAAATTAAAGATAAATCTCGAGAACAAGAGAAGCTGGAAGAAGAAATTCTATGTCTAAGAAAGAAATTAGAAAAGGCTCAACATAAAGTTTCTATATACCCTTCTCAAACAACAAGCTCTATTAAGTTGAATGAAATTTTGGTTGCTCAAAGATCCCCTATGATAAAGACTGGAATAGGCTACGAAGGAGAATCAAGTAAAGGAAAATAAAAGGTTGACAGAGAGATTACTTTTGTGAAAGCAAAGAAGGATGAGGAAGTAGCTCAAATAATTCCTACAAAAGAAGATATCTACAATAAGAGAGACAGAGAGCAGAAGAAACCTCTAGTAACAAAGAATATAATGAATACTAAGATGGCAGAAAAAGAATCATATGCCCCTAAGTATATCAAATTTGGAAGTCATTAGAGGAAATTCTTCCCTCCTATGAAGAATGCCACCTCCTATGTCTGCCACAAGCTAGGACACATTGCTGCATATTGTTATGCAAGGAAGAGTAATTCAGACCTGCAAAAGATGCAAACAGTGAAGAGGCTATCTCAAACAAACAAATGGAGAAAACAACCTTACATCAGGTATGCAAATAATTTCTATGGTTATTGTTTTTATTGTAAGGAATTTGGCTATAAAATTATTGAATGTAGAAAGTATAGACAAAGACTGATGTTCAATACCTCAAGGAGGTTTATGAGTCAAAGCAATTTTGTTCATGCTCACAATTCTGCAAAAACTATAATCAAATGTTCAAAAGGGGGCCTCCAGTGGATAAAGAAGGTGAATAACTGTGACCTGGCTCTAACTGCTCAAGATCTGAAAAGCCAGTGGTACTTGGACAGTGGCTGCTCCAAACACATGACTGGAGACAGAAGCAAGTTTATAAGTCTTGATGAAAAGAAATATGGCAATGTTATTTTTGGTAATGATAAATCAGGAAAGATCAAGGGAAAAGGCTCAATCAGCATAGACAATGGCAGAGGAAAAGCCCAAGAGGTACTATTTGTGGATGGACTGAAAGCAAATTTACTGAGTGTCAGTCAGATGTGTGACAAAGGCTGTGAAGTTCTTTTTAGAGCACAAGATTGTGTAGTTAGGTCAAGCACAACAGGAAAGACTCTGCTCAAAGGTGTTCGAACAGAGAACAATGTATACATAGTGAAAGAGGAAGATGAAGCCTGCCATCTTAGCAAACTTGAGGAGTCATGGTTGTGGCATAGGAGATTGGAACATCTCAGCTTTGACCATATCATCAAATTGAGCAAGAAGAAAGCTGTCAAAGACATGCCAGAAATAAAAAGGCCTTCAAGTACTATATGCAAATCTTGTCAATTAGGGAAACAAACTCGCACATCCTTTAAATCTAAAGAGGAGTTGTCAACAAGAAGACCACTCCAGCTTGTGCACATGGACCTGTGTGGACCTGCTAGAACTAGAACACCAAGTGGAGAATCCTATTTCATGCCGATAATAGATGACTTCTCCAGAATGACATGGGTTGCCTTTCTAAAAAATAAATCAGAAGCATTGGAAAAATTTAAGATATTCAGAGCATTAGCAGAAAATCAAACCGGATGCAAGCTGAAATGTATCAGATCAGACAGAGGAGGAGAATTCACAGATTATGACTTTGCAGACCTATGTAATGAACATGGAATAAAGCAACAATTTACTATTGCAGGGACACCTCAGCAGAATGGAGTAGCAGAGAGACAAAACAGGTCTGTACAACAAATAGCCAGAGCTATGATGCAAGAGAATAACATTGCTCAAACCTTCTGGGCAGAAGCAGTACACACAACAGTACATATCTTTAATAAAGCTCACTTAAGGCTAAGCAGTGACAAAACTCCATATGAACTATGGCATGGAAAGCCAGCTTCAATAAAACATTTCAGAGTCTTTGGTAGCAAGTGTTACATAAAGAATAATGATGAAAACCTTGGAAATTTGATGCAAGAGCAGATGAAGGGATTTTTCTAGGATATGCTTCCAAAAGCAAAGGGTACAGGTGCTACAAAAAGATCCTTCGGAAGATAGTTGAAAGTATTGATGTGATATTTGATGAAGAACTTCCAAACAATACAAGAAATACAGACTGCTGCAGTCCATCAGACAACCATGAAGAGGAAGACAAGGATGATGATGAAACAAGCAAAACAACAGATAATGCAGAGCTGAGCTCGAAAACCCCCTCAAGATACACTCAGAAGAATCATCCCGAAGATCAGATCATAGGAGACAAGAAAGCAGGAGTTCAGACAAGAAGGCAGCTAACAGAACAAACAGAAGAAGTATACATAGCCATGTTATCACAAATAGAGCCAAAGAAATTTGAAGAAGCCAGCAAGGACAAGTATTGGATAAAAGCAATTAATGAAGAATTGGACCAAATTGAGAAGAACAATACCTGGGAACTAGTTCCTAGACCTATTGAGAAAAATATCATTGGTTCAAAATGGGTATTCAAAAACAAAATGAATGAGGAAGGACAAGTAATCAGGAATAAAGCCAGGCTGGTCTACAAAGGATACTCACAAATTGAAGGACTTGACTATGATGAAACATTTGCACCTGTAGCCAGAATGGAAGCTATCAGAATGTTCCTGGCATTTGCATGCTATCAAGACTTCAAGGTATATCAAATGGATGTAAAGTCTGCTTTTCTTAATGGAGATCTAGAAGAAGAAGTGTACATGGAACAACCAGAAGGCTTCTCATTGACAGATAAAGAAGACTATGTGTGCAGACTGAAGAAGGCCCTATATGGACTGAAACAGGCTCCTCGTGCTTGGTACTCAAGACTGGACAAATATTTGCAAAAACAAGGTTTTAAGAGAGGTGGAGTAGACAGCAATCTATACATAAAAGCACATGAAAATGAACTCCTAATTGTTGTTGTATATGTTGATGACATTATGTTTGGAAGCAACAAAGATGAACTAGCAAAAGGGTTTGCTGATGAGATGAAAACAGAATTTGAAATGTCTATGATTGGAGAACTCAGTTTCTACTTGGGACTGCAAATTCAACAAAAGAACACAGGCACATTCATTTCTCAAGAAAAATACGTAAAAGAAATGCTGAAAAAATTCAAAATGGAGGACTGCAAACCAATGACAACCCCCGTGATCACGGGATGCAAGCTGTGTGCTGATGATAGGTCTGCAGATGTAGATCAAAAACTCTACAGATCCATGATAGGAAGCCTGCTGTACTTGACAACTTCAAGACCAGACATCATGCTAGCAGTAGGACTAGTGGCAAGATATCAAGCAACACCTAAACAAAACCATCTTCTGGCAGTAAAAAGAATACTCAGATATCTACAAAGAACTGCACAATATGGGCTTTGGTATCCTAAAGGCAAAAGCTTCACCTTGACAGCATACACAGATGCAGATTGGGCCAGCTGTGTGGATGATAGGAAGAGTACAAGTGGAGGTGCATTCTATCTAGGAGAAAGTCTGGTGGCATGGCTAAGCAAGAAAAAAACATCCATCTCTCTGTCTACAGCTGAAGCAGAATATATAGCAGCAACAACATGTTGCACACAAGTCATGTGGATGAAGCAGACACTTCAAGACATGAAGGTAAGCATTAATGAACCTATCTCAATCAAATGTGATAATACAAGTGCTATAAGTATATCTAAAAATCCCGTGCTTCATTCAAAAACTAAACATATACCAATCAAGTATCATTTTCTCCGAGAACAAGTGGCTCAGAAGATAGTTAAACTGGACTATGTATCAACGAAAGAACAAATAGCAGATATATTTACCAAACCACTTGCCAGAGAACCATTCGAATACTTGAGAGAAAAACTAGGGGTAGTATCTGTAGATACTATTCTCTAATATGAAGAGAAAGTATAGTCTCAGGGGGAGAACAAAATGAAGATATCATTCCAGGGGGAGAACAGCCAGCAAGATAAGCATAAAACAAGTCCACAGGATCAGCATTATCAGTATTATCAGCATTATCAATATTATCAGCATTCAGAAGCAACAAGAACCTTTCAATCGTAAAATGCATCATCTCTATCTGCAATCTAGCACATATTACAGGCACTACAAATGAAACACAACATAGTCCAATTTCAGCAGAAGAGGACCTAAACGTAACTCAGAGAAAGGAAATGCAACGACAAAACCCATACAGAGAGATGAGGTGTCGTCCTTTGCCATTGATGTCAAAGGGGGAGGAAGAACAAACAACAGGAGGAAGAACAAGCAAACAGGAAGAGCAAGCAACAAGAGAAAGAGAAAGCAAACAGAGAAAGTGGATTGCCATCAATGCCAAGGGGGGAGACTATTGGAAATATTGTCATTGATGGCAAAGGAGGCAGCGCTCAAGCAAAGGAGGCAGCGCTGAAGCAAAGAGGCAGCAAAGAAGCAAATGAAGGCAGAGGAAACGAATATAATAGAGGCAGAACCGTTATCTCATGAATAGAGTGCGTAGGCAAAGGACAGAGCAAGAGAGTATAAAGAGGCGTAAGGTGAGCCGTTATCTCAAAGACAGGCAAGAGGCAGAAAGGCCGAGCAAGAGAGGCAAACAGGCGTATGTGAGTCGTTATAAAATTCCAAGTAAGCAGAACTCACACCTCCAACCCACATTATACATAACTTATAAATATTATTCCGGGAATCGTCACCTGGGCCGCAAATCATATAATATATATATCGCTTATATGCATGAGCACATATAAATAAACACAAACATACACCTGAATCCCACAACCCGAGTGACGTATATAATTCCGAGAATCATACCCCAAGCCGGGCGTTACGCATATAATGCAAAACCAAATTCCGGGAATCGCACACTCCAATTGGCGGTATAGAATTAACATAATTCATAAACATTATTCCGGGAATCGCCTAACCCGCTGGCGGACACACACACACACACACATATATATCTATATATATATATATATATATAATATCCATCACAATACATATAAATGTCACGCATTTCATATTCTGCAATGGTCCAAAGCATATATATTATGGAGCGCATAAAACAAAGTTTTATAAGGTGGGACCCCTCCCCAATCGGATCGGAAATTGTGAAGAGTCCAAAGGTGGAAGCGCATTGCAATTATCGATTGGCGATTTCCGATTGAATCGAAATCGGAGCACATTGGAGCTGCAATAGTTGAGTGATATCAATTCAATCGATTGGCGATTTCCGATTGAATCGAAATCGGAGCACATTGGAGCTGCAATAGTTGAGTGATATCAATTCAATCGATTGGCGATTTTAAGATTGAGCGAATTCGAAACAAGGCGATCAGCCGTGTCGGAGAACCAATGCATGGCGGAAAACATGTGAGTGGGCGGCATTTGTTAAGAATTATCAATTATTCGTGATTATAGTAAAAACGAGTTGTTTGTTAAAACCTTTGATAAGGATATGAGATTTGATATAAGATTTATCAAAAATATTTGTTATATATATAAAGGCGATTGTGTTAAGAAATATGTAAAATGATCTATAAACCGGGCTGAAAACTAGGTGGAGGAGATTGGTAATATAAGCAGAATATTATTTATTTTACAAGTGGTTTGTAGACCCATGGGCCTGCGGCTTAGGGGAGGCGATTATTAATATGTAATGTAAAATATGTTGGATTTCAGCTTATTAAAATGTTCCATCAAACAAGACACTCGTGGCATGAAAATTGTTGGAATCCCTCCAGATTTACAGTCAGCGGATATAAAAGGCACAATTACACGTATGCAGCAGTTACACCACAACAGAGGACAGAAGAGCAAACAGAGCCGAAAGGAGATAAAACACAGTCACAGAAAAGACAAAGACAGCCAAAGAAAAGACAAATGTGTACCAATTCAAAAGACTAAATGAGTTGAGCTGGAATTCACATTGTAATTCGAATGTAAATGGTTTAATTGTTTTTATTGTTTGTGATGCATTGGCAAGTCTCCGAGAGAAAACAAACTCCCACTGTAATGTTCAAATTGACACCTACATTTATAATTTCTGAGTAAGCTGATAAAAGGAGTGAGAAGGCAGAAGGCAAAGAGACATGACTTTCCATTTCGAATTCCAAGCAGAATACAGACAGTCATGTGAGGAAATATATAAATAATATCATCTTGATATACAGAGAGAGTTTTTTTTAAGAGAGCAAGGGAGAGAGCATATATAGAGAGAGTGCAGAATATAAAAGGCAGAGAATATTAAGAGAAGCTAAAAAACAGAGCTAATATCTGAGGAAAATCAGCAAGCATTCAGTTTCATAAATTGAGGAAGTTGGAGCTTCCCTATCAAGTTGCAGCTTGATAGTCGTCAATTGTAGCTGACTGAGGTTGGAGCCTCCTGTAGGTTGGTGCCTGCAGAAAACTGAAAGGAGTTGGTGCTTCCTTGCAAGTTGTAGCTTGCAGAATTGAGGTAGGAGCCTCCTGTAGGTTGGTGCCTGCAGAAAAACAGTGGTGAGAGGGAGTTGGAGCTTGCCTTTGCATCACAACAATAATAAGATGTAGTTTTCTCCCTTTATGGGTTTCCACTTATATCTGGTGTCTCTGTGCATGATATTTATGTATTGATCTGATATGTATCATTTGCTTAATACCTGCTGCTCTCAAATTAAGTCTACTGCTCTATTAAACTAATACTTTCAGATTACATTCTAAGATTACTCTCACATCAAATAGAGTTTGAAATGAAGGTGTAAATAAATTTATTGAAAATTTTAAAAGATCAGGAATGTATTAAACTGATTCACCCCCCCCCTCTCAGTTTAATTAGAGATTCAACAATCTGCAACTTTGGAAAATCACCTCCCTAGGATTTGATCCTTGATCTGATGGGAAATACAGATCTGAAGCTAGATCTGACAAATAGATGGATGAAATATGATATCAGATCAGATCTATGCTTGAAGGGGTTGATCCCTTCCTCGGATCTATGAGCTAGAAGCTCTAGATCTAGCTTCTCAATCCTCCAATGATGATTGCAGCTGCTGCAACACAGCTGCCTCTAGAAACTGCGTTGTGAGGGAAAGAGAGGCCTTCTTCCTGCTAAAAAATGCTGCAATAAACTCCAGGCTGATGATAATACTGATGGAAATGTGAGGAGATGATCCCTCACATGATTGCTATTTGAAATACTAGCAACTTACTTCCTCCCTTTTGATCTGCAAGATAGACAGCGTAATTCCTGTAGGAAGTACTGTTGTTGGGAGGTCAATAACTTTTGGCCTGATGCCAGATATGAAATGAAGCTCTGGGAAGATTAAATTTAAGCCCAAGGTGATAGGAATAAACCTTCAACAGTTCTCCAGCTGAAGTACTGAAGACAACTTCCTCTTTCCAAACTGATCTTTAGAAATCTGCAATTTCTAAATATGGTTGTCCTGTAGAAAGTAGGAAAAGAGATGTGGTACTTAAAGCCTGATGTAGAATTAAGTACAAAACTATTTCTAGAGATAATCTAAGAAAGAGGTGGAATTCCTGACCAGGAACACCCTGTGCTAAACAACACCTGCAATCTCTGCTAAACAGCCCAAGAAAGCAGTGGAAATGTCACATGACAATTCCAAATTTGAAAAGATCTTTACATCAAGAATAATCAGCATGCCCTCATCCTTGCCTTCATATTCTTTATATAACATTTGAGCCTTCCCAAGCCTTGGCCTTCATCTAGACTGCGCTGTCACATGTGGACAAGATCCCACAAGTTGGACTATGCTATTTGACCAAATCAACCATCATGTCTAGGTGTAATGTACACCTTCCATCAAGTGTGCCTTGTTTGCACAACATTCTCCATCACTTTATCATGAATTTCCCATGATCTTTGACATCTTCAAGATCTTAGTTGACTAAATCATCCCTCTGTTTGATCCCTTCAAGATCTTATTTGACTGTGTCAACCTCCATGATCTATCTCATTAATGAGACAGATTCTCCAATTTCATTCACATTTGTAGTTTCTCAACTACCTTATTATGCAAATCTAGGCTTAATTAATTCACATTCACACACACAAAGTGGATATTTATTCATATTGAGGATTGTGAGTCCCTCCAACCTTTTATTTACTTAATTCATTAAGAAAATCAAGGACTCTAATATTCCATATATGATGTGGAAATTTGGGAATATTACAGTCCCCCCTGGCAAAACGTTGCTTGTCCTCAAGCAACTCCCAAAGTAGATGCAAAGCCATCTATTACCCTCCAAATGGAATCCACATAAGGAAGGCTTCCTCCATTTTCTGTAATGGGTTATGCATGTTCAGTTCCAAAGTTGTCTTTTAAAAGCATAAAGAATGACCTCTAACTATATGGTTAGATGTCCTCCTTCTTTCATGAAGTACCAAGTGACAACCATATTATGTCCAACATCATCATCAATACATGAGATACATAAAATAAAGTGGTTCTCTTCACAAAGGAAAAGCTCCATCACACAATACATTTCTCCATCCCATGTTTCATGAATTTGTTTGAGCATTGATATGCTCTCATACTTAGCCTTGTTGGCCTTGTTGGATCCAAGAGTCATTCAAATGTTATGCAAAAGAAGAAGGGAAGGAGCTATATGGGTAGACAAATATGTCAAACCATATTCTCCTAATAGCAACCACTGGAGTAAGGCCCTTTGCTTCCATCCTCCATCTCCTTTATGTAAGATGGACAAGCCAAACTCCCCCAAAAGCAACCAAAGCAACAAGAGATCTTGCTGCTTTCTCTCCTCCTCATGTGCATTCTAAAGTAAAAACATACTAATGGACATATGGAATGTCACATCAGCCCAATACAAAGAAACATCATCAATGCACATCATGAGAGCATCATGCCAAGATTTACCCAATACAAAACACATAGACATAGGAGATGTCATGTGGTGGCCAATCTCTCTCAAGTGAAACAAAATTGAACATGCCTCCTTTTGCTGTATACTATCATTGATACAGAAGGCATGAATCAGAAAATCATGAGCTATTGGGTGGTAACCATACTCACCCAAGAGCAGCCAACATAGCCATTCCTCCTTCTTCATTTCATTAGTGTTCCTCAAGGCATGGATCAAAGAAATAGGTGCCTTTGGGTAGTGACAAGAATCTCCCAAGGACAACCAATGTAACCAAGCTTGCTGGCCCATACAAATTTGCAAGTGGCCATGCAACCCCTTGCTTATCTTCCTCATCCACTCATCCCAATATGGAAGATGAGTGATGTGCTACATAATCATGGTATCCTCCCTTTGTATAATACCATCTTCCCCAAACTCATAAAGAACTTTGCAATCCATGAAATCTTGAAGTGCACCTCCAAGGAGATCTCTTAATGGGACCTTCTTCTCATCCATGGCCTTCCAAAACCAATGAGGTTTTGGATCTGCTATGGGTAGAAGTTTCTCTTTGAGCTATGAGAGGCTCATGGAGAAAGTGTCATCAAGAAAGGAGAAATTTTTTTTCATATCTAAATGTCTACCATTCATCATCTTATCCTCCATTGATTCATGAGTGAAGCTACCTTCAGAATTCTCCAAGAATAATGGGGCCTCATTATTATCACTGCTCCTAAGTGACAACACTGTAGATCTACAAGGTAATACATAAGCTGTCTCAAAGAGAGGTACAATACTGATCTCATAACCAATCATTGTACAAAGGATTATGCTCATCCCCTTTTCTAAAACTCTACACTTCAACTCAAGAGGTTGAATGTAGTCCATCCATGACAATCTGGGATAGCTTTTCATCTCCACCTTAATTAAATCAAGGGTCCTCTGTGCTGTGATAATATGCTGCATCAAATCAGCCTTATGTTCTAACCCTTGGTTATGCATTGGCCCTGATGGCATGTCCCCATAAGTTTCAATAAGATCTATTGAAACAATAGGTGATGAATGTGTATGCATACCTTGGATCAACTGATATGTGGGAACCTCTTGACAAAACACAAGAGTTCCTCCAACCAGGAAAATATTGCCTCCAACTACTAGTAAGAGTGATGTCTGCTCTTCTCCAAGTGTACTAGTGCTGGACTTCTCCTCCTCTTCCTCATGCATCTCCTGAACCATGCATGGGACTCTATATGTTAAGAGCTCAAGACCATCTTGCAAATATGCAAGAGTCTCTTCTCCGGATGCAAGTACTTCTGCAGCTGGTGGTGAATGTAGTGACTTCTTGTCCAGAGTGACAAGATTGACAACCTCCTCCTTAGGAAAAGTCTCTTTGTGGAACATCTCTGCCTTCTTCACATCAAACTTCTTTCTCAACTTATGAAAGAAATCTGAATATTTAGTCACCTTTGCATGTTCCATGTGACCAAACCACCAATCATTGGCTTCATCTAAAAGATAAAGTGCTGCAATTTGGATAGCCTCTTCTTCAGCTACAGGATGTAGCCTGAAAAAGGTATCTAACTCTCTCCTCCAAGCCTTAACAATGCTTGAGGAAGATCCATCAAATGTAGGCAAATAGAATCTATTATGCCTCTTTCTTCTCTTGCTGTTATAGGATCCTCTTTCTTCTTTGATTTTGAAGAATTGTTGGAAAGTTAGCTTCTCCTTGAATGCTCTATACTGTGCTTTGTACTCTTCAAGATATAGACTGAGAGTCTCATGAGTCTCAGGTTCATTCCTTCCTTCACTTCTACACCCTTCGCCTTCCTCAAAGAAAGTGGGCATAGTGGATCTATGAGGAGATCTAGGATTCTCTGATTTTCTTCTTTGCTGATAGGAAGTGTTGGGACCTTTCTTGTCACATCTTCTTCTTGGACCTTCTTTCTACCGTTCCTCTTTCATTTGATAGACCTCCTTGGAGAGATCTTGCATAGATCTACAGAAATGAGTGGTAAAATTTTCTTCCTCCATGATAGATCTCATTTATCTGCTTCTTCTTTAGATGCAAAAGATGAAGTGTCCACAAGCTGGGCCAAAGATCATGCTCTGATACCACTGTAATATCCCAAAAGGGAGAATGCAGTAATACTTCACACAATATAAGAACTTACAGCAAGATAAACAATAAATCTTAAGGCAACATCAAAATTTACAGAGAAACTGAGCCATTTTATTATATTGGAGAAGAATTAGTTACACAATGTACAAAATGTGAGTAGATCTAGCCAAATAGTTGGTCTAGAATCACCCGAAAAGCATGCTACAACAAGTACAGTGTAACTAGAGAGGCATTGAAGAAAATACTGTGTTGTCCCTTCCGCAGATTATAAACATATAGTTGTAGGCTGAAAAGGAAAATGCAAAACTACTCAAATCTAGAGCTCAGATGATGCCAAGATTCAAGATCTGGCCAATGCGATGGATTTCGAAGATAACCCAGAAAGGATTTTCCAGATCTGCAACTTTGGAAAATCACCTCCCTATGATTTGATCCTTGATATGCTGGGAAATATAGATCTGAAGCTAGATCTGACAAATAGATGGCTGAAATATGATATCAGATTAGATCTATGCTTGAAGGGCCGATCCCTTCCTCAGATCTATAAGCTAGAATCTCTAGATCTAGCTTCTCAATCCTCCAACAGTGATTGGAGTTGCTGCAACACAACTGCCTCTAGAAACTGCACTGTGAGGGAAAGAGAGGCCCTCTGCCTGCTGAAAAATGCTGCAATAAACTCCAGGTTGATGGTAATACTAATGGAAATGTGAGGGGATGATCCCACACAAGATTGCTAGCTGAAATACTAGCAACTTCCTTCATCCCTTTTGATTTGCAGGATAGACAACGTAATTCTTGAAGGAAGTATTGCTGCTGGGAGGTCAATAAATTTTGGCCTGATGCCAGATCTGCAATGAAGCTCCGGGAAGCTGATATTTAAGCCCAAGGTGATAGGAATAAACCTTCACCAGTTATCTAGCTGAAGTACTGAAGACAACTTCCTCTTTCCAAACTGATCTTCAGAAATCTGCAATTTCTGAATATGGTTGTCCTGCAGAAAGTAGGAAAAGAGATGTGGCACTTAAATCCTGATTTAGAATGAAGTAAAAAACTCTTTCTAGAGCTACTATAAGAAAGAGGTGGGATTCTCGACCAAGAACACCCTGTGCTAAACAACACCTGCAATCTCTGCTAAACAACCCAAGAAAGCAGTGGAAATGTCACATGACCATTCCAGATCTGAAAATATCTTTACATCAAGAATAATCAACATGCCCTCATCCTTGCCTTCATCTTCTTTATATAAAATTTGAGCCTTCCCAAGCCTTGGCCCTCATCTAGACTACACTGTCACATGTGGACAAGATCCCCCAAGTTGGACTGCGCTGTTTGACCAAATCAACCATCATGTCTAGGTGCAATGTACACCTTCCCTCAAGTGTGCCTTGTTTGCACAACGTTCTCCATCACTTTATCATGAATGTCCCATGATCTTTGACATCTTCATGATCTTATTTGACCGAATCATGCCTCTGTTTGATCCCTTCAAGATCTTAGTTGACTGTGTCAACCTCCATAATCTATGTCATTAATGAGATAGATTCTCCAATTTCATTCACATTTGTAATTGCTCAACTACCTTATCATGTAGATCTAGGCTTAATTAATCCACATTCACACACACAAAGTGGATATTTATTCATATTGAGGATTGTGGGTCCCTCCACCTTTTATTTACTTAATTCATTAAGAAAATCAAGGACTCTAATATTCCAAATATGATGTGGAAATTTGGGAATATTACATTGTATTCGTGGTGTTGTTCTTTGTTTGTGGCTTTGACGGGTTTTCCTTGGTCTCCCTGCCTTGGCTTTTTCCTTTGTTCTGCACTTTGGGGGCTCCTTTCCCTTATTTCATATTCACAGATCCAAAGTATCACTTTTTTTGTTTAAATTTCTACTCGATCTTAACATCGTATCAATAGGTGATGCCAAGAGAGGAGATGTCCAGGAACTCCATCTCATCCTGGATGTACTTGTGTAGATAGCCATGGTACTTGAGTACCAAATGCCACTCAAAATACTTGATACGCAACTTTTTGTGAAGGGTATGAAAAGTGTTTGTGAACTTTGACACGTCTTGATCCCTTCTCTGCCGCATTGTGGTTCAATTTATGTATTTATATTCATAGCTCCTGACAGGGTAATATTGTTCCTGGATGGCATCTCAGATAAAATTCCAAGTGGGTGCGACTGAAAACAATGAGGGTTCCCTCTCATCCTTTTATTCATAGTAGGTTTCCCACTAGTCCTTGACATGGGGGGTAGCTTTGAGAAGTGAAAAAGTAATGTTTTCTCGATTGGAAAAGTCATGAACCAAAAAATATCCTTCCAACATATCTAACCATCTATCTACGATATCTGCATGTATCTAGCCTCCAAATATGGTAATTTCAAAGTTGAATTGTACCTTAAAGGGAGTGGCACCTCCATAGTGGCTACTAGATGAAGATATGTCACCTGTGGGTAGCCATTGAAGGATCTAGGCAAAGTTATCCATCATCGCATTCCTCTATTGCTTGAGGTATTCCTTGAGAAATATTTTGAAAGGATATCTTGCTCTATCATCTTGATTTTCTTCCTCCATGGGAGGCCATCAAGGTTTGTAAGGATGGTCTTGCAAAGGTTCAAGCAGTTCGAGCCCTAACTCCTTATACACTGACCTTGTTGGGGACATGCAAAGGAAAACAAAGGAAGAGAAGACCGCTCTGATACCATTGATGTATACTTATACAGGAACACAAAAAAGTACATATATAAACATAAACACAAAGATACAACATAAATGAATCTTCATTTCATTAATATCGAAGAATATGCTTACAAGCATAATGGAAATAAACTAGCTCTGAAAATGATAGCTTAACTATGAGAAGAGATGTGGCAGCTACATGCCTATGAACTATGTTATAAAGAGGCTCAAGTGCCATTTTATTATTGAACAACAAAGGGAAATTGTAAACAACCAAAATCATAACCCCAAGAGATGGAACACTAAGGGTTTGTGAGGCCAGTAGGGTTATTTGGGTAGCCAACTTCCCAGGGTAGTAACTTGGTCATATGATCTTTGTTTGGCGTGTAAGATACCTCGTTGGAAATATCTCTTTGAGTACTAAAATATTTACAAATTTTAAAAGGGCCAGCAAATATTGAAGATGTCACGTGAAGGCCAAGCCAAACCAAAACTCATCTAACAATTAAAAGAGGAAATCATCAAAGCAAGGTGGTAAAATAAAAAAAGTAGTCAAACCTTGAAATAGCTAATGGAATGTGCCAAGATCCATTCATAAGAAGATTTTTGAAAGAGGCACATCGAAAAAGAAATCGTTTGAAGCCGAACAAGGTTTATACAATCAAGATTGATATGCGAAACTCAAGTAATATCAAGCAATAAAAGCGACAATCAAAAAGATCATATCAAAGCATGATCATATCTTGAAGGACCAAAAGGCTTAAAATCCAAACAATAAGAATAGGAGGAACCATCAACTACCCAAGTGCCAATAAAAAAAAAGGAAAATTTTCAAAAATTGCAGTGGAATCCCCTTTATTTTGACCAAAAATGTAGGGGAGTTGTTGGTGGGCCAACAAGGACACAACTACCTAGCAGTTGTATTTAATTTTCAGTATTGTATTTTGAGGGGGGATTTTGTTCCCATGTCATGTTTCCTCTTTAAATCTCTTCTTGCAACTATTCTATATTACTTAGATGCATTGTAAAATAGGTACCTTACATGGTTTCTTGTGGGGACCCAATCATTCTGTTCTCTCTAGTAGTTCTTCAAGGTGGATATTGGAGATAACATACACTTAATTGTACTTCAGTTAGACTAGTGAGTGGAGTCATGTATGATAACATCATTATCATAACCAAGAGGGCACTCCACTATAAGTGCATGCATGAGTTCTACTAACCTCTACTTGTATGAGACAGTTAAGTGCATTTTCACATCTCTCTAGATTCGCTACTAGACTTTTTATTATATTAGTTCAACTATGTAGAATATTTTGTATTGAGATGTATTCTCTCATAATTTTCTTTTTGTACATTAATAGAATTATTACTTCTTTCCTTGCAAGTTTTGTTCATTGTTTTCTAGCTAGATCCAATCTGTGTACATTTAACTTCAATTCCACATTTTTATATTCCTCTTAGAACACATCTTTTCAAAATAATTGAATAAAAAATTTACAATAATTTTAAAATAAATAAAGTTAAATATTATATAACATATATGTGCATTTTGGAATACCCTGTCACATACTAGTGGACCACATGGTTATGTTGGTTGAAATTTTATTAAAACAATTATGTCTTCCTAAAATTCGAGTCTTATTAATCTGTTATAACTCTATTGATAATATCTCATGTGCTAATATATTCTTGTTTCATCTATACAAGGCATTCTAGTTAATACAATTGTAGACTTGCAGCAGTTTTAATGAAGAAAATAATTGGTTGTGGAAACACAATAACTTAAACATGGATTAATATCAATATTGTTAGAAATAATAATATTAATGTATGCATGCAATGCATGAAGAGTTGAGTTAAGAAAAATAAATCTACTCTATTATTAAGAGTTAAGATAGCCAGAGTTTGCATGATTTCATAGTGAGCATGAGATAATTAGAGTTTGCATAATTTCAATTTGGTGATTATATACATGTGGTTTGGTCATTGTGAAAAGCAAGAGCCACAACTCAATAAATGTGTAATATGAAACAAATTATAAATACAAATTTTTAATATGTAACAACGACTTCTATATGCTTATTTATCTCTCCAACTGAAAAACAAATAAAATACACGGACATTGAAAGTGTTACACTCATCTCTGTTTCCCAAAACTTCTTAAACAATAATTTTATTATCCATACATAAAGAAGAGATAGAGAAGGCAAATGATGAAGCAAATTTGTTACTGTCCTTTACCGTTTGAGCTGGGGACGCAATAAATAGATAGATGACGTTCCCTCTTATTCTTCTTCTCCAGTCGAACCTGTTGACCCAGCTTTGGGAAAGGAAGCGCTACTTTCATGTACAGAGGATGGCCCACCTTCATCTTCACTTTCGGGTCAGAAGTCGACACCGAACGTGTAGACACATTAGGTTTGAGAGGGACCTAATTTTCATTATCAAGATCTTCTTTGATCATTGTCTGGCTGACAGTGTCGCACTCCTCTTAATTTCTTCAGCGTCCCACAGGCCGGACCGGCCCATATATCTGCCAATAGTTAAAAAAGCCTTCTTTTTTTTAATTTTTTGAAAGTCCAATTACTAAACAGAGTTTGATAAATTTATTTTCAGCGCGCTCTACTTCAACGCAAACCAACATGGAGGTTTCCTCGTTCTTAAACATTCATAATCTTTTATATAAAGGAAAGCGTTTGCATATCAAATTTTTTAAACATCACTACTGTTAACATTAAAGTGTTCAGTACTCACCGGACGCTAAATTCAAATTTGAACGGATCAATTAAACAACAGCAGCCGATGGAGTATATCAGTATAACTGCTATTGCTCCACACTTCATCCGCCTCCACAGCTCATCCTTTTGATTAAACTGCTTACAATATTGGGCCAATCTAAACATCTCGTCTACAACAAACAGCCAGTCAATTCTGTTTACGCTTCTGTTGTATTTAGGAACAACAAACATCCACTTATTTCTGTGGTAATCACGAACAGTTTCCCTTCGCTCCAAAAGCTCCGCAACCGCAAGAAGACCTGCAACAGCCCACTCTGCCTCTTCTATATCCTTCAGGACACTCTTAATGACGGTCAGCCACTCACCTAAAGAATCTTCTCCATATAAAGAATCTTCTTCATATAAAGAATCTTCTTCAGAATGACGAGAAATGACATCTTTCTGAAAATCATAAATTAAAATTTTAGATTCAAAATTTGAGATATATAGGAGCTCCTAGAATGAATTTCATGTTCGAACGAAAAAAACAATCAACAGTTGACAAATGATGGAGAGGTTGAATACGCACAACCCAATCGTCGTTTGCTCCCTCCGACAGGAGATTCTTTAATCGACAGAAGCCTCTCGAAGTCGGCCAAGTCACCCTTGGCGGTGACTTCTTTTTCCCCTCCTATCAGAAACGAAACAAGAGATGGAAGATCATTATGTTAATAAAAAATAATTGATTCAGAAAATTGAGGATAGATGCCAAAGAAAGAAATCCACCTTCTTGAATTTGAAAGGCTGATAAAATTGCAGTTCCCATTGCTCAGATATGTAGTCTCTCAAGGCATCGAAATAGACATCCACACTTTGTTGCTCAACGGCTGCAGCGGACACTGTTTGCATTTTCTTAATAAGGCTGTCCTCGTCATGCCTTTCGAAATCCTTCATCATTGTCTTTATCAATCGTTCTGCTCTATCTTTCCTATCGTATAGGAAAATCGACCAGATATCCCTTCCTCTGATAGCTGCAACTGAATTTCCCCCCTCGTCGAAGAAGGTAATGGATAGGAATCCCTGCCCACTGTTCTTGTCTTCAGGGTTAAATAGAAGAGAATGTAAAAGACTTTTCAGTTCACTTTCGTCCATTCCATTAATTTCTTCTTCCAAATGCTGAAGACGCATCATAAAACTCACACTTTCATGCCTTGATAATTTTAACAAAGACGTCCCTTCCATCTCAGTTGTATTTTCCAACGGATAATAATAATCCTTTGAAATAATAGAAGCAAGACGGAGAACTTTCACTTTATGGCTAACATGAATAAAGTGAATGCTGTCCGTGAACTGTTCCATTGAACTGTTCCACAAGTGAATGCTGTCACTGAAGTGAATGCTGTCCCTCTCGGTATACAAGCATATAAATTTTCCTTGAAACATTAGTTTTTTCACCTGGTCAAATACAATTCAAAATCAATGATCAGTCATTTATTCATCATTATTTTCCCTTCAATTTATATTTATGTGATGATGGCAATATATATAATATAATAATAAAACAATAAAATTATTTACCTGGACGGATTTCAAGTGGTTGAAAAGGAACTCCAAAGTCGACATATTCTTCAGTTGTTCCCATTCTTTTTTTCTAACTTCTTCAATTTTTCCCAACGGAGGAAGAGGAGCGTTTACTCCCCATCTCACCTGATATGATTCACTTTCTAAATAGTTAAAAAGAACCTCAAACACCTCTCCCCTATCCCTCGGGGATATAGATGGACTATAAATAGTGATTCTCCCTTTTGGATCTATGATCCAATTTATAGTTGGATACCATTTTTCACATTTTTCAATCTCTTCCCATCCAGTGGTGCAGTGTTTAGCCAAAAAGTACTGGACTGCCCTTGTTATTGTCATCCATGGATTTTGGAGGACAAGCCAAGGAACTTCTCTTGAAAACTGTTTATAGAAGTCGAATACATCAGATACCTCTCTTATAAAATACGTAAATAAATCCTTAAATAAGCAGAATTGAAAATCCTCTCCGTCGAATTCATAACGTTCCTTCTGATCTGTAATTGGCTTCACAAGAGGAATTGATATAATTTCAAAATTAAGTCTGTCTTTCTCGCGAAGGTACATCTCCTTCAAAGACGGAAGACGAATGTCATGATCAAATGAGTGGGGAGGTCTGATTTCTAAAAGAATAGTTTTGCCTTCCAATTTGTCGACTCCGCAAGTAGCTTTCAGTTCGGAGTTTGGTGTTGGATGCTATAATGGACAAGCCAACAAGATCAATGAGCAGAACAATTCAAACGAATACCATAAGTAAAATGCTTGCTATGACTGCATCTGTGCATCTATCGGACTAATGCTTGCTATGACTACTGCATCTGTGCATAAAATAATTTTGTTATGGAAGATATACTTTGTGCTGGATACATAAGAAAAGATAAATATCCAAAATGTGTGGGTGCATAGTTTAACTCCTTGAGGCAACAGTTGCCAAGGCCTAGCGAGAGCGCTTTTCTATTGAGTATGATATATCTGGACATGGTAGTGGTAGTGGTTCTGGTAATGGTCTTGGATTATTTTACTCGAAGATATGTTATTGGTATTGTTACTCGCTATTTTGCTGGTGTTACTGGATTTATTCTAGAAGAATTATAGGCACTGGGAGATGAATCGTTACTCTCAACAATGGCACTCTACCTTTTATTCTACATTTTTGAATGGGTGATATTGCCTATAATTAGATTGTTAGTTTAATTGGGAGTCAATTTTTAAGGCTTTATGGTTGGGTGATATGATTCTTGGTATTTGAATAACGTGAGAGGTCAATTTTTATTTTTTTTAGATATGATTTTGGTAGTGAAATGTTTAATTGTATTTTTTAATATAAAAATAGATTTAATAACTATTTTTTAACAATTATTTATTTTAATTGGAAATTGTTAAATAAATTGCTATTTTAATTTTTTAATTGTTCTTTTTATTTGGAACTTATAAGAAATCTAAATCTAAACTCACTAGCTAAAAAATTAAAGGTAACATTTTTTAACTTAAGTAAATTTTACTATATTTAATTTTTATTAAAATTTTCTTTTTTCTTTTTATACATCTAATAATACTTTTTATATATATTTTTATTAAACAAAAATAATAAACACAACCTTAATAAATTTATAAATTATTAATAATATCTTTTACGTACATTTTTATTAAACACAAATAATGAACCCTTTCTTAATAAATTTATAAATTACTTGTTTAAAAAAAAAATTCTCTAGTTTTTATTACAATTTTATTCCCAATCTATAATAAGCAATAATATCTCATAAAGAGGGCGGTTTGTATAAAATTTCCATCCACTCAACTAGGAGATCTAAACATTTTCTTAACGGGGAAGAAAAATCTTGTAGATAATCTCTTAAAAATGGATGAAATTTCAAAATAAATGAGTTAAAATTTTTGATTTTTTAAATTAAAATTAAAAAAAAAAAATTATAATATTTTTTTTCTAAATATGTCCAATTTCTATTATATGGTACAAAAAGAAATAATTTTACATTTCAAACATTTCAATCAGAATTGTTGTGGTAGCCAATTCTGGCGGGAAAGATGTTCAAAAAAACAAAAACGAGACTGCCTCTGTTGGGGAAACTAGCCCAGAAACTAGACCAAGTAGTAAGAGGGATGCTGCCCCAGACGGGGAAACCAACACATAACATAAGTACCCATAATCTAAACATAATGTGCAGAGAGTAAGTAAGCAAAAAAACAACAATTGAGTTGTAACTTACAAAAGAAAGGGGCACCGTGGCTCTAGTCCTTTTGTGGCTTGTCATTCTGAATGTCTTCTGGAGGTGGCTCTTCCACAATGAAACAACCGTAGTCTGAGAGGTCATCTTCCTGCTTGGACAACCAGGGAGTCGACTCTGGTGTGGAGGCTGAGTGTGCAACCAAGACTGCTGCTTTTTCATCCTCTGCTGAGTTGTTGCCACTGTCGCTGCCCGAAGAATTCGCCGCAGAATTTGTGGACAAAGCCATAGATTTCATGGGATGTTGAAGGATGGACGGTGTCAATGTGGATTTGCGCATTCTTTTCTGAGACCCCGAGCCAGAGGAGCTGGAAGGGGCTTCAGGTATGCACAGAGAAATGAGGGCCGACATCGTTTGCTGGTCTGGCACCTCCAATGAATTTACATTGAGAGTGAGATCAATAAGGCAATCCTCACGGATAGGAAGCAGAGGACGGGAGGGCTGGCCTCGGCCTTTGCCTCAGTGGCATTTCATATGATGTCGGTGTGACATTGAGGCATTAGAGTTCTCAGAAGGAGAGCGAGTGCATGTCGAATTGCTGACAGAGATGTGGAAAGAGGCCTTGAGCAAGTGAGCTAGCAAAGAATGAAGGGCATAATGCACAGCAGTGAAGCCGGCCAGATGCACAAAGAGACGGAGGGAGAAGAATGAGGGAAGAGCAGCTCCATTTCCCATGAAATATTGTAGAGATCGACGGCAAGGACAGTTGTAAATGCGCTCAGAGCAGGTGACAAGAAGGAGAGTAATGGCGATAGGCTGGTCATTAGTAGTTTTAAATGCTACCTCGCGTGAGCCATGCGTTGTCAGTGCCATGTGGATGTGACAGCTGCCTAGCGGAGGAGGAGCCATGTGATAGGCATGGCCTCGATTAGACACCCGCATCCGGGGGTTGAGCGTCTTTGAGCACCGACTAGGTGCTTGTTGAGAGGAGGGATTCATCATCAATGTTAGAGAGGAAGCCTAAGAAGATGGGAGAATTGTGGTCCACACCTTTGTTTGCCAGGAGATCCGCTACCTTGTTCGTTGATCGACGAACATGCTTGAAAGTGATGGCCTTGTGGAGTTGTAACCATCGTTCAATGTGCTCAAATCATGCAGCTAATCTCCAACTTTTAGAAATTTTGGAGGTAGAGGAACCTATGAGAAGGTGATGAGAAGTGTTGATGATGACTTGGGAGTCGCCTTCTACTTCTAAGGAGAAGAAGTTGTGATCCTAAGCTAGATGAAGACCTTGCATGAGCCCTTCTAGTTCTGCAGAGTTATTGGTGTCTCAGCCAATAGAGCCAAAGAAGATGAGGAGGGGCTTCCCTTCTGAGTTTCTAAAAATTCCACCAAAACCGACCTCTCCAGGATTTCCCTTAGAGGTGCCATCAAAGTTGACATTGAAGAAGCCTTGAGGAGGAGGGCTCTAGGTGTTGGGTGAGTTAGGAGGACGAGAGGGAGGTATATTATCTACAGAATGACAGGGGACAGAGAGGTTCCAGTTGGCCCATATGATACTCTCTGAGGGATGGGAGGCGAAATCCAAGTCCTGCCAATAGTGCAGGGTGAGGGTCTCCTTTAGGTTGTTGCAAAGATTGGTCCAGAGGATCTATTGCGGGGTAGATTAATCTTTGAAGATGCACCTGTTCCTTTCTTTCCAAATCGTCCAAAGGAGAAGCATTGGTAGGAGTGTCCAAAGAGAATTGAGGAGATTGCTGTTGAAGGGAGATTTCTGCCAGAGGCGGATGGTACTGATGATGTCCCCTTTAATTCTATCAGTTCTTCAACAGAGGATAGCTATGTTGTCCCATAAGTTACTGGCAAGGGGGCACATGTATAGAACATGATTTATGGATTCTGCATGCTTGAGACAGTTCAGACATTGAGAGGGGCCAATAAAGCCTCTTTTCAGAAGGTTTTCCCAGGTTAGGATCCGATGCTTGTTGAGAAGCCATAGGAAGGTGGAGATTTTGGGCCAAATACAGGGTCTCCATATCTGCGTCTAGATTTCATCTGGCAGGTTCTAAGTGTTGGGATAGAGCAGATGGTAGGTTGCCCGAGTAGAGAATGAACCCTGAGTGATATAACTGTTAGGACCTCACAATGTACCATTTTTACCATACATGTTGACACCACCTTACCCTTTATAACTATATTTAAAAAGGGTTTCATTATCATTCTCATCCATTTTATCCAAAGGTATATGAAATCCTTCTCTTTACTATATATTTAATCTGTTTACATATAATTCCACATTACTCTTATATTTCATCATTAATCGAAGGTAGATTGTTGCTAACACAAGTCTAAAAGATCGCAGATAATTTATGATAAGGAACGTGCTGTGCTGAAACAATCGGCCGTTGCTGAAACAATCGACTCCTTTGCTGAAACAGTCAGCGGGCACGTAAATTCCGTCACTACTCGTGATTTGCGATTCTGGAAGAGTATTTTGGGAACAATGGCAACAAGACGAAGACAAGCAAGAAAGTGGTTACACGGATTGTTCTGAAGCCAGTACTTTTTCTGTATCTGTTGTAACAATATTTTTCTATGGAAGAATAGAAGGACCTTGTTTTAAGATAGAAGAACATATTTGGATAAATATAGATTTGCTCTAATGTAACTGTAATAGATGTCTCCTCTTTAAAAAGAGGAGACATCATCATTAGGAGGGGAGTTAGAGACTACAGGAGAACCATTATTTTGAGCGGAAAGGAGCAAGACTCTATTGTAATGTATCATTCCTTTTTGATAGATGAATAAAGGTTTCTTTCGAGCGCTTCAATTTAACTCTTTCCCTGGGGAATCTTGTGAGAAGGAAAGGGCCTGCCTTCATCACAAGATTCACCTGATTGCTCCTGTAGTATGTTGAATTTCTTCATGATATTCGCACCTTAGTTTAACTCTGTTTACTGAATCATTATTTGCGTAGTCCTATAGTTCTTTAAGCACTCTGTTTTCTGTAACGCTGCATGAGTTTGGTAACATTCATTTTTAAAGAAGCCAAAAGATCTTTTTCTGTTATCTATTTGAATGTATGATTGATGTTGGGAAACAGGTGCTGAAGATTCCTAGGCAAAGGAATAGGGTGCTGTTCCCCATTGGTTGACTCTCTTTTTCCTGCAGTGTGATTAGCATCAGGAGACAGGTGCTGAAGGTTCTTGTTCATGGGAATAGGGTCCTGTTTTCTTGAATTTATCTTTTCTACAGTGTGATTAGTATCAAGCAACAAGTGCTGAAGTTCCTATTTGGAGGAATAGGGTCCTGTTCCCTGTTATGGTTGATTGGTTTCCTTTCCTACAGGGTGATTTCCTTTCATTATCTTTTCCTAGGATTCTTTTAATGAAAGACTGCAATAGGGGAATTGCTTCTGCTGTAACACAAGTAGACTTCAGCTTTGTTAAAGCAGGGTGTGAATAGTTAGATTTGTATGATTGATAATTGTGTGATTTTTACTACAACATTATCTTGCTTTTGGAATTGAGCATATCCAGTGCGTGATTGTCTTTGGAATAAACAGACCTTCCCGGGTTGACAATTTATGTGGAGCTTGAATTGCTAAAACAATTAAAGCGACCAACATTTTGGCGCCATTGCCGGGGAAGGAAATTATAGATTTCAAAAGCATTAATATTTTCTTTCTAGATGTGCAGATTGTATGAGAGGACGCGGAACCCAGAAGAAAACTAATCCTACAGGTGGCAAGGGCAAAGGAAGGGGAGGAAGAAAGACTTTCATCGACGAAATCGTGTCAAAGGCTGAATCATCACAGAGATTAAGTTCTTGAAGACCAAAACTTCAGCACTCCCCTCAATCGGATTACAAAACAGAGGAAGTCGTGGGCCCTGAAAACATAGAGGAGCCAGTAACAGATATATTAAAGGACTAGCAATCAATGCTGGAGAGTCAGAAGAAAGTGCTAGCAAATCAGCAGAGCACGTTGAGGAGCTAATAGAGAGTGTTGGACGACCAGCGGAAAACATTGAGGAGCCAGTAGAAGATCTTGAGGATCGAGCAAGTGCAGTAGGAGAACAACCAATGGAAGGAAACAACGAAGAATTCTTTGGTGGAGGACATGTAGATCCTGAAGGAGAAGGAAGGGATGAAAATTCTCTCTCTACCCTGGGATTTCCTATCAGTGATCTCCCTAGAGGAACAAATCCTATGAAGAATATTCCATTGTCAGCTTTACCCAACTTCCATGGTTTATCCTCTGAAGATCCGGATGAATTTCTTTTTGAATTTGATATATTATGCAGAAGTTATGATTATGTTACTAATGCTTAAAAGTTGAAACTGTTTCCAGCAACATTAAAAGGAAATGCTTTAAGATGGTTCATGAGCCTTGGAAGTCAGGTAATCACAACATGGGAACAGATGAAACAGAAATTTCTGCTTAAATATCAAGACTATTTTCGGACGAGAGAAAAGAGGGACGAACTATTCAATATGGCACAAAAGCCAGACGAGAATCTGGAGGACTATGTAGAAAGGCTGCCGTATAATCTACAGAGATCTGATCATCCGAATATAAGTAAGGAAATTCGTAAAACAATATTACTTAGAGGATTAAGGGATGATTGTTTAGACATGTTAAACATGCTTGGAAAGGGAGATATATCTAAAGAATCATATGATGAGATTGTTGAACTTTGTAAGAGGTGTTCAAGGGGAGCTGCAAGGAACAGAGTAAGTAACAGAGATCCCACCTATTCAAGAGTGCAGAAATCAGCCAGTGGGGGAGCAACAAGAGCTGAAATAGGTAATTTACTTGAAGAATTTAAAACTGAGATGTTAAGTTCTTTTTCTTCACAAATTGACACTTTGCAGGTTAAGAAGAAGCAGGCTGAAGCAGAAGCAACTCTGGCTGTCTTTTGCCCGAAGTGCAGAGACAAACATCCACTAAGGGAATGCCCATTGGACAAAATACCAATCTGCACCCTTTGTGAGAAAGATCATGAAACACAACAATGTCCCTCTCTACCAGGAATAAAGGCAGCATTGCAGCCAACGGAAGAAGAAGCTGAAGCAGTTTACCTACTAACTCAAAGAAGACAATGGCAACCAAAAGGACAAGGCATGAATTCTAGTATGCCATTTAATCGTTGGAATAATTATTCTGCTTTCAGTCAAACAAATTACCCTCCCTTTAATCAAATGCAATACCCACCCTTTAATCAGATGAATTTCCCACCCATGCAACAATCAAACCCTCCCTTTGTTGATCCTGCAATGTGGACTCCTTGGCCCCCACAGCAGCCATCTTCTTTTAATCCTTGGAATTCAAATTGGAGAAGCCAACAACTCCCGTATCCAAATCAATTTCCTCAATTTCAACAACCACTTCCTCTGCCATCAAATGCTCCACCAAATAATCAAATGAGACCCCAGCTACCTGTGCAACCAAATCCTAACCCCAATAATAAAGTTGTGCAAGTCATTGATATTCAGAATCAGCCTACATTTTCTACTATGCAATGTAATGATATTCATTTGAGATCCGGGAAAATAGTAGAACCTATCATTGATGATATAACCTCTTCTGATTCTGATAAAGAGGAAACTGAGAAACATAAAAAAGCACAACCACCCTCTAACAAGGGTATTGAAATAACATAACCACCATTCCCCGAGCGTTTAGTTTTAACTAAAACACCTGAAACACCTGCTTTTAATCTTTTAGGGGAATTGCAAAACTTGTATGTTAAAATTCCACTTTTACAGGCACTGAGAGATGTACCAATTTATGCCAGAACCATAAGGGACATTTGTGTTAAGAAACCTGGTAGGAAAACTAAAGATCCCCTTACATTTCATGTGATGGGTGACTTATCTGCATTAATGTCCGGGAAAACCCCTCCTGTGAAATATGGTGACCCCGACCATCCTACCGTGATAGTTCAAATTGGTAAAACAATGATTCCTGAACTTCTGGTAGATCTAGGCACTGCAATAAACATTATGAATCTTGAAACTTCACAGTTGTTACAGCTGAATAACACAATCAGAGATACACCAACTATCCTAGAGTTAGCTGACCGTTCTACAATTAAACCAGAAGGAGTTGTTGAAGATCTAGTTATCTCAGTTGAATCCTGGAATTACCCAGCTGATTTTGTCGTATTACAAACTAAAACAAAGCTGGGGGGACATCCTTTAATTCTGGGGAGGCCATGGCTAGCCACAGCCGATGCCTTTATCAGTTGTAGATCTGGTTCAATGACAATTTCTAATGGTTATGAAACCAAACAGCTTACTCTTTATCCTCATGCTACACCCATAATTAATAATGAAGATTCTATGTGGATGGATTATGATGATAATGCTATTCAGCCCATTTTAACTATTGGACAAGCCTTAACTCTTAAAGACAATACAGAGGATGAAATAATTAATAATTTTATTTGTGAACCTTCCTCTGTAATTGCTGAAACACACAATCAATTGACTGCACTTTTTGAAATGGATACCCAGGAAAAGATTGAATCTGAAGATTTATCTCAGACATTAACCACCATCTCATCTAAAAGCATAACAGTGGAAATCGAACCTGGCAAAACATTAAATATAAATCCTGATCTAACAGTTGCTGAAACACAACAGTTAATGAAGTTATTACTTGAAAATAAGGAAGCATTCGCATGGGATTACATGGATATGAAGGGAATCTCTTCTGAATTATGTACTCACCGAATTTATATTAAAGAAGGATGCCGACCAGTCTGTCAACCCCAAAGACGAATGAACCCTAATTTAAGGGAAATTGTTAAAGAAGAACTTCAGAAATTGCTTAATGCAGGATTTATATACCCCATATCTGACAGTGAATGGGTTTCCCCATTGGTAATAGTCCCTAAGAAAAAATGAAATGAGAGTGTGTGTTTAATACAGAAAATGAAACAAGTATCAAAGGATCACTTTCTTTTACCTTTCATTGATCGTGTTAGGCCCATCAGGGAAGAAATTTTTTCTTTTCTAGATGGATTCAAAAGAACTTAAATTAGAATCAGAATTCTACATCAAGATGACCACTTTCAATGCAGCCTTTGGGGAACTTTTGCTTATAGAGTTTCCATTTGGGCTATGTAATGCAACGTAACTTTTCGCAGGGTCACATAGGAATCTTATGATATGTCAATGACTATGGAAATATTTATGGATGGATTTACTTCCTATATGTACTTTTAATATGAATAGTAGTAAATCGGTAGTACTTTGAACGCTTATATATAAAGCTCACCTCTCCCTAAGCAATTTAAAAATGTCATATGATGATGAGTGAAGGGAATAGTGCTTGGACATTTTATTTCATCTAGTGGCATTTGTGTAGAGACCGTATCTAAAATATCAATTATCAATTTTCTCGTCGGAATAACCCATAAGTTTTCTAGACATGTTGATACAAGAAGATTTATGTTAGACGGTATTGGGATTTCCTTTAATAGTTACATGTAGCATGTTGAATTTATGGACTAATTTTGTCAAGAATTTGAAGTATTCGCTAATTGCTATCTATTGTTCTATTTGAGAGACCTGATTGGGCCTCCTCCTTTGTATATCTTCTGGATGTTTCTGCATACCAAATTTATTTCGCCTTGGACAAGATAACCACTTCTATGTTATCTATTTTATCAAGAAGAAACATGACCTCATTGAGCTTAATTATACAGCTTATCTAAAAGAGTTTTTGTACAGTACTTATGCCATTAATAAATTTCATATTATATCACCGGTTATTCTACTTCTTGTCCACTTTGATCAATTACCATTAAGTATTTAATGAAATAAATCATTACAAATGCTCGAAAGTTACCGTGATGGTTATTGTTGTACTATATTTTATTACAATTGTAGATTGGCCTAGTAAAGTGTGAGAATAATGCGTAAATAGAATTAGTTGTGAGTGGTTGAACGAGAGGGTGTAATTAGAATTGCTGGGTAATATTATTCGGGGTTGTTTCGCTTTTCGTGAAGATTGTGTGAGTGAGTTTCCTATATAAGTGTGATGTACTGGTAAAATGAAATTCTCTTCATTGTGTTGAGTGAGCTTGTTCTACGCTTTCATTGCTTTCCGTCAGGCGCTTTTATTAATTTGGTATCGACAGAAGTGGTTGGAAGGATTTGTTCGCCTTCACCGCTTTTTCAAAACGCATCTGGAAGTCGTCATTGTAGAATGGTGGGGTTTACTATATAACGATTATTAAGAGCTGGGATTGATGACTAACGCTGCTGCCGTGAAGCTTGCCGTTCTCATTGCTCAGCGTGGGGAGTGAAGATTACGCGCGAGCTTAATAACCGTGTAAAGGCACATGCACAAATAAGCGCATGGAAGATCTGGCCATAACAGCTTCATTCATCAGCATTGTTCGAGCTAGTGCGTACGTTCACAGCTCTATTTATCTTCGCCATGTGCTTGGTAACCGAAAGTTGAAGAGTTGAAATTTTATGTGTGGTCAAAGCATTTTCTGAACATAGATAAGTGAAAGCTTTTTTTAATTTGAGCATGGTTATATGATATGTTTTTAGAAAGTCACGTAATCATTTTTACAAAGGTGAAAAGTCAAGAGGACGTAACTTTGAAAACTTTAGCTACTTAAGTTACACCGATACAGCTGAAAACTTTTGATTAACTTTTGTTGAAGTTAAGGTGGGAAAGAGGACGTAACTTTGAAAACTTTAGCAATAAGTTACACCGAGGTTAAAGTGAAAATCCTATTAACTTTTGCTGAAGAAAGTGGAAAATTTTGGTTGAAGTTTTAATTAAAAATATATTTTTTTAAAGGATATTTTTTTTTTAGTTCTGCTGGCGCTTATTTGAAAATTGAGCTTGCCTTCGTGGGCTTGAAGACTCCAGGTGTACCGTTGAATGCAATAAACTGCAACTTAGATCTTTTGAATATTTAGATCTTTGCATTTCGTCATTAACGTTCACAACAATGGCTAATCCACTTGCCGACTCCTATTTAAATGAGTCTTCAAAACCCCGATGGAGAAAATTATGTAAACCGGAATTACAGCCATACGTACCGGAGGCATACAATCTCCGGACGATTGTCAAAGGTGACGAGCCCAAGCCCTAACCTCCGCCGCCACTCAAGATCGGGAGAAGCGTGAAATGAAAGCAAGGTTGTCGCTTACGTATGCCGTTGAAGGACACATATTCCTCACATTCGGGACCGTGAAACTCAAAGGCGACATGGGACACTCTCAAAGTTGCTCTGTATGAAACTACTAAATGCAACCGTATTTTATTTTTAAAAACAAAGCCGGCTATCTACTAAAATGGATGCCAATGAAAGCATTAGCAACTTTGTTTCCCGAATTAAAGACTTGAGTGATAAGTTTGGTGATATTGGTGAAAAGGTTTCTAGCAGTCAGAATGTAAGAATTTTATCATAAAGTCTTTATTTCAGCCTTACCTAGACCGACACCTCCTACATTTGAAGAATTGGTCGGAATTCTTCTTCAAGAAGAAGAGCGAATGAAAATTTTTTGAACCGGGAGTCAAATGGTTCCGATTTGGCTTTGACCGCAAGAGGCAAAAGACCATTCCGAGGGAGACCAGGTATACGTGAACCGAGGCCGTTTTCAAGCAAGTGTAAAGGTATGGCACCTCCCCGATTCTTATGTTAAGAGGAACATGGGAATGTGATTATTGTGGAAAACCCGGACATCCGGCTAAAGATTGCTATAGGAGAAAGAATAATGAATCATCCTAAAGAGATAGAAGGCATAATGGAAATTACATAAACAGAGACACCTCAAAGGATCGATGGATTTAAAAATCTTAAGTTGTTTCTTTCTAATGCCGCATTGTTTCTCTGTAACTTGAAGTGATGAGAATGCTTGGTTCATAGATTCTGGTGCATCCAAGACATATGACTTGTAATAGAGAATGGTATGATAAATATTATGAGAAACTGATGGTACACACATTTACCTAGGGATGATAGGTCACTTAAAGTTCAAGGCTATGGCATAATAAATGGGGTACTTACTCTAATGCATAAAATGCGATGCATTCATAATGAGGTATGTACCGCTCTCAAAAAGAATTTGAGACTGCTTCACTATCACCGATAATCATTTAAAAGTTGAATTCTGTAACCTGGGGTGTATTGTGAAAGATGTTCAGACCACTACATGTGGTTGTTTCTACAAAAATCGTGTTGGAGGATTATGTAAGACAAGTGATACAGGCGCCATGTTGCATTGACATCCAAAGGAGACATCGACAACAGACTATGGCACGGTGTATAAGTACCTAAATTACAATGATTTATCGTTGTTACAAAGGAAATCAATGGTTGAAGGTCTTCCTGCTATGAAGTGTGAACACTTACCATGTGAAGCTTGTGCACTTGGTAAGCAAAGATGTAGAAGAGTTTCCTACCATATCGAGAAACAAAGTATGATATACTCTGTTAATTCACACTGATGTATGTGGACTTAAGTGCTCAGGTCTCTTGTAAAGCTCACTTTGTTATTTTTATCGATGATAGATCTAGGTATACCCGGTCTATTTCCATTAGAAGGAAAAGTGACATATTTGAGTATTTAAAGAGTTTCGAACTATGGTCGAAAATGCAGTGCATTAAAATACTTTATCCGATCAAGGTGAAGAGTGTTTCCTACATTTAACACCTATTGTAAATCTAATGGAATTCAACAACAGCTTCACATACAAGGTTACATACCCTCAAAGAAAAATGGTGTTGCCGAGCGATGAACAGAACCTTGGTGGAACGCTCGTAGGCATGCCTAAGGTAAGAACATCTCTAATGGTTTTCCAAGGTGGCCATTAACACCGCCGTTTATCTAAAGAATCGATGTCCTTACCTGCTACCTGCTTTTCAAACCTCCTTTTGAGGTTCTTCATGGTTATAAACCCGATGTGAGTCATTTCAAAGTCTTTCAAGATGCATCGCTTTGCTCATATTCCTAAGGCTAACAAGAAAACTTGATGCCAAGTCAATCAAGTGCTTTCATTGGTATTTAATGACTTTAAAGCCTATAAATTGTTTGATCCAAGTTCCCATAAACTGCTTTGCAAGTCGTGATGTGTTGTTTCATAGAGTAGCCGATAAAGTAATACAAAGAATGGCATGGCATATATCTAATGATGCACATATCAAACTTGATACTTTGATTACAGAACAGAACAAAGACAGGCACAGTAATGTGGATCGTGATGATAGCAAGAAGATGAGTACATCCAAGAAGAAGGAGTCATCGATAAAGGTGATTCACCTCAAAGCCGACGAATCATGGATGGCACACCCACAGCATTGAAGCACCAAGAAGATCGTCCTACGTACTCACTTTCCTAAAGGTATAGAGACTATGCCTTAATGTCTAATATAATGAATGTTGAAGAACCACTGATTATGAGCAGCAGCATGAACCATGGATTAACATATAGAATGATGTATATGCTTCTTAATAAAAAATCAAACATGGGAATTAGTGGAACTTCCTCATAAAGAAACTTCCCACTAGCAAATGGTTGTACAAATTGAAATTTAAAGGAGTGGTACAATTGATAAATTTATGCAAGACAGGAAGATATGCTCAAAGGAGGGAATGACAAGGAAGATACTTTTGCACCAAAGAGTTGCTACCACAATTAGATTAATTATTTGGCTTAGCCACAAAACATAATTGAAGTATACATCAATTGGATGTCAAATCGCTTTTCTAAATGGTGATTTAAAGGAAGAAGTTTATTTGGTTCAACTCAAGGGTTTGTCAAACAAGGACAGAGCATCCGTTTGGCAGTTAAGAAAGGCATTGTATGGTTTGAAATGTGCACCGAGATCGGTATGTAAAGATTGATACCTTCTTTCTTCGAATGGATTTGTGAAAGCAAAAATGATCCTTAACTTGTATGTTAAGAAAGAAAAAAAAAGGAAATGTTATTAATATTCGTATGTGGATGATCTCATTATAACAAAAAGTGTCACAAGTTAATTGAAGAATGAAGTTCAGCTATTTTATGAATTAGGCATCAGAAAGTTATTTGGGGGTGAATCGTATTTACCGTTTAGGAATTGAGGTATGGAGAGAGTCGGAAAAACTTTGATCACTCAGCAATGATAGCAAAGGAGATTCTTAAAAGTTCATGACAGATTGCAAAGCTATGTCAACTCTCTTAGAACAGTTTAATGCAAAGTTGTACAAAGAAGATGGAACAAAAGAGTGCGTATGGAACATTATACCGTCGCCTAGTGGGAAGTTTGAACTATCTCACCACTACTGCACGTACATTGCATACCGCCGTATTCTTAGTCAATTCATGGCTAAGCCTTCGTAAAACACTGAATGTCAGCAGAAAGAAAGTTCGTTACTTAAAGGAACAAGAATTTAGGTATTATGTATACCGATGAATCCGATGTTGCACCGATGTGTTTTTCTCATTCAGACAAGGTGAAATCCAAGATGACGCATCTACCTCTCGGCTATGGCCTATGTGATGGATCGTGGTCGTATCTTGGAGTAGTAAGAAACAACCAACTGCTTTCTTATCAATGTAATCGGAAAGCTTGACCAATGCCACCTCGTGAAGGTCATGAGAATTTCGCATCTTGAAGAAGCTAAAGTGAAACGTGTTAAATATGTATCAATTGTGAGTGAATCGTAGTGCTATCAAATTAGCACATAATCCAGTTTACCATGCCAGAACAAAACACTCTGAGTTACAACATCACTTTGTACGTGAGGAAAATTGAGTCGAATGAAATTGAATTGATATTTTGTAATACCATACATAATGTGAAAATGTGGTGGTCGATTTTCTTTCACGTTAAAAATCGATAATAATATTCCGTAGATGATCTTCCTTTCCTGATGAGTATTTATTTGCGCCTCCGCTCAGCTCGGGTATGATACCATTTGGTTGCAGAAAATTACCATCACACCCCACAGCAGAAAAGAGAAGAATTGTTCAATGAAGTGCCGTGGAGTAATGGATAAGGGTGTCTTTTCGTAATACTGTGGCTCGATCGTGAAACCAAGATGCATTAGGAGGATGAAGGTGTTTACAATTAAAAGCTTGTCATGATGTTCTTCCTGTGGAGGGCATTTTGCTGATAAAAGAACAACACAAAATTTTGAGGATGGGCTACTATTACCTCATTATTTAAGGATGAAAAGAAATATGTGAGGGCTTGTGACAAATTACTACGAATGGGTCAACCCAATCATAGAGATCAAATGCCATTAAACCCCCAGTAGTATCCGAACTATCAAGAGGCCACCTTCCTGATTTCAGACCCATTAATCCTCCATCCAATCAAAGAACTTATATATTAGTCTCTAGCGTAATTATATGACTAAATGTGGAGGCCAAAGCACTTATTAGAGCCAATGAAGAAGCCGTCCTAGCTTTCTTATTTGAAGAGAATTCTCCTTCACTAGATTTGGAATTCCTAGAGAGCTAGTTACGTATGGAGGAACTCCATTCAATTCTCATGGTTTTAAATCTACCCTTCGTAAATATCATATTCATCATAGAATGATCACACCATACCACCCCGAGGCCAATGGGTAGGTGGAAAGCAAATGCAATAAAGTATTAGAAGCCATTCTAACTAAAACAAAGAAGGATAACCGGGAAGGATTGGTCTCAGTTGGCCTTCAAGCACTATAAGGTTTACAGAATCCACCTAGAAGCAGTTTTTCTCCCTATGAATTGGTTTATGGTAAAATGTTGCTTTTTTCCGTGGAATTTGAAATTAAAACTTTAAGAACTACTTATCTCATAACTTTGATTTGACTGATGTCCAGACAGCTAGGTTGCAGTAAAGCCAATTGATGAAAAGTAATGGATGCCATTCACCAAACAACCATGATTCAACAACAAAAGAATGAAATGGCATGATGAAAACAAAAAAAAGCTACGTTGGGCCCAAAAAAGGTAATTGGGCCTTATCAGATGACTCTCAGCTTGAAAATTTTCAAGGTAACCATGAAGAACATGGTTGGGACCCATAAAGTAGAAAGTGTTTTTCTGAATACAAGAATACTTTTATAAATTGATGATTCTAAAAACATCTCTACTAGTAAAATGGCCATAGGTTTTCGTTTGTACAAGCGCCCTCATTTCTAAAGAAGATTTCAAGGCCGTTGCATGATCGATAAGACATTATATTTTCTGGGGAGCCAGTTTTCTCCTCAACATTTAATTTTCGCATTGTATTTAGCATTAGATTAGATTTAAAATCTAATAATCCTCAAATATGGGTTGGCATGTTACAATTGAATTTTGCGGACAGAGTTGTCTCATTAAGGAGGACAGATCTATCACAAGAAGACCAAGCTTTCAATCAGCGTGCTTTTTTCCTTCATTTCAATCCATTTCCTAGCAATATCCCTTATCCCATTTCTACATTTTCCCTTTTTCCATTTTTCTCCCCACTTCTACCTATTCCGGAATATCATCTTCAGCCTAGTATTTCCTGCTCCTTATACCGCCGAAATTATCCTTAGCAAGTACTTCTCCACTTTCTAATCCTAAATCATTACATCCATTCTCCTTATTTTTCCTTTCGAAACACCACTTTCAAGAACATGTCATCTATTTTTCCATTGTCGAAACACCACTTTCAAGAACTGTCATTCAGGTTTCCTTTTTCATTATTAAAAACACCATTTCTTTCCTCTTCTACACAAGTTTTTCAGCTTCGCACTTTTATTCTTCAAATCCCTTGGTCAATATTATTCGCATTGAGCAGATCCCGATATGTTCCTATTTCTACATTCCAGAGAAATTTAAAGATTCTTCCACGTATCAAGCCATTATGAAGCACTTCTACTTCAAATTATAAAAACAAAGGTAAAAATATAAGGTATGTGGTTTTTATGTATACAGCTATAATAATATTTTTAAAGAGAGGATCTTGCTCATAATGATTACAATCCCCTCACACTTAAAGTATCATTTCATCATACGTAAGGGGGAATTTCGAAACTAATCATCATTCCACACCATCCAATCTACCGTCACCCTTCATATCCATTGTATTTCGTCAATAGACCTATATCCGTTGCAACGATTAGCTTGATCAAAGCCCGTGTTTCTGCTTCTGCCGCCTGAAGCGGAATTTCAAGTTAGTAGCTATGAGGTCTGCCATCGACATGAGCCTGGCTTCGATAACCTTCTTGAATTATTCCCAGGCCGCCCAAATTTTCGCGGTGCAGATGGACAACATACTTCGAAAGGTTAGAGAATTTGATCCTCAAAGAAGTTTTCTTCTAGAGTTTGCGCGTAATTTTCGTGAAGATTATTCCGTGGTCCAAAATCAAATTTTACTACGTAGGAAGGACAGAACAAGCTTGCCAGTGGTTGCCGTCATGTGCTCGCCGGTTTAGCAGAAAACAAGTCATTTAAATGCACAACGGATCTCCTTTCTTCCGCAGGAACAGGTTGAGAATAAAGGCCGTGGTATAAGTATGCATTCATTACCTCACCCATGGCCGTAGCCGAATTCATCAAGCACTATTTGACTCGGGCGAGTATTTATTTGTAGTTTATCAACATTAATTTGTTTTTTTAATGAATCATTTGCGTATTTATTTATTAGTTAATATTCCTTATTATTCAGCTTTCTGGATGTATTAAAACATGTCATATTATCAGACGGCAAATTCCCATCACTATCCTCACTCCATCATCGCTTATGTCAATTATTAATTCGTAGGGTTTTGCTCACAAAATCCTCATGAATAATCCACTCCTCCTTCTCCACTAAGCCGAAAGTCCCTGCAGAAACTCTAGTTCTTATGAAAGGCAAATCGGAAGATATCCCCACTCCATTGATCCCATCCCCGAACTAGTTGACCTACCCCCAAGTTCATCCCATTTAGTAGAGTCACCCTCTGTCCACCGTCCACATCTCTAGCGATGACTCTCAAGTCAAAACACCCCGATTTCCTTATTCATAAAAGGAAGAGACGAACCCTACCGCCTCTCGTCTCAAAAGGCAAACAAGGGCCACATCCTGGGCCGCGTTCTCTTCCGAAAGCTCCCCCCCCTGAAAGAACTTCTCCAAAAGAAAAGGAAAGTCACTGACTTTTCTCGTTCTACCCAGGAAGAAAAATGAAAATGATCATGAAGCCGAAGTCACTCCCATTTCCCCCGACCCCGACTATCTTGTTAAAACTCTCAATCCTCATCATCATTCCAAATTCCTTCAACCATTACCGGTTTCGTCCCGTGGCACGTTCTCCACAAGAACCGTATGTCTGGGTAATACGACATCAAGCATTATCAAACAAAAGAATCGCTCCACAAGAATCCGCTACTCACTTAGTTTAAACACAAGAACCAAGCTTCATCGTAGGTGCAAAAATCATACACCAAGCATGATAATGGTAAGGAACCAGCCGTAGCTGAAACACAAGAACTAGCCTACACCGTGGATCGCCACTAACCTGCATGAAAATCAACCAACACAATGGTTCACTCACCATGGCATCTTTATCGAGGAAATGAGTTTTTGAAGTCGTAACTAGAGGCTTATAAAAAGAGTTGGTAATAAAAGGGAAGCCTTTTATAGAGAATTAAATCTCATTATGCTGGCACATACAACACGCTGACAAAACAATGACCCATGGGTAAAGAATATATGCCGCAATGTGGAAACATTTACCAACAAAGTGATACAAAATAGTCAAAATCCCAAAGGCTCGAGGCATCCACATCAACATTGCAATCAAGAAGAATGCCCTACCGTCACACAAGCACCCAGAGGCCTCAAAAGTCGAAAAGAAACCAAACCACGATATCCCGTCTTCGTGTTAGTCACCAAATATTCAGACGTATTCCAACTCAAGACTTATAATGCCGGACACGTACTCAACCATGGAAACAATTGGAAATAATGAATATCCTGGAAGAAGCAAGATGTTGTGGATCAAGATAAAATATTACATCAAAGATAAGTTATACCGTAACCGTATGCAAGCAATCGACAATGGGAGCAAACACTACAATGTACCAAGGATTCTAAGAAAGAAATCAAGGAATTTAAAAGATGTATCACTATTTTGATGTTTTTGCTAGTACAGTAGCCCAGTTAGCCAGAAAGAAACCCTCTGTTCATTGCTCCCATCAACGTCTGTTTATTTTCAATTGAAGGTAATTAAGGATGTGAGACTCATGAGTTGCTCATCATGAATAATGACAAAACACGGCATCGAGTTCTAGTGACCAACATTTGTTGTAGAACTTTATCTTCATAATGAGGCTACAGCCAATAATAGAAAGGTCAACTCGAACTAATTGTTGGTGATGTACAAATTAGGGTGCATTCGTTTCATTTCTGCCACCAAATTCATGGGAAATCATTTTTGTTGCAAGTAGGCATAATGAGGATAACGCTCCTTTGGATAAGATCTAACTCTAAATCCGGCCATTTTTGTATGTATCACGCGTATTTTTACAAAAGCTGTAGAATGCACACTTACATACAAGAATCGCAAGCCTCAAAATAATTTAAATTAGACAATGTTTAATCAGAGAGGAAACCGTCAGCTTTGAAGGCCATCATACCATGTCTGCACACACATGTAAGGAAAGACAAGAGTATAACCCTTTTTAGCCCCGATAATCTTGTTGCACTATCCAGGGTACCAAATTATATCGTATGTATTGAGTAAAGGTGCAGAAAATTGGATTGGTTACCATTTTCACTGCTTTGTATAATGGAAAACGATATCGACTTCACTACAAATTGGCTAACAAGGACAAGGCAAATAGCATGGCAAATTGCGTAACAACCAAAGATTCCTATCTTCGACAAAGCCACCTTCCACGCTTATTGCTTCGAGCAACTGAGATGCAAAGAGTCAAGACTTCGTACTCGACTGACTAAAAGTTGCCCGAGGGACATGCAACCCTTTCAAATTGGGATGTTAGACCTCACAATGTACCATTTTTACCGAAGATAAGTCGTACACCACTCACTTTATAACTATATTTAAAAAGGTTTCTAATATCATTTTCATCCATTTTTATCCAAAGGTATATGAAATCCTTCTCTTTACTATATATTTCAATCCGTTTACATATAATTCCATATTATCTTATATTTCATCATTAATCGAAGGTAGATTGCTAACATAAGTTCAAAAAAAAAATATCGTAGATAATTTATGATAAGGAACATGCCGTGTCGAAACACCCAAGCCATTGCCGAAACAAATAATTCGTTGCCGAAACAAATACGGCACGTAAATTCCGTCACTTACCGTGATTTGCGATTCGGAAGAGTATTTTGGGGTTTAAAATGGCAACAAGACGAAGACAAGGCAAGAAAGTATAAAACGATTGTTCTCAAGCGTACTTTTTCTGTATCTGCTGTAACAATATTTTTTCATGGAAGACATGAATTGCTTTAAGATAAAGGTTACAACGATTTGGATAAATATAGATTTGCTCGATGTAACTTTATTAGATTTCTCTCTTAAAAGAGGAGACATCATCATTAGGAGGGGAGCAGAGAGACTAATGAGAACCATTATTTTGAGCAGAAGGAGTAAGACTAATTTGTATATGTATCATTCTTTTCGATTGCATTAGCCGAAAGGTTTCTTTTGAGCGCTTCAATTTAACTTCTTTCCTAGGGAATCTCAGGAGAAGGGAAAGGGCCCGCCTTCATCACAAGATTCACCGATTGCTCCGTAGTTTGTTGAATTTTCATGATATTCGCACCTTAGTTGAACCTCTCATGCATCAATCAATATTTGCGTAGTCCCGTAGTTCTTTAAGCACTCTATTTTCAGAATTTATTATGCTTGGTAACATTCATTTTTAAAGAAGCCAAAAGATCTTTTCTCGTTATCCGTTTGAATGTATGACGAGTTAAACAAAGCGAAGATTCCTATGAATAGGAACTGTTCTTCATTGCTGACTCTTTTCCTTAAGGTGATTAGCATCGTGTGATTGTGCTAAAGGTTCCTGCCTGAAATGAGGGGCCCGTTTTCTGAATTTCATTCTTTCTTTTACAAAGGTGATTAGTATTGTGCAACAAAAGCCGAAGTTCCTATTTGGAGGAATAGGTCTGTTCCCTGTTATGGTTGATTGAGTGCTTCTTTCCAGAAGATTTTCCTTTCATTAATTTTTTTCCTAGATTCTTTTAATGAATATTACACTAGAGGAATTGCTTCGCCGTAACACAAGACTTCGCCTTTGTTGTGCTGTAGTGTGAATAGTCGCATTTGTATGATTGATAATTGTGTGATTTTTACTACAACATTATCTTGCTTTTTGAATTGAGCATATCCTGTGTGATTGTTCGGGAATAAACACCTTCCGGGTTGACAATTTATGTGGAGCTTGAATTGCTAAAACAATTAAAGTGACCAACAATAGCCCCAAGCAGAGGATGCCCTTTTTGCTCATCTCAGGCATCCGATTTTCCTTTTTGTTTAATTCCCCGTCGATGTCTTCATGACTTTCCTCATGCCATTTTTCACGCCACTAAGAAGCAGGGAGCCATTGATGAAAGTTGTTATTGAGGAGAGGCGTCCATAAATATTTTACTTGATTATTCTCCCTTGCTTGAAGAGCAGCTTACCACTTGGGTTTTTGGAATAGCGCAGCCAATTTGGGCATCAGTTGCCAAGAATCCTCCCAAAGACGGGCTTATGCTCCTGAGCGGATTTCCCATAAGATGTGCTCTTAGATTATGACGTGATGCTGCTTGGAAGATTTCCATATTTGGGAGCCCATTTCTTCTAGTTTAAATATGATAAGATCCTCCTAAGGCCAGTGCCCAGTGTATTTGGAAGCCCAGAGATGAGCCCACGGGGTGCTGGGTTTGGAGACCCACTTCAATCGAATGCACGCTCCCATGATGGCGTTGCTATGACTTGGATCCCATAGCCCCAAGCCCTCAGCAATTTTAGGAGTATAGACCTCTGTCCACTTCACAAGGGTCCATTTTTTGTTGTCTCTCTTACTACCCCATAGAAATTTCCTTTGCATATTTCTAATGCATTTAAGGATCCATTTGGGGGCCGCTAGCACTAAGAATAAATATATGAGCATTGATTGGAGGAAAGCTTTGATCAGGACAAGAAGACCTACAATGTTGAGAGCTCTATGAGTCCAGGAGGATAATATGGCTTCTAATTTGTCCAAGAGTTCCTTCCAGAAGGAGTGTTTGATGGCAGAATCAATGAACGGAGCTCCAAGGTACTTGGAGGGTAAAGTGGCAATGGAGAGACCTAAGAACCTGGCTATGTTGTATTGAGTGATGGCAGGGGTATTGAAAAAGAATATCTGAGGTTTTTCAGCATTAATGGTGGTTCTAGAGGCCTTAGAAAAGCAGTCGAGCAAGGATTTGAAGGTTCTGGCTTCTTGAATAGAGGAGTGGCCAAACAACATATTGTCATCAAAAAATTCCATATGTGTGATGGGGAGATTGTTATGAATGGTCAAACCCTTGAGATATTGGGAGTTGGTGGCATGATGGATGAGACGTCCCTGGCCTTCTGCCATTAGAACAAATAGGAAGGGCGAGAGGTGGTCACCTTGTCGGATTCCTCTAGAGGGGGAGAAGGGGGGGAGGGGGCGCCATTGACAAGGATGGAGAAGAAGGGGGGTGAGATAAGGCTCATGATCCATCTGGTCCAAGTTGGGCTGAAGCCAAAGGCCAAGAGAATTTGTTTTATGTAATCCCAACTGAGTTTATAAAAAGCTTTGGAAAGATCAATTTTGATGAGCATACCTGACTTTTTCAGAGATTTCAAAGAGTGGGTGACTTCGTGCGTGAGGATGATCCCATCCTAAATTTGATGACCCTCCACATACCCTGTTTGTTCTGGAGAGATAAGCAGCGAAAGGAGGGGTTTACATCTATTGGCGATTACTTTTGATCCAATGCATGCTCCTCGACTCCTCAACCAGGTCCCAGACTTACAACTTGATATTTTCCCAAAAGAAGTGAAAAAAGTTGGAGGTGAATCCGTCCAGACCAGGTGCTTTACCATATTTGAGCTTTGCCATGGCCTGCTCCACTTCTTGCAGCGTTACAGGTTTCAGTAGCATTTGATTGTGCGCATCGATTATGATCCTTGGGACATGCTGAGTTATTTTGGTGATAGCAGGTTGTCGGTTATTATTAGTCTCTTTGAGAGTGTCCCTGAATTAGTTTAATAGCTCTTGCTCAATTTCATCGTGTTCCTCAAGCTTATCCCCCTAGCCATTATTGAGGATGGAAATACGGTTGTGCATACGGCACTGAATAGTGGAGCGATGGAAGAATTTAGTGTTCTTATCCCCCTCTCTGAGCCATCGTATTCTAGATTTTTGTTTCCAGAGAATTTCTTTCTAAAGTATGTTTTTTTCCAGGTGGCTCATGAGATCTGGTTCTTGACGCGTGATATCCTCAGATCTCCCCTCTTGGATGATGTGCAGCTGCAAATCTGCCATTTGATGTTCTAATTCTTTTTTATTTTAAAATATGTTGCCGAAGGAGGAATGGTTCCATCGCTTGAGAAAATTTTTAAGTGTATTTAACTTCTGCTGAAATTGATAATTCTTGGATCCTGTTGGTGGGATAATGTTGCTCCACCAAGAAGTGACCATTTATTTAAAGCTAGGGTGAGTGAGCCAAAACTTCTCAAAATGAAACGGCTTATTGCTAGCAACCCCTGGGCGAGACCATTGAAGCTAGATAGGCCAGTGATCGGATCCTGACACAGGTAGGATTGTTGAATGTATATATCCTCCAAGATGGATGGCGTTGTCTGAGATGAGGAATCTGTCTAGCCTCGAGGAAAACTGCTGAGAACCTCCCCTGTGATTGTTCCAAGTGTGGATGCCATTGGAAGAAAGAAGATCAATCAACCAATTTCTCTAAATGAATTCTTTAAAACTGAGGTTGTCTGCTTCAAGTCTGAGGCACCCTCCTTTTTTCTCTTCTAACTCGGTGATCATGTTAAAGTCTCCTCCTAAGATCCATATGGGATGGAGGCGTTGGGAGTTTAGGTTCTCTATGGAGTTCAGGATATCAATTTTTTGGGTTGTGGGTTGGGGAAAGTAAACATTGGTGATATGACCATGGATTTTGGTGCCAATGAAATGAAAGGAGGCTTGAATGAAGTTGTGTGAGGCATGGATTTTAGTCAGGGAGACTCAAGAGAGGGTTCCAAGCGATGGAAAGCCCTCCTGAGGCTCCTATAGCATCAACCGCGGTGGTAATACAACCTTGCCAAAGTCTGGTAATGATAGAGTTCAGGGTGGTACTGGTGCATTTGGTTTCTTGCATGAAGAAGATGGTTGGTTTATCTTGCATGATTTTATTTTTGATCATTTGGTGCTTGGCAAGGCTATTGCGTCCTCGTATATTCCATGAGATGAGCTTCATTGAGAACTGTGAGGGAATTTTTGGTAGAACCTGGTCAACTTGGGATATCGTCCCGATTCAACAAGTTGTCCTCCAAGAATGATGAGTCGCTGCAGATCTAAGCGTCGCCCTCTTTTCCGAGACTCCTTCAAGATCTTATTTGTATCCATCTGGTTTCCTCCTTGGATGCCAAAAGATAGGATTTGTTGTGCTCTGGATAGGGCATCTTCTAAGAATTGAATCTTCTTAGGTGGGATCTTGTGGTATTCACGATTTTTGTATGCTGCCTCCAGTCCTAGGATGTCAAGATCACTTAAATCAATGCTTTCGGGTTCCTCCTCCATATGAGAGGGTTGTTCCATGTCTGTAGTTGTACCTTTGTCCTGTGCTTCTTGGGTCTTTTTGTCATCTACATCCATGAGGGATGAATTCTCCAGATTTGCTGATTTTCCTTTGCTGGATTAACTGTCTTGCTGAGCTTGGGATTAATTAGCACCAGGAGGCGGGGGGGATGGGGGTAATAAGGGGAGAATACTGGGCTTGCGAGGGCGCCACTGAGGGGATGGTTGATTTGGAGGAGTCAAGGGGTTGATTTGAAGTCTCGCCTTCCGTGGTGGTTTGATTAGCAAGAATGTCAAAGCTATTACTGGTGGCAGGGCGAGAGGTCTTGGGGGCTGATGTGGATTTTTGAGCGTGCCTCTTGTGATTGGGGACCTTGGTGAAACCTTCTAGATCGGTATTATCTGAGCTTGGGGAGGGTTTGGGTGGTTGATTGAGTGGGAAATATTTGAAGAGATGCTCGTGCTCATGGCATCGGCGACAAAAAAAAGGCACATGTTCATAATCAATAGTTTGGACCCATTCAAAATCATCATGGAATAGACTTACCAAGTCCGAGAGAGCTTTGGCCAGGTGCATGTAGACACAAATTCTGGGATAGGCAGTGTAACGATTGAGCTTGGTTTCTTCTGAAGTCTTGATGAATTCCCCAAGGTTGTTGCCAATATCTTTGAGGGATTGGTCATCCCAATAGTCTTGTGGGAGTGATTACATCCCGATCCAGATGGGAGCCCAGTTGAAGTCCTCTTTGTCTGGGTTAAATATTTCTACCCAAACCTATAAGAAGAGGCCTCCTGAGTTAAAGAAATACAGTCCTCCATCCATGATGCGGTTTTTGTCCTCTATGGAGGTGAATATGACATTGAAGTAGCCTTTTGGTCCTAGCTAGAGGGAGATGTTCCCTTTAGGCTTCCATTTAGAGGCTATCCAACCTTGAAGCACTTTCTCAGTGGGACAAAAACTGATAAATTTCCCAATGACGACATGGTCCATCATGAATTGTATTCTGGTATTGATGCGGTGGGCAGGAAGATAGATTTTGGGATGTTCTGCAGCTATCAGAATGCATGTTGAGGACAATGCCTTCCTCTGTTTCGTTTTGTCTTTTTGTTCTTCTATTAGGTTTTCTGGAGTGCCTTCCGGTTTAGATATCCATGGCTAATCATTGAGAGGCGCAGATTCGTTGCTATTCAGATTGTCGTTGGGGTGGGCGGGGTGGGGGGTGCGCCTACCCCCCACTTCAGGAGACGCCATTTCCTATGACTTTGGATATAATGCGCATTAGAACCCTACTTGCAGTGAGGTTTTGTTGAGGTAAAGGGGAGGAGCCCTGTTGGATCTCGTCTCAGGGTTGGGAAAACCCTAGGTATCCATAGAGGAGACACAGTCCTTCACTTTGCTCATCCTCAATTAAACTATAATTTTAATATAATATATATATATATATATAATTCATTTTTTTTAAAAGTAAAGTGTATTTTTATTTTAAAACTAAATTTTTTTTTCAAGTTTTTATTGTTAGAAAATTAAATATTACAGAGCAATGAAACACATAAAATATGCGGAAAACACAAGCACACAAAACACATAAAACCAGAGAGACACAGATATATGTGGTTCACCCAGTTTGGGCTACGTCCACCCTGAACAGCCAGTCCTTCCTTTTTATTATCCAGCAAAATGAAGAGACACAACCTATAGCAGATCCGCTGTAATATCCTCTGTTCTCTCTCACAGTCTCCCTCTCTGTTTCTCACTCCGAGAATACACATAAAATCCATAGTCGTAATACAATACCCTCATAAAAAGCGAGGGGTTGCCTTCTAGGGAAAAAAACCCTAAACTAAACATAACTTCTACCGTCAGATCATCCGCCTAATTAACGGTCCAGATTGACTAGAAATTACTATACTTTTACAAGGCAATTTTACATCTGTTCTTAGCTTCGGGGGCGCTGCCCCTGAAACCCCCCACTGGGGGGGGGGGCCTGGACCCCCCAGGCAACGTTTAATTATGGACATCATTTCTACCCCATTAAGGTACAGGGGTCCAACGTTGTGATACAAAATAAACAAGATAATTAGGCTCCACACCCAACAATCTCCCACTTGGAGACTGATTGTAGCAACTGCACCACTGCTTCATTTGCTAGACAATATCTCCTATTTGGACCTGGTTGTTTCTCATATTCATTGTCATCCTTGAAGACCAATTTAAACTGAGCATAATCTCAGTTTCTCCCTGGTTACAACTTTTGTTAGCATATCTACAGTATTCTGGCTAGTGTGTATCTTTTCCAACTTCAACTGTCCATCTTCCAATAATGACTGTATGAAATGGTACTTGAGCTGTATGTGTTTAGTCCTGGAATGAAATGTTGAGTTCTTTGCAAGATGAATGGCACTTTGGCTATCACTGTATAACGTGCCCATATCATGCTTCTTACCCAATTCATCCATAAACCTTTGTAACCAAATCATTTCTTTACTAGCCTCTGTAGCGGCAACATACTCTGCTTCTGTTATTGAAAGTGCAACAACACTTTTGACTTTAGAAACCCAACTGACAGCTGTTCCACCTACAGTAAATATATATCCTGTAGTGCTTCTCATGTTATCTCTATCACCTGCCATATCTGCATCAACATATCCCTGTAGAGCAATGTTTGAACCACCAAAGCATAATGCTTGATTTGTGGTACCTATCAAATATCTGAGAATCCATTTCACTGCCATCCAATGTTATTTTCCTGGATTGTTCATGTACCTACTTACAACTCCCACTGCATGTGCAATATCAGGCCTTGTGCAGACCATTGCATACATTAAGCTTCCAACTGCTGATGCATATGGAACTTTAGACATATAGTCCATTTCTTCTTGGGTCTTGGGGCACATCTCCTTACTAAGTTTGAAATGGCTAGCAAAAGGTGTACTAATTGGTTTTGCATTCTGCATATTAAATCTTTTCAACACCTTTTCTATGTACTCATTCTGAGACAATGTTAATTTGTGATTTTTCCTGTCTCTAGTTATTCTCATACCAAGGATTTGTTTTGCAGCTCCCAAATCCTTCATTGCAAATGAATTTGCCAATTTTCTTTTGAGCACATTTATTTCCTGCATGTTAGACCCTGCAACAAGCATATCATCTACATACAATAACAATATAATGTAGCTGCCATCATTTTTCCTTTTCAGATAAACACAATGATCAGAATGACATCTAGTATAACCTTGTTCAGACATAAACTTGTCAAATTTTAGATACCACTACCTTGGAGCCTGTTTTAAGCCATACAAGCTCTTCTTTAGCTTGCACACTAATTTTTCTTTCCCTTTGACCCCATATCCTTCTGGTTGCTCCATATAGATCTCTTCCTCCAAATATCCATGGAGAAATGTTGTCTTTACATCTAACTGTTCAAGATGTAAATCTTCCGCTGCTACAAGACTTAAAATAGTTATGATTGAAGTCATCTTAACAACAGGAGAAAATATTTCATAAAAATCAATACCTTTCTTTTGTGAAAACCCCTTCACCACAAGTCTAGCTTTGTACCTTTGTTTTCCTCCATCTTCTTCCTTCAGCCTGTAAACCCATTTATTCTGCAATGTAGTTTTACCTGCAGGCAACCTGACTAAGTCCCAAGTATGGTTATGCATTAAGGAGTCCATCTCTTCTTCCATGGCTAGCTCCCACTTCTTCATGCTTTCAACCTGCATTGCTTCTTCATAACATTCAGGTTCACCAGAATCAGTCAACAATAAATAATATAATGAAGGAGAGTATCGTTCAGGGGGTCTACTTATCCTGGTAGATATTCTAACACCACTTTCAGGTGTTTGAGGTGCCTGTTGCTGTTGTGGTGGTTGTTGCTGCTGTGGTTGTTGATTATTATTATTTTCAGGCACCTTTACTTTTTCAGTTATCTCATCAAGAACCGTGTATTCCTTGCTTTCTTTTTCCTGTTTCTTTTCCTGCAGCTGATTCTTATACAATACCTTTTCATTGAATATTACGTCTCTGCTCCTAATGATTTTGTGATTTTCATAATCATATAAGCGATAACCAAAATCATTAGCACCATATCCAATAAAGATACATTTCTTTGATTTTGCCTCAAGCTTTGTTCTATTTTCTTTATTAATATGGACAAAGGCCTCACAACCAAAAGGCTTTAAAAAAGAGTAGTTTACCTTTTTACTTGTCCATGCTTCCTCTGGAATACCACCATCCAAGGAACTTGAAGGCCCTCTGTTTATTAGATAAACAGCAGTATCTACAGCATCTGCCCAAAATTGTAAAGGCAATCCTGCATGCAATCTCATGCACCTTGCACGCTCCATGATTGTTCTGTTCATCCTTTCTGACACACCATTTTCTTGTGGTGTTCTTGGAACTTTCTTCTCTCTGCGAATTCCATGCTCTGAACAGTACCTATCAAACTCTTTGCTGCAATATTCACCTCCATTGTATGATCTGAGACGCTTCAACTTCTTTCCTGTCTCAATCTCAACCAAAGCTTTCCATTTCTTGAAAGTATCAAATACATCAGATTTATTCTGAATACAATAAATCCATGTTTTTCTAGTTGCATCATCAATAAAAGTAGCATAATAACGAGAGCCACCGAGAGATGATACCTGAGCAGGTCCCCATACATCTGTATGCACAAGCTCCAATTTTTCGCTCTTCTTTTCTTTCCCAACTCTAAGAAATCTGACTCTCTTTTGTTTTCCATAAATGCAATTTTCACAGAAATCCAAATCAACATTCTTCAAACTTGGAAACAAATTTCTTGAGTGAAGAATCTTCATCCCCTTCTCACTCATGTGTCCGAGCCTATGATGCCATAATGCTGCATCTTCTCCTTTGGAAGTTAAAGCATTAACAGAGTTAGAAATACCATTGCATAAATACAATGTACCAACCTTTTCGCCTTTTGCTATTACCAGGGCTCCTTTGGTGACCTTCCAAGTTTTATCTATGAAAGTTGTCACACAACCTTCACCGCCTAACGGCCCTGTTGAAATCAGATTTTTCTTCAGATCTGGAACATGCCTTACCTCCTTTAATAACCATTGGTTTCCATTTTGTTGTTTTACAAGAACTTTACCCATTCCAACAATTTTACAGGGTTTATCATCACCCAAACAGACTTGTCCAAAATCTCCTTGAACATAGTCATGAAAATATCTCTTATCAGGTGTGGTATGGAATGAGGCCCCTGAATCTACGACCCAAGAATTAGCAACATTTTCGAAAGAAAGAATCAAAGCATCTTGTAACACATCACCTATCACATTTGCTTCATGATTGTTTTCTTGTTGTGCATCTCCTCCTTTCTTTCCACATTTCCAGCACACTATTCCCGATCTGGACTTGGATCTGCCTTTCCTTAATTTACTATGATATCTCGAGCTATTTCCTCTTTCCATTCTTCTTCCCCTAGACTCTACACTCAAAACATTACCTGATGTCTCACCGGAGCTTTTCCGTCGCATTTCCTCGCTAAGGATAGCACCGACAACATCATCAAACTTTAAAGTGCTAGATCCAGAAACAGAGTTACTAATGGCCATAACTAAACCATTTCAGCTTTCTGGAAATGAGCACAGAAATAAAAGAGCCCTAACTTCATCATCAAAGTTTACCCCTATACAACTTAACTTACTAGTAACTATATTAAAATCATTTAAATGGTCTGCAATAGATCCACCTTCCGACATCTTCATATTAAATAAGTGTTTCATAAGAAATACCTTGTTTGAGGCCGAGGGATTTTCATATAGTTTCACCAATGCCTTAATCAAACCCTCTATTGTTGTTTCCTTCGAAATATTGAAGGCTACCAACGCCGCAAGGCACAACCGTACTGTTCCAAGTGCCTTTCTATCAAGAATATCCCATTCTGCATCTATCATAGTAGTCAGCTTCTTTGTTTTTCCGCTCAATGGTAGGTACAGATCTTTCTGATACAGATAATCTTCCATCTGCATCTTCCACAGTGGGAAGTTTTGGCCGTTAAATTTCTCGACCCTAAATTTACCATCTTCCGCCATTGCTCCCACTCGAACCAGGAACCCTTCTTTCCTGCGAGTTTATCAGCCAAATAGACCTTTGGCTTTGATACCAGTTGTTAGATAATTAAATATTACAGAACAATGCAACACATAAAATGTGCGGAAAACACAAGCACACAAAACACATAAAACCAGAGAGACACAGATATACGTGGTTCACCCAGTTTGGGCTACGTCCACCTCGAATAGCCAGTCCTTCCTTTATATTATCCAACAAAATGAAGAGACACAACCTACAGTAGATCCACTGTAATATCCTTTGTTCTCTCTTACAGTCTCCCTCTCTGTTTCTCACTCCGAGAATACACATACAATCCACAGCTGCAATACAATACCCTCGTAAAAAGCGAGGGGTTGCCGTCTAGGGCAAAAAACCATAAACTAAACATAACTTCTACCATCAGACCATCCGCCTAATGAACAACCCAGATTGACTAGAAATTACTATACTTTTACAAGGCAATTTTACATTTGTTCTTAGCTTTGGGGGCGCTGCCCCCGAAACCCCCCGCCAGAGGGGGGCTCCATAAAGTCGCAATCGCCTCCCCCTGGACCCCCCAGGCATCGTTTAATTACGGGCAGCGTTGCTGCCCCATTAAGGTACAAGGGTCCAACGCTGTGATACAAAATAAAAAAGATAATCAGGCTCCACACCCAACATTTGTAAAACTATTTTTTAATATGTTTGAATTTTATTGACGAAGATGTTGTATAAACATGCCAAGGGTTATTAAAAAAGCAAATTTTCACGTCAAAAAGGTGTCTTGGACTCTAGTGGGCTTATGTTATTATTATTTGGTTGAGGCTCACAGTTTACATGTTTTATGAAAATGTTTTAATGGATAGGAGGCTACTTGATCTAACGTGTCATTTCATAATTGATTTTTGAAATTTGAATTTGGAACATAATAAAAACTAAACTTCATAAAATTAATTAATTTATATCTTATAAATAATAATTATTAATTTATTTATTATTATATTTATTTGTATAACAATTTAAAAATATTATAAATGTTTCTATTACTAAAATAACATAGTAAATTGGAATATTAGAAAATATGTAATTTTAAGAAAAATGAATATAATAATGATGATAATAATTATTATCATAAACCCAATGGAATAACGTTAAACCCTAAGATTAATATTAAACTCAAGGGATTATTATTAAAAACCAAAGGGATTAATATTGAAAACAAAACAGATTAAACCCCAAGATTAATATTATAGACCCTATTAATAATATTAATCTCTGGAAATATGAGCCCTTAGATTAATAAAGGCAAGGGATTGATATTATAAACCCAAAAAGTCTAATGAAATCAAGTGACTAATACACCCTAGGGTGACTATTATGAAACCTTATATTAATATGTGAACCATGGTTTATCAAAATCAATCATGGTCAACCATGGTCAATCATGTTCAATGATTTCCCAATGCCACATTGTGAAAAATTATTTCAATATGAAAATCAACCATTGTCAACCATGGTCCAATGTCACATTGTGACAAATATTGTCTCAATATGAAAATCATTCTTGGTGAAGCATGGTCAACCATGGTCCAACGTCTCATTGTGACAAGGATTGTCTCAATATGAAAATCAACCATGGTCAAACATGTTTATTCTAAGACTTATAATATTTATCTTATGGTTTATATACCTTAATCAGGTTTATATACCTTGGGTTTATAATATTAATCCCTTGGGTTTAATATTATTTCGTTGGGTTCATAATTCCTTGGTGTTTTAGTAATAATCCCTTAAGTTTATAATATTGATCCCTTGGGTTTATTAATCTAAGGGCTCATATTCCTAAGGTTTAATATTTTTCACTTGAGTTTAATATTATTCCCTTGGGTTTATAATCTTTTGGGTTTCTAATATCTTGGGTTGTTAGTATTTTCTCAATATGAAAATGAACCATGGTGAACCACAATCAACATGTTTATTTTAGGGTTTAATATTATTCCCTTGGGTTTATAATACTTTGGGGTTTTAGAATTAATTACACTGTCAACCATGGTGCAACTTCACATTATGATAGAGATTGTTTCAATATGAAAATCAACCATGCCAACCATTTTCAAACATGGTCAACCATGGTCAATCATGGTCAACCGTGGTCAACCATGCTCTATAAAAGAAAACATGGTCATCCATGGTCAATCATGGTCAACTGTGGTCAACCATGCTCTATAAAAGAAAACATGGTCATCCATGGTCAATCATGGTCGAACATCACATTGTCACAAAGATTGTGTTGATATGAAAATCAACCATGGTTAAGCATGACCGACCATAGTCCAACGTTGCATTATGACAAGGATTCTCTCAATATAAAAATCAACCATGGTCAACCATTTTTATTTTAGTGTTTATAACATTTATCTTAGGGTTTATATATCTTGGGTTTATAATATTAGTCCATTGGGATTAATATTATTCCCTAGGGTTCATGATCCCTTAGGTTTTAGTATTAATCCCTTGGCTTTATAACATCAATCCCTTAGGTTTATAATATCAATCATGGTCAACCATTGTCAATCTTAGTCAACCATGGTCAACAATGGTCGACTGTCACATTGTGACAATGATTGTCTCAATATGACAATCAACCATGGTCCAAAGTCACATTGTGACAAAGTTTTTCTCAATATGAAAATAAATCATGGTCAACCATGGTCCAACGTCACATTGTCACAAGATTTTTATCAATATGGAAATCAACCATGGTCAGCCATGATTATTTCAGGGTTTATAATATTTATCTTCAGGTTTATATACCATAAGTTTATAATTTTTAACCCTTGGGTTTATTATTCTCTTAGGTTTATAATATCAAACCCTTGGGTTTATTATTCCCTTGGGTTAATAATATTGATCCCTTTTGTTTATTATTCCCTTGATGTTGCATTATGATGAATATTGTCTCAATATGAGAATCAATGATAATAAACTGTGGTCCAATGTCCATGATAAATATTTTGTTGATTTGAAAATGAATCATGGTCAACCATGGTCCAACGTGACATTATGAAAAGGATTGTATCAATATGAAAATCAATTATGGTCAAACCTTTTTATTTTAGTGTTTATAATATTTATCTTAGGGTTTATTTACCTCGAGTTTATATTATTAGTTCCTTGTGTTTAACCATGTTCAACCATGGCGAACATTGTTTTATAAAATCAATCATGGTTAACCATGGTCAATCATAGTCAACCATGGTCCAACATTGTATTGTGACAAAGATTGTCTCAATGTGAAAAGAAATCATTGCCTCAACCATGGTCCAATGTCACATTATCATTAAATATTTTCTCAATATAATAATCATTATCAACCCTCGTCAACCATATTTTATAAAAGGAAACATGGTCATCCATGGTCAATCATGGTCAACCATGGTCAAACGTCACATTTTCACAAATATTGTGTTCAATTGAAAATCAACCATGCTTTAGCATGGTCAACCATGTTCCAATGTCACATTATGAAAAGGATTGTCTCAATATGAAAATAAACCATGGTCAACCATTTTTATTTTAGTGTTTGTAACATTTATATTAGGGTTTATATACCTTGGATTTATAATATTAGTCCTTTAGGTTTAATATTATTCCATAGGGTTCATAATCCCTTGGGTTTAATTATTACTCTCTTGGGTTTGTTATTCACTTGGGTTTATAATATCAATCCCTTGGGTTTATAATATCAACCATGTTCAACCATTTTCAATCTTAACATGTAGAAAATCCATGTAGATTCAAACTACTAATTTTAATCAGCTAGACCTATAGACTCGAATCTACTCTACTGATTGCATAAACCAATTACGATCGAGAAATCACAAAGCATATAAGAGAAATAATTTCAATCACACATTACACAATGATTTCCTGGGGAAATACACAACTAAAAACCTTGCTATCTGTATATTGCATTAGTCAGAAAATATGAGAATATTACAATGTTTTTCTCAAGCCGAAGAAACCTCTGCATTATCTCTATCTGTCTCACTGATTCCTCGACAAGCCTAGGCTAATACGTAACCAATTCTATACCTTCCAGGATCCCTATTTCCTTTTGTTGTTTCCTTGGGTAATTAGGCCCTATTAATTAGGGAAATTCCCAACCAAAAATACATAATTCATCTAAGGCCTTCCTCTGGCTGCATGCACAACTTGTATAATTTGGATGATTATACAACTGATAGTACACTGCCCTTGAACTCTAATCTCAACTAGGTATTTCTCAGAACTGACATGCATGAATTATCTATGAGTGAATCATGAATTAACTGGTTGAACACATGAAGTGACACCCCACTGTATAACCTCCTACTAGTTCCTCCATCATTTTGAATTAGTTTAACTTACTTTAACTCAGATAAACTGAATTAATTAATTACAACTCAAAATAAACTCAACCAGGGCTCCTATAATGTAGGAGACACTCTATATGACTCCAATTAGACCCTCAACTTGAATTAACTGAACCAACTAAGTCTAATTAACTTAGTTAACTTGCACAAGTTGTCATGTGATCTGGATTTATGCAGGAACGCAACAGAATACACATATAACCATAAATACAAAGATGTAGTGGAAATAACACTTCATTTCATTAATATCAAAGAACTGAAATTTGTTTACAGACATAATGGAAATATACTAGCTAGGGCACTAGTAGCTTATCTCTGAGAAGAGATGTGGAGGCTACAGGCCTATGAACTCTGTGTTACAATGAGGCTTGAAGGCCTATATATTATTGAGAAACAATGGAAAACTCTAAACATCCAAAAACCTAACCCTAGGAGATGAAATGCCAGACTGTGGCCCCCGTTGGGGTAAATGAGTACATCAATTTCCCGGGGTCGTAACTTTGGCATACTATCTTTGTTTGATGCACATGATACACTGTTAGAAAGATCTATTAGAGGAACACAACTAATGACATTGAATATTGAGATTGGAAGACTCATATTCACCAGAGGTTTCATGCCAAAAAAACGTTGTTTAGGGCCTCAAAATGGCTTTGGAAGTTCAGGACCCGAAAAAATGCCAAAAAAAGTAAATTGTGCTACAATTAAGGAAACCGAAAACTGAAAGAAACAATGGTGGGTGTCCAAGTGGAATAGGCGGGTGGCCACCAATATCCACCTAGATCATCACGATATGTGGAATTACAATTTTATTCTAATTTAATTGAAGGGAAAATTAAATTAGAATATTTGTTGGTGCCATTTTCAACACTCCCTCAAGGGATTATCAGATACTCTGATCTTGCCTCTATGAAAATTTAATTTTCCTCTTGATAGTTCCTTCGTCAAGATGTCTACATCACGTTCCTCTATAGGAATGTACTATAGCATCATAATCGACCTTTGCACACAATCTATGACATGGTGGTACTAGATGTCGATATGCTTGGACCTATCATGAAAAAATAGATTAACCAAGAGTTTAATACAACTCTAGTTGTCATAGTAAATCATTGTAGGATCCATTTGCTGACCAAAAAAACCAACAAGGATCTTCCTCATCTAGATAGCCTCACAAGCTGCTTGATTAGCAACCATGGACTCTACTCCTGCTAAACTAAGTGCAACTGATCTATGCTTCTTGTTGTACCATGAAATTGTTGTTGTCCCAATATTGAAGATGCCTGCTAATGTGCTCTTCCTTTCGGATGGAATCCCTGCCCAATCTACATATGTGAAGTCTTAAAGCTTCACTCCCTCTATTCACATGTACCAAAGACCAAATTGAGTGGTGCCTCTAAGGTATCTCAACACATGTTTGGTTGCCTTCCAATAGAGCTTGGTTGGCTTAACCATTGCTTGACTAAGCTAGTTAACCACATAACACATGCCCAGTCTTATGCTCACCATGTACATAATTGAACCCACAAGCTGCCTGAAAATGGTAGCTTCTACCACTTCACCTAAAGTAGCATCTTACTTCCTCCAATTCCCTGCTAAAGGAGTCTCCATGGGTTTGTTTCTCTCCATGTGAAACTTCTTCAGTATCTAATTGACATACTTTCCCTAAGAGACAAACAGTTCCCCATCTCTTTGCAAAATTTCCAAACCAAGATAATAATGCAAGAGTACCATGTCTTTCATCTTGAATTCTCTTACGAAATCCTCTTTTCACTTTATCAGCTACTTATCACTTGTTATAATTAAATCATCAACATATAATGCTATAATCAATAATTTACCTACAACCATAATATGGTAAAGGTTCACATATGCTTCACTTTTAGTGAATCCCAACCAGGTAAAATAGTTGTCGATCCCGGTATACCAAGCATAAAGTGCTTCCTTCAATCCATACAATTTTTTCTTGAGTCTGCACGCATGCAAATCTTTTTCGAAGGTCTAAAATCATTCCAGTTGCTTTAAGTACACCTCTTCCTCAATCACTCCATTGAGGAAAGTTGTCTTCACATCCATCTGATGTATCTTCCATCACATCTGCGCTGAAATTTCTAGAATAGATTTGATTGAAGAGTACCTTACTACTAGAGAAAAAGTATCTTCTTAATCAATTCCCTCCACCTGAGAGAAACAATTTGGCCACAAATATGGCTTTGTGTTTCTCGACACTCGTATCTGCTGCTTGCTTCACCATGTAGATCCACATGGATCTTGCATTTGACTTGTCCTCTGGTGTTGGGACAACTTCCCATGCACTATTCCTAATAATGGAGTCATATTCCCCTACCATGGCATCAACCCATACTGGTTTCTACACTTCTTCCTCGAATGAGGATGGTTCAGTCTCTACACTCTTGCTCATAAGATCCATGTAGCTAATGTACCGCTCTGGGGACCTCATGTGCCTGTGTTGTGATGTGGGTACTCCCACATTCTCTCTAGCATCATGCATAAACCTATTAGCCTCTTTGGTGCACTTACTTCCATCTCTCGATGTCTCTACATGAGTGGGCGCTTCCACTCTTTTCTCCTCTACTTATGGCTGCTCCACATCTTGAGGTTCTTTTTTTGGAGCTAAAAGCTCCTCATCTGCATGCCACTAAAGCTCCCTTTAAAGGGAAATTTGCATGGCATTCTCTTCATTGAATTTCAAATCTCTACGAACTACTGTCATCTTGTGAGATGACAGGTACACCTGATAGTTGTGAGGTGTATTAGTGTACCCCAAAAATAGTCCCAACTCTGTTGTTGATTCTATATTTTTCCCCACATCCTTGGAAACATGACAGTAAACTGATGAACCAAAGATTCGAAAGTGCGCCACATCTGATTTCTTAGTTGAAAAATATTCCTCTAGTGTAATCATCTCGAGAATTCGATGAGGATGTATGTTATGCACATATAGTGTTGTGTTGCATGATTCATCCCACAAGTGCAATGGTAGGCCTTGATCATGTAACATTACTCGTGCAACTCCCACAATAGTTTTGTTCATTTTTTCTGCAACCACATTATTTTGTGGGTTATGACGTGCTATCAATTCCCATTGAATTCCTTCTGAATCACAAAATTTCTTGAATTCATTCAACACATATTCTCCACTGTTTTCGCTCATGGGAGCCTTCACTTTCTTGCCTGTGACTTTCTCAACAATTTCTTTGAACTCACAAAATTTTGATAACATATGTTCTTTCTTATGCATGAATAATATCAAAAAATTCCATGAAAAATCATCTACAAAAATCAAATAATACTTGTGTTTGGCTGTGGAGGCTATCGATAATGGTCCACACATATCTGAGTGAACTCTTTCAAGGATCTCTTGCGCTCGATTTTACTTATCATGAAAAGCGGCTTTCATGTACTTACCCAATGTACACCCTTTGCATGTATCACACCGCTCATGTGCACCCTTGGGAAGTACTATAAAAATCTATTGCATGATCTTCAAAGCTACATGGTGTAGATGGCCTAATATTCTGTGCCATAACTCACCGATGTCTTAGCTCTGCACCTTCTATGCTTTCGTGCTCAAGGCAAAAAACTCTTCTGCATCCAATTTGTAAAGTTTCTTTACACAAACCCCAATCTTCTTCACCTATCTCATGGCTATGTGACGAAGGAACACCTTTCCTTTGCTAAAAATCACATCACAGCCACAATCTTCCAACATCAAAACTGAAACTAAATTCTTCTGCAAACCTAGAACATACATGACATCTTTCAATGTGATAGGAGAACCAAAATCCCTCTGAAAGGTAACAATACTAATGTTGGTCACACTATACCTCCCATAATCTCCCATCTCGATGTGCATCTGGAGGTCCTTCTTCTTTAAGTCGTTAAAGAAATCTATGTTTCTAGTCATATGGAATGAGGCTCCATTATCCAATTACAACACAAAACCCATAATCAATGACACCATGCATGGGATGAGGGTGAAATCCAACTCGAATTTTGAATCAAGAGCTTCAGTTGCCACTCCTCCTGAGGGATTCTTTCCGACATTATTGTGTGGACACTTCATGGCATAGGGTCCCAGCTCATGATAGTGAAAAAAATAATATTCGACAAGTCCTTCTTCTTTCATATTCAAACAGAATCTGATTTGGAATGGTTGCATTTCCTTTCTAGCAAAGGCACAATTCTCCTCATCATCATTCTTTGATGAGGATCCATCTTTGGTGTTCCACCGAATCTATTCTTGTACCAAGTCAGACCACAAATGCTCTCACTCTGGTAGCTTCTCCTTCCCATTTATTAAATCCTGGTAGTTGTGGCAGCTCTTGGAAAGGCCTAGAAGTTCTAAGCTCACCATATCATCATCGAAAACTTTTACACCAACACTTCCAAGCTCACCCTGATATTGGGTGAACTTGATCAAGTACTTTGGTATTGTGTCACGCTTCTCCATCTCGATTTTCTTGGGCTTGTCCTTTAGTTCCAACTTCATGTGCTCACTACTGTTCTGAAATAACTATGTTAATTCCTTCCACATTTCATATGGAGTTTCCTTTCAATGTAGGTTCAAGAAAATATGATCTTGAACACCTTCCAATATAATCCTTCTTGCCTTTGCTACATTCTTTTTCCAAGCCGCTAAATCTTGAGCATCAGTCGGTGCAGGCTTAAGAATATCACTGTCTATGAACTCCTTCAGCCTATTGTCTTCCAACACTGCTTCCATCATGTCCTTCCAAGCTATGTAATTCGAAATACCATCAAGGGAATATTCGTGTCTCAATCCATAGAATGACTTCTTGATCCTGTTGCTAGCCTTGAAAAGTAGATCTATAAATTCGATTCACATGCATAGAAAAAATGTGTATTCTTCTATTCTATAGTGATTCCTTATCTAATACCATGTAAAAAATCCATGTAGATTCAAACTTTTGATTGTAATATGCTAAAACAATAGACTTGAATCTACTTTACCAATTGCGGAAACCAATTACGATCGCGAAATCACAAAGCATACAAGAGAAAGAATTTCAATAACACATTACACAATTATTTCCTAGGGAAAGCCACAACTAAAAAACCCGCTATATGTATATTCCATTAGTCATAAAATACGATAATATTATAATGCTTGTCTCAAGCCTGAGAAACCTATGCACTATCTCTATCTGTCTCACTTCTTCCTAGACAAGCCTAGGCCAATACTTAACCAATTTTTTGCCTTCCAGGATCCCTATTTCCTTGTGTTGTTTCCTTGGGTAATTAGGCATTATCAATTAGGGAAATTCCCAACCACAAATACGTAATTCATCCAAGGCATTCCTATGACTACATGCACCACCTATACAATTTGGATGATTATACAACTAACAGTACGCTACCTTTGAACTCCAATCTCAGCTATGTCTTTCTCATAAATGACACGCATGAGTTATTTATGAGAAAATCATCAGTTAAATGGTTGAATAGATGAAGCCACACCCCACTGTCTAACCTCCTACTAGTTCCTCCATAAGTTGGAATTAGTTTAAATGGCCTTAACTCAGATAAACTGAATTAATTAATTACAACTCAAAATAAACTCAACTAGGGCTTCTATAATGTAGGCAACACTCTACGTGACTCTAGTTATATCCTCAACTCGAATTAACTGAACCAACTAAGTATAATTAACTTATTAAATCGTACAAGATGTCATGAGATGTGGAATTACAATTTTACTCTAATTTAATTCAAGGGAAAATTAAATTAGAATATTTCTTGGTTCCATTTTCAACATAACAAACCATGGTCAACAATGCCTCAATGTCGCATTGTGACAATGATTGTCTCAATATGGAAATCAACTATGGTCAACCATGGTCCAACGTCACATTGTTACAAGGATAGTGTCAATATGGAAATCAACCATGGTCAACCATGTATATTTTATGGTTTATAATATTTATCTTAGGGTTCATATACCTTGGGTTTATAATTTTTATCCCTTGGGTTTATAATATCAATAATTCTTAACAATGTTTTATAAATTCAATCATGGTCAACCATAGTCAAACGTCACATTGTGATGAATATTGTCTCAATATGAGAATAAACCATGGTCAACCATAGTCCAAAGTCACATTGTGAAAAATATTCTCCTTATTTGTAAATTAATCATAGTTAAGCATGCTCAACCATGGTCCAACGTAACACTGTGACAATAATTGTCTCAATATGAATATCAACCATGGTCATCCATGGTAATTTTTATTTTAGTGTTTATAATATTTATATTAGGGTTTATATACGTTGGGTCTATAATATTATTCTCTTGTGTTTAATATTATTCAACTATGGTCAACCATGGTTCAACATTGCATTGTGACAAATATTGTCTTAATATGAAAATAAATCATTGTCTTAACCATGGTCCAATGTCGTATTATGACAAATATTATCTTAATATGGTAATCATGGTCAACCATGGTCAATCATGGACAATATTGGTCAACCATGGTCAATCATGGACACTCTTGGTCAAACATGGTAAACCATGTTTTATAAAATCAAACATAATCATCCATGGTCAATCATGGCCAACCATGGTCGAACGTCGCATTGTCACAAAGATTGTGTTGATATCAAAATCAACCATGGTTAAGCATGGGCAACCATGGTCCAACGTCGCATTGTGACAAGAATTGTCTCAATATGAAGATCAACCTTGGTCAACCATGTTTATTTTGAAGAATATCTAACCAATGGGATTCAATCTGATCCTATAATGTACTAAAAAAAGATACCGAATCCTTCTACAATTTGTGGAAACAAAACGCGATTGCACAATCACATAACAAGTAAGAGAAATAAATTATCAATCATAACACAAGATTTATATGTGGAAAGCAAACTGCCTAAAACTCTTCTATTTGTATATTGCATATGGTTAATACCATGAAACAATACAATGCTATTCCTTCACTAAGAAACCTTTTCACTCTCCTAACTATCTCACTCTAATCCTGCTCGAATCTGGCTTGCAATCTAAGAAAAATTAGTCCAATATTTAGCCTCTTGCTTGCCACTTCCTGCCCAACCTTCATTAAAAATTCTTGGGCTAATTAAGCTCATATTAATTAGGAAAATACCAATGATTGATTATGCAATCCTTCCAAGGCTTCCCGATGACCTCATGCATGATCTGTACAATTTTCTAATAGTATAAATGATAGTTATCTTCCCTTTAACCCATGTCTCAACTAGGCCTTCCTTAAAATTGACATGCAACAACTATTTATAGCGAATTATCAGTTAACTGATTGATCAATCATTGTGAATTAAATCATATTTAGTTCACTAGACCTATCTCTAGCGCATCTCTCAGTTAGAACTAGTTAAACTGATTTTAACTCAATTAATTAAGCTAACTAATTACAACTCACAAATAACTGCAACTGGACCCCTAAAAATAGGAAAAACCTCTACATGCCCCCTCTTTGACCTCTAATTCTAATTTCCTAATCTAACTAAGTCTTCCTGACTCAGTTAACTAATAGAATTTGTCGTGGGATGAAATTACAATTTTTTCTTCCAATTTAGTTAAGGGAAAATTAGATCAGAAGCCTCATATGGTGCCATTTCAGAGTGCCATTTTTTCGGTGCCATTTTCAATGTTTCTTGTTTCTAATTTCGACACTCCATTTTAATAAGGAATTTAATCTATCCTGATCTGGTACTTTTGGAATGTTTTGCATGCAACACTTCTCTAGTGTTGTTTGCTCCTACACCTCCTAAAACTGAATAGCCTCCAAAACTAAATCATTATAATGCATCTGCCATCAGAGTCTCTAACTGTTGCTAGCTACTACACTGTCTACTGGAAACTCTGCACTGTTGCTGACTTTGCATTTTTTCCCTCTGCACTGCTGCCAACTTAGATCTGTGCTCCAGTATCTGACATCTGAATGCATCAATCCTACTGATCCTTCCTGCTACTGTGCACTATGGGTTCCCCGTAGCCAGGTCTGATCCATGAGACAAGGCATCTCAATGGATCCTGTCCAAATTTCTCTTGGGATTATTTTTTCACATTTCCCAACCTCTCACCTGAAGGTATGGTTTTATGTGCTCCCTCTTCCCATCTGGCTCGTAATTTCCCCCTTCTAAAGGTCTCTGCTTGAGTGGATGCACCCACTCGATCTCCTCTCTGCTTCTCCAATTGTGGTTTCTCGAAAACCTTTTGAGACTTCTTCTGAGGCTGCAAGTTGAGACGTAATTTATGCTCCCTCTCAACCACTAATTCAATAACCTCTGCTTTTCTCCTCAAATATTTGCATGCATCTTTGACCTCGAGAGAATACAGGTTCGTGACTCTTACACCCATATGTTTCACCCGTCCCGTGGCAATGTGTCTAAGGAAAACCTTTCCTTTTATAAACATCACATTATAACCATGGTCTTCCAATACTGCTATGAAGTTAAGATTCTTCTTTAGTCCTGGAACATACAAAAAATGTGTCAGTCTAAGAGAGGAGACAGTCTCCCACTAAAAGGTAACTCTACGTATGTCGGTCACGTTATACCTATCGTCATCTCCAAACTCTATGCTCTGTTGGACGTCATTCTCCTCCAAGTCACTGAAGAGATATCTATTCTCTGTCATATGGAATGAAGCGCCACTGTCTAGATACAACATGCATCCCATTACAGTGTTGGCCATGCATGCAATGAGAGTAAAATCAAGCTCGAACTGTGAATCTAGCTCTTCACTTGTTGTTGCAACTGTAGGCTCCTTATTTCTTGCCACCTTCTATGGACAATTCGTGGCATATTTCCCATGCTCGTGACAGTGAAAACACTTGATCTTGGACAAATATATCTTTCCCTCTTTGCCTTGGAACTTCTTTCCCTTGACTATCTTTCATTTTCACACTAATGTAAAATCTTCTTCTTTCTCTGTGTCAGAGGTCACGTATCTAGTGCTCTGCCTTATCTCTTCTATTACCAACTTAGACTATAAATGATCCTAGTCTCGTAGCTTCTCCCAACTATTCACAAAGTCCTGGTAACTATGTTAGCTCTTGGGAAGGCCTAGAAGAGCTAGGCTCACCAAATCATCCTTAGCTACTGTCACACCAAAAATTCGAAGCTCATCTCAATATTGAGTGAACTTTGTCAAGTATTTTGGTATCATCTCACCCTCCTCCATCTTGATCTTTTTTATCTTATCCTTTAGCACCACCTTTCTATGGTCGATACTATTTTGAAACAAATTTGTCAAGTCGTTCCACATAGCATATGGAGTTTCCTTCCCATGGAGACTCGAGACAATATGATCTCGAACTCCCTCTTGTTAGTGTCAGTCTTTACAGCCTATCACCGGTGATCAATGGGCTCTTATCATGTCCTGTTAGGGTATCATAGTCAAATTTTTGTCATTTCATTAGGTCTTCAAGCAAAAATTTGGTCATTGGGTATTAGATTTAGCACTATTTTCCACTCCTTCCAAAATTTTTAAATTGTTGGTCCATATCATCAAATAAGCTGAGTGTATCATTATTTAGAGATTGTCATCATCATTTTAGTCATCATCACCATGATCTCATTCAGTTTAGTGTCTCCATTAGGTCATTAGGGTTTCAAGGTCACCAAATCTCTCATTTCATGCATAAAATTCGTCAATTAGAGGAGTGGTGATAGGCAAGTTTCTTCAATAAATTTTGATTTCAAAAATGTAATTTTATGTTTCTATATGTAATAAGTACTTCATGTTCCTAAAAGCTAGAGTTAAAATTTCCAAAGAAGCCACAAAAAGTTCAAGGTTACAAAGTTCAAAACATGAAAGACATGCTAGAAAAAGACATGTGGGGCCCATCATCACTCAAAGAGATTCATTTCATATTTATAAAAGGGCCAAAAATACACAAATACATTTCATTTGCACTCCTATTGCCTCTTATCATCGAGCTCATTCCTCCTTTGGTGAGAAAACACGGATTTTTTAGTTGAAAGTGGAAAAAATTGCTTGGTGTTGCACATAGAAGCATTGCGTTGCACATCTAAAGGAGGTGTTGCACGTAGGAGAACTGTGTTGCGCATAGGTGCTATGCACCAATGAATTGCACTGTGCACGGGGCAGAGTTTCCCAAACTTGTCTAAAAATCACCAAAATCAAATTTTCAAGCTTCCAATCTATATTTTTCACCCTCAAAACATCATAACAAGCAATTATATTCATTCTCTTTCTTTGCAAACTAAGAAAAAATCATAAGCCTAGTCCCCTAGGGTTTTGTATGAATTGCATTCTTTTGGTTTACAAATGATGAAATGATGCTTTAAAACCCTAGTATCACTGTCGCTACACCTATTTTTGAAAGTTATTCATCATTTCCATCCATCACAAACCCATTTCCCTTCATTTTGCATCATCTCCCTATAAACCCTAGCCCTATTCTACCAAATTAGGCAATTTCCTTCTTAAGAAATGAATTCATACTTCTATGCTTGTTCCTAATATCTATGTTCATCCTACACCATAACCATAAAGCCTAAAGGGTCATTCAAGCTTGCCTACCTTGCGCCTCTATTCCCCTACATTTTTTTCTCTTATAGCCCAACTAGAGTTTCAAGCCTAGCTCTAAAGGTCCATTTTCATCAAGCACAAAAATCCAAATCAACCAAAGCCCTAGAGCCTATTATACGTAGCCTAATATATTTCATGATCCAGCCAATTTGGTTGTGATCTCATTGAGAGAGCCCTCTCAGCCTAGTAGGGCTAGCTACTAGGTCAAAGTGGTCTATGGTTGATCTAGGTGGATATCGGTTGCCACCCAACTATTCCATTTGGACCCGCACCATCAATTCTTGCATCTTTTCACTTTCAGCGCAACTTACTATTGTTAGCAGGTTTTTGGGTACCACCCTCCCGGAGTCGTTTTGGGGTCCTAATGATCTAGGTGGATATTGGTGGCCACCCACCTATTCCATTTTAAATGCCACTATTAGTTCTTTCAGTTTTTCAGTTTCAACACAACTTACTATTTTTAGCAGTTTTTCGAGTCCTAAACTTCTGGAGCTGTTTTGAGGCCCTAAATGACATTTTTTGGGAGCAACATGGGTCCATGGACCAATGTTGCTCAAAACAAAAGTTATACTCCTTGGATAGATATTTCTAAGAGGCATGGTGCGTGTGAAACAAAGATCATATGCCAATGTTACATCCCTGGGAAGTTGAAACACCAATTTACACAAATGGGGCCCATAGTTTTGGCACTTCATCTCCCAGGGTTATGTTTTTGGACGTTTAGAGTTTTCCATTGTTTCTCAATAATAAATAGGTCCTCGAGCCTCATTGTAACACAGTTCAGAGGCATGTAGTCGCCACATCACTTCTAAGAGATAAGCTACCAGTGCCTTAGCTAGTTTATTTCCATTATGTCTGTAAGCATATTTCTGTTATTTGATATTAATGAAACGAAGTATTATTTCCGATGCATATTTGTGTTTATGTCTATTTCTGTATTTTATTGCATTCCTGTATAAATCTGGATCGATGGTTACCTTTTCTGCTCTCCTTTTCAGCCTTCGGAGAATTGGTGGAGTGCTAACACCCCCAACAAGATCCTTCTCGCCTTTGCTACCTTCTTCTTCCATGCATCAAGAAGATGAGCATATGCTGCTACGGGTTGGGGAATATCACTTTATATGAATTCCTTTTGTCCATTGTCCTCGATCACTGCCTCCATCATGTCCATCCATGTTATGTAATTCAAATTTTCCTCAAGAGCATGTTCGAGTCTCAAGCCATTGAAAGGCATCTTGATCTACTACTGGATCCTGAATAACAAATATGCAAATTTGAATACCTATTCAAGACCAACTCAATTTTTTCTCTTCTGTTGTGATTCCTGTCACTATGATACCATGTAGAAAATCGAACCAATGGGATTCAATATGATCTTATAATGTACTAAAACAAGATACTAAATCCTTCTACAATTTGTGGAAACAAAACACAATCGCACAATCACATAATAAGAGAAAGAAATTATTAATCACACAACACAAGATGTATTTGGGGAAAGAACACTGCCTAAAACCCCGCTATATGTATATTTCATATGGTCAAGATCATGAAACAATACAATTTTATTCCTCCACTGAGAAACCTCTGCACTCTCTTGATTGTCTCACTCTGATCCTGCTCGAATCTGGCTTGCAATCTAAGCAAAATCAGTCCAATATTTAACCTCTTTCTTGCCACTTCCTGCCAAGCCTTGCTTACGCATTCTTGGGCTAATTGAGCCCCTATTAATTAGTAAAATACCATTGTTTCTTTTATTTTTTTAGCTTCATTAATTGTAGCATAGTTTACTATTTTTAGCAGTTTTTTCGGGTCTTGAACTTCCGAAGCCGTTTTGAGGCCCTGAATGGTGTTTTTTGGGAAAACTGAGAGCAACATGGGTACCAGATCGATGTTTCTCACATAAAAAGTTGTATTCCTCGGATATATATTTCTAACAAGGTATTATGCGCATCAAATGGAGATTGTATGCCAAAGTTACGTCCTCGGGAAGTTGATGTACCAATAAACCCAAACGGGGCCCATAGTTTTGGCGCTTCATCTCCTAGGGTTAGGATTTTTGATGTTAGCGTTTTCCATTGTTTCTCAATAATAAATAGGCCTTCGAGCCTCATTATAACACAGTTCAGAGGCTTTTAGTCGCCACATATCTTCTCAGAGATAAGCTACCAGCGCCCTAGCTAGTTTATTTCCATTCTGTCTATAAGCATATTTCAGTTATCTGATATTCATGAAATGAAGTCTTATTTCTGTCACATCTTTGTGTTTATGTGTATTTCTATATTTTATTGTGTTCCTGCATAAGTCTGGATCAGTGGTATCAGAGTGGTTTGCTCTTTCTCAATCCTTCTTTGCATGTCCCCAACAAGGCTAGGGTATAAAGAGTTAGGGCTCGATTTGGCCGTTAGGTCTTCCGTAACAAGCAAGATTGGCAAAGTCCGATTACGTAGTTAACATCATTTCAACCAACTTTGGGATTCTAGGGATCTCTCCCTCCCGAACTGTGAGAGGATCTCTCCAATATGTACAAAGATGGATATTGTCTTTGAAGCTTAGGGTGATGATATTAGGCTAGTTATGAAGGCCAAAGGTTTTGTTTTATTTTCCCGAGATGGTCGAACATAGTTGTCGTCTCGAGGCGAAAGATCTATGCAAATAGGTTCAAAGGTGAGAAGTTGCAAGCAACAAAATAAGCTTCGATTATAAAGAAAGATGATGGCAAGTTTTCAATCCATTGGGCTATGGAGTCATAAGAGGATTTAATTGAAACTTTCAGGTTCAAGAGTAATCTATGGGGCAAGTCATCTATGCCTAAGGATCTCTTTAAGGCTTGATTTATGGAATGAATTGATACAATAAGAAAGGGAATGACAGATGCAGAACAAAGAGCAGCCCAGGATCTGGTAAGTGCTTTGAAACTAGCCAGCCTTTGACCAGGCACTTAAGAAAAACATAGAAGCAAACTAGGATCTGGTAAGTACTTTGAAACTATCCGGCCTTTGATACACTTCTAATAGAACATAGACTAAAAACGAAGGGAAACTTGAAGGCAACCTTTGGAGCAGAAACTAGTGGGCTAGGACTCACCCTGATCCTCTCCTAGTTCTTCTTTACTTAGTTACTTCCAAGACAATCACCAAGATAACACAGAATGGCCTAAGATCTGATAAGTACTTCGAAACTAGTCAGCTTTTGACACATCCTAAGGGAAACAACCAAATATTTGGGAAAACAAGAAAGGGACTTAGGGCTAACCTTTGATTTCCTCAATTCATTCCTTACACAGCATATATTGAAAGTAACATTTAAAAACAACATTCAGCAGTGACGAAAAGATGAGGGAACGTCGCGCATCTCTCGTACTTAAACCGAATTAAATCATTTCTAAATAACACAATTAGAAGAAAACATTGACAAGATTTTTCGCCCAGGGAAGGTTACCGGTGTACAAGATAGTCCTAACTCGTTTAAACTCGTTCTTTATAGTGGAAAATGAAACAAATTGAAAACGTAAATAAAATAACAAGTTCACAAAGGAGAGAATAACATCACCATCAGCATAGACCAGGATCCCATAAATCAGCTTGTATTGATTGCTTCAAACCGGTTACAATCTTCAAGTCCAATGTTTTAATCCATCTTTTTTCACAATCTAACCTATCCGTTACAAGCAGAGCTCCAAGAGCCCATGAAACCACTATTTACAGTCAAGAGTTTTCCACTCAGAAATAGCTACAGTGCTTCAGCAACTACATTGACAACCAACTAATCCAACCCCTCACTCATCTTCTATTAAGGTATTTATAGAAGGATGAGGAGGTGAGATCTAATTAAAAGATCTCAAACACAATCAATGCAGAATTAATGTATTCCTGACCCCGAGAGGTTCGATGAAGAAATTCTACAGGTGTTACATTGCATTAATGTGTTTACACTTAAGAAGTAAGCTCAGAAGGAGCTTTTGTTGACCTTTGAGGCTCTGCGTACCATTAGGGTTACTCTGCAAACATTTTGGCATAAAATCTGGTTCAAAAATAACTTCTTGGTTGTTCTGAGGTATGATATCTGATCTTGTTCAAATTCGGCCTCTGGCTGAGCATTCTGCAGCAATAGGTGGCACTGTGGTGGTTGAGGAATCAATTCGCCTCAAAGTATGGTGGTGGAGACGATCTGTCTAATGAACACTTTTAGGTTTTGCTTTAATCTGAGTTGTGAGCCGGGGATTAGGCTTTTGATAACCATCTTAGCCGTAATCCCCGTCAATTGGATCACAAAACTGCTGCTCTGGTTCATTTTGTCTTCAAAATCGGACATCCATTCCCTGCGTTGATTCGCCGGTATTCTTTGCTATGTAGGGTTGTGCAGGTAAGAAAAGGCATCAATGCCGTTAGAAACACCGATGAGACGTGAAAAATAAACTTGTGGGTGATTTCTACAGAGAAATTGAGACATAGAGGATCGTCACCCTCCAGGTCTGAGAACCCCGTTTTAAAACACGAACAAATGTTTTTTCCCGGCAAAATACGAGAAAAATGAGAAAATCCTGCGTTATATGGATTGACTGCATCGGAGGGCGTGCGGTAAAATGGAGCGATCAGAGCCGTTGATCGTATTGCGATCAACGGTCGGGGGCGTTTTGAACAGTCAGCGGAGGAAAAAGGGGATTGTACGATGGAATCGGGAGAACGACTGGGAGCCGTCGATCTACAAAGATCGACGGCAGGGATCGGCTCTCGAACGCGCCGGGGAAGATTTAACAAATGGGTAAGCTCGTTAAAGACCGAGCGGAAATGGCGATTAACAAACGTCGGATGGGAGGGCCCAGATCCGACGGTGAGGGTGAATCCCGCTGCGGGGCCACGGGACGAGGATTAACGCGCGGGCAATGGAATTTGCACGGCGGTTTTGGAGTGAGGCGGAGGACACGTGTCGGCCAGCGTGTGGAATCGCTGGCCGACGGGGGGAAAACCATTTAACGCGGAAAGCGGTGCGGGATTCGTACCGTGGTTTTAGAAACAGGCGCGGGGGAAGGGGGGGGTCCACCTGGTGGAGACTCACTCCGCACTGTTGATCTGCGGGACAGATCGACGGTTGAGTTTTAACGAAATTTCTTTGGCGGAAAAATAAAATAAAACCCGACTTTCGTGCTTTTATGAAGGTTTTTCAATGTTTTCGGGTAATAAATCAATTCCGAGGCTGGGCGCCAGCGTCTTAGCATACGCCTGCTCGCCAGCTTCTGGGCATATGGATGGAGGAAAGGTGGGAGCTTAGCCGAGGGGGCCGAAAACCGCGCAAGGAATAGCGCTTTATATGATTTTCAATGATTTTTGAAAAAGGAAGAAGGTTCCGAGGCCAAAAAGTGGGTTTTTAGCCTTAGGAAATGATATTTAATGAAGGAATAAGGAAAATCATATAGTCTAGTGGGGTTTTTATGAAGAAAAGGCAATTTGGAGAACGAAGGTAAAAAGAGAACAGAGGGGAAAAGAGGATGCAACAACATTTGACTTGGATTTTCTTGGGGAATCAGAGGCTGGGGAGAAGGAAAAGTATGAAGAACCAACCAGCAGTTTGTGATCTTACCAACAGTCTTCAAGCACCAACAAGTTTCAGGATTGAATTTGTTTCTTGAAGGCTGCAAAGAATATTTAGCGACCAGCTGATATAATTGAAAAATATAGGTGGCTAACAGTGGCTCCACTTGGGGATGGTGTCTTCTTGAAGACATCAAGAATTCAGACTTGATTTCTCTGGGATGCTGACTGGTGCTTGGCCCATTGCTTGCTCTTGCTGTCCCTTTGACAAAATGATGTCAGATTATGAAAGAAAAATGGATTTCATCAATACAACTTCTACCTACCCCAATCCTACTGATCTAACATTTTTTCTTCATCAGAGTGCACTTGGATTGGCAAACTCTATTCACAACATTTTATTCTTTTGAAAACAGGAAATCTAATCTATTTCTACTCCTTATTTCTCCCTGAACTCAGATTAAACAGTTGAGCTCAGATATTCCTCTACCTATTCTACTGTTTGTTGGGATTAAACAGTCCAACAAACTTTTATTCTCTAAATTCTACAACAGAAATTTAAAAATAGCCAAGTCAAGATTGAGCGGTTTGACTTGCTATGATCTATGGCATAAAGACAAGCTGCACACAGATTATTATTTGCAGAAAAATTTAAATCAAAACAGAAGGCTTAAGATCTGAAAGTTTTCTCATTATGGCCTTCTCTCATATCCCCAGCTCTGATTTTTCTTTTCAGTGAGCTATCTTTGCTTCTCTTCTGGTTCAAGTTTTGAGCGGATTAGAACCAGGTCTTTTCTCTTTGACTCAGAAATTGGAGTAGTTTTGAGTCAGTTTTTTGGAAACTTTGGTTCAGATTTTGAGTTTGTTTGAACCTTCATTTCTACCCTAATCTATCTACTGATAAGCCAAGATTAAACAGTTTTGGCAAATCAAATTTGCTACCCTATCAGCAGAAAATTGAAAGCTAATTGGTCAAGATTAAACAGTTTGACCAATTAGAAGTGTGTTTCAAGGAGTGGCATTTAAGCTTGCACACTTTCAGATTCATTTCTCTTTTTTGGCATGGGGCCTTGCCTTTCTTGTTTTTCATTCCTGCCCTCTTTTCATTTTTTCTTTGTTTTTGTATTTTTTGATTTTTCATAACTTTAAATGCAATGATGGATGAAGTATTTACAATGGAAAAGGTGAAAAAGGCTTCAAAACATGAAATAATTTTAAGAAAGATAATGCTTAAGCATCCTGCCATTGACAGGACCCCCAAACAATTCTGCTCCATTCAGTTCTTGTAAGAAAAATGCATTGTTCCCAGCAACTGAATGAATGGAGTAAGGGCCAAGCCATAGATTATCAAATTTACCATGCTTTCCCTTGTCTTCCCTCTTTGAGTCCCACTTTAAAACTTTGTCCCCAATTTTGAAATTGCTGGCCTTTGTTCTTCTGTCAAATATCTTCTTGATATTGTCTTGCTTCTGTAATGCTTTGTGGTACACTTCCTCTCTGGTTTGCTGAAGATGAATGGTCTGATTTATTCTTCTGATTATGTCATTCTCTTCAGTCTGTAACTCTTGAATTAACTTCATAACTGGTACACCAAGGCTATTAGGAAAAATTGCATCTGTACCATACACAAGCTGGAAGGGTGACATACCAATGGATTTCTTCAATGTTAATCTGTCAGCCCAAAGTGCATGGATCAACTTTGTGTGCCAAGACTTCTTGTTGTCCTCTAACAGTTTCTTTATTATATTCACTAAGCTTTTGTTGGAAGACTCTGCAAGTCCATTACCTTGAGGGTAATAGGTTGTGGAGTGTCCCAATGTTATCTGGTACTTGTGACAGAATTCCACCATTTTCTTTGATCCAAATGCTGCTGTATTATCTGTGATGATCTTGGTAGGATAGCCAAATCTGGAAAGAATATTGGTTTCTATGAATTTTATGATAACCGAATCATTGGCCTGCCTACTAGGAATGGCTTCTATCCACTTAGTGAAATAGTCTGTGGCGGTAAGAATCCACCTGTGCTAGGCAGAGGAAGGTGGATGGATTTCTCCTATGAAGTCAAGTCCCCATTGTTGAAAAGGAGCTTCAACAGTAATTGGATGCAGAGGAAGGGGTAACAATTTTCTCTTGCCCTCAAACAATTGGCATTTATGGCAAGTAGTGGTCATCTTATGAACATCAGGAAAAAGAGTGGGCCAATAGAAACCAGCCCTCAAAATTTTGTTGGCTGTTGACTTCCAGTACAAATGGCCTCCGCACTCTCCTTCATGGAATTCCTGCTTAATCTTTTCTGCATCAAACTCAGGCAAACATTTAAGCAATATACCACTAGCATTTTTCCAATAAAGACATTTATCAATAATGCAATAGTTTAGAGCTTTTAACTTTAGGAATCTTGCCTTTGTTTTGGATAAACCAGGAGGTGTGTTTAAATTAAGAAAAACATAAACAATATTAGTATACCAAGGAGAATTCATAAAATGATCTTCAACAATGGGAGTTGAGAATTCTTCTTGGTTATCCAAAGCATCAATCATATTAATATCAAGAACTTCACAATTTGATTCAGCCATTAACCTAGCTAGACCCTGACCTTTGATGAGCTTAGTGGGTTTAATCTCTAAATCATATTCAAGGATAACAGCAATCCACTTACCTCTCTTACCATCTGGATCCTGGGTTAGAATATCTTTAACAACTGAATTTGGGACAAAGGCAATGATATGTGAGTGAAGGATGTATACCCTGAAGTCCTTTAAAGCTTTTACCAAAGCAAAAGCCTGTTTTTCCATAATGTTATACCTCAAAGGGGCATCCCTCAATGCCTTGCTAAAGAATGCAATGGGCTGCTCTTGTCCTTGTGGATTTTTCTGTAAAAGGACAGCAGCTATGGTATGTTCTGATGCAAATGAGAAGATATAAAAATCCTTTGAAAAATCAGGACTTATGAGGACCGGTGTCTTGGTTAACGCTTGTTTCACCAGTTCAAAGGATGTCTTTGCTTCCGAGGTCCATTTCACCCCTTGCTCCTTTTTCAACATATTTGTGATATTCCTAAGGAGCTCAGCCAAGTTGGGGATGAACCTTCTCAAAAAGTTTATCTTTCCAATGAAAGACTGCAACTCTTTGATGTTTCGAGGATGAGAGATTTGCAATATGGCCTCAATCCTCATGGGATCAATCTTTATGCCCTTTTCTGAAATGATGTGCCCAAGAAGTTTACCTTCTTGGAGACCAAATAAAGTCTTCTTAGGGTTCAATGATATCCCAAACTTTCTGCACTTCTCGAAAACTTTCCTCAAGTGTTCTAAGTGTTCTTCATCTATTTTTGAAAACACAGTTACATCATCAAGATAGATAATGATGAAGAAACCCAATTCTTCCGAGAATGCTATGTCCATGGCTCTCTGAAAGGTTGCTCCAGCATTCATTAGACCAAAAGGAATTTTCACATACATGAAAGTGCCCCATGGTGTAGTAAAAGTTGTCTTTAATTGATCATCAGGGTGGACTAGGACTTGATTATACCCTGAATAGCCATCTAGCAAAGAAATTCTTTTAGACCCTACCACCCTTTGCAAAATATGATCCATCTTGGGCAAAGGGTAGTTATCCTTTAATGAAGCTTTGTTTAAATTCTTGAAGTCTATACAAAGCCTGATTTCTCCAGTCTTTTTCCTAACTGACACCAGATTAGATACCCACTCAGAATATCTAATAGGGACAATAATGCCAGCATCGTGCATCTTCATGATTTCCTTCTTGACCAATGGCAACTGGACAGGGTTTATTCTGCGTAGTTTCTGTTTGAATGGTTTTTGGTTTTCTTTAAGAGGGATTTTGTGCTGTATTATTTCAGTGTCATAGGATTTGAGATCTTCATAACTCCACGCAAAAACATCAGAAAATTCTTTAAACAGCTCTAAGTATTTGAGTTTAATGTGAGCTGGTAGAGTTTTAGACAGTTTGATCAATCTCGGTTTTTCCTCACTGCCTATATTACATTCTTCCACTTCAGTTTCCACAGGTTCCAGTTTTGGTTTGTTGGCCACATCATCAAAATCGAACAGTTCCTCGAGAGGGGCCAAACCCATGGGCAGACTATCAGTACTAGAATGCAGGGTTTCCATTTCTTCTGTTTTAGATTTTGCACTTAATTCTGTTTGGCTTCTAGATGAGATAGTCTGAAGGTTTATATCTACTAGCTGTGGAGATGGCTCTTCTTCACCAAGAAAATTTTCTTCACTGCAGTCTGTATCATAGTCTGAATCTGAACTATGGGGTTCAAACTCATTTCTGAATTGCATGAAGTCTTCTATTTGTTTATCTCCATCAAATACCTACCAATATTTCTTGTTATCTGGGATAGCTGGTCTGAATTTTATCTGAGAGGTGTCATCATACTGCATTGGGCAGGTTCTAGCAGCAAAGGCTAAATTGTGGGCTGCAATGTTTCTTTTTCTTGGGACAAAAGATAAGGTGTACTCCTCAAATGTTTTCAAAAGATCCATGACATCATTCCTGTAGGCCCTAAGTCTGGGGTGATTTGCATTATACTCCCCATTAACTTGCCTAATGATTAATTCAGAATCCCCATATACATTGATTCTCTTGGCACCTAGCTTTTTCAAGAAATGCAAGCCTAAGAGAAGGGATTCATATTCTGCTATGTTGTTGGAACACTGAAAGTTTAATTTGCATGAGATACATTTTGTATGATTATTTTCAGTGTTAGTGACCCAGACACCTGCACCAGCATTTGTTTTGGTGCATGACCCATCAAAATACATAGTCCAGAGAGGTAGATTTTCAGTTTGGTGAATGGACTTTGTATCATTTGATTCCTCAAGTTTCTCATCGGGTTGAGGACTGTCTTTCTAACCGTTAAGTTTCAGGTTCAAAGGGTTGATAACTTGTAGTTCAAGACCTGTGTTCAGTTTGCTAGGATCTTCAGACATAATAGACTGTTTCGGCAATTCAGCGTTGTTCTCCCCCTCCTCTGTTTCAGCCATTAATTCTGTCGACGTGACTTGTTCTGTGAGTGTTTCATCATTAAACATGATAAAAGAATCAAGGCTCGTGTTTATAGCATAGAGAGGGGAGTTTTGAGGCCGATCCTGACTTGTTACTGTGTACTGCATGTGGGATTCCCTATAAAGCTTCCTAGTCTGATTGAAAACAGGGATAGTTGCATAGGTCATGTCCATTTGCATGGTTCCCTGTAACTTAGCCCCCCAAGACCTTGATAAAAGCATTCCGTACTTCGGGGGGACATCAGCCACAACAACATCCATGACTAAACATTTGGCTGGAATTTGGGCTAAATTAACACAGAGATCTTTAATCAATCCTAGACACTTAACTCTGCTTGAGTCAAAGGAGTACAGATCTTTGTAAGGTCTGGTAATTTCAAGACCCAGGCTTTCCATTACAGCTTTTGGCATTAAATTATGGGAAGCGCCTGAGTCATGCATAGCGTTATGCAGAATTTTATCATGAATGTTTAAGCTTACATAAAAGGGAGGGACAGGACCTTCTCGAAACTTTCCTTCGATCTTTGGACCAAAAATGAGCTCTGGTTGGTCATCATTTAGATTGAGTGTGTCTTCATTGTCTTCTAAGTTCAAAGCCTTCAAAATTTTGGACCTATATACATGTTGGGCAGCTAACTCAGTCAAAGGAACAGAGATTTTGATCTTTGAGATTTCCTGTTCCAGGCTAAAAAGGTTTTGGTTCTTCAAAGTATTGACTTCAGCCTTGTTTACTGCCACTTTATCAGCAATAACAGCTTGCTGATTTGGTTTATCTACAGTTGAAACAGTTGTCTTTCCAGGAGTACTAACCGAGGTGCTAGTACTACTAATGTTTGCACTCTGTTTTTCAATATTTTGAGTGTCTTTCTCTTTACCACTACCAGAATTATCAGCCACTGTTTTGTCTTTTTGTTTGATCATTTTAGACTTGGTTGCAGTGCTGTCTTGAGAAGGCTTGTCAGAGGTTTTATTGTTGGGGGTTGGTTGATTAGATCTACTTCTGAGTTCATATTCCCTTGAAGGCTCTATGACAACATTTTCCATGTTTTGATAGTAATTCTCATTATCATCTCTTCTGTCATCGTAAGGTGTATAAAGACCTTGTTTATTATCATAATGAACCTCAAAGTCATCATCCTCTACCCCAAATAAGTTTATATCATCTTCCTCTGTTATATGATCTGTTTGTTCAACCTCACTTAAAAAGTTTTGATGAAAGGGAGGAATGATCTGCTGATCATCTTCCCTGGGTCTGTTTGGAGGCTGATTTCTTCTAACATTCTGATTCTGGTTTTGGTTTCTGTTTTGAGGAGCGTTTTGATTTAAACTTGCTTGCGCTCTCTCTAGAATGCTCATTTTCTTCATCATTTCTTCCATCATTCTTTCCATCTTTGAGCTTGAAGTGGAAGGGGTGGATTCCTCTCTAAAAGATACTCTCTTTTCAGCTTTCATCCTCGCCCTCTTCTCCATAAGGTTAACTTCCACAGAAAGGGCACCTCTTTGCATATCTTCCAAGGTTGCAAAGACTCTTTCTCTGAGTGAATATGTCATGTCAGGATCAAACCCTTCAGGGAATTTGTTTAAAGCTGAGCCCTGAGGAGGTTTTAGTTCAGGGGAAAGTGCATTATACACACTGTTAAATCTGGTGCAATAAGCTTGTACACTTTCCCCAGGGTTCCTATGGAGATTGTTATAGTCGGCAAGGACTTGGAGAGGGTTCTTCCTTACTTCCCATTTGTTTAAGAATGTTTGATGGAAGGCTTGGAGATCGTTAATACTATGGGGGGTTAAACCTTTAAACCATTTTCTCACTTCTCCCCCCAAAATTTGAGCAAACAATCTGATTTTGACAGATTCATTATCAATTTCATTTCTGTCAAAGTAGTCATTCATCTTGTCCACATGTTGAGATGCTGTTATAGTATTGCTAGCATCATATAATGGAATTTTGGACTGATAGTCCTATGGAAGATTGACTAGTGGTACAGGAAGGAATAAGGGAGCATACCATGCTGCCATGATATATGGTGGGGGCGGATTTACAAGAGGAGGTGTGGGTTGAAGTGGAGTGGTTTGAACAGTGGATGAAGGATGAACAGAAGTGGATGGAACAACAGTAGATTGCTGAGCTGATCTTGGATGAGAGACACCTAGATTATGTAAGAAATGTAAATCAGGAGGTGTTGATTCTCTATTCCCAAGGGTTTCACTTGTTTCGGGAGATGAAAGTGAAGGCTCAGAATCTAACTGATCTAAATTGCCAAATGACCTAGTTCTGAATGGGTTCAATAAGTCAATTTGTGATTCGTGAAGAGCTAAAAGGTTTTCAGGGACTGAATTAGCTCTTAGGGGTGGTCTGAAAATAGCTGAAAATTGTATCTTAGGAGACTTCCTAAGGATTCTTTCCGGGTTGTCAACTATCTCAGGAGGATCGGGGTTAGGATGAGCTCTAGTATGAATCTTTTTAGGAGCCACAATGTTTATATGTTTAGACCCAACTAAACAGGAAAAGTTCAACCAGATATGACAATATTTAGGAGGTTAACCAATCTGTTTTTTACAATTTTTTAAATCCCACAGTCCTCTAACTGAGTTTGAATGATTTTATAATGATAAGGGTTCTTCCCAGTGGAGTCTTAAGGTCTGTTCAGGATTGTGGAGTCGCCAGGTGGAAAATTCAGAGTGTTTTCAAAGGAGTACACTGTCCACCACAGTGTTTGTGAAACATTCCTTTTCAAAAATCTCTCAAAACGCAACAAACTCTAATCAGAGATTGACTGGGAGGGCATTGACCTGATATGTCACCTCTAAAAAAGGGTGAGATCCGGAGGCTACCTGGCCCTTTCCAGACTCTGTCTAAGAGTATAGGGTAAAACACATCAAAGACGTATACAAGATATCAAAACTAGTGTTTTACTACCAATCTGAAATGTTTTTGGTATTTTCTGAATTGTTTATATTGTGGTTTAAAAGAATGTCCTAACTTTGCCTCAAAACTTAGCTACGGTTATGAAACAAAGATAGTCTATCCTTATGGCTAAGCTAGCTGATTTTCCAAGGTTAGATAAAAACTTAAAAGAATCCTAGGATTGACCTAGTTTGTCACTGATTCAATTGATCTTCATCTTAATTACCATTTTCTTGGTAGTGCTTGAAAAGGCTGCTTTTTACTCTCAAGATGTTATATGAAGATTCTGGGTTCGATTCCCTAGTGGAGTCACCAGAAATGTTAGGTTCTGGTGGCTCAAGCTGGCTAGTAAAGCAAGTGCTCTATGAACCCCAACGCAAGCTTCTTTATGAATATATTTGAAATAGATTTGAATGCAAAAGACTCTAGGTTAGTCCCCAGTGGAGTCGCCAGAAATGTTAGGTCTTTGTAACAAGCAAGATTGGCAAAGTCCGATCACAGAGTTAACATCATTTCAACCAACTTTGGGATTCTAGGATCTAGCCCTCCTGAATCCGGAGAGGGATCTCTCCAATATGTACAAATATGGATATTGTCTTTGAAGTTTGGGGTGATGATATTAGGCTAGTTATGAAGGCCAAAGGTTTTGTTTGGTTTTCTCGGATGGTTGAACATAGTTGTTGTCTGAGGCGGAAAGATCTATATGCAAATAGGTTCAAAGGTGAGAAAGCTGCCAAAATGCAGTGTAAGTTTTGACTATAAAACGTATGATAAAGCTAATCCACAATATGGAGTCATAAAAGAATTTAATTGAACAAATGGGCCTAAGGCACCCAGGGCAAGTCATCTGTTTCATGATCTCTTTAAGGCTTGATTTATGGAATGAGATAAAGAAGAAAGGAAATAATGTATGCACCAAAGACAAAATTTCTAGATCCGTAAGTACTGAAACCAGCGCCTTTGGCCTAAAGGTACTCTCAAGAAAGACATAGAAGCAAACTAGATCCGGTAAGTACTTTGAAACTATCCAGCCCTTCATACTTAATGTATTAAAACTATGGAATGAAGGCAACCTTGGAGCGTATACTAGCGGGCCGGGACTCACCCCGATCCTCTCCTAGCTCTCCTTTACTTAGTTACTTCCAAGACAATCACCAAGATACGAATGGCCCAAGATCCGATACTCAAAACTAGCCGCCTTTTGACACATCCTAAGAGAAACAATCAAATAGTTGAGCAAACAAGAAAGGGACTCGGTATTAACCTTTGATTTCTCAATTCATTCTTTACACAAGATATAGCTGAAAGTAACATTTAAAGACACTCCGGCCAGCTGACGAAAAGATGAGGGAACGCCGAAAGATCTCCGTACTTAAACCGAATTAAATCATTTTAAATAACACAATTAGAAGAAAACATTGGGATAAAGATTTTTCACCAAAGAAGGTTACCGGTGTACAATATGTCCTAACTCTGAAACCGTTTTTTATAGTGGAAAATGAAACAAATTGAAAATTAAATAAAATAACAAGTTCACATGTTGAGAATAACATCACCATCGCATAGACCAGATCCTACAACCAATTTCGTATTGATCGCTTCAAACCGGTTACAATCTTCGCATCCAACGTTTTTAATCCATCTCTTCACAATCCTAACCTAACTATTATGTATTCATGAAAACCACTATTTACAACAAGGTTTTCCTCTCAATGAACGTGTACAATCCCAAGAATTTACTGACAACCAATCATCCAACCCCCGCCACTTCTTCCCAGCCCACATGATGAGGATAGAGATCCGACAGTGATCTCCTCGAAATACAATTAATGCAAAATTAATGTCTTCCGGCCCTAGAGGTCGATGAAGAAATTCTGCTGTGTGTTACATTGCATTAATGTGTTTACACTTAAGAAGCATGCTCTAGGAGCCAGCCCTTTATTCCCCACTAATAGGTTACTCAAGAACACTTTGGCATAAAATCCGTGCGTAAATAACTTCGGTTGTTCCGAGGTGACAGATCCATTCTGTTCAATAAATTCGCCCGACCGATCATCTCCGCTGGGCCAGGGTGGCACTCAAAGGTTGAAGAATCAATTCGCCCTAAAGTATGCTGGAGGCACATGTCCGATGAACACTTTTTAGGTTTTTCTTTAATCATTGTGTTCGAGCCGGGATTAGCTTTGATAACCGTCTTAGCCTTAGTAATCCCCGTCAACTGACCATAAACCGCCGTTCGAAACCATTCGTCTTCAAAATCCGACAATTTTCCGATTTGATTTCGACTACATTCTTCAAAGGCTTTTCAGGATGTATGGCAATCGAGGGCTCATGAAACCTTGCTGATATCATTGTTCTTCACCCTACACCGATTCTCCGGATTAATCTAAGGACGCTGAGTCAGCCACCCTCATCCTTCGCATTTTCATAAACTATAGAAGAAAAAAACCTTAAAACCCTCGCAAAATACCAAAATGAGGAACGTACATTATATGGATAACCGCATCTACATACAGACCTGAGCGTTGATCGTATTGCTATCAAGGTTGGGGGCGTCCTCCCGAAAGTCATGAGAAAAGTGAACTTGTACCATGGAATCGGGGAGTGAATGCAAGTCGTCGACCTGGCCGCAGATCGACGGCGGGGATCGGCTCTCACGCTGGCAGATTTAACAACGGTAAGTTCGTTAAAGACCGAGCGTAAATGGCGATAACAACCGTCTGGATGGGAGGGCCTGCATCCGACGGCAAGAGGGTGAATCCCCCACAAGGGGCCAGACGAGGATTAACGCGCGGGCGATGGGATTTTCACGTGCCGGTTTGGAGTGAGGCGTAGGATACGTGTCGGCCACGGTGGAATCGTGTCGACTGGAAACCATTTAACGCTTGTGCCGTTTTTCGGATAAGCCATGGTTTTAGAACCGACGCGGGGAAAGGGGGGGTCCCACCTGTGTGAGACTCACTCCGCACCGTTGATCTACGTGACGCATCGACGTTTGGAGTTTTAACGTAATTTCTTCGCGAAAAAATAAAATAAAACCCGACTTTCGTTTTACAAAGGTTTTCAATTTTTTTTCAAAAATAAATCATTTCGAGGGTTAAGCGCCACACCCGAGATATGGTTCTCGCGGCTGCAGGCGGATGGAGGAAAGGTGGGAGCTTAGCCGAGGGGGTTGAAAACCGCTGTATGAATAGGCGCTTTTATATTTTCAACATTTTTTTTTTTTGTGTGTATATATATGGGGGGGGGGAAGCAAAAGTGGTTTTAGCCTAGGAAATGAGATTTAATGAAGGAATAAGGAAAATCATATGTTACACAAGAATTGTCACCGTCCCTACCATTCCCCGTCCCCGCACAATGGAGGACCCATTATGTGACTCGTGAACAATCGTCATGCCTTGAAAACATCATCAATGCATCCTCCGAGTATGAGTCATATTCTCCTTGAGACATCTCCTCGCAAAACTCATGAAAACAATCCTTTTTGCATCGGGGCGCTGTGTAGATACTAGCGTCGCCACGAATCAGTGAACTCGTAAAGAGGTCGCGCCACTCTGGTGCTCATAGAGCAAAGAATCGCGCCACCATTTTAGGACTGCTTTTTAAATATGGATGCCGAAGTTGAGTTCAAAACAAAACGTGGCCAAACCACTCGTCTATCTTGAGTTGGGAGGTTTGGTCAGAGTTTCAAGTGGAGTTGAAGTGGCTGCCACCTTCATAGAACCTTCCTTGTTGGATAAAAATAATCCCATAATAATAGGGATCCCAACTCCTCCTTCCTTATCTATATGCCGCCGCATCCATAGGAAGCCGAGTCTCGCCGCCCCATGTTCTTGATACACCGACCACGCATTCGTGGAGACTACCTCGCACGCACGGAAGTCCTTGGTCGATTTCGTTTCATTTTGAAACCAAGGTGTATATTGCAGCTCACTGACATTATAGCACCTTGTGCCTAGTTTTTCCTGGCAAGCTCATTTGGTCTTTCGACTCCTTAAACTTGAAAAGACCGTCAGCGCTTGTCCTTTCACGCTTGTATCAACTCGGTGAGATAGAGTCGTCATCTTTTACGTTTCTCGACTCTGAAACATGAAACGAGAGAATTTTCTAATTTTCCAATGTGGTAAAAATCAGCAAATCAATCTCCCACGATTACACACCCGTTTAGACGTTTTCTCGCATCATGATCGTGTGTCTTAACCGTTTTCAGCCCGTGTGTGTTTCACTTTCTTCTGGGTTTTTACGTACTTTATGTATGAACTTTCTCATTTACCACTGTAGTCTTTCACGGACGATTTTCAGAGGTTTCAAATTTTCTTGTTGAAACTGGACAAGAACAAGAAATGAGCCTCTTGATGTAGACCTGTCTTCGCCAGTAACTTTGAGAACCCAATATCGAACTTCTGCCTTTTTCTGAATTGCAGTTCAATTTAGATAGAGCCATTTCTTCTTTACACTGGCCTAGAATGGCTTCGTTGTCATTGTCTTCCAGTCCTCACGCTTCGTGGATTTAACTGCAGACAGATCAAATCATGAGCATTCCCAAGAGAAGTCCCGGTTCATGACTATCATTATCCTCAGAGATTAATTAGGGAGATTACCTGAGCGCCCACACACACATCACATAGTCGCTGTCCTTTTGTCAGATACAGATTGGCTGCATCATTCACTGCCGCCTTCAGGGAGATTACTCCGCCGAGGTCACTTGCCACTACACCCGGTAACTTCTTCATCATTACTTTGCCTCCGCGCCCATCCAGCCAGGTAATGCTTTCTTCGCTGTTGTCTCGCCACTGGCATTGGCCATTAACTCTAAGATGTTCATTCAGCTACCGCGTGATACCTGATAATATTTCTCCGAGGAGAGCCCGCCATTTTTAAGCAACAACGCCTTTGCCTGACAAATTTCAAGACTTAATGCATCTTTTCAGACAGCGGCCAGGACTTTACCCATGGTTTTCGTCACTATAGAGTATGGGAGACATTTTGCTTTCCGCCCAGAAAGCGACCTTTATGTCGCATACGACGCATACAATCAGGTTTTAACTCAGGAGCAACTTCAATAACTCACAGCCACCCCATATTCATAGACGGATTTCAGGAGACGCTCAACCCAGGGTTACTCTGCGCACGCAGGCCATTCGATAATCCATAATCATTATAAATCACGGTCAACCGCCGGAACCTACCGGTATCAGACCGTCTGCGTCTGTTGGGGCAAATTCCGTTTCCCTTTACCGGAGGTAACCAGATCTTGTTCTTAATAGCGACATCGCCCAGGACCAACGGCGGTTCGCCAGCCACCGCTTCAAGCACTGTCCTGGTTTCACCACGCCAACGGGCCGTCCGGCATAACCTGGTGTCCTGGCCCAGGCCAACTCGCTTATTCGGCAAGGGTTCCGGCTCACTTACAACCAGTCAACCTTAACCGGGCCGTCACTGCTTATCCTGCCAACTCGCTTCATTCAGGTGGTCAGCCTTCACCCGCCAACTGAAACAATATTGAGAGCACGCCTATTCGGTCAACCATATTCCAGCCTCTTCGTTACCCGCCACCGCTATTCAATGCGAACAAATCAGGTCACCACGTACCAGGTTCAGGTTCCACTTACTGCCAGTCACTATCCTCGTAGTGGTTATTACCTCATGGTCAATCTCAACCGAACTATAACCACTGAGGTTTCAAGATTAACCTCCTCCACCCGGTTCTACCTATTTCATCAAACAATCCACCGCCAACATTAAAAAAATGTAATCGTGGCACGAACTCAAGCACAGCCCCACACCATGGTTACCGTAATCCTGGGCCTCCATCACATACGAATTATGCCCCTTACTTGGCCGTAATCCTACGTACGTAACCCATGGGGCAGTGGATATTCACAACCATCGTGGAGCATGTGGTACCCGTACCTTATTCCGGGACCGGCATGGAGTTAACCCTCCACGCTACCCCAGCACGGACTCGCCTAATGCTTCTGTGCCGACCAATGATCCGATTTCACATTATCCATAATACTCCTGCTTCCCACCAAGATACTGTGAGATTTTCCCAAGTTTGAGGGCAAAGCTGCCAGATCCCCGGTGTTTGCGGTGACACGTATCACCTCCGTGTTCGTTCAACTCTGACCGGACACCATCGTTGCGCCTTTCCGCCGCATTTTAACAAGAGCGTCGCTATGGTACATAGAGCTATCCCCATTTTTCAGATTTCAACTCGTTAGCTATGGCTTTCCTCACGCATTTCCAGTTACTCGTCCGTATGAGATCGACGCACCCCCCGTCTTCCCGAAGGTGACTCGGCCACTCACATCTTGACCACATCCAGGAGCATGCGCGCCGTTCACCCAGACGTGCCTTCACAGGAATTTCACGACGTTGACTCACCTGCTCACCACCCTTAACAACAAAATCGGTCAAGATATCGCGATGGGAGCGTGTGTGATGGAGGAACAAGTCATCGCGCGTGCCCGCACTCAGATCTGTTTATTCCCACATGGCACGCTTGGACATCCCGCCCGGGATGTCTCCACGGGCCCGGAACCATAGTTCCCGCCTACCTCACGGCAGATGGTGCTGGTTCCGTTTCTTGTACCAAGAAGTTCTCGGAAGGAAGGAGCATGTAATTCTCTGCCACCTCCCAATCCCGCCCAACGATTTTAAAATCCATGAGGTGAATGCCGTCTGTGCCAACTTACAACCGGAAGGGAAGAAGAAGGGCAAAGGCAAATCAACATGATGCTCCGAAACCCAAATTCAACTTAATCTGTGGATATTTGCTCACAACTGTAAGCCGAAATTTCCTTGCCTCATCCGTGAAGGTGACCATTATACGAAGGATTGGTCCACCACTGGCCCGAAATCGCCCAACTTAAAGGCTCAAAGGACTCCTACTGCTGAAGAGCCATTTCCATCTCACTGCATGGTCGAACTGTGCGCTCACCGTCGTACCGTTTGGGTCTCACAGTTTTATGATGAAGACCATGCACACCTATCACTGCCGCTACGCACGAAGGACGTGAATCACCAAGAAAATCTCTAAGGCAGCTGCGGATGGGCCGCCTTGCACTGCTTCGGTCCCACGGAAATCGAGAAGCCACTTCCCTCGAACCCATTGTGAAGCCACCTCCCAAAGGGTGTTCTTCGAGATCCTTCTTATAATCCAAATGTTTCAAGCGTCTACGGACACAAGACAGCGGAGGACCGCGGCAGCGCCACAGTCTCGCACTTGAGTCTTTCAAAGTTGTCCTCTCAGCACCCGAAGGCGGCCTGCCCCAACGGTGGTATCGGATCCCGCCGACTCGAGCCTTCTCACCTTCGATCTGAAAGAATTTTTACCCCCCGGCTTCCACACTGTAAATCGCTTTTGGTCAGACCAAGCTCTGGATTAACCCGCTTCAAATGTTCACAGGGCCGTCGTAGTGATGAGGGTGCATCTACCGCGTTAGTGTCCTCCGCTTCGGAAGGCCATTGGCTTCCTCCACTTTGTCATCTCCCATGCTCCCGAGGCACGGACAGGCCGGAACGAAACCCCCGGGAGCTCTCGCAGAGTCTTGCGATCACATGACAGAGGGAAAAACCGTCAACGGCAGGCGGCGTAGACGCGAAACTCAACTACAATATACTTCTTGGTTTGAATTGGATTCATGCCACAAGTCATGCAAATGTCAACGTCACTTTTTCTGATTCATTGTAACTCCCCTCACTATGATTAATGTTTGCATCGGTTGTCATTTTTTACCTCTAGCTCGAGAAATAACGCATGATAGCATCAAATTCCGAATCCCCGTACAAAGATAGTATGTAATCTCGTCTTCGTAAAGAATTCACTATGGTATTTTCCCCTCAGTTTACCCACACGCCGTCAACAGTGCCAAAACAGACCGCGCTCATTGACCCTGCTCATTCCACACTCCGAGCAGTATATGAGTTTGGGAATCCATTGCCTTTAACGCCTGGATCTGCCAATGTGAGACGCGCTGACGACGACCCCCTCCGTCTCCTCAAAGATGTTCGATGAGTGCCGGCTCTGACGGCCTACTCACAACCTCTCTGCCTACTGTGCCGATTCAATTTCGATCCTCTTAGGAGAGACTTTTCCTTCAGATGAGGCTACTGCTGAAACTATGTCTCTCTGAGGAGCTACCTGGGCGGCGGGCACCATCGCCCTCCTCGCTTATGCCTAGCTTGGGGGCAATGATCGACTCCGTCCGGAGCGCTATGATACCAGTTCCTTCCCCTCCTCTTCAAACACCGGCTGAACATTGTTTTTTTTGAGGGCACCGAGTAACATTATCAACCGTTCCTATCAACATCTCTGTTAAACTGGGGATTGTTGAGAACATTCATGTGTGTGACTTGCTTCCGAGGAGATTCAAAATATACTCAATTTTTTCAAAGAATTCGTAGATGTTTTTGCATCCCATGAGGAAGCGTTCTGAATTGATCCAGTATTGTTGTGCACGAGATTCCAACCTATCCAGGTGCGAAACCCGTGCGCCAACGCTTGCGTCCCATGCATCCTCGAAAAGCCAGCTATCAAGGCAAGGAAAACTCTCGAACGCAAAATTTCATTTATCCTATCCCCACATGGAAGCCCTAACATTAACCCTCGTCGTATGCGCAGGGGTACTATCTGAAATCAGGATTATCGCGGGATATCAATCGCGCCCGTCCTAAGGATAATTATCCCACTCCGTTTATCGATCGATCATCGACGATTGCGCCGGAGTGAGACTGGCTCCACGTGACGGTTTCTCAAAGGAAACTTAACAATATTGCACCCGAGGATCAACATAAGACCACATTCATTCGTCCGTGGGGCACGAAGACAAAAACTCCCCGTTCGCTTAAAGAACGCCGGCGCCACGTTTCGCCGAGCGATGTCATACGCCATGATATTTCGCCATTGTCCACCCTTTTATCTCGGGACGACGGCTCCGCCATTCGGTAAGCGAGTGATCATCCTGGCATCTTCGCGCATATTTCTCACAGAGACGCTACAATATTAGGCTCAATCCTCATAAGTGCGTTCTTCGCGTCGATTAAGGGTCGTCTTTAGGCTTCTATAGTCTCGAAAGACGGAATTCGCCTTTAATCTTCCGAAAGTTGAGGCCATCATAAATTCCCGTCACTCCTCCTCTCTCGTACGTCGCAGTTCCAAGGGAAAGCGAATTTTCTAGCGCTTATCCCGAATTACGCCGAGGTGGCCAAAGGATTCATACTCGTTTGTTAAAGCAGAAGGTTCCCTTTCATTGGGACGAAATCTCTGCAAGAATCCTTTGGGATAGTTTGGGAGCATTGTCGGTCAATGCTCCGTTGTTTCGTCCTCCCACTACCACCGCGACTTTATTTTGTATCTAGCCGCATTAAGCACCATCGGCCATGGTCTTCGTGTGATGACGAGAACGGTGACGAACATGTTGTTTATTACCTACTTCGAAACCTTCTCGACCCGGAAACGCGTTATGCACATGTTGAGAAGTTGGCCTTATGTACCGTACACGCTCGTACAACGCGTTCGCCATTACATCCTTTGCGCACGATAACATGGTTTCATACCGGCAACCCTATGACGTATAATTTCTGCATACCAGTACCCGCCGGGATCGTGGATCTCACAGGAGTTTGATCGTGAATCACCACCGCTATGTCAACTAAATCACCTGGTCTTCGCGGATTTGATATGTTCTCTCCCTACGTACTCATTCTAACACTCCGAAGATCATATACCTCCATCAGCATCGTTTCTTATCGATACTGCGGATCCTGGTACGTTGACATCATAGTGTATCTTTAGACCGCGACATTTCTGGCCCGAGTTGACAAGCGGTAGCGCCACGGGATTCGGCACCAAATTCCAACCCTACCGCATAGTAGGAGATACCCATCGTATTGGAGTAGATCTTGGTGTTCGACGCATGCTCACTTGACGAGGCCGAGAAAGTCTTGTGAATGACTACCATGCTGGCGCCGTGGCGACACATGTCCTGACAGTGCCATCGCCCAAAAGATTCGAGGGCAAAGGCTTCGTCTTCTATATTCATGATTGTATCATCGTTAGTCCGAAAATGCCATCCGCGATTTTGCACGCAAGATGCGCGCGCCGCCGTTGCCTTGCATCCCGTTATTACCGTTTGCCGCTTTCGCGAAATGGGGCGTGGATTTTATGACGTAACCCTCACTCACGGGGGGCATGCGTAGAGTCATTGTCGCCGTCGACTACTTCACTAAGTGGGCCGAGGCGATGCCTACACTAGTCACGGTTTTAAGAACTGGCCGTTTCATTTTTATTCAACCATGTTATTGTGACGATTCGGTTCCCTGTCATCGTCACCGATCACGGTACTCATTTCCGCGATTACATGATGGCGGAGCTGACAAGCCTACGTTGGGCTCGTCACGACAAACTCAACGCCATACTACCTCAAGCGACCCGTCGTGCTAAAGCAGAACAGCATGGTCACTATGCTTCAACGGCACGTCTGGGATTCATAAATCCAGCTGTACCCAACCTGCTCTCGCCCTCCGGGGCGTACCGAACATCCGCAAAGTGCAACCGGATTCTACCACCTAACCGGGTGTACTGGCCCATACTCGCCGCTGAATGGAAATTCTTCATTAGCCGGAGCTCTTACCGATACTTCTCCCGAGGAAGAGCGCGTCTTCTCGTATCTCGAACGGTTGGATGAAACCCGTCGTCTTAGCCGTCGATCATCGGCTACGGTGCGGCATTATACGCACCATTTCGATCAACTGCTTTCCGCCACGTGAAGGAGACCTAGTCCCTTGTACGATCGTGCACATGACAAGCTTGGTGTCGTGAAGCTCCAACCATGGCACCTGCCCCTATGAGAAACGTGTTTGTTGTGTGGGGTCACCTTTTCACATTATGTATCAATAAGAGTTCCATCAAGGCACTTCTAAATGGGTCATATCTTTAAGAAGTACTACTTCAAATGATTTCTTGGTGTGGTGTGTGTACATAGGTGTGTGATTGCTTAGCTCAGGTGCATGGTGTGGTGTGCTTTGTAAACTTTTTCACAACGGCCTTCCGGGGTCAGGCATGTCTATCCATCCATTTGTTGGAGCCATGATGGTGCCTCCCAAGTAAGCATCGGCGGCACCGTCTTCTCGTGTTCGGTGTAATCTACGATCCCGCTGGTGAGTTGATTGACCCTAAGGTGTGTGTTTAGGATGTACCACGAACAAGACGAATATAGCGCCGTGTTGGAATTATTAACCGAGGCAAAGAAACCTTGGTATCCGTGAATTGCTCGTGTACCTAGATTCACAGCCTTTAGTGTTACAACTGAATCCGACATTATTCGGTAAGGAAACGCACTCATCTTACGACCGTATTTGCGTATTCGATTACCGGAAAGGAATTTTGACTACTATATATCATCATATACCGTACATTTAATACATTAATCGTAAGTAGAGTGTATCGAGGGGTTAGACAGCATTTGCGCAATTATAAATCATCATCACATGTGGAAGGGCTCTCTCTATCCGTAAATAGATATGCATATATATAGATATCGAAATGTTTACAGAGTGTGCCTATAAAACTCCAAAAAATATACATAATTACTCCTATCACATCCCGAGACACCGTGTCTCTCAAAAAATAGGTGTGGCATAAATCCTAGAGACTAATCCGCATGGTGCTCATGATAGCACGCGACGACGCACGGGCCGGCCTCAGATCTTGCAGTGGAGCCGGTTTGGAACCCCCACCGTATGGCGCCGGTACTCCATCTACATCCGACACGGCATAGTCCGGGATCCCGCGGGGCACCCCCGAGGCCCCGGGACCTCGCGTCTCCTCCGTGCCTTCCCCCCGGATCTCAGGGGCGGAAGCGTGTCCTCCGGAGATAGAGACATCCTACCGGGTTCTCGTGTCCGGTACCGCATGCATATATAATTGTGTTAAGACAAGTGTGTATTAACAAAAAAAAATACATATGCAAAACATAAAATCAAAATATAGAGGGCCTGCATTTCAAAGCCCTCGTCCCGCCTATCCCCTCTGCAGTGGGACCTGGGTCTCTTGTAAAGTCGCCCTGAATAGGCCAACACCTTCCACACCACCGCCTGGCGCCGTAGCCACCTAAAGAACTCGGCTTCCGTGCACATCCGCGTCACTCCCAGACCGGGCACGAGACGCCACGAGCCAGCTCCGCCTTCGTGGTAGCGGACTCACCACATGGGCCTCTTGGCTCGTGGTGTTGGCAAGGCCCGGGCACGAACGAAGCCGGAGATGGAACCATACCCAACCGCTCTCGCTCTCGTTTCGTACTTTGTGAGTCGCCTTTCATATTGATGGTCACAACTGCTCCAATCAGTGCAGAGCCAGACCCATGCATTTTGAGGCTAACAGAGTTGAGTCTTTGTGTTTCGCATAGCCCACCCAAAGGAACGCGCGGGGAGAAGGGGAGAATCACTTGCTAGATCGTGATGGTGGAGATGTATACTTTCTTACTTCCCCGATCCCGTTCGTGCCCCTCGGCACACTCGCGCTACAAGGCGGTACTTTCCATCTTTTCCCCCGATGGTCCGCTTTTCCGCCGCACAGGATTGGACGCCGGCGGACAATCCAAAAGAATAATGAAGTAACAAGCACGACCTCCAATCTAAAGACTCGGTCTCGTATTCCGAATACTTGGTCATTTTCATCCCGATGTTGATTAGATATCGAGAAGCTCTGGGCCGAGCTCGTAAACATGGCGGGAGGAAGAACTTTTTCAATCCGCAACTTTCGCAGCGTTCATGCTTGGCTTTGCATGGCCTCTTCATCCTCATCTCCGTGCTCGTTCCTTCCACTTCCAATTGCCATTTTGAGTGTTTATTCGCATTCACATGGTCAAAAGCCCCCGATTAGATTCGTGTTTCAAATGCTGGAATTTGGTGTAAATATCGGAATTTTAGGCGAAAATTTGGCTCCAATGGGCGCTGGGCTCCTTTGGTAAAAAGAGCTCTCATGGCGCGGTCCGTGCTCGATACCTGCCGATTGGGCCCGGCCCTGTACCCTCAAAGTGGCCACACAAAGTCATTTTTCTAAGGGAATTCATTAAAATGTATGGAAATGAAGAGAAAGGAGCGCCTCTTACCTCGTGACAGACGAGACGCCGAATACTATACCGATTGGTCGCAATCACCGTCGGGAAGATTTCTCCAAATGACCACTCGTTAAGCTTTCCACAAGGTAAATAGTAAAAATTAATTTCATTTTTTACCAATTAGGACATATTTATAACTTTTCGACGTTAAATGAGCTTTAAAAAGTTATTTTTGTCAAATATTTGCATGTATTAGCCATATATGATTTACGCTTGTTGGGTATGTGCAACAAGAAAGTTATATCAAAAGGTGGAAGGAAGCACATTTTATACTTTTCACCTCGGTAAATATACGGGAAAGTCACTCAGAGTCATCTTTCACGAAATTTTTCCGACCTTCTAAATATGAAAAGATTGCCGAGGCCCTGTCGTTTCGATTCGTTAAAATGGACACGAATCGACATTCACCCGTGATAAGTTTAACCTTTTTCTGGGTCGGGATGGGATTGATTACGAAAGTACGCTCCCTAGCCTATCGCCATCAGGAGGTTTTCCTTGACATTGTTTTCTACCTTTTCTGGACTGGGAACTATTTACGAAAAGGGACTCCGTGGAGTTTTCTTTTCCGCTGCCTTTTCAAACTCTAAACATGAAAAGACGCCGAGTTCTTCCTTTGTCGACTCGTTAAACCCCGATGACATTGGATTTCGTCGAAATGACGTTCTCCGAGTTTCTCCTTCCTAGACTCGTTAAATGCACTAGGATGGATTTACCGAAGGCGGACTTATATCACAAGCATATGCTATCCCTTCAAGATTGTTATAAAATAATTGGGTATCGCGAAATGGTGGGGGAAAATGGAACCATCGTCGTCGTCGTCGCTAAGATGTCGCTCTTGAACATGGCACTTGTCCGTACTTGCCTGCCAGGGACATCTCATCTCGTTGTTTCCGCCTTGCTCTTGCTGGTTTAGAATTTTTCCTGACTTTCTTCCTCCTTCTACCTTGATTCTGTTATTTACATCATTATCATTATTTCAATAAGCTCCCATGCCACCAAGAGAAGTTGCCTCTCGCAAATATCAACCTTCCTCCGTTTCTCATATGGTCCCGATTCACAAACAAATATACCTCTATCTCGTGTCATGATGTGGAATCACAGGCCCACCTTCGATCAAGGTCACTTCCCGTCGACTTCAACTCATTATCCGGTGAAGTTGGTCTAGAGGACTCCCGATGGTACTGGAGCCCGCATGCCTCACGATGTGTTCGTCGTATTCCCGACGTGAAGTTTACACTATTGCTTCCGATCGAATGATTTCAAGGGTGTTCGACGTCAACTCATTTATTCACACGCCGTAAGATTGTACCGGAAAATTTTGAGGGCCATTGTCATTATTAGCATGCTTTCTGCCCGCAATGCGGTTTTCATCATTATTTGCAATCGACGATGTTCTTGCATGTTCACATCACTTTTCACATATATTCACATGCTCGAACTTGTACTTGTTTGGGTCGAGATGAGCGCAAGACCCCGGATTGTGTCCGTAAGAACTGTGCCGCGATTGTGATTATTATCATTATGTACATGACTCACTGATTGGATGGCTGCGACCATACCCTCGAGTCTATTTGTTTGATCTTAGTTGGATTTAGTCGCGCCCATACCCTAGATCCGGATTATAGCATACTGTCGTGATACGCGTCCATACCATATATATACATCATGGTATCAGAGATATCGCTAGATTCTTCGTTGGTGTTTCCGACTGCGGCCCTTCGGTTGGACATGTTCTCGTAAATCATTTCACCTCTCTCTCTAGGCCTCATGCTTTAGGGGGACCATACACAAGAATTTGTCACCGTCCCTACCATTCCCCGTCCCGCACAATGGAGGTTCCATTATGTGACTCCGTGAACACCGCTGCCTTGAAAACATCACTGTTTTATCCTTCTCGAGTATGAGCTTCTGCATTTTCCCTGAGACATCTCCTTGCAAAACTCATGTAGCAACATCTCTTGCATCAGGCGCTGCAGATACTGCTCGCGCCAATCGTGAAATCCTGCAAAGAGGTCGCCACCTGGCGCCCGTCATAGAGCAAAGAATTCCGCCACCCATTTTAGGGACTCGTTTTTAAATATGGATGGCGGAAGTTGAGTTCAAACAAACTCACAAACTATCTTGAGTTGGGAGGTTTGTCAAGTGAGTCGAGGAAGGGAAGTGGTTTTGCCACCTTTCATAGAACCTTCCTTTGCTGATAGGCTAATCCCATAATAGGGATCCCAACTCCCTCCTTCCCCATCTATAAAAGCCTCGCTTCTCATCCGTGGTAATAGGCTCAGAAGGCCGGGTTTTGCATCTCCTATTCCCAGCCAGGCTTCAGGAATCCCTTCTTTCCCCAAGGCCTATTTAAGCGAGGGAGACCATCGTTACGAGACTCCGGAGAGGTTTTCCCTTTCCTTGGCGAGCTTTGCGAGACGTGACCACCGAGACCGTCTCCGAAGGAGGCTTGCGGGTACGTCAACTTGGGTTGTAACTTCTTATTCGTTTATCATTTTACGATGACTATGATTATGGTTCCACTCCGTTTTCCATCATGTTAATGCGAGTAATATCTTTTCTACCGATGTTTAGTTACGTATGTCACCGTCTTATGCTTGTATCTCGTTCGTTTCTTCTGTGTGTGTTCATCCGCTGGGACGTAGGTGATTGTGGACTTACTGGCTGAATACTGTGTGTTTCTTCATCATAGCGTTAAACTGTAGGCTTCTATCCCAAGTCTTTCACTGCAATCTTGTGGAGTCATTGGCCATAGCATTGTTTGTTTGTTGCTAGACCGCCGGGCTAGTAGGGACGCTCTGCCCGCAGGGAATTTACCTCCTCAACAATATGGTCTAGTGGGGTTTTGTGAAGAAAAGGCAATTGAGAATGAAGGTAAAAAGAGAAATTTGTGGAGGAGAAAAGATATTTTCGTACATTTGATTTGGATTTTCGAAGAATCGAGGTCGGGGAGAAGGAAAAGTATGAAGAACCAACCAGCTTCATGATCTCACCAACACTTCAAGCACCAACAAGTTTTAGGACTGGTTCTGTTTTAACGTTGCAAAGAATATTTAGCCACCACCGATACACCGAAAAAAAAAAAAAAAATATGGGTATGACAGCTCACTACATACTTTGATATTTCAACATAAGTTAGCTTATTTCCATTATGTCTCACATATCATTATCTTATATTCATGAAATGAAGCCCTATTTCATCACATATTTAGCTATGTGTATTTCTATATTTCATGGTGTCTCGCATAAGTCTAGATCGCTGTATCAAAGGGGTTTGCTCTTTCTCGATCCTTCTTTGCATGTCCCCAATGAGGCTAGGGTATAAAGAGTTAGGGCTTGATTTGGTTGAACTTTTGAAAGATTAGCCTCGCAAACCCCGATGGCCACCATGGGGGACGAAAAGAAAGATGAAGGAGCAAGAGATCCTATCAAAATATTGTTCGAGGAGGCCCTCGAGAAACAAAGGAACGCGATGATGGATAAATTTTCCCAGATCCTTCAACGACTTCCCACCGGTAGCACATCTGCATTCAGTAGCCACTCTAGAGCACAAATCCTTTTAAGGTACAAGTAAACTTTGACATTCCCATATTTGAGGCCAAATAGATGCAGACGTTATAGATATATGGTTGAATCTATTAGAAGTGTATTTCTCGGTTCATGACTTTTCCAACTGGGAAAACATTACTTTTTCACTCCTCAAAGCCGCCCCCCATGCTAAGGACTGGTGGGAAACCTACTGTGAGCAAAAGGATGGGAGGGAACCCTATCTGTTTTCAGCCGCACCCACTTGGAATTCTTTCTAAAACGACATCAAGGAACAATATTATCCCATGGGGAGCTATGAGGACAAGTACATACAATGGACTACGCTGCGGTAGCAAAGGGGTCAAAATGTTCATGAGCTGACGAATCTTCCATACCCTATGCACAAAATTGGGTATCAAAGTTTCAGAGAAACATTTGGTGTTGAAGTACCTCAGTTTTCTGCACAAATACATTCAGAAGTAAATGGAGTTCCTCGACATCTCTTTGCTTGGCACAACATATCGTTATGCTACCAAGACTGAGCAGAAGTTCAAACAAAAGAAGCGAGACTTTGGATCAGTGAATCAAAAGCAAGGGAAAGGTGCCCCCAAATCGCAGAACAAAGGACAAAGCCAAGGAAGGAGAGCCCAAGATAACCCACCAAAACTGCAACAAAGAACAACACTACGAAGCCAAAGAAGGACACTGGAAAGTGGTGTGAGTTCCATAAGAGGTCCACTCACAACACAAGTGAGTGTCAGGCCAAGCAGTCCCTGGTGGTTGAGCTGAAGGCTTCTGAATCAGATGCATACTCTGACTCTGAATCAGAACCCAACAAGGGGAATGATAAAGGGAAGTAGATTATTGATGTGGAGCCCAACGCCACTATTTCCACCACGAAGATCTAGAAGGAGGAACTAGACGATCCAGAGGAGGGGAAGCGCGCCTTCCGTTCTCATATGTGGGTAAAGGGTTTCCCGTTGCATTTCATTATTGACAATGGGAGCCAAAAGAACCATCAGGTGGCTTCACCAAGGATGGGATCTCCGCGTTAGCCAAAAAATTTTCCTTCCCTATAGCATCAAGCCCTTCATGGATGAGGTATTATGTGACATTTATCCTCTTGATGTTTATGATGTATTACAACAATACTTGTGGAAGCAACATGCTGTGGATGAGTCTCGACCTCGCATTGTTATTGTTACATTGGGAAATAAGTTGTACAGGATACAAGAGGTAGCACCGTCTGCGGCCATCTCTTTGGTTACTGCAAAACAATGTAATAAGCTCATTTCCAAAACTGGGAAATTTGTTTTCCTGATAATCTGTCCTCAGGGCAAGAAGAAGACTATGGCTACAACCTCCAGACAGAGCTCCTCTGCACGACAACAACAGATGGACAAGGTCGTGGAGGAGTACGGGGACATCTTCACCTCACCCATAGGGGTGCCTCTGCACTATTAGGTCAAGCACCACATCGATCTGACCCCAAGTGCGTCTCTGCCCAATGGACCAATATATCGGCACTATGTTTTGGAGAACGACAAAATCAAGAGGCAGATTCAGGAGTTGCTATAGAAAGGTCACATCCAGCCAAGTTCATTGCCCTCTGGGAGCCTGGTCATGTTGGTGCAAAAGAAGGATGGGACTTGGAGACTCTGTATTGACTATCGAGCACTAAACAAGATCATTGTCTAGAATAGGTACCCGATCACATGGATTGATGATCTTCTGGACAAACCCAAGGGGGAAAAATATTTCAGTAAGGTCGACTTGAATTTCAGGTATCACCAGGTACCAATCGAACCCTCTGATGTGTGGAAATTTTCCTTCAAAGCCAAGGAGGGCATTTTTGAATGGTTGGTCATGACTTTCGGGTTGACGAATGCTCCTGAAACCTTCATGAGGCTGATGGATGACATCTTGCAGCCATTCACCAACTCATTTGAAGTAGTGTACTTGGATGACATCCTAATCTTCAACCAAACTTGGGAAGAGAACCTCCACCACATCCGATAGGTCCTCCAAACACTACGACAACACAAGTTGTGTGCCCATTTGGAGAAGTGCACTTTTGGCATGACCCAGGTTCAGTATGTGGGATACATTATTGATGAGCGGGGGTGCATGAGGATCCAACAAAGATCCAAGTCATTCGGGATTGGAAAACCCCAACCACTCTAATAGAGTTCTGCAGCTTTCTGGGTCTTGCCAATTTCTACCATAGGTTTGTGTTGGGATTCTCTCATATCACTTGGCCTTTGAGCCAAGTCACCAAGGAAGGAGCAAAAGAAAAATTCTTTTGGTCTGAATCTCAATAGAAGGCGTTCGTCGAGTTGAAACATCACCCTTGCGCTGCCCCAATGCTCACATTACCAGACTTGCAACAACCATTTGAGATCGAGACAGATGCCTCAGAGTATGCTATTGGGGCAGTTCTTACTCGACAAGGGAATCCATTGGCATATCACAGTGAGACACTGTTTGACACAGTCCAGAAGTATCCCACTTATGACAAAGAGATGTATTCCATTGTGTAGGCTTGCGACAATGGAAGCATTACATTTTGGGGAAGGAAACGGTCATCCACATAGACCACCAACCCCTGCAGCTCATACAGACACAAGGGAAGTTGCAGAATGATCACCATCATAAGTGGTCCACATATCTACAACAATTTCATTTGAACATCGATTACACGAAGGGAAGCACCAATAATGTTGCAGAATTCCTCAACCTTCTGTCGATTGTGGCACTAACCACCGTGCTCAACTCTTGTGGGCACAAGAATTCTGATTGGATACTTCTCTACAAGAGCGATCCATAATTCGGCCACACATACAAGACACTCTTGGAGGGTAAGCAAGTTCCAAAATTTCACCTACAGGATGCACTGCTATGTCACGTGGGACACCTTTGTGTTCCTTCAAGCAATCGTGCCAAGATGACTTGGGAAGTGCACTACAGTTGATTGGCTTAGCATTTCTGGGCTGCAAAAACATTGGCAGTACTGCAGAAGTATTTCTATTGACCAAAACTTTGACTGGTGTCGAGAAGTACATCAGATCCTGCAGTTCCTACACCACTGCCAAACCGACCATCAAGAACCAAGGCCTCTATACTTCATTGACTACCCCTAATTGACCTTGGGAATCCATCTCCATGGATTACATGTCGGGCCTTCCTTATTCTAAGCATGGCAACGACTGTATTTTTGTGGTCGTCGACAGATTCTCAAAGATGACCATTATTGTGGCCTGCAAGAAGGATATCTCAGCTAAAACCACTGCTAAACTCTTCTTTTAACAAGTGTGGGTACACTTTGGGATCGCATGGTCTATCATCTCAGATCAGGACAACAGGTTCCTCAGTACATATTGGTCCAACCTCTGGTCAATGCTGGACAACAAGCTCACCAAGTCCACAACTTTCCATCCCCAAACTGATGGCCAGACAGAGGTTGCTAACAAGATGATCGCACACATTTTTTGCATGTACAACTCAAAGAATCCACTCACATGGGATGAGAGCCTCCCCTATGTACAAAAAAACTATAACTGGGCTCTCCATAGCTATACTTGCCATAGCCCCTTTGAGGTGGGCTTGGGATTCCAGCCACTATGTCCCATTGATGTAGCCATGCCATTTATGGCTACTCAGGCCGATTCGGCTCATGTCCAGTCTCAAGCTAACAAGGAAAAAAACTTCATTGAGCGCATTTAACACATCCGCCAATAGGTTCATGACATATTGGATAGAGGTAATTCCAAGTACAGGCAGCGACATGATTAGCATCAGGTGCCACACAACTTCTAGGTGGGTGACAAAGTGTGGCTACATTTACAGAAGGAGCACCTCGCTAGACCCCACTATAAGCTTCACCCTCTCCGATATGGGCCATACACCATCACCAAGACTGTAGGGGACAATGCCTTCGAGCTTAATATTCCACCATTCCTTGGTCTACACCCAGTGTTCAATGTGGACTGCCTTCAACCCTACTTCCCACCTCTACTGGATACCTCCGACATTACAGAACAACTCACACCAACAAAATTAAACCCATACTGCATGGAACAGGCCACCACAAATGGTATCATGTACACGCAAATCAAGAACACTCTCCAACATAAGATCCAACTGTATCGAGTTGTCAAAGTTGGCCAACTACTGCACTAGGGCAAGTGGCTCACGAGGGACCAAGTTCAGCAAAAGTTTGCTCATCTCATGGAGGAGCTCAACGCAATGGGGACCACTTCTTCCTAACGGGGGAGGAATGATCTAGGTGGATATTGGTGGCCATCCACATATTCCACTTGGAGCCCCACCATTGTTTCTTTTAGTTTTTCAGTTTCCTTAATTATAGCACAATTTACTATTTTTAGCAATTTTTTCAGGTCCTGAACTTCCTGAGCCGTTTTGGGGCCCTAAATGACGTTTTTCGGGAAACCGGGAGCAACATGGGTGTTCAAATGATGTTTCTCACATTAAAAGTTTTAGTCCTCGGATAGATATTTCTAATGAGGTATTGTGCACTTCAAATGAAGATCGTATGCCAAAATTACGCCCCTCGGAAGTTGATGTATCAATTTACCCAAATGGGACCCATAGTTTTGGCGCTTCATCTCATAGTGTTAGGTTTTTGGATGCTAAGGTTTTCCATTGTTTTGAATAATAAATAGGCCTTCGAGCCTCATTGTAACATAGTTCAGAGCCCAATACCCACCACATCTCTTCTTAGAGATAAGCTACCAACGCCCTGGCTAGTTTATTTCCATTGTCTGTAAGAATATTTCAGTTATGTGATATTAATGAAATAAAGTCGTATTTTTGCTATATCTCTGCATTTATGTGTATTTCTGTATTTTATTGCGTTCCTACATAAGTATGGATCACACTTATTGTGAATTAAATCATATTTAATTCACCGGACCTATCTCTTGCTCATCTCTCAGTTAGAACTAGTTAAACTAATTTTAACTCAATTAATTGAGTTAACTAATTATAAATCACAAATAAGTGTAACTAGACCCCCTAAAAATAGGAAAATCCTCTACATGCCTCCTCTTTGACCTCTAACTCGAATTTCCTAAGCTAACTAAGTATCCATGGCTTAGTTAACTAATACAAGTTGTCATGAGATGAAATTACAATTTTTTATTCGAATTTAATTAAGGGGAAAATAAATCAGAAGCCTCCTATGGTGCCATTTCTAGGTGTCATTTTTTGGGTGTTATTTTTGGTTTCCATTTTCAATGTTTCTTGTTGCCAATTTAAACCTATCTTATTGCTTATAATATTTATCTTAAGGTTTATATACCTTGGGTTTGTAATATTAGTCCCTTGGGTTTAATATTAATCCCTTGGGTTCATAATCCCTTAGGGTTTTAGTTTTAATCCCTTGGGCCTATAATTCTCTTGGCTTTATAATATCAATCCCTTGGTTTTATTATTCTTTTGGGTTTATAATATCAATCATGGTCAATCATAGCAACCATGTTCAACCATGGTCAAATGTTGCATTCTGACAATGATTGTCTCAATATGAAAATCAACCATGATCAACCATGATCCAACATCGCATTATGACAAATATTGTCTCAATATGAAAATCAATCATGATCAAGAATGGTCTAACGTTGCATTATGACAAGAATTATTTGAATATGGAAATCAAGCATGGTCAACCATGTTTATTTTATGGTTTATGATATTTATCTTAGGGTTTATATACCTTGGGTTTATAATTTTTATCCCTTGGGGGTTTTTCTCCCTTGGTTTTATTAATATAAGGGTTCATATTTCTAAGGTTTAATATTATTACCTTTGGTTTATAATACCTTGGATTTTTAGTATTAATCCCTATGGTTTATTATTCCCTTTGGTTTATAATATCTTTCATGTTCAACCATGGTTAAATGTGGCATTTCGACAATGATTTCCTCAATATGAAAACCAATCATGGTCAGCCATGGTCCAACATCGAATTATGACAAAGAATGTCTCGATATGAATATCAATCATGGATGGTCAACAATGGCCCAACGTCACATTGTGACAATGATTGTCTCAATATGGAAATCAACCATGGTTAACCATGTTTATTTTATAGTTTATAATATTTATTTTAGGGTTTATATGCCTTTGGTTTATAATTATTATCCCTTGGGTTTGTAATATCAATCCCTTGGGTTTATTAATCTAAGGGTTCAACCACGTTCAAGAATGGTCCAACATCACATTGTGACAAATATTGTCTCATTATGAAAATCAACCATGGTCAACGATGGTGAACCATGTTTATTTAAGGGTTTATAATATTTATCTTATGATTTAATTATTGAGCTTTCCACCCCCCATTAATCAACCATTTTACAATTATTTTCAAGACCAAAATAAGCTTTCCACCCCCCATTAGTCCTTTTCTGAATGCTATAGTTCCAATTGAGCTTGTGATGAATATCAATTCCTAGGTACTTGTAAGAAGAAACTTCCTCCAAGTTACTATTGTCATACATAAAATTAGTATAAGTGTCCTCCTTGGATTTGATAGTCATAACTTTTGTTTTGTCAGTGTTAACAGACATACCCATGGTAGAGCAGATATCCTTAAGAATTCTAAGTTGCTTATCAAGATCAGATGGGCACCTTGTGAGAAGAACAATATTGTCAACGTAGAGAAGAAGGATGATGACTATCCCAGCTAAGATTGTGCCATCACATCCTGCTTCCTCTAAACAATCTTCTAGCTGTCGATGTAAATGCCAAATAGGGTAGGGGAAAGGGGGGCAACCTTGTTTAACTCTCATATTACACTTAATATCTTTTGACCACCCTCATTTCTCTTTAACTTGGCAATTACATTCTCGTATAACCTTATAGCGGTCTCTCTTAGCTCGAAAGGAACATTTAACTCTTCTAATATATTCCATAGGTTGTTTCTAGGAACCGTATCGAAAGCCTTTCTTAAGTCCACAAAGCAAAAAAAGAGATTGGATTTATCATTGTGGTATTCCTCCACAATGATCCTAAGCGTAACGAGGTGGTTCGTTGTTAATTGCTTCCTTCTAAAACCTGCTTGGCCTTTAGCCCGTTTACCTTCACTTTCAAGCCAAATGCTCAACTTCTTTTCCAAAATAATACCATATAACTTAGCTAAGAGAGGGCTGATCATAATTGTCCGATAACTAGAGGGGTTATTTGTATCCCCACTTTTTAAGATAGGGATAATGAGGCTCTGAGTCCAAAGTTTAGGGAACCCTTGCTTGACCGCTTGGTTGAAAAGCTTGTGGATGTGGGGGATGAGGACAGGACCTCCAATTTTTAAGATTTCCACCTGGTAACCTTCAATCTCTTTAGCTTTCCCATTTTCCAGACGTTTAACCCCAAAATCAATGTCTTCTAATGAGAAAAATTCATTCGTTGTGAGCAGGGTTTCAAAGTTATCCCTGGCATTGGGAGATTCATAAAGCTTTTTAAGATAGGAATTTCAGTCGTGTAAAGAAATTTTATTATTATCTGTAGATTTCCTAGTTAGAATGTGCCTCTAGAATTTCTTAGCAGCCACCTTAGAGAGGTGTAAGAGATTCTCTTGTCTTTTACGAATATATTGCCTTTTTTTCATTTTAGTTAGGGCTTTGTAGATTTTTATCTTGTCAATTTTGAGAGATTCATCAACAACTTCCTTAATTTCTCTCCTCGCACTTTTACAATCTTTGTCATACCATGGGTTGGTTTTGTTATTTCTTTTATTACTTGAGACTTCAATTGAGAACTTGTTAATAGAATATGAGAGGGTTGTAGTAAAATTATGATAGAGGTCATCTATGTTGTCTATACTAGATAAATGAAGCAAATTAGTTTTTAATTCATTTAGAAAGACATCGTTTTTATTTTTATCAAATATTAAGTTCTTTTGACTATAAGGATTAGCTTTTATGGGATCTCTATGCATGACAAAATTGAGAGTTATGAGTAAAGCCCTATGATCAGAGTCAGGCTTGTGGACATCTAAGATGTCAAAATTTATTATTTCGTTGTATAAAGGGAGATCCATATTGATTTTTGCAACTAACTTTCGGATAAATCACATTAGCAATATTTGATGGTTGACATTTTGAACCTACTAATGAGGCTCATCCTGAGGGAACCTCCTGAAGATGAACCTCATCCTCAGGGAACCTCCTGAAGATGAACGTCATTAGTAGGTTCGAAATGTTGACCATCAAATATTGTTGATGTGATTAATCCAAAAATTAGTTGCGAAAATAAATATTTATTTATTTATAAATAAATATACATAAAAATTAATTAGTTAATTATTATTATTATTTATTAATAGATTATGAATAGATTAATTATATAATGAATAAATTAATTAATTATGGAATGAATCATATAATGATTCATTCAATTATTATTATAAATTATTTAATTATTATTATTAATTATGAATTATTGTTAATTATTTAAAGAATTAATTAATAATAAATAAATAAATTATTATAATCTATTAATTAATAATGCTTCCCGGATGCGGGTGGGCCCCATGCGTAATGGCACGCACCGGTCGTGTGGGATGGCACATGGCACACCACCACCGCCATCCATCCTCGCGTGATGTTTGATTTAATTGCTACCGTCCCGCACTTAATTGCCAATTTATGGATGCTCGTTTTCGAAATTTGCTCGATCCTTCTTCGCCGATGGCGCTCTCCGATGAGCCCATTTGTGTTACTCCCTTTTTGCATCCGTGTTCCCGTCAAGCCGCCGCGCAAAGTTTTGTATCTACACAGAGCCTCGAAGCGCTTCAAGTCACAGTAATCGCCATCTCCGTCGGCTTCCACCTTACCAACTCACACCCGTAATCTTTTCCGTCTTTCTTTTCTCATTCCAACCATTTACAGGTTTTCACAGCCCCTCGTTCAATAACATGCCTCGCCTCTCGTCCGAGAATGAGTCACAGGCGAGGCGCTTCCCGTGGGCGTGCACCCATAGCTCCTCCCCTCCACTTCCGATTGCGACTCCACTTCCGATTCTTCGTCATACTCTTCTGAATTTGGACCAATCCGCTTTCCTGCATCGAGAAGAGGTCGTGGAAGGGGTCGTAATCGATTTAATCCCGCTGGGCACTTTCGTTTGTCATCTAGGGCGCATTCTCACCATGCTCGTTTTCATTTCCCCTGCAATATTAGCAACATCTCTCTCCTTGCCACGGTTACCATCGACCTCCGAGCAACCTCCTCAGAACAGGCTCCTCGGGTCAACTCTTGGTCATTCCGGAGGCTTCTCTGGAACCCAAAGCGGAAGCCGAGCATAGCAATCCTCAGGCAGACAACCAGCAGAATGTAACTCCTGGCATGGAGGCCAATATGGGACTTCAGACAAGCTCCACTGCTCCAATTGATGGCGGACCTGAGCGCCAGGATGGCCCTCCTCCTGAAGATGATGATCCCTACAAATTTGGCTGCCTCATTGTTGAGGAAGATCCTCCCTCTGCTCATTAAGTGTAATCAGGTTTGCGCTTCAGGTTTTTTGGTCTTCGTCAGCGTGAAGGTGTTCAATTTCAGTATGGTGCCTCTGCTTAATTGTTCTTCTGTTCTTATGGTCACCCTTTTGTTATATGGCCAGTCTCCGCTGCGCGGGAGTCATAATCCGATTCATGTCCTTGTTCTAGCTCTGGTCACAGGTTTTCGAACTGTCATTTTTGTTTTTGTTATGGATCGAAATTGTAAGATTCTTGCCACTCTGGCTTACTCTATAGAGGTCATTCTGTCAAGGTCTGTTCAATTTCCAGTCATAGAAGTCGATCATCTCTTAGGAACAGATAGGATAACAAATCTACAAAAGCTCTAATGGTCAGCTTCCTACTTGTTTTGATGGTCAATTATCATCGTGTTATGTAAGAATGCCGCAGCAATGGGTTGGAACTCCTGAGGCCTCCTGGAACTCTTGAGGCCTTGGCCTCTCTTGTAATCATATTTTGTATCAATATAGAAGTAGCCATATTCAAGAAAAAAATAAAAAATAAATAAATAAAAAAATAAAAAATAAAAAATAAAAAATTAAATAAATAAATAAATAAATAAATAATGCCATTAAATCTAATTTAAAATGAAAATAATACTATTAATTAATAATAATAATAGTAATATTAATTAATAAAAATAATAATAATAATCATATTTATAATTATAATAATAATTATATAATGGGCTAATATCAATTATATTTATTAATGTAATTGTGTCAATTTGATATATGTTAAAATGATTTTTTTCTTACTTAATCAATTTAATTAAAAAAATAAAAATCTCATGATTACTTTTAAAATATATTTCAATCTTTAATTTGTGACTTTTATTAAATTAAAATTATAAAATTACAATTATAGAATAAATACACTTATAAATTTTATTAAATACAAAATTAACTATTAAAATATCTAATAACTATTAATTTTTACTCTACACCGAATAATTATTAATAATTAAAATGAAATTCTAAAACTACAATTATAAAAATTCTAAAATTACGATTACAAAATAAACACAATTAATAACCAAATATGCAATACAAAGTTTTCAGTTCGATGCTACAACGATGACGGCAACAAAATAAATGAGCGCAATCACTTAATAAAGTGGATAATTGTTAAATGGAGTAAAAATTTGCTTTAGTGAGATGTTCCTAACCAACAATGGAGATAATGATGCCCAAGCTTATAGGTTAAAGGCATTCATACCTGTTGTGACGACTCATTCTTTTGAAAGACGGGAGTGGTTTCATCCCCTTGAGGTGCAAACAGTTCTCTTAACAACCCTATATTACTCTTTTCATCCTCTTGATCTGCAAGCTGCTTCAACCGTAGGTATCTGTTACACTTACTCCCCACAATTTCCTTCATTTCATCTTCTGTCAATAATTTCCAACAAGGGCGATATTCATCCCTCTGGTCATCCCCCACCATCCTCCTATCAATCTGAAGATAACTCCTTCCATATGCTAAACCTAAATCTAACATCAAGCGCACTTTTTCAATCATGTCCTCAGCACGATTTGTCGGCACATCGACAACAAATATATTATCCTTGACTGTGGTGGAAAACTTATCAAAATGTGGACCAATATAAATTATTTTTATCTGCAATTCATCATCTATCATCTCTTCAATAAAGGACGGGAATTCCCACATGACAAGGATGAGGGTGTTTGCTGGAAGATCAGATAGATGGAATTTCTCTCTTCGTCCATTAGTAAGCAGGCCATCAAGTTCCGATAATAGATTCTTTTCTATGTTTTCCTTTTCAACCGTGGAAATTATTTTGAAATGCTGAAAGAAAAGAAAAAATTGTTATGGTCCATATTTATTATAAAAATGTTAACATAATAATGCAGGCACTAACAATGTTGGTATCAATTAATTATATGGATGTGTGATATCATCACCTTCCCTGAAATGACTGTCAAAGACCTTGATCCTGCATCCCCATCTCTTTCAATTAATTCTGCCCACCTCTTCATCAACTCTCTGCTTCTGTTGATGCGCACAATTAGTTGTAATCTGTTCATCTTTACCACGTGGTCCATAGATTTTCCTTCTAGCCTGTGGCACCCACTCAAATTTAGATTTTGCAAGGAGGAGAGGCAGTGGAAGTCATTGCATAGCTCTCTAAGGGAGTTGCAACGTTGAAGAGTCAGCGACTCGAGATTTTTGAGTTGACCAAAACCTTCCGGAAGCTTCTGCAGTGATGTACACCAAGGTAAGTCCAGCACTTTTAGACTTGCTAATTCGCCAAACCGATCTGGAAGCTTCTTTAGGCTTTCACACCGTCGAAATGAAAGATGTGTGATAGAGGAGAGGTTGCAAAGCCCATCGGGTAGTTCCGTTAGAGTCTTACACTCTGCCACGTCCAAGGCTCGCAATAGCTTCAACTCTCCAATGCCTTCAGGAATACTTTTTAGTCGTTCACAATTATGTAAATTTAATTCAACAAGGCGTGTTAAGTTTCCTACGCAGGGAGGGAGATTTGATAGCCTTACGCAACCTGACAAATTCAATAATGTCAATGATGAAAGTTTCTCGGCACTGTCTGGAAGTGCCTTTAAATCTGTGCACTCATGTAGATGGAGTTCTCGCAGAGAACTCAACGATCCGAAATCAACCGGCAACTCAGTCAATTTCGAACAACCATCCATTTTCAATATCTGTAAAGACTGAAGGTTTGAAATTGAATCCGGCAGCTTCGTGATAGATGTGCACTTTGAAAGAGATAGTTCATGCAACCCTTTAACTTGATGACCAAGCTTTTCTGGCAGATTTTTCAAATTTTCAAAGTTGACCAATCGTAGTATTCTCAAATGTTCAAGTTGTTGAAGAGCATTGGAAGAGATTTGAAAGGCATGGCGATGTGATCTTCCATCAAGTTCCATGTGCCTCAAACTTGAAGGCATCTGCAAGTTATATTGTAATTGATACGTCACAGTCATATGAAACCATTAAAAGCAGTAAAACATTTTCATAAGTAGAGTAGAATCTATTTTCTAGGGAAAACTGAATGGAAAAATAGAATAACTTGCCTTAGGCAGCGTCAAGTCATTGGGTTCATTGGGTACATAACTGAGATATCTCAAGTTGTTGAAATTTGACACATCAATATGAAACGGAAGGTGGGGAACTTTCGCTTCAAAAAATACCAACTCCTTAAATGTTTCACTGCACTTGCCCTCCACCATTGCCAATTTCCCAAGTTGAAGAACCCTCAATGATTTATGCATTAAGTTGAGTGTTGTTGCAGGTATTTTCAAAACATCCTTAGTATTACTGAACCAAATGCCTTTAATCCCTTCAGCTGCACCCTGCATCCCATTATAAAGTATAATTAAAATAAAATAAAAACGGAGGCTGTATAAACAAACATGTATATTGTTCATAGATTTGTTACCTCCTCTTGGAGCAACTGCTCCAGTTCGCTTGCACTGTTGAATGCCAACCTCACTTCCTTTCCTTCTGACTCTTCCTTTGACTTTTGCTGAGCCAGTGTTAAGATGACGTCGTGTACACTGGCAACGTCATTTGTGGTTCTTGTAACAAGTGCTCTGCTTTCTAACATTTCCAGTTCTTCTTTTCCCACAATGTCTTCCACTGTCTGCCAATCCCATCCTTTGAAATATGAACATATGTCTAAAAATGGCTCTTTACAATCACGGGGAAGAGCCTCGTAGGCAAAGGCGCAGTGCATAGCTCCAAAGTCCTCACTCGGCCATTTATCTTTCTGTAGCACCAGTTTAGAATAAGCTTCCTTTTTATTTTTGGCGAGACGTATGAACGGTCCAGCCAATGTTAACATGAGGGGAATTCCGCCACATGTGTGTATGATGTCATTGAATTCACTCTCATTCAATATTCCATCCTCTATTTCCCTCTTCAAAATAATCAATGCTGCTTGAGGCGGAATTTCCTGCATCGGATAAATTTTGGGTTCTGTACGCGACCTTGGGCATGCATTCTTCACTTTTTCGTTACGTGCAGTAAGGAGGAGCCGCACCTTCTTTGCCGTACTCATATCGTGTGGCAAAAGCTTTTCAAGCTCATCTTTGTGCAAAACATTGTCAATATAAATGAATGCCTCCATTTTCTTTAACAATTCTCCCAGCTCTCGCTGTCCATCCTGATACTTTCTAATATCTGGAACGGGCTCTCCAGGTCCGATCAAATCTTTTAATATGACTGCTTGTAACTTTGTTATATCAGGTTTAGAGTCTATATCTTCAAACAGTTGAACGTGAGAATATCTACATCCTCCAACTTGTGAAAACACTGCATCTGCAAGGGTGGTCTTGCCCATCCCTCCGAAACCATGGAGGATAACAGTGACAGCACTCTCGTCACTTTCAAATTCCAAAAGATCAAGAACCTCTTTAATTGGATTCTCAATTCCAACTGTTGCCACAATATTCAACATCAGATCCATATTCAAAGTGATTCATATTGAAATAATGAAATAAATTAACTTGGCAATATTATTTACCAGCATCTTCTGGATATTTTTTCGACAAAGGGGACATCGCCAAACACTCGACGGTAGTTAAAACACGAAGACCGATTTCGACATCAATTTTCAAATACATGAGTTTTAGCTTCTGTGTAATGCTACTCAGAGCGTCTTTGAAATTGGACGATAAGAAGAACCTGCAATCAAGCGATGAAATTTAATGAGCTTTGGGTATACCCATGAGCTTTGTGTGCAATATTTGACTATGACAATTAACCACAGAATGTTGAATATTTACTTTTTCCATGACGAACTGCCAAGCTGACTACAGCACATGATTGCTCCTTCAACCACTAATGCTGTTGCATCTTTTATTACATCCACCGTTCTGTTGGAGCTGCCATCCAATTTTTTGACAACACTCGCAAGCCTACTCATTTCTTTGATAAGATCCCAGCAATCTTCGTTGTTGCTGGAAAGCTCGTCAAATCTTTCCAAAGCATATGCTACCACCAATAGTCCTGCTGTAGCAATGCTTGCTTGCCCTATGTCCTTCAGGAATATTTTAACTGGTCCAGATATAATCTCTTTCTGAACATCATAAAATAAAAGACAAAATTTGAGATTTAACATAATTATACTAGACTTGCAGTTTTAGTTGCAAGAGATGAAATTCTCAATTAGGACCAATACACACCAATTTAGAAGCAAACTCTAATCCTGATGACAGTAACTCCTTCAATTTCTCCAAGTCGGTTCCCCATGACGATATGTCATTTAATTTCTTGAAGCGTTCAGGCCAACTGAAATTGGTGGTATAAGTCGATGCTTTTTTATCTCCAAGCATTTCCTAAAAGAAATGAAATATATTCAAATCAGATATCACACAATAATTATAATACTATCTAAGAATATCATTCACAATCTAAAGAAAGATTGTGATCCACCTTCTCTCTCAATTTCAAAAGGTCAGATATCAGATCCATAAGCTTATCCATAAGCTCACGATCCATATTGACATCCACTCCTTTCCCCTCGACTTGATCCACTATGGCCTTAAGAAGATCGGATTTAGTTGGTTTAGTAGGAGAAGAAGAGGATGGAGTTGATCCAGTACTGCGCCGGGCGTCTCCTGAAACGTTTTGATTGCTATTCACATTTTCTCCCTCAGATTTCTGTGGAGAGGGCGCTGGAGCTTTGAGATTGGCATCCACATGATGTTCATGTACCTCATATTTCATTGGAGCTTTATTGCTCTGATGGGCTGGGCCTGAAACATTGCAGAGATTGGCTTCCACAGCTGGTTCTATCTCAGATCCTCGAGCTTCAGAGTTGTTGGGAGCTACTGAACGAGTTTCTGCAGGAACACACAATCGCCATCAACATTAGTATTATCATTTGCAGAAACATGCGTTGATGGCCGTCAAAAGGAGTACATTATTATTCATCATATCCAGATCAAACATAAATAAAATCTTCGTACCTCTAGTATTATCAATTGCAGAAGGCGAGCTCCGAGGACCTGCTGAAGCGGGATGATCTTGTCCTTCTTCATCATCAGAAGAAAAGAAGGAGAAGGGGATGCAACAAGAGCTGAAGAATCGGATGCAACAAGAGCGTTTGGTTGCCATTTCTCTGGTTGAACACACAGAAATCACACAGAAAAGAAATGATGGTAAAACCAGAGTTCTGCGCTTGGCTTTCCTTGAAAAATGAAAACAGAAACAAATGATGGTAAAACGAGAGTTCTGTGCTTGGCTTTCCTTGAAAAATGAAAACAGAACTTAATGTTAATATGATATTACAATAACATGCTAACCACAATTCAATTGCATGAGCGAAGTGGGCATGAGTTGTAAAGATTACAAATGAAAACCGATGGAATCTAGCGATGACTTGCGGTCAATTAGTGCGTACATCTATCAAATCCACTATGAATTATTAATATAATATTTGTTTTTAAACTAGGGTGAATGGACACCAACTATGAATTATTAATATAATATTTGTTTTTAAACTAGGGTGAATGGACAAGTTGAGATTTTATTTTTATTTTTTATATATATAGATGAGGAGGTGTTGAGGTGTTTTTTTAATAAATGACGAGGTGTCTATTCTTTAAACATTATCATAATGGGTCATGAGGAGGTGTCTATTCTTTAAACATTATCCTAGTGAGAATGGTTGAGGAGTTTCTACTCTTCGATGGATAAAAACATGTTGCTGATGAGAAATTATCTTGAATCGAGGAGTAAATAATGGATGAGAATTTATCTTGAATCGAGGAGTAAATAGTTTTTTTTCTATCGACTATAGTAATAATTCATTCGGATTCACATTAGATACATTGCGAGAAAGACATTGCAGTAAGTAAATCAATAAGACCAGTAAATTTAATTTAATTTCTTACATTGTAATTTTATTTTTATTTATATTTTTTATATTATTAATAATTATAAACCATATTCATAATTATAATATTTAAAAAGTTTATATTTAAATTTAGTTAATAATCACACAAAAATTTAATATATAATAATTTTTTTCTAACTTTTATATATATTAAAGAAAATTTAGAATAATTTTTTTCTAACTATTATATATATTAAAGAAAATTATAATTATGTGTTATACATTTATATTAGTTGTAATTTTTAGGGTTTTCATCATTAAACATCTTGTTAATGAGAGGTTGTGGGGTCAATTATTCTAGACACTCTTGGGGTTAGGCTCTCCTAATGAGTGACCAAGATGCAATCTTTCAAGTAGATGTGGCCAAACATCTCCATCGGCCTAGAGTCACCATCCAATATACATTAACCACACTAAAAAAATAAGTTACAAATTATATATTCATCCTATCATATAAATTAAAATGATGATAATTACATTTATAATTATCCTATTTCATAACTTTATGTTGAAAATTCTATAAAATATAAATAGTATTATAAAGATTTAGTGTAGATTCATTTTAACTTTAAATGCATTAAGTGAGGGATCAAATTTCTTGAGGTGCAAAGCTTCCCTCAAGTGTTATATTAAAAAAGTTATTTGTATTTTGAGAAATTTAATCCCTTTAAACATTTGATAGATTCAAAATAAAAATAAATTTATATTAGTCAATAATTAACCAACCAAAATAATAACTTGTGACATTAAGATTTCCCTCCTAATTTTTTCATAATTATATTTTTTTTATAATTCATCTTCAAAATGAAATGAAGATAGATACTCTAATGATGCATAGTTAGATTATAATAACTAACAAATCAATCTAACCATTAGTTATCAAGATTATCATATAACAACCTTCTAAATACTTTAACTTCAAGTGATATTTTAATAAAAAAACTTTATAATTTACAATATTTTCATTAAGATATTTTGCAGGTTTACCCATTTTATTAAGCATATGATTGAATTTGGAAAGCTCATTTAAATGGCATATTTAATAGAGATTCAGAACATCGTTTGACTTTTGCATTTGTCTATTAAAGCATTGGCATATGTTTGAAACAAGTAATATTTTGGAGTATAACTTAACCTTGTTTTCACTTGGTTAAGAGTTTATCTTTCTCAAACATAAGGAAAGAGATTAACAACTCAATAGCTAAAGGGATTTGGCAAGAGTAAAATCTTTCCCTCTTATGGACCACTAGCGAGTCATTCTAGGTGGTATGGTTTTCTTTGAATAATAATGAGGAGTTAGCCTACATTCATAGATAACGACCAATTTTGATAACTTAGTTATGTTAGGTTTTCCCACTATATAAATTTAAAAAAAAAATGTTTGGAAAAGTAAAGGGAACTTTTAAATATGTATTAATTGTAAAGGTGGAGGTAAAGTTAAAGTAAGTGGTTTGCAAGCATAGTAATACAAAGGAGAAGTCTAGCAGAGTGTTTGTAAAATGTAATTGTAAAAGTGTATGTTGCATCTACTGAATGTCAATGATAATGGTTGTTATGAGATTCATACCTCCATTAAAATATTTTTTAAGGAATGAAAGGCATAACCTACTCTCTACATTGTTGGATCATTGTGTAAAATGAAATAGGTGGTAAGCATCCTTAGTTCAACTTATGTCCAAGAGAAAATCTTGGGATCAAAGTTATTATCAAAAGGATTTACAAAGGCCATGCATGTGATGTTCTCCACCTTAGCTAATTTTAAGTGATGAGGCTCACATTGTAAAAGAATGTTTCAAAATAAAAGGCATGGTTTTAGAGTTAAGGTGAGCAATGCTACATGCAATGATCTCCTTGTTATTGAGTTTATATTGTTAGTAATGATAATTAATGAAACAGATCTAGGTGAGCCACTTAGAGACATCAATATCAAGTGGAAAGACATAAACCTCATTACTAGATAAGATAATTATAGAAGCATTGTGTCCACCACATAAAAGTTACATAAGGAATTTATTATTGAAACTAAAAATTATGGAGGTCACAACATATTCTTTCCTACTCACAACCTACCTAATCATGTTAATTAATCTTATGTCTCTTCTGTCCAAAATAATAGCTTTTGCAAAGGAGAAGGAAATTCAAGGAACCAAAAGAAGGATATTGTCAATAATGGACAATGCCACAATGTTATGTGACAGGTCATTGGTCACATTCAACAAAATAATGTCACATGAATTATTGTGACAAGTAATGGGCTTAAGTTCATCACAAACATTACCACATTGCTACTAAATAATGTCACAAAAGATAAGTTAGTTGGTTGAGAATAAGTACATGACACCATGATGATTTTATCCTATGTTGTGGACCAATTCCTTTGGAATATTTCCAACATAAAAAATAAATTCAAAGGAATGTCACATATTTTTCAAAGGTGAGAAACAATAATTACCTACAACTTATGTTTATGAAATATTTATATGCATAGAAATATGTCAATGCTCATTTTATTTGTGGTTGGTGTTGTTTTTATAATCATGAAATGTATTCTTTGCTACACGTGACTCATTAAGACATAAAATAATAATAATATCTATGTGCCTTATGTGAAACACCAAACCTTTGCATAAGTAGATGTAGGATTTTGAGTTTGACAATGATCCTCATTGATGTAGTGTAGGATGCCCCTAGGAATATGAGTGATGACAATTAATATGAAAAGGATTTGTGGTAGATATAGCATTTTCCATTTTGACAACTTTGAGGTAGTTAGGTTCAGGCCACAACCATTAGTGCATACTTGTTAGGTTCCCATGTTCTGATTGTGACTTAGGAAACCTATGTTAGTTTTTGTTGTTTTGGTGCATCAGACGTGTTACAGTCTCGAATTTTCTCCAAGAGGCTAAGGAACATGAGATCTCCAAAAAGAAATAAATTTTTCACGTGATAAGCTTGTAAAATGCCTTCATTAAATTAATTATCCTTCATTTAAATATTTCCTGTGTCTAATTTAGGAAAAGTGGTTAATGAAATGGAATTAATTAAGGAGATCGACTTATGCTCTAGAAACTTCCAAAAAATGACTTAGGTCAAGTCTAAGATGATCTTAGTCATTGATGAATATCTAATCTTGGTTGTTGAAGATCCAACAAGAGGTTATAAGACCAAGTTGATGGGATGGAGACAAACAAACAGGGGAGTGATTTAGCTTGGGAGATCAAGCTATCCAGTTGTCGTGATTTGGAAAGGAAGTAAGTTTGAGCCAGAAGGAGAGCATCAGTTATTAAGGGAGCATCAAAGGAAAATACTGGAGAGTCTCCTAGAAGTTTCTAATGTCAGAGAGGTAGGAAAGAGGAGGTTTAAATATTTTGCAGAGAAAGTCATCCATGCAATGTGAAATAGTTAGTCTAGCTTAGTGAGCTGCAGAGAAAGGTTTGTTTCAGTTGACGGAGGCTAGAAAAATCATATGAGAGGCAAAGTGGATTTTTTCAAAGGTATAGGGAGGCTAGACGACCGAGTTGGTGACAAATATAGGGTCGTACAACTTCACAAGCTAATAGTGTGAGTAGAGAAAGATGAGTTGACCTTCAGGTTGAATATTTTTTGTAGCTACACCTCTGGTTGGAGGAGTGTAGTTCTTGAGAGTTGCAAGATCATAGAAGGTCTAGTCCAGAAGAAAAAATTAGATGTAGATCGGTTCCAGTTGTTGTAGTAGGACCATCACCCTTGCTATGGGGGCCCACAATATTCAATAACAGGAGATGTCAACAAGCACAATTAGATCTTGAGGGAAAATGTAGAGCTAGGTCTAGTCAGATATTAAAGAGGCATAGAGATAGTTGAGCGCAATTAGATACAAAATATATAAAGCATAAATAGTTGCAGTTAGAAACTCAAGGGACAAGTGCAAAATCTAGTTGTAGGGTCAATATTAGTTCTGAATTGTAGTAGTTGCATCAACAAAATCATCATGAGATTGGATCCATTGCAGGAAGTTTTGGAAACAATGTAGGGAGGCACAATGTAGTGTCAACAACAACAAATATGCAGAGTGGTTCAACTATAGGGTTAGTAGGCGAATCAAAGTATGCATAGTAGCTTGGTGGACATTGATATTGTGTTATAGGTGTTAGACATAGCAACATAGCTTGAATACAGAGGAGATATGTTGAAGTGGAGAGAACACCTTCCTCGCTAAGAGGGAGTGATATTTTTTGTTGTTTTGGTAGATTTGTATAGGTGTTCTAGTCTCGAGTTGTGTCTAAGAGGTTAAGAAACAAGAGATCTACAAAACACAATAAATGTTTTACGAGATAAGCTTGTGAAACAACTTAATTAAATAAATTATCCACCATTTAAATATTTCCTAAGTCTAAATTAGGAAAAAGTGGTTAATTATAGGGAATTAATTAAGGAGATCGACTTATGCTTTAGAAAATTCCATAACATGACTTGGATCAAGTCTAAGATGGTCTTAACTATGGATGAATATTTAATCGTGGTTGTTGAAACTCCAATGAGAGATTATAAGAGCAAGTTGATGGGATGGAGAGAGACACAAGAGGAGAGAAATTTAACTTGGTGGATAACACTATCCAATTGCCATGATTCAAAAAGGAAGTAAGTTTTATCCAGTAGGAGAGAATCAATGATTGAGGGAGTAGTAGAGGAGAATTTTGGAGAGTTTCCTAACAATTCTCTATTGTTGGAGAGCCAAGAAAGGGGAGGCCAAAATATTTTGCAGTGAAATTCGTCTAAGTAGTGTGAGTTACCCAGCGCAGCTGAGCGAGTTGTTGGGAAGGGTTTTTTTCAGTTTCCAAAGGCCAAAAATATCATCTGAGGTAGAGAAAATTTTTCCAGAGGTAGCGGGAGGGTAGACAACCCGATTAGAGGAAAATCTACGACCGTGTAACTTGCACATACCAATAGTACAGGTAGCTAGAAGGCAGTGCAATCAGCTAGAGGGAAGCCAAATTATTTTGCAGAAGGAGAATGTTTCTCCTAGTTATTTTGGCCATATTATTTGTTGGAGTATTTCCAGTTGGAAAACCAAATATTGTACTCTCCATTTTTGTTGCATAATAATAAAATAAATCCTCATCTGCTACATTGGTTTCCCTTCGGGGTTTTTCCGGGGACTTTTAATTCCAAAATAATTGTGTTGATTTTATTTTATGTGTGCATATATTTCTTAATTCCAATTCATTTTCCACTTCATAATTTATTTTCTGTGAAAATTGCAATTGTGAGTTTATCGATATTTGCAGTAACAACAAATAAACTGCATAATAGTTAGGAGATAAATATCCAATAATTACAATCAAGGATTTTTCACAACCTACACTAGTAATGAATTCAACAAGGTACATTAATATTGTTGTCCTAGGGAGCATACTAGTGTTTGTATAAGATTATACCCATTAAAATCACTCATAATCAGATATCATTACATTGTGATATCTCGTGACTTAAACTGCATATTATAAATTTGTATATGTTAAGTGTGTTTATTGTTCTAACTTTAAAGACATGCATCAAACTGGTTTATCAATGTTATGCCACTAATAAATCGTGAATGTAAGTATGTTTATGTTGTTAATAAAAAAATCTAGAAAATAATGCTAAAGCTACATTTAGCTAAAGAGAACTATAGTTGCAATTTAATGTTGGAAATTAATTACCCTCGATGAATAAGATCTAATCATCTTATATGAGGATTAGATTATTAATGATGACAGAAAGTTATTAATCAATAACTTCTTCAAAAAGATAGGATGTTGTCTTTGAGAGTTGTGGAAGTGGAGCTCATTAATGAAAAAGTAACCACCTACCACGTGGTGGAGGTAGTTACTAACTACCAACTGTTTCGGTAAAAGAGGGTGTTTTTTGTCCTTGGTTGGATATGACTCCCACAGTGCAAAAATGTGAAAGAGGCTTAGGAACAAAAGATGATAAAGAGAAGAGATAAGGGACTTTTAGACCTTAAAGCTCAGGGGAATCTTTGATAAAACAATTCATGGTTGGGTGGAGCCTAACCCCATTTTTAATTTCCAGTGTATCATTTTCAAGCCAACATCTTGAATACCCTATTCTTTTATTCTTTCAAGGGTTGAGATTATAAAATGTTATATATCGAAGTACTATGAAAATGAAAGAATTTTGAGTAAGAGTGTTGGTAAAAAGAAATAGAACTGAATTGGTATTTGGAATAGAGTATATAATTTAGATATCTTAAATATTTAAGAATGGTGAAATTATCAGATATATTTTAGGGAAAAGTAAGTATTTTGGATTCCTGGAGAATTATTATTTTTCTTCTATTGTGAACAAGTGTTTATAGAACTTAAGTGTAAGTGGGTAAAACATAATTTGATGTTAGCTGGTTTTTCTTTATATATAAAACCATAATGAAATGAGAAAAATAAAATATGAATTAAAGCAGTCTAATAGTATAACGAATTAATATAAGCAAAAAATTTTATGCAAGGGTATCAATCTCATAAAATGTTATTTTATGGGATAGTTATATTAAATATGGAAACACGTTAAAGGAAAGGTTATCATAGAATAAATAGTGAACAAAAGCGCATATAAGTCCAAAACAACCTAAAGAATTAGAAAGTGAGCAAAGGTCGAGCCATAAATGTAGAAGAAATATTATCTTATCAAAAATTTTTAGAAAATGTAATTGTCTAAGTTATCTGTGAGTGATTGACTGAATCGTTTATAGGAAAGATTTTGAAGAGGCTAGCTTAGTATGTAAGTAGTATAAAAGTACTTAACCTTTAATTATAAATATTGAGGTAAAGAATGTGCCCATATAGATATGGTAACTCTTACACCAAAATTTTATTGAGTACATCTAAGGAACTTTCTACAATTAAATACATAGAACCTTATGAGAAAGGTAATTTAAGACAAAGAGCACATAACTGATAGAACCATTTTATATGAACTATACTAGAAAAGAAGACCATGGTATTAATAACATAAATCCTTATGATTGAAATTTATCAGTCTAGGGTTAGCTTCATTACAGTTACACATCAGTAATATAAGCCTTTAAAAATATAAACTTCCTCTCGAGAACTATTTTAAGAAAGTGGGCAGAGATCTAAAATTCAAAAAATATTTGGAATCTTGGGTCTTTTCTTTGACGAGAAAGTCAAGCACAATTAAAGTAACAGCTAGGAGTTCAAAGACATTTGAATTGGAGAAAGAAACTGAAAATTTTGTTAAACATTGGGAAATATCCATATTATATTAATAAAGGAAAAACTTTCAAAATTCGTTAGGACTCCATTATACCTATGAATTTTCAAAGAAACATAAAATTAATTAAGATATAATGATGGAATAGGAAATTAAATACTGAAAGAAGAAAAAGGGAGATGGTTGAAGGTCACATTATCTGAAGGAGAGAGTCTAAAATTAGGATACATTGTTATTTCTCTGCAAAAAAATTATAATTTGTGACTAAAACAGATTAAATATAAGTTTTATATCCATGGTTGAAACTCAAATTTACAAACAAATTGTTATTAATGTCCATTAAAAGTCATAACTCGATAGGCTTTCAACTCTATAAAACCCTAATCTTGATTTAAGAAGAATGGAAAATAAACATAAATAAGCAAGCTTATGTATTTTGTGTAAGGTTAAAACCCTAGGAAGAAAAAATCAATAATTTTTATAAAATAAACTTTTATTTCAATGTGGTTGAACATCAAGCCACAACAAAATCAATTAGCCGGAACACTTAATCAAAATGAAATTGATTTAACCCATTTAGATTAGGTTTTTATTTCCCAAAACCCTAACCTATAAAAACTAAAGATGAAATTACTAAGAAAACATTTAGAAAGAAAAATGGTTTAAAATTTTTAATCTTGAATAATCCCTATATATGGCTCCTTCGAGAGATTTTTAAGCTTGAATAAACCTTGAAGTTACGAATTCCATTTTTCAAGAAACTTGTACATGAAAGAAGTGAAAGCCATGTTAAAAGTTGGTTAAATTCACCAAGTACAGTGTGTGAAATACAAAATAATTAACTTGAACAAATTATTTACTAAAATCTCATCTGAAAATTCCACGACATGGCATAATAATCTCCATAACAAGTTATGGGAGCAATATACATAAAGGAAATTAAGTAGCCAAGGAAATATCACTAATAAAAGTGACAGAGCGGTAATTTTCACTATCAAACATAATAAATGTTAATGAAAAATATAGCAAAGAGTTTATTACATGACACATAAGGAAAATGAGTTAAAGTTGAGAAACCCTCATTAAAACGTAACATTCAGCCACTCACCAAGTTGGAATAACATCTGCAAAGTAGTTCCGACAACACAATGAAGAGAATAAACCATGTAGCTTAGTTGGAAAAGTTAACATTGTGGCTTAAACAACAATAATTTAGTTGTATAACTTAGAAAAGATCCATAGAATGAATTGGCGAAATGAGAAAATGGCTTGGCAAAGAGAAGGTTGATATGACCAAATTTCAAACCCTAACACTATCGACCATTGGATCAAAATAAATAAATTCTAGCCGTTGATTAAATACCTTGGGGTTAAACATAGATTGCATGTGAAGTCATGTAGACTCATGCAAGGGATAAATAGATAAGCCCCATATAATCAAAGTTAAACCATGTGTCTATTCCATACTATGGCATGTATAATAAAGACAAGTACTTTGGGAAACCATCAAATAATACCTATGGTGGAACGAAATATACATAATAACATAAAGTTTGTTAAGTTGGTTCAAATCACTATTTCAAACATCAAAACTACATTTCACCGTTTTTAGATAGGAACTTAGGACATATAAGATATATGTCGCAGAAAGGAAACACGCCTATAGACATACCAAGTAAGAAACAATGTGTATATAACAAAGGAACATATGTTAAAAAGGGTTAAACCCTATTATATATAAAGGTGTATGAAGAATTGTTAAAGGGCTATAAAGCCTCGTTAAAACAACTAAAGGGAAACCAGCAAAATTTATGATATTTTTCTAGAGTAGAGGCATAACATAAAACCATAGATTTAGTTTATCTTAAAGGAAAAATACACGGTGTAAGGATCTTTTCTTTGGAAATTTAGAGTCACTATATTGTTGTAAAGAAATTAAATAAGAAACAAGGCATAAGAACGCAATCTATGAAATTGAGTTTAGATCAAAATTTAGTCATTTATAAAGATTATCTTTGTGATTAAATGTAGAGATATAAAGGAATTTCTACTTCCTTGTAATAAGATATAATCTACTAAGTAATTAATAATTAAATGTGCTATTAGTTGTAAATATTTTTTTTAGTGTGCTTTTATGTGGTTTATCAAATGTTGCAAGTATATAAAATCATGTTGCATGTTGCAAGTTGTGAAATCATTTTATGCTTCTATTCAATGGGAAAATAGTTGAAAGGAAAGTTGTGGGAGATAGTATATTTTTTCAATGCAAGAGGTCTCTTACATGAAAATCCTTGTGTGTATCATTTTTTTGTTAATACAATCACTAAAAATGGATCATCAACATATATTCATCTAGAAAAAATAAAAGATAGGATTAAATAATATAAGTACATGTTACATGTGTAAAATTTGAGAGCATTGATCTAAAATATATTTGCATAGTTTCTATATGAAATTATTAACGCTCTATAATAGACAAGATAAATTGGGACCAAGAAGGACCACTTTGTGTCAAATCATAAAAATCACAGTAATAGAATGGAACTAAAATTTATTTGGTTCTAGATAGAAGAAGTGGAATTTTGAGTCGTTTCCTTAAGGAGTATTTTCTTGGAAGTTATCACTACATTTTATGAGTTGATAACTTTCTAGTAGGGACCTGTTTTCCTCAAATTGAGTTTGTATTTGAATATTGTGCCCCTAATAAGGTAGCATTCTAATTATTCCCAACAAAAAATCCATATGGAAATGAATTTAGCTCACTATGATCCACCATATAGAGTTACTAATATAAGGGAATCCACTAAAGACTTCTAGAAGCACCACATTATCAATAAAAAACCCTAACCTTGATGGTTAATTGAGAGTGTTAAAACTCCAATAAGAAAAGTGAAATATGGTCAACTACTATTGAAACCATTTGGTGTTCTATAGAAAAGTAACTACCAAGAGGAGCAGAGAGAAAATGAAGCAAACAATAAAGATAACTTTGTAGAGAATTGTAGTAGAACGCAATATTTCATAGATCTATATCAAGTTGTATAAGCTCTTTATTTCTCTACATACTCTTTAAAAACTAAGAAGAATAACACAATGATTCATTTTTTTTTAATATAAATATTTGGTTTCAATATGTATCTTGCTATTGGTGAGATATATTTATGTCATAATAGTTAAAGAATATACAATTGTATGTTTTTATCTTTTCTATAAATTAGTAAAAATACAAAAAAAGAATAGCTATACAGACAATCATAAGATCATTATTATAGCAATAGTTTAAAGTCTATTTTTGGGGAACTAACCATTAATAGAATATCCAAGATGACTTATAGATCATATTATTATGAAAACAATTTTCTTTGGAAATTTGTTTGGTTCAAGTGGAGTATATGCTTAACCAATAGAAAAAGTCTAAGTGTGAGAGATAGATGCACCTTGTGGATCTAGGGATCAACATGAGAAAGGTTAAGAAGAAATAGAAAGCCTTAGATATGGAGAATAAATATATTTAAGGACCCATTAATGAAGGGGGCTAATATTTTCAAGTTTAGAGTCTCAATAAACATAATCTCTAAGGGCGTGGCCTTATTCACATCTACTCTCCAAAAATGATCAACTTCCTTTTGAAGGAACTTGACCCTCGTAAGAAACAAAAATGTCATGAGGAGCCAAGGGAAGAGACTGAAGAACCAAAGTTTGAAAAGAAGAACTTTAATAATAATCTTATCAACACCTATTTAAGTGGAATAGAAGCTCTAGATCAAGCCTTATGAAGTTTTGGTTAATATTAAATCATGGGTTACAATTGTCAAAGGTGTATTTTATTTTGCACAAAGTCTAAGAGATGTAGAAAACATATTTTACCAAGTTCATGTTAGAATTTCATTTCCAAACTTAGTGGGAAATATCAAATAATTCTCCCTATGGGGGAAACTACCACTAAATAAGTGGGATATATTCAAAGACCTCCTCAAATTCTTATTTTACCTTAATGAGTATGAAGAGAATAAGAGGATTTCATGATACTACTAGAAATAGAGGCAAGGATAAAGTTTACAATATTACAATGTAGAGTCATTCAAGAAGAAAACTATTTAGTTTGGGATAAATTCCAAGATCCCATACATGGTCATAAATAACCTAGTTACTTTGAATGGTAGTCACATAAGAAGGAAAGTTATGTCATCCATTCTCGAGACCATAAATGAGGGCTAGTGAAAGGCCTACACACTCAATATAATAAGAAAAATGCACAACCAATTGGTTATAAGTAACTATATTAACATGGAGATTTATAAAAGGGAAAAAAGAAGAAGAAAAGGAAGTGGAAAATAAGAACAATGTCATCACTACACATGTTTCCAAGGACACTAACTACAAATATAACCATTACAACATTTATGGTCACGCAAAATAGAAATGGGATATATTTCATCTCATGTTTAATCCCAAAAATAGTAAAAAATAATCATTTATTGAGTGGTGAATGTCAAGAATTTGAACCTGTATGTGCTTTCCATGCCGAATCAGGAAGAGGAACATGCCTTACCTTATATAGAGGATATGATACTCTATTTTTTGGAAATTTTTGCAAAAGAGGGCATAGTTATGTCTAGAACTACAATACATGGGTAGCATGACCTTTAGCATATTAGGTTGAAATGACAGCTTCCAGGGAAGGCTAAATGGTACACCCAAGAGAAGGAAGAGGAAACATTTTCTCACCTCATTTAGATGACGTGTCTTGGGACCAAAAGCCTCCCAAAGTGGAGATGTATGATCTATATTGGATGATTATCTTATTTTTCATCCATATGGTTGATTTCATTGTGGGAAGAGTAGAGGAATCAACTCACAAGACCATTTTTACTAGGGGTCCCAATTTAGCGAAATGGGGTTTGAAACCTTGTAGAAGCCATTTGAGGAATTAAACCATTTTTTTTTGTGGGGTAAAAATTTCCCACATCATTGGAACATCCCATAGCACTATTCTACACATAGATAAATTTACAACAACTCAAAAATAGTGTCAATTGGAGTATGTATGCAAACATTATGGCACCCAAAAGTTAACCTTCATGTTTTGAACACCATGACTCAAGAGGATTCCATGTAAGCCCAAATTATTCATGGAAAATGGGCTACCCACATGACAATGATGAAGAATACTTTAGAATATGCAATATTGTAACTCTTGTTAAGAGTTTAAGGATTCAAACTTAACCACTAGTAGGTATCATGCTATGTTATAACTAGGCCACTAGGAGGAAAAGGGGTTCCATTTTGTTTGAGTGCATTTTATTTCATAGATGAGAGTATTATTTGTGTGTGTGTGTGTGTGTGTGTGTGTGTGTGTGAAAGAGAGAGAGAGGAGCAACAAGGTATGGTTTTCTTACAGTAGTATCCCATGAGCCACAAATCTTACTTCTTTTTATTTTCCTCCATTTCCATTCAAAGAAAGAAAGAGAAGACCAACCTCGCATCCAATTGGGTTTTCTCCCAAGAGGGTTTCCCAGATTATAGCTTGTGTTCTTATGGTTGTGCGTGATTGTATTATTGTATATTCTAGATTTTCCACATTTTAGATATTGCATACATGAAAATAATACCTTATTGAATACATAAGTCTAAGGAAAATAACCCTCATAGTATAGATTCTTGAATTTTATTAGATATATTATGAAAAATTGTCGAGTGGAATATCCATGGTGGTTTATAGATAATGTAATTTTGCATTCTATTCTCTCCACCATTTAGAATTTGTGCGTGCACTACATTTTTCCAGAAAGAGAGACATCTTGACCTCTTTTCAACATTGTAGATTGGTTAATAGAAGGAACAAGCTTGTTACATATATATATTGTAGCCACTATGTATATTGATAAATTTACATTATGTGGGTTGTTTATGATGTATCAATTATGTGTGTCATGTAAGAACATTAATTATGTGTCACTTATGGTGCATCACTTATGTGCATCGATGCATATGTTTTGTTGGTCATCATTTATTGCTTATGTCCATCACTTATGAGTTTTTAGTTAATGTGTAACTTATATGTGACATATAATATGGTGTACCATGATGCAATTGTGCATTTATTTGATGCAATGATGCTTAATTGTGTCACCTATGGTAAGTATCTTACATGGCGTGTTGACTATCTTACAAGACATCCACTAAAATAAGAAACCTTGGTCACTAACTATGGTTTTCAAATTCCACAAATTTAGGTTTTTCAAGTTGCATGAAACTAAGGTTTTTCAAATTCACTTCAATATTCTCCCCACCTTCTCATATTCATGCAAGTACACTACATTTTTCAAAAATAGAGGCATCAACATCTTTTCAACTTTAGGGATTGGTTAATATAAGGAGAAGGTTTCTTACATATCTTCTTGAATATATTTATTAGGTCCCAACATTACTAGTGTAGTCCCTTATTGTTGTTAGTGTAGCCCCCTTATTGTTATTGTTGTACCCCTGTAGTCCCCATATTGTTATTATTGTGCCCCATAAAAGCCCACTATTTTTATTATTGTGCCCTTAAATTATTATTGTTAGGTTGGCTAGGATTATATTATGACCCCATGGACTCCAATATATAGAAATGAGTTTTTTTCATTTGAATCATCCAATAATTGTTCATTTATGTAATGTAAAAGAGGTTTCCCCATCAAAGAGGCTTATTTCTAAGTCGTTGATCTCTCTTTTCTTCTATTTTGTGAGCTGGTTTCATAAAATTTGGTATCAAAGCTTTGGATTCTAGGGTTTCACTGCTTTAAACAGGTCAGCGTAGAATTTTTGCTATAAATTTTTTTCTACGAAGTTTTAGAAGCTATAAATAAAACCCATTTAAGCCGAAATATTGAGGAACTTTGTGTAAAAATTTTAGATCTTGGTTCGCAATATTTTCGGAGATATGATCTGTGGAAGTTAGGGTTATTGCAGGCTCCCAAATTTCATCTCAAAAAGGTGACCTTGCGAAAATTGTCATAACTCTCTCTTTGAGTATCAGATTGAAATTATGTAAAAAGTGGACAAAATTGCACAGACTGTAGCTTATTTTTTATCAATTTCAGAGTCGAAGGAGGAAACAATAGCATGTGGAACTATGTACAAATTCGCTCTACTGAACTAGTCCATAATTAGGTAATTGTGGGAGATTGGGCATAAATTTGTATTGAAGAATCCAAATTAGGTTGGACCTCTGGAATTTGAAAGAAGCCTCAGAGGGATACTATAGGATGGAAGAGAAACTATTGGGGATTCGAAATTATAGAGGTACATTAGTTTCAATATCGAGCTCCTTAAAATCAAGAAAAAAGTGTGTATTTGTTTTTAAAAATTGCATAATTCATGCTTGAAAAATCAGTTTGAAGTGATTCCAAGGGCATATTGAAGCATAGATATCAGTATTAGAAATAATTTAACACCCATTAAGCCCTCAAAAGGCTTTACTATGACTCATGCAGAGAAAGAAGTGCAACATGATATATCAAAATGACGATACCAAGTGCAAAAAATTTTGCTCTCGCAAAGAGTAACAAAAAATTAAATGGAAGCTAAAATGAATGGTTTGAAGAAAGTCATGAAAGCTAAGATGAATGGCATTGAAGCTAAGATGGATGGTTTGGAGAATGGAATGGAAGCTAAGATCGATGAAAAAATGAAAGGCAACATGGAAGACATGAAGAATGATCTAAAATAAGAGATGGAAGCCTTGAAGGAAGGTTTGACAAAGTTGCTACAAGAAATTATTCCTAATGGAGAAAAGGTAGTAGAGGAAACTTGTGATGAGAACAAAATAAGTGTTACTCGTGATTTCATAGACTCTAATGTTGAATTGAAGACCCACCATATTCCAAAGATTGATATGAGGAAATTTGATGGCAAGGATCCTGTAACATGGATACTACATATGAAGCAATATTTTGATCTCCATAATGTGCAAAACACACAAAAGGTACACATTGCAACTTCATATTTAGAACAAAATACATTTGTATGGTATCGATGGCTTTTCTCTCGTAAAAAAAATTGTCACTTGATCAATTTTTACGGAGGAAATCATAACACATTATGAGGATACAAATAGCAACACCTTCTTTAGCCAATTGATAAATCTCAAACAAAAGGGTTCAATGGTGGAGCACATTGAGGACTTCCAAAAATTAAATATAAGGGTAATTGATATTCCATAGGAACACAGAAGTGATGTCTTCATAGTGAATTTAAAGGATAACACCCAACATGAGGTTTGCCTATGGGAACTTGATTCATTGGAGAAGGTATTCAGGTTGGAAAGGAAATTGAAAGCAAAATTATGGCAACAAGGAAGCCTACCACTCACAACTATAAAGATGGAAGTGTTGCTACTCCTAGACTTCCACAACCTTCAAGTTTGACAGAACAACAATTGGAAGAAAAAAGAGCAAAAGGGCTTTGCTACAGTTGTGATAGAAAATACACTAAAGGTCATAAGTGTTCTGAGAAGAAATTATTTTACATAGATGTGAAGAGGAGGAATAAAATGAACAAGAAACTTCAAAAGAAGAGGATATACACCAAGAACCAACCCTAGATAAAGAAGAAATGAATCTGACCATATCCTGTAATGCATTGGAAGGAATTTCCACTCCTCAAACTCTCAAGATAGAAGGGCATATCAAGAATAAAAATCTAATAGTGTTGATTGATTCGGGTAGTACCCTTAATCCTATTCATTGTAAGGTAGCCAAGGAATTGAATTGCTTCTTATACCCAACACTAGAGTGTCAAATGATGGTTGAAAATGGAGGAACTATAAATTGCTTTAGAAAGTGCCATAATATAAAGCTAACCATGGGGGAATATGTATTGAATAGTCCAATACTTTCCATTCCAATGGGTGGTGTTGATACAGTTGTACTAGGAGTACAATAGTTGCAATCCTTGGGGACAGTAGATTTTAATTTTCAAGAAATTTTCTTGATTTTTTTTTCGGAAGGAAAGGAAGTTGAATTATGGGGTATTGTAGGGAAGCTGGGAAATATAATAAGCTCTAATGTCCTGACAAAGCTTCTGAAGAAAGAACAATGAGGCGTAATTTCACAATTATGCTCACTAGAAGTTCCAACATCAAAATAATCTATTTCTCTAGATCTCCAAAAATACTTGGACAATCATTCCAATGTGTTTGAAACTCCAAAAGGACTCCCACCTATTTGTGATCATGATCATGCTATTCATTTGATTCTAGGAAGTGTTCCTCAAAACATTAGGCCTTACAGATATCCTTATGTCCAAAAGAGTGAAATTGAATGTATGATTATAGAAATTCTAGAGGATGGTATAATTCAACCTAGTCAAATTTATTTCTCTGCTCTAGTAGTATTGGTGCACAAGAAGTATGGATCATAGCACATGTGTTTGAATTAAAGGGAGCTCAGTAAGCTCACTATTAAAGATAAATTTCCCATTCCTGTGATTGATGAATTATTAGATGAATTACATGGAGCAATTTATTTCACCAAGTTGGATCTTCATTCAGGATATCATCAAATTAGAATGAAGACTGGAGACATTCTGAAAACAACATTTCTAACTCATGAGGGTCATTATGAATTTTTGGTCATGCCTTTTGGCCTTACCAATGCACCTTCTACATTTCAAGGGTTGATGAATTCCATTTTCAAACCCTTCCTTAGAAAATTTGTGTTAGTATCTTTTGAAGATATACTAATCTACAGAAGGTCTTGGAAGGATCATGTTGAAAGGGTGCTCAAACTATTGGAGGAGTAACAATTATATGCAAAAAACTCCAAATGTTTCTTTGGAGTACAAGAGGTGGAATATCTGGGTCATATTGTATCTCAGGAGGGTGTTAAGGTAGACCGTAAAAAAATTAAATCCATTAAGGAATGGAAATTCCCCACAACCATAAAGCAGTTGCGAGGATTTCTAAGGTTAGCAGGGTATTATCGCAAGTTTTTTAAGAATTATGGAAGGATAGCAGCACCTCTAACAACATTATTGAAGAAAGATGCATTTTCATGGACTCCTGAAGCAACTAAGGCCTTTTAACATCTTAAAGAGGCAATGTGCCAAGCATCGGTCTTAGCTATGCCAGACTTCACAAAAACCTTTATTTGGAATGTGATGCCTTGGGAAATGGAATTGGTGTTTTTTTAAGCAATAAGGAAGACCCATTGCTTTTGAAAGTTGTCCAATCAAAGGAAAGTATTTACAAAAATATATTTATGAGAAGGAAATGTTGGCAGTACTACATGCACTAAATAAATGGCGACCTTACCTAATGGGAAGACATTTCAAGGTAAATACTGATCATGATGGTCTTAAATACTTTTTGGAACAAAGACTATCTTTAGAAGAGCAGTAAAAATGGGTCACAAAGATGTCGGGTTATGACTTTGAAATCATCTACAAAAAAGGGAAGCTAAATGTTGTTTCAGATACACTCTAAAGAAAGGATGAGGATGTGGAAGCATTGCTTTGTGCCATTTCTATTATCCAACTAGTTTGGATAAAAGAAGCAAGGGAGGAATGGAAGAATGATGAAGAAGTGTGGATACTCATTCAAAAGTTGCAACAAGATCCCAGTGCATCTGATACATTTAGTTGGAAAAATGATTCCTTATGGTACAAAGATCACTTATATATTTGTAAGAATTGCAAACTAAAACAAAATATTATTTTGGAATTGTACGCCTCTCCCTTAGGAGGACACTGAGTATTTTTTAAAAACTTACCACAGGGTGAAGAATTTTCTTTTTTGCTTTGGCTTTAAATCTTATATTCAAAAGTTGTGGCGGAATGTTTGGTTTTCCAGCAAAATAAAGTCGAGAAAATTAAGACCCCAGGTTTGCTACAACCTTTATCCACTCCAATTCAATGTTGCGAGGAGGTTTCAATGGATTTTATCACAGGTTTACCTAAGTCTGAAGGAAATAATTTCATCATGGTGGTAGTTGATAGGCTTACCAAGTATGCACACTTTTGTGCATTATCTCATCCTTTTAAAGTGAGTACATTGTTACTGCATTTATGGAAACAATTCAAAATCTACATGGAAACCCAAATATTATTGTAAGCGATAGAGATCCCATTTTCAGTGGAAATTTTTGGATGGAATTATTTTCATGTTTGGATACTCAACTAGCTCATAACTCATCTTATCATCCTCAATCCGATGAGAAAATTGAGATAGTTAAAAAATGTTTGGAAGGATATCTTCATTGCTTTGTATCTGATAAACAAACACAATGTTTCAAGTGGTTACCTATGTGGTTACCTATGGCTAAATGGTGGTATAACACTTCCTTCCACACTGCAACAAAAATGACCCCATTTATGGCACTTTTTGGATATCATCCACCATTCATCAAATCATATTTAAGAGAAAATTCTAAGGTTCAAGAAGTAGAATATCACATCAAGCATTAAAGAAAAGTTCTCCAACTCTTAAAGGATAACCTAAATTTGGCACTTCAAGTATATTAACATCGCAGCGAGAGAAGTTTTGATTTTGGTGACTTGGTATTTTTATGGATACAACCATACAAACAAATGTCCCTCAACCAAGCTAAGAAGGATAATAAATTATCGCCAAAGTACTATGGTCCTTACAAGGTGTTGAAAAATATTGGTACTATGGCATACAAATTGGAGCTTCCTGCATCTTCCCGAGTGCACCTAGTTTTCCATGTTTCAGGCTTAAAGAAGGTTATAGGTGACAAAATTCTAGTTCAAACAATATTTCCAGAACTTGATGAGGAAAGAAAAATCATATTGGAACCTAAAGAAGTCACGGAAACAAGAACTCGACAGTTACGGAGTCAATAAAATTCAGAGTATCTCATCAAGTGGAAGAACTTACCCACTGAAGATTCCACATGGGAGGATGAGAATTTTTTACAAAAGCATCCAGAAATACTCAAGCATTGAGGACAACATTTTATTTAAGGAGAGGGACATGTTAGGTCCCAACATTACTAGTGTAGTCCCTTATTGTTGTTAGTGTAGCCCCCTTATTGTTATTGTTCTACCCATGTAGCCCCCATATTGTTATTATTGTGCCCCATAAAAGCCCACTATTGTTATTGTTGTGCCCTTACATTATTATTGTCAGGTCGGCTAGGATTATATTATGATCCCATGGACTCCTATATATAGAAAGTAGGTTTTTTCATTTGAATCATCCAATAATTGTTCATTTATGTAATGTAAAGGAGGTTTCCCCCTCGAAGGCACTTATTTATAAGTCTTTTATCTCTCTTTTCTTCTATTTTGTGAGTTGGTTTCATAAAAATATTACAACCATTATGTATATTTGTCAATTTCTTTAACACATGAAATAGTAAAATGTGACAAAGGTTCTTTAACGGGTGAAATAGAAGATAAAAACCTTAGTATGACTTCATATATTTTTTCATCATGTTCATATCCAATCAAACAAAAAATCATTGAAATGATCTATCTAGATGTATCTACAAAAATATTTGAAGAGTATGGTGGATTATGTTCTGTTAATGAAGCACTGGAGGTAAAAAGCATGAAAGAACTATATATTTTCCCTTCAATATTATTTCATGATAAAATTGCCTTAGGAATTCTTCACATAAATGTATTACGTCATTAGGAATTATAAAGTTTAACACTTTAAAAGTATATTCAGGGTTAATAAAGAACAACACATACCCAATATTTGATACCATTGCTTGTTTTCTTAGAAGATACCTTTTAGAAGACCAAGTAACAAACTTGAGAAATGGGTGAGTCTAGGGTATGATAAATTGGGCCAAGTAAGACTCACACATTAATGAGATATGTTGCAATTTAATCTTGAGAATGTTGATATGCCCAGCCTCAAAGCTCATACAAATCAAATTTTGATTGAGTTTCATAAATGTAAGCTTCTGAGTCAATCAAAGGAAATTCATCAAAGTTAACGTATGTTTTGGGTGAGAGTTTAACTATTTTTCCCTTCATTTATATAATTTAAAAATTGAAATGTAATCAAAATATGGAAATAGAATTACCAGTTAGAAACATTGAGGCAGAAATTCTAAATAAAAATAGGCGGCGAGCTCCTCTATGCCTTTGTAGTTTCAATAGTACAAATGAACTGGAAATGTTATTTTCTCAAAACTGTATTTAGAATAAAGACAAAATGTGACTCTGCCTCTTCCCCCCCCCACCCCACCCTCTTATTTGGAAACATATTTGTGGATATGTACACTCTTTAACACAATGAAAAAGATAGATATTTATGTCAATCAACAAAGCATTCATATTTCGTAATGAGAAAGTGGGATACAAAAAATATCTATGACAACTAACAGGAAATTTAGTGTTGCACTAGCTGGAATTAAATACGTTGGCGAGAATAATTATAACAATGATCCATAGACATTAGAAAATGAGGTAGAATTTGATTGTTGAATTCATGCTTAGCTTTTATTCCAATTATAAAATTTAGTAAATTCCTCTAATTAAATCATTATTGTGAATGTAGCTCGAGTTTACTACTTTTAGTTCTATGTTTATTTTTCATGCATCAATTAGGTGTAAGGAAAAACTTATTTATGCTTTTGCAATGTTTCAGAAAGTATTTAAATGATAGTTAAGCCTTTACATGTGTACATGATTTACTTTCTCACATGGTTTAACCAGTATTTGGCTTCACACATTGCTAGAGTGTGACAAATGTTGGGTGCCACTCCAACCAAAAGTTGAATTATTTTCTTTCAGTAGAAAAAATAGTCTCCTTTCAAAGATTTGAACCAAGAACCAAGAAGTATGATCTTCATCGTATTGTAAGCCTTGTAATCCTAAAGATAAAATATTTATGGTATGTCATTGTATGTATGTTGGAATAAGGGTGCGCCTATTAAGATTACAAAATCGATATATATTAACTTGTAGTGTTTATTATTTTATATAAAATGTTATACGATGTGATATAGGAGAGGCTTAAAGAGGCATTCCAAATGACAATTCCTGTGAGAGAATGATTGCCTATGCAGAAAGATATAATCATGGTTCAGGATTACGAACCATATACTCAAAGAAGAAAAGGAATCGAAAGTTTGGAAATTCAGAAGTAGCTCTATTATACAACAAGTGTATGCATTTGGGAATGTGTACAGAATAAAATATTTGCCGAATAGGGTGCATGTGTGGGAGAATGGGTATGTGGAAAAAGGAACACAAACTTTCTTCTGCAGTGTTCTACACACATTCCTACTTCCACCCCTTTGCACATGTTTCCCCCATCTGCACACTTCTTCCAAAACTTCCATCTCATAGAAAACTTATTACATCAGTTCAATGGTTTTTGACATCCAATAAAATAGGTTTAGTATTCATTACTTTTATCCATATGCAACATTTATTTTTTCATGTTTTTAGGTGCATGAGTTCTTTAATGAAATTTCTTACTAGATTATTGAGATATGCCATGTTTTCTTGTGCAATATTATTTTTTGCATTGTGTTTTCCTTGTATAAAATTTCCAAATTTTCAAATCCTAATTGTAACATAGTTTTTTTTTCTCATTTTGATCTTCAAAAAAAAAAATACAATATGAATATAAAGGTTCAAGAGAAATTTTGGATTTCAGGTGTATGTTCCATTTGTACTTTAGATATTAATCATCTTTATCATGATATGGATTTAATTTTGATTAATTTATTGCTACTATGGTTATGTTAGTTGTTGTGTATCATTATATTAACGTATCGTGTGTGTGTGAATGAAGTGATCTGCGGGAAGGAAGTGTGTAAAAGAAGTGTGTGGATGGGGGAAAATGTGTACAGAGGCATGGAAGTGGGGTTGTGTGTGAAATATTGTGGAAGAATGTGGGTCTTGCTTGCTCCACACATACCCCCTCTTATGCACATCCTTTATTCCACACAAATATTTCATTCCATAAACCTATTGTTCTACAAAGCTACTTGTGCACTTTTGGTATCTTCATTTCTCTAAGCACTTGGTACGTAAGATTGCCATGAATATCTCTTTTTGCATAGGAGGCTATTCTCTCATGGGAGCCGTCAATTGGAATGCCTCTGTGAGCTGCTCCTATATCCCATCTAACGATTTATTTAAAACAATAAATATTGTAAGTTAATGTGTACTGATTTTGTAATCTTAATGGACGCTCTCTTGCACCAACAAAAATATAATGGCATAGCTCATATATTTTATCTTTAGTCTTATGAGGCTTAAAATACGTGGGAGAGCATACTTCTTGATTCTTCATTCAAATATTTGAAAGAAAATTGTTTTTTTCTAGTGGAAGAAAATCATTCAACTTTGGATCGGAGTGGGGACCAATATATATTACACTACAACAATATATAAATCTCATCTAAATCTTGTCAAAAATATCACAAGGTAATATTTTATTTAAAATATAATTATCTCTCTGGAATTTATATTCTTGGTAGGTCGACTTTCCATCTTTTATTCCAACGGTTCCTATTACGCTTCTTGTGAAATGCTGGGAGCATACCCCCAATGTCAGTGAGATGGGGAGGGGGATCCGTAATTGCAGTTCTGCCACCTATGAATAACTCTATTCTTTGACAAGTATCAACCAAATGGATACCCATGTCCATAATACTTGCCCAAATAACATTGGATTGAATTTATCTTTGTGTTTAATGGCCAATTAAACCTTCACAACATGTAAGCTTTCCAGTGCCTTATAGTAGTACATTGATAGTAGGACATAAATTTTACATATTCACTTTGTGTTGCATGAGAGTAATTCATATTATGCATTAATTTCTTCCAATGTATAAAATGTTCTAACTCCTTCATGCTTAAATGATATTGTGAAAGCAGTTAAATGATGCTTACCCTTTTACTTTTTCACATGCTTTATGTCCACACATATTTATTTTGCATATATTTTTCTTTCGCACATCCCTTTCTTCCAAACACTCTTTAACTAAGTACATCCTTCTACCACACAACACGTTTCCATACAAATTTTCACTTCTGCGTTATTTTTTGGACATTAGATTTAAATCAATGATCCCCATGTGTTTAACATGGACTAACTGCCTTTCATGGATCCTTATCTATGGTGATTCAATTGTTGACTAACACCTACGGGTTTTGGTTTAATGACAATTGTGATTTCCAAAAAGTGGTGTCAGAGCCAAAGGTCTCGAGTTTGAAACACCCCCGACTTGCGCTTGGGGGGGGGGATTGTTGGGCATTGGATAAACCAATGCTCCTTATGTTTTTTGTGTCATGTAATTTTAGGTCCCTATATTACTAGTATAGTCCCTTATTGTTGTTATTGTAGCCCCCTTATTGTTATTGTTGTACCCCTGTAACCCCAATATTGCTATTATTGTGCCCTTACATTATTATTGTTAGGTCGGTTGGGATTATATTGTGACCCCATGGACTCTTATATATAGAAGGAGGTTTTATCATTTGTATCATCTAAGAATTTTTCATTTATGTAATGTAAAGGAGGTTTCCCCCTCGAAGTGGCTTATTTCTAAGGTGTTGATCTCTCTTTTCTTCTATTTTTGGAGCTGGTTTCATAACATTTGGTATCAGAGCTTTGGATTCTAGGGTTTGGCTGCTCCAAATAGGTCATCATGGAATTTTCTCTATAACTATTTTTCTATGAAGGTTTAGAAGTTGAAATTTTTATCACACGAAGCCAAAATTCTGGGGAACTTTGGATTCTAGGGCTTCGCTGCTCCAAACAAGTCATCATGAAATTTTATCTATAAATTTTTTTCTATGAAGGTTCAGAAGTTGAAATTTTTATCATGCGAAGCCAAAATTCTAGGGAAATTCATGTAAAAATTTCAAATCTTGGTTCGCAATATTTGCAGAGATATGATCTGTGGAAGTTCGGATTTTTTCAGGCTCGCGAATTTCATCTAAAAGAGGTGACTGTTGGAAAATTTTCATATCTCTCTTTGAGAGCATCAGATTGGGATTCTATAAAAAGTGGCCGAAATTACACGGACTGTAGTTTCCTGTATATTAATTTTAGAGCCGAAGGAGGAAACTGTGACACGTGGTACGTCGTACAAGTTCCCTCTACTGAATTAGTCCATAGTTAGATCATTGTGGGAGATTGTGAACAACTTTGTCTTGAAGCATCCAAATCAGCTCAGACCTGTGGCATTGGAAATAAGATTCAAAGGGCTAATATAAGACTGAATTTTAGATATTGAAGATCCAAAATCACATATATAATTCTGTTTCAATATCGAGCTCCTCAAAAGCAAGAAAAAGGTGTGTATTTTTTTTTCAAATTGCGTAAGTCTTTTTTGAAAAATCAATTTGAAGTGATTCTAAGGGAATATTGAAGCATAGATATCAATATTGGGTTCTAAATTCCACCTAAAAAGAATTAAACACCCATTAAGGCTTCAAAAGACTTTACTATAACTCATGAAAAGGAAGAAGCAAAACGTGACATATCAAAATTACGAGAGCAAGTGCACCAAATTTCGCTCTCGCAAAGAGCAACAAAAAATGAGGCATGGAAGCTAAGATGGATGGTTTGAAGAAAGGCGTGGAAGCTAAGATGGATGGTTTGAAGAATGGAATGGAAGCTAAGATGGATGGCATGGAATCTGGCATGAAAGCTAAGATGGATGACATGGAAGCTAAGATCGATGAAAAAAAGAAAGACAACATGGAAGACATGTAGAATGATCTAAAATCAGACATGGAAGGTTTGATGGCAAGGTTGATACAAGAAATTATTCCTAATGGCGGAAAGATAGTAGAAGAAACTCATGATGACAACAAAATAAATTTTAATCGTCATTTCATAAACTCTAATGTTGGATTGAAGACCCACCATATTCCAAAGATCGATATGAGGAAGTTTGATGGCAAGGATCCTGTAACATGGAATATACAGATGGAGCAATATTTTGATCTCAATAATGTGCAAAACATACAAAAGGTACGCATTTCAAATTTATATTTAGAACAAAATACATTTTTATGGTATCGATGGCTTTGCTCCCATAAAAATATTGTCACTTGGTCAATTTTTACAGAGGAAATGATAACACATTATGAGGATACAAAGAGACACACCTTCTTTAGCCAATTGATAAATCTCAAACAAAAGGGTTCAATGGTGGAGCACATTGAGGACTTCCAAAAATTGAATATAAGGGTAGTTGATATTCCAGAGGAACACATTATTGATGTCTTCATAGGGACTTTAAAGGATAACATCCAACATGAGGTTCGAGTTTGGGAACCTAATTCATTGGAGAAGGCATTCAGGTTGGCAAGAAAAATTGAATGTAAAATTATGGAGACAAGGAAGCCTACCACTCACATATATAAATATGGAAGTGTTGCTAATCCTAGACTTCCAAAACCTACAAGGTTGACACCACAACAATTGGAAGAAAAAAGAGCAAAAGGGCTTTGCTACAGTTGTGATAGAAAATACACTAAAGGTAATAAGTGTGCTGAGAAGAAATTATTTTACATATATTGTGAAGAGGAGGAAGAAAATGAATAATAAACTTTAAAACAAGAGGATATACATCAAGACCCAACCCTAGAGAAAGAAGAAACGAGTGTTCCCATATCGTGTAATGCATTGCCAGGAATTACCACTACTCAAACTCTCAAGATAGAAGGACATATCAAGAAGAAAAGGGTAATAGTGCTGATTGATTCGGGTAATACCCATAATTTTATTCATTGTAAGGTAGCCAAGGAATTGAATTGCTTCCTATACCCAACACCAGAATGTCAAGTGATGGCTGCAAATGGAGGAACTATAAATTTCTCTAGAAAATGCCATAATATCAAGCTAGCCATGGGGGAATATGTATTGAATAGTCCAATGCTTTCTATTCCAATGAGAGGTTTTGATGTTGTACTAGGAGTACAATGGTTACAATCTTTGGGGACAGTAGATTTTAATTTTCAAGAACTTTTCTTGAATTTTTTTCGGAAGGAAAGAAAGTCAAATTACGGGGTATCATAGGGAAGCCGGGAAAGATAAGAAGCTCTAATGTCATGGCAAAGCTTCTGAAGAAAGAACAATGAGGCGTAATTTCTCAATTATGCTCACTAGAAGTTCCAACATCAAAATCATCTATTTCTCCTTATCTCCAAAAAGTCTTGGACAATCATTCCAAGGTGTTTGAAACTCCCAAAGGACACGCACCTATTCGTTATCATGATCATGATATTTATTTAATTCCAGGAAGAGTTCCTCCAAACATCAGACCTTACAGATATCCTTATGTCCAAAAGAGCGAAATTGAACATATGATTACAGAAATGTTAGAGGCTGGTATAATTCAACCTAGTCAAAGTTCTTTCTATGCTCCTGTAGTATTGGTGCACAAGAAGGATGGATCATGGTGCATGTTTCTGAATTATAGGGAGCTCAATAAGCTCACTATTAAAGATAAATTTCCCATTCCTGTGATTGATGAATTATTGGATGAATTACATGTGTTATCACTCCAATAATTCTCAAAGGTTGTGAGATTTTTTATTTTGGTTTAAATAATATTATAGGTAACCACAAACCTACTTTTAAGCCTTAGGATCTAGCCTTCCTAATGCTCAGAGAGGGATCTCTCTATATGATTTATCTTTGTTGATTTTAGGCTAGTTATGTAGGGTAAATTTGTTTTGGATTTTGATTTGATTTGGTGGTCCAATCACTTACTCAGATGGATAGATGTAGTTCTGTATTCCATTGGGCTAATGGAGTCAATATGTCAAGAAGTCAGATCAGGATCAAGGTCTAAAGGGAAATGTTTACAGGGCAAGATAGCTGAGTTACTTAAGATCTTCAAGGCTGATGGTGAAAATGTTTTCAATCGGGGTAAGAGAGAAATTAGGGGTTCTCAAATCCGGATAATGAGTGAAAAGGCTTCATCGCATTGGAAGGTCCAAAAGCTAATGCATATACCTTCCTCAAAAACTATTATACCAGTCATAGCATGCTCATGGGAATCAGTGGAAACTATTGGGTACTAGTGTCCCACAATGGCCCTATTCCTAAATTCTTTATCAACATACTTCTTCTTGTTTCAATTCATTTTTCTGCTGCTAATCCTTGCAGTTAGTTTTAACCACCCCAAACCAGGAACTTTCATGCTTTCCTGTACCAAGCACATAATTTCCATTATACTGAAAAGGAATTGAAATAAATTCAAATCATACCTCATTGGTGGCTCGGCAATAAGGTATACTTGCAATTCTACTTACTTCCTGTCAAAACAAGTCAAACCAAATCCTTGACCAAATCATCATGTATAAACATATAAACATATCACATCCAGTTAACTCAAACACAACCAACATAATCAAAATCATAGATCACATGCATAATTAAAAATTGAAGTAAAATAATCATACATATCTTTCCATGATTCTTTGATTTTTCCTTTGTTCTTTATAATTTCCGTACACACACTGAATTGGTTTCCAAACCTGGAAAGCTCCTAGTGCATTCTCTTTAAGGAACAAGGGAATCTGGAGACTAAAGTGCCTCCTCCCTCAATATCAGCAACAAGGGAATCTAGAGACTAAACTTCCTCAAACCTCAATATCAACAACAAGGGAATCTAGAGACTAAACTGCCTCAACCCTTAATATCAACAACAAGGGAATCCGGAGACTAAACCGCCTCAACCCTAAATAACAAAACAAGGGCCAGACAATACCATAATTTTCCGTCCCATCACATTGTACAACACACACATACACAGTGTACAACACAACACATACACTTACACCCAGTGTACAACACAACACATACACTTACACCAGTGTACAACACAACATATACACCTACATCCAGTGTACAATGCTACACATACACCCACACTCTTTTTACAACACAATATATATATACGTACACACTATACAATTCCATGAATACACATGTCGCAATAAAATGGCTACATAATACATGTAGCACCATACCAAATATACCCAACGCAACATGTACAACATGTACACAATACCACATGTACAACAATACCACTTGTAACACAACACCATCTTTACAATGTGTGTGCCTCACCACACGTGCACGAAACCACGTGCACAACATGTGTACGACACCACATGTACACCGTACCACCTGCACAACGTGTACACAACACCAATTGTACGACATGTACATAACACCACATCTACACAATACCATTTGCACAATGTGTACACAACACCACATGTACCACATGTACATAGCACCACATGCACGCAACACCACATGTAATATCATGCACACTGCACCATATGTACAGAAAATTGCATGTACAACCTATACACTGCACCAAATGTACATAGCACCACATTCACAACATGTACATAGCACCATATGTACATAATAGTACATATACGACATGTACTTAGCACCATCGTACCGAACACCGCATATGAAATCATGCACACAACACTATATATGCAACATGCACACAACATCATATGTGCAACATGAACACAACATCATACATACACAATACTGAATATACTACATGTACACAACACCGTTTCTACACATCATAAGACCACACTGTCCTTACCAAGCAACCTTGTTTCTAGTGTTTTATCCATGCTTGTCCCAACATGCTGCAAGCACACTGCTTTCATTTCGTTGATGTATCCCTCAGCACAGCCTATACATAATATAATCACATAATATCAATTCATAACCACATCATACTGACCTCATAGATTTTTCAAGACTACTCTTCCCACTTGATTTCTCATGAACCAGGAATCTCTTCATGCCATTCACCTGCATAAGAAACCATTCCTCCATAAGAACGATTCCTGATGACCCTAGCAGACAATGACACACATACATATATATAATCATTATCATAATATATATATATATATATATATATATATATAATTACACACACACACACACATTAACATAAAAACAACCATGATCCATGATGACATTGTCACATAAAAACATACGTAGATACATATATATACATCATCATAATCATAATCACAAAATAATTACCAGATATCATAAGGTCTAGGTTAAGATAATTCCCTTTGTTAATTTTGAGTTAACATGTTATTTTCTTAGGTTAGTTACATCATTATCCCATTAATCCATTAGCAAACTCATTAATCATAATTGTAACTAATGAAAGAACATAAATAATAAGAGCTTAAGACAAGATAATACAAAATAAAACATGAATATGGCTCAAGCCAAGGAACCCCAAGATGGGGAAAACCCTTGATCAACTCTTCTTATTACTATTATCAAATTTCCAACAAAGAAATAGAGAGAGAATACACTTGTTAATATGTTGAGCACTACTACTACTTAGTCATGTTGGCATTATATGTTCCATGATCTCATTAGAGGTACATAAGAGATAAAGTAGTTGCATAAGATATTTCAAAATCAACTCAGACCAAGATGCATATATGCAGCCTTCTTTACTAGAGATGAGCAACCTGAATCTGGCCTGAAAGCATTTTTGATTAGGGCATACATCTGCCCTAACTTACAACAAAAAAATCATGATACAACCCTTAGAAACCTTCGATCTTCTAATCATTTAAGGTGGTTGAGGCTAGGTTAATATGATAGCCTCTTTTCTTGCTTACATAGGGGTTAGATCCACCCATACTCCACAGAGGTTCTGCAACCATCTAGGGAAAGTAGAATATAGATAAGATATCCATTGATCTAGACCAGGTTTTCCACTATATTCTTTGGTCTTCTGCCTGAGATACTCGGCTTGTTCTAAGGAAGAGTTTGACCCCCTGAAACTAGCCCAGAAATGCCCTAATACTTGTGGCCTTTCCAACAAAATATACCTGACCCAATGATGGAAGAGAAAAACCCAAGACATAATACTCATGTTTCCTCCTTATTAGGTTGGTTGCCACAGACATGATTCAACCTTCTAGATGATACATTGCCTCAGAGTGTAGAATAAATTCCAATTTGTCAAATGGGATGAGAAGAGTTTCCTTATATACAATTTAGACATTATGATTTGCCATAACATTTGGAGGCAAACTCAAAATTCAAATTTTCATTTTTTCTTGCCTAAACAAAATCATGACTTATAACATTCCTTTTTGAATAAAAAAATATTTTCCTTGTCCAAATTTGGATATCTTTAGATCAATTTTGGTCCTCTCAAAAAGAGGAAATCAATGGGATTATTATCTCCAACAACTAGGCAGACCAAAGTGTAATTTTTCCCTAGTTTCTAATTTTAATAACCCCCTCTCAACTAGGGAGAATTCCACCTACCAATCCATCTGCTGCCATAGATCATCATGCCATCCTACCATCATCAACCATCTCTTTCATCTCTTCTCTACTAAACACTGATGTGAATAATAAAGAAGAATTGATCGAGAGTGAGTCACAATACCTTGCCACTCTCCACTGACAAAGGTCACTATGGAGGTAGAACCTCAAATGATCCCAGATCAAGTAGATAAACATCATGCATCTTAGCATAGGGAGTATGGCATTATGCGATGCATCCATCGATAGTTCTATGGTACCTAACAAATTTTCCCAACTCATTGGACAGATGAGAGTTACTTCCCATGTGTCCCAAACTACATGGATAGGATGATGCAGAAACACCAAAAAGGAAAGAATATATCACATCCTTCTCATAATCACATGTAAGGAAAGGAGAAATGACATCCTACAAATAGACATCACAATCACATGTAGGGAAAGGATAAACCACATCCTACAAACTTGATAATAACCATATGTAGGGAAAGGATGAACTGCATCCTACAAGCATGCAGAAACCATCAATGGTAGGAAGAATCCTACATGTGGGGAAAGGATGAACCACATCCCATTGACATTTCAACAGATGCCTATATGCATCTCTCACTGGGGTACCCACAGGAGAAGGTGAACCACTCATCCTGCACACATGTGTGCGCAAAAGTAGGGGAAGGTGAACCACTCACCCTATACACAACACACAACTAGGGGGAGGTGAACCACTCACCCTATGGTCACTTATAGCTCAAAGAGTACCCCAAGCCCCCCTCGGAGATACCAGAGTTCAATCATCAAGAATCCCTTCATATAGGGACTAGTGCCAAACTGCTTTCTGAAACACAAGACTATATCAATGGGAGCCCCGTAGCTCCATTCAATAGCATACAGATGTATGTATATAGCAAGCATATTGATTTTTATAGTACATATCTTTTTAAAACACTTAATCATTCTCTTCTTCTTGCACCTATAGATAAAGAGAATATTTGACTGATCTTACTCCCTCTTACTCAGCGATACCATAAGCTAGTCAATTTTTTCCAAGGTGACTAGTGTCTATTATACATCCTCATCATTTTCTCCAAGGTACATACTCCACCCGAGTGTTCACCAACTATGACCTCCTATGACTATTCTTATCGAGATATCTAATCCTCAAATAATATATGTCCTTTCATGACTACTCTTTCCATGGATGCCCTAATACATCCCAAAAGAGTATTAGATACCAGATGATTTACCCAATCCTCCATTCTTTCTTCCCAGGTAAAGACCTGAATGACATGTCTATCCATTTCTCCTCATGGACTTCACTATGACTTGCAGTTGTTAGTCCTAGTCTAGTACATGACACATGAATTAGAGAGTCATATATGTAACCTCCTTTTAATTCGGGAAGGACATACTCCAAGTTTCTCCCAAGTAAGAAAATCATTACTAGGCTCCCTCTTAACCAGGGACCTGTAGTAGAAATTATGAAAACACCCAGTCGCTTATGAAGAACTCCTTCCTTTGATGTCATGAATTGAGGGGCCTTCATATTTTGGATCTCTTTATTAGGGCACATATCATCCATCACTTTCATCCATGAATCATGTATTCAGAAATTGATCCATCAATCTTTTAATCTAGTCTAGCTTCATGCCATGTTGCTCTCCTTCAGACCATACTTCTTTCAAGGATCTTTCATCCTACCATATGGTTATCAATTGTGGAATACATATGCAGCCCTGCATAAGATCATCAGATATTATTCAATTATAAATATGAATACTTTAAACAAAATTTACCTCAATGATGATATTTCACCATGACATCCTTTTTGTAGGCATCGACGTCCTTTGTACAGTTTGACACATCTCAAAATATATGTGTTATCAAGGGTCTCCATATTTTCCAGACTTCTTATCAAATTCTACATATCTTCCCAAGAGGTCTTCCAGTCAAGTCTTCTTAGCTTCCTTGGATGTTGACTGCCTCTGACCATGGTTACATTTCTCACGATCTCTTCCTTTCTTTCTCCACACAATTTTATTCCCAAGAATTTCCAATGTGCAACTCCTTGATAATATAAAATCACCTCATATTCCATATGAGTACATATTATGTTGATTTCATCTAGTGTGGCAACCTGTGCATCGGAAGAGTTTCTACTTTCTTTGATCATACTTCTAAAAATAGAAGTATATTTTCTGCAACCATATGACTACATAGCATCTTGTGTTAGCATAAATATATATATACATAATTTCCTTCTTTTGAGTTATCCTGCAACATTTTTCTTGGAGTGAAGACTTTCATTCCCTTGACCTACTTTATCAATATGTCATCAAATCCTAGTCCCATAATTATTAGTATTATTGATGAAACATTTTTCTTACTTTCTAACCATTAAATCCCAAAATGATTTCATCAGAAAAATTTCAACACCTATTTCCATATTGATTAATAAATGGTAAACCATGATCTAGATAACTGCCTTTTTATAAATACAATGAGGTTCGAGGAGTCGTCATAGCATATATGTTATACCAATGTTTTCAAACATCCTCTTATGACCAGTAATCCTTACATTTAATGCTTCTATGATGCTAATTTTAAAACTGATGCATCTATATAGTATACAATGTTTCCTAATATACTATTTTACAACCAACAGATACCTTTCAAATAGGAAGAATCATCTCAATCATAATAGAGATCTTTCACTTCTTCTTTCTTAGGCTTGTTTGAATCAGGTTTTTCTATTTCTCTAATAACATGGGCTTCCTCCTTTTTCCTCTTGTCCTTGTTATATTTGGGACAGTCCTTTTGTGTTCCCAAGCTCATTACATACATAACATCAGATCTTATCCATGTTCCTTCTTTTCTTTTGAGGACCAAACCTACCAAATTTTCCTTTCCTCCTTGACATGGCAACATAGGCTTGATTTTCTTCATTTGTTCTAGTATCAATTTTGGCTTTTAGTATAGTCTCTTCTATCCTACATAGAGACCATAGATATTGGAATGGTGTTGCTTATTTCTTCCCATAAATACTATAAGTGAAGTTTCTCCATCCCTCTAGTAGAGCATTCAGCACCATTGTAGTCATTTCTATGTTAGACATCACTTCTCCTATTTCCTGTAGTTGATCTCGCATTTCGGAAATCTTCATAAAATATGAATTTATTCCTTCCTCTCTTGAAATATTCAAGTTTTATAGTTCTTGTCTTAGATATATTACTTCTCCTGCAGTACTTACTGAGAATAGCTCCACCAATTTCTCATATATTTCTATTGAAGATTCTAATTTAGATACATAGGGGATAAGAGAGTCCTTTATGGTTTCTATAAGAATCCTATGGGTTCTTATGTCTCCCTTCATGTATTTGGCATAAGCTTGAGTGTCTTCCTTTGAAGGTTTAGTCACTGACCCTTTAATGAAATCCATAACTTCATTTTCAATAAAATTTAAATTTGTCCTTTTCTTCCATGTAAGAAAGTTTGTAGTCCCAAACAATTTGTTGCTTTCTTTGCAAAAATCCATTTTGACAGATTCAAATGGAGACATTAAGGTACTTACTTGAGTATATGTTTTATTCTTCTATTAGCTTCCTTGTTAATGATTATGTAGAAGGCAGTAGGAGATCCCTCTTAGATTGGCTTCTTCAAGAGAGCTAAATCACCTTGAATCCTTTATGATGATGATGGCTTGATGGTGAATCCAACAATGTTGATTTGATTTCAACACCAAATAATTGTTGATGGTGATGGCTTCTACATGGTGTCCTTGATATTCTTGAGATGGCTTTCCAATTTCAACAAACTGCCTCTTTAGAATCTGAAGATTGACTCTTCAATGTAGATATCTCACTTTTTCCTTCTAAAAAATTGATCCTTGATCTTCTTGGTACTTGAGTGTCTTCTTTCCAAATATCCCTTTAGTACCTTAGCTCTGATACCATGTTGAGAATTTAGTAGGGAAGAGTTTAATTCAATTCTCTTACTTAATAATTGCTTGTGTTATACATGTTATGCTTCTATTACTTAGATCTTATCTCCATTAGCGTATTATGTCTTTCATCAATCAAATATCAAAACACAAAAGACAGAATTTTGGCTCTTCAATCTAGGGCCAAAACCTCTCCCTCTTGGAGAGGAAAAACCAAAATTAATTCTTCTTCTAGATCTTCAATTGACAAGTACCATGACCATTACACGAACCCTTGACACCAGTATGCCTCCACGACCTTGTCACTACTCTTTCTTGGCTCCTTATGTTGATCTCCTTTTTTGCACTGTACTGCACTGTACTGCACCAGTACTACATCGGCACTAGGAACTGAGCTCGGCCTCTAGTGGATTCTTCCTCGAACTTCTTCTCTTTGATACTCTAGACCAAGACCCCTTTATTTTTTGTAGAAACTTTTTCCTCGCACTTCATTTAATCACTTGATGGCACTATCTCTTCCTCAAGTGATATTTGGCCTTCCTTAGATGAGCGAAGTGGGTACAAACTTTAAAACAAAGATATAATATCCTTTACTTCTTTTGTTGGACAACCTTCATAACTGCGGTATATTCCTCCTCCTTTATGTATTATAATCCACGCATTTATTACATAATTTGACCCAATAATAATAAATCGTATTTATGTGCTTATATAGAGATCCGTCTCCGCTGAATTTGCTTCCTTCTTACACATCCATAAACATGATGTTTTTTGCATTGATGATTCGTTAATCCTTCGTTGGAATGGCCCTCTTTCCTACGCACTTGATCACAGAGTTGACCCGAACTTCTTGCTTTCAATGAGGTCCCAGAATTGTCTATATATAGGGACAGTCTTACCCTCTCTAGGTTGACATGATCAATTGTTATAAGGCTGACTTGACAAAGAGTGACTTCAACACATTTGAGTCGACTTGTTCACAGAGATCTTCCAACATTTTCTAGAGCATTTTGACAAGGTCTTTGAGGCATACTTTTTACATCAATAATGATCCTTTACAAGTGTAACAACACTTCATATACATAACTCTTAATTATATATTTATGACAAGATGACAAATTCCTAAAGACATCAAGAAGAATTCTTTGACCTATAATAGAGGAAATTTCAGCTTAAAATTTCCCATGAAATTTTAATCTAATTTCCATGTCATAATATGTAAATAAATCAAAATGCTTTAAATTTAAAAAGAGGTAAATGTAAATATTTTGGAGGGAAAAAAAGAAAATTTCTTTTTTAGTTGTATTTTTTACTTATATCCTTATAGGTTTACTCAAATTTCAAGTGTAGACACTCGTTGGATGCAAAATTAAATTCCACATCCAACGAATACCCATTATGCATAGTTTTGAGAAAACCCACCTTGATAAAAATTGCATATACATTAAAAAACGTGTTTCAACATGGTTTTTTAATGTATCTGCAAATTTTATCAATGTGGGTCTTCTCAAAAGTATACATAATGTGTACTCATTGGATGTGGAATTTTATTCCACGTCTAATGAGTGTCTAAATGTGAGATTTGAATAAACCTATAAAGAGATAAGTCGTAAATACAATTAAAAAAGGTAGTTTTCTTCTTTTCCCTCCAAAATTCATAACTCTTATTTTATTATTTTTACAATTATTTTATTAATTTTTCTTAGGAGTCCATTTTTAGGCTGAAATTTCCTCTAATGTTTCTCATGAAACCCATGACGCAAGTATTACGAAATACATTCTATTATCTTTGTCTTCTTCATTACATAAATTCATAATCACAAGTCATTATGAAGACCAAGCCTAGTTACACTTTCTAACACCACCTCCCCCCTTATTAGTATTTCTTGATTCCCAATAAGAGAGAGAGAGCAGGAGGAGGAGGAAATAAGGAAAACGGGATAGATATAGAAAGAGGGAGTCGTAGATCGAGGGAGAGAGAAAGGAAGGGATAGTGAAAGGGGGAGAGGGAGAAGGGCAACGTGGGGAGAGGGAGAGGGAGAAAGGGATATGGAAAGAGATAGATCGCATTGGGGGGGGGTGGGGGGGGGGGGGCCGGGGGCCCTTAGGAAAGGGAAGAGACAAATGGGTACAATAGGGAGACATATGTTTAGAGAGAGAAAGGGATGGGAAGAGAGAAAAGGATGACGAGGGGGATGGGGTGGAGGAAGAGGGGGGAGGAGGAAGAGATATGGGGGAGAGAGAGAGATAGAAATTTATGGGCTAATATTCGCAGGTGGGCTAATATTCCATGCTTTTGCAAAAAAACATATTCACCAATTTCTATTTTTCTAAAAATGAATTCGCCCAAATTTTATAGTATAAAATTATTTTACCTTAAAAATCGCCAATATTATGTATTGTCTAATATAAAATAATTAGAAATATACACATTTTTACAAAATTATCATCAAACATTTTAAAATTTGGATATTAGGGACTAGTAAAATTCGCCAAGGTTTCTAAACTTTAAGATAAACATCCATCCTTAAAATTTTCCAAAGAGAGAGAGAGAGAGATGGGTAGATAGAGAGAAACAAATGGATATGGAAAGGGGGATAGATAGGTTGGGGAGAGATAGGATTGAAACATGAGGAGAGAGAGAGAGAGAGAGAGAGAGAGAGTGATAGGGAAAGAGAGAGAGAGAGAGATGGAATGGGGGCACTAAGTAGAGAGGGGGTGGGGGGGAGAGGGGGTCTTAGAAAAGAGGGGATAGAGCCTGATATAGGAAGGAGACGTGAGGAAAAATATAGAAACAAATAAGCATAGATAAGAGGATGAAGAGGGAGGGAGAGTGAGAGGGGGAGAGAGGGAGAGATAGAGAAACAAATGATAGAGGAATATGGAAAAATAATGTGTGCACGTGATATAAAACAAGAACATTAATATAATTCCTACATGTTAATATAACATGTATGCATTACTAGCACTCACATGTTATCAAATTCAAAAAATATTTGGGGGGAACGTTTTTTCAATTAGGTGGTGGATGAGGTGTCTGCTTTAGTTTTAGGTTCATATTTACAAACCTCTTGGTCTGATTTGGTTAAATAAAATACACGTCAATTTTTACAACTTCCTAATTTGCAACAATTATTTTTTATATGTTCTACATGCTCACTGATAATGAAACTGGACACATTTATAGATATTTATAAAGATATGTGTGCATATTCTAAATATATATATATTTCATACATTAATTATTACTTTCATTTTTTTATTAATTTATTTTTCTCTTTTTTGACAATAATGACAACTTGAGGCCACTTTTCACATGGAGTTTAGTGGTCATTAGCATATGCATATTGAAGCGAGTCACTGGTATCTTATCCTTTATAAAATTTCTCAAGTATGAATAGGAAGCATGGATCTAATAATTTGCATGGTCGCTTTTCCTAGGTGTAGATTCCTTGGAATCATGTAGAATTGAATTATATTTGCAAGGCCACTTTTCACATGGAGTTGAGTTATCGTTAGCTATATGTGTATTGAAGCAAGTCACTAGCCTTCTATATTTTGCTTGATTGATCAAGTGAGATTAAAAATTGGGGACATAAGAATTTAATTATTGTAATGCTTTGTTGTTGGATTTTAAATTTTGATCTCCATTTGTGGATTTCTTTGGAAAGGTGGCTACCAATTTATTTGAGTGGAGTTGAGCCATTATCTATAGTTATGATATTAAGGAGCACTTTTTCTAGCATAATTGACCTTTAAAATAATTTTATTTGCAAAAATGTTCATAATAATGGCTTTAGAAATGATTCGTAAATTGTCACGGATGCTCCACTAGACAATCCATCACAACAAACCTACTAAAATATATTAAAAATATATAAAAATACACACTATGAGGATTTATTTATCCTTGTATTTCTGGATATGTAAATTAGTGTTTATTATGTACACATGCAATTTAAAATTATGTATAAAATAATGAAATAAATACTCACAAACTATAATTGACACAACATATTTCCTTGGAAAACTTTTCAAGAGAAAAATCTCTAAATAAAAATTGATGCAAGTATAAGGAAGTGAGGCTTGTGTCATGTGGGCTACTATAGTGAAAACTTCTCATTTATGGAACAAAATGAACTTGAATATAATGGAACCCCTCTTCCTCCTAGTGGCCCAGTTATAACAAAGCTCAATAGCCTACTAGTCGTTAGGTTTGACTCTTTCAACTCTTAACTAGAGCTACAATATTGACTCTTATACATTCTTATTCATCATTATCATGTGTTTGGTCCCTTTTCCATGAGTAATAGGGGTTGATGTGGCATCCTTTCAAATTACGATGGTCAAAATAGGAAGGTCAACTTCTCAATGGAAATTTTTTTGCATACAGACTCTTATTGAGAAATTATTATGTCATTGGAAATGAATATGTACGTATAATAGGAGAAAAAGGTGTAGTGCTTAAGAAACAAAGTTTTACCCTGCAAAAAATTCCATTTGATGCCTCAAACTACTCCCAAAAGGTTTTAGACCTTGTTGACAATGTTGGAAATTTGTCAACGAAGGCGATACTCACAAAAGGAGGGTATTGATTATGTGAAAACATTTTCACATGTAGTTAAATTGAATACTATTAAATTGTTAATTGCGTTAGCTACAAAGTATCATTGGAATTTGCACCAATTAGATGTAAAATTTTATTTTTTGAATGGTGATTTAAAAGAAGAGGTGTATTTGACACACCCTAAAGGGTTTTTGAAAAAGGGATGGGAACATTATTTTTGCAGATTAAAGAAAGTTTTGTATGGGCTAAAGGATGGACCTAGGTCATGGTATGAAAAGATATATTCCTTCTTTCTTCAACAAGGTTTTATGAGAAGTCAAATTCATCCAAATATGTATACCAAATTTGATGCAAATGGGCATGTAGTACTGATTTATTTGTATGTTGATGATTTAATTATTACAGGAAATTTATTCAAATTAATTGATGAAATTGAGGTGAAAATGTGGCAAGTATTTTAGATGAAATAACTTGGTGACCTACATTACTGTCTAGGTCTTGAAGTTTGGAGAGATGTTGGTCAGACTTTAGTTTCCTAGGGTAAGTATGTCATAGAAGTGCTTAAAAGGTTTTAAATTTATCAGTGTAGACCTGGTTTTATTCCAATGTAGCAGAATGTGAATATTCATTTTGATGATGATTCAAAAGAGGTTAATGGTACATTGTATAGACAGTTAGTTGGAAGTCTGAATTATATTACTACAAACAGATCTAACATAGCATACTCAGTTAGTGCGTTAAGTAAGTTTATTATGAGACCTCTAGAATGCCATTTGAGAGCAGTGAAAGATGTGCTCAGGTATCTTAAAGGAATAATTGTTTTTGGTCTTAAGTACACTGATTCATTTGATGTTGAGCTGACATGTTGCTCAGATTAAGATTGGGTTGGTCATCCAGATGATATAAGATATACTATAGGTTATGATTTTATCATTAGATCTGGGATTGTTTCATGGAGAAACAAGAAAAAGCCTATTGTATCTTTGTCATCTATGTTGGTCAAAATTATCATTGATGTCAATATGGGCATGGAATGGAAGATTGTTGAAGGTCGCACTTGGAGTTCTAAGGAAGAATCCCTTGACCTAATGAAACCCTAGCTATATGATGTCGTTGTTCTCGATGAAGAAGATCTAAACCTATATACCTCGATTCAAGACGATGAAACCTTGCTCTAATTTTTAGGACTGTCATAAAGAAAAATATTTCTATTAACATTTGAGACATCATATTACAATGAATCTTTCACTGGATTGTAGAGGACACTTTCCTCTTTATAATGAGCCCTTACTCATCCTCCAACTCCCCTTAGTCTAATAGAAAATGATTTTTTAAGATGATATAACATATTCTTTTCTTTACCCAAACTGACCTAAGCCTCCTTATACATGTCAGCCTCACCTACAAGAGTCGTGTCCCTTCATTTAAGGTCAAAATTTGTATAAATAAGGGTTCAAACTCTTCATTTCATCATACTTCATTCGGTGAAGATCATCATAGGGATATAGCACAACAATAAGAGTTCACAACTCATGAACTAAGGAGGCCAAGAGGACATTGTTTGGGTTAATTCGGTGTTGGGTCATCACTACAACTCAAACAAGAAGAATAATTACACCTCCGACCTGTGTTTCGGATTGTAGCTTAGTGAAAGGCTTGAACTATTGGAATTATACCTTGAATATGTGAAAGAGATATAGCTTGAGCCTGTGGAATTAAGCCTCAGAACTTGTGGAATTATACCTTGAAGTTGTAAAAGAGCTATACCTCATACCAGTGGAATTAAGCCTCCAAATTGTGGAGTTATACTTTGAATCTGTGATAGTAACACACCCTGGACCTTTAATTACCTGTGGAGGCTCGGACATACATCTGTGGAAGGCTCATGGTAATACACAGAATCTGTGGGAGGTTCGGTGGTAATACATCTGTGGAAGGCTCATGGTAATACATCCCTAAGATATATATGTGGAGATACAACTATGACTTATGTATACATTGGTGGTGATACAACTATGGAGTGGTCATACAACTGTGGAGATACATTTATGACTCGGTTATACATCAATGGAGGCTCGAAGGCTCAATCTTCTTAAGGTTCAGTCTTGTGACCTATGAGGGGATCAAAACACTAAACACATAACATTGCAGAAACCCATAGACAATTATCACTGAAAGAGCTTGGTCCTGGAATTTAAGTGATGTTAAGGAGAAGAATTAGAGTCACAATTACATCATCATTTGGATCAGAATTTGATGTGAAGAACTCAGAAGCTTTGTAAAATGTAGCCTTTGGAGATTTGGACAGTGAAGTATTGGACAATGAAGAATAATCTCATTCAATGGAAAAATTGGAAGTATGGAACAGACTTGTGGAGCAATTGAAGTAATTCATTTATACATTCTGTTTATTAAAAGTTTAAGGGTTGGATCCCTATGCGTTGGAGCCTCTAAAACAGGGTTGGATCCTTGATAAATATAGGGTTGGAGCCCTAGAGGTTAGATCCTCATTAATCCCAATTTAGTGCTTGGTAATAGGTTGGAGCCTGGTAAATTGAATCGTTGGAGCCCTCAACCATAAATGTACTAAAAATATTATAAAAAGAGGATTGGTGTCCTCATTTATTCCTCATAAAATTCATATTATTTATTTTCTGATTGTAATGATGAAAAATCTTAACTGGTAAAAAATAACAATTGAAAAGAAATATTGATTTACACCCCCCCCCCCCAAGTATTTCCAACAAATGGTATCAGAGCCAACTTCTTCATAATCAGGCTAACAACTGGAAGAAGGATTCTTAAGTCACGATGAAAAAGCAGGATTCAGGAAAAATCCCCCAATTTGATGGACCAAATTTTTCCTTTTGGAAGAGTAGGATGACATTCTATTTAACGTCTCTTGGACGAGAAAGTATGGAAATCAGTTCGAGATGGGTATAAAGTTCCACACACTCTGCCAGAAGATCAATACTGAAGGAAAGTTTATATAGAAAATTCCAAAGCACCAAATTCCATAATGAGTGGAATTCTGATTCAGAATTTACAAAATTTATGAACTGTGATTCTTCCACAGAAATGTGGGACAAGCTTATTTCTATCTATGATGGAGACTCCAAGGTCAAGAATGAAAAAATCCAAACTCATAGAAGAAAATTTGAGAGTCTTAAAATGGATGATGAAGAAGATATTGCAACATTTTTCCTCTGAGTGAATGAATTTTTCAACTCGCTCAAGGGCCCAGGTGAAAACATTGAAGAAAGAAAAATTGTCCAAAAGGTTTTTAGATCACTTCCAAAACGATTTCATTCAAAAGTCAGTACCATAGAAGAAATAAAGGACTTGGATACACTAAAGATGTACGAACTTCATGGAATTCTCATTGCATATGAAACGAGAAAAGGAATCCCAAACTTTAAGGAAGTTGCATTCGAGGCTTCAAAAATATTGAAGAAAGGGAAAATTTTTAATTATAGCAGTGATGACTCTGATACTGAAACGAAACTAGCACAATTTTTGAAGAAACTAAGGAAAGGGTCCAAACTCAAAGGAAAGTATCCTCTCATTTGTTTTAAGTGTGGTAAAATAGGACATTATGCTACCAAGTGTCCTCATAAAAATGATAGTGATGATGAAAACAAATATAAAAAGAGGATTTTCAAGAAGAAAGGGTCATATAAGAAGAATTTCTTCTCCAAACAAGATGACTCTGATGAAGAAGAATTCTTCATTACAAAGAAAATATCAACTAAAAATGCCTTTCTACTCAAACGAGATAATGATGAGTCTGATGAAGAAAATGACTATGCTGGAAGGAATGAAGTATTTTTCATGGCATTTGCAAATGATGATGATCCAGAAAAAGAAGAAATAAATGTAGATAAATTACTAATGAGTTTTATTGAAGAAAATGAGAAATTAAGGAAAAATATCATTTCTCTCAAAATAGAAAAGGAATAATTAAAAAGGAAGGAATAATTTTTGAACAAAAAGCTAAAAGAAAGAGAAGAAATATGGGAGAAAAGTGAAGCTGAAATTGTCTCGCTAAAGAAAGAGTTGAATCAAGTTAATAAGAGCTGGAAAATATCTCAAGATTTTGATAGCATCCTTAATACTAAAAAAATGTAACATGATAAGACTAAAATTGGTTTCAAAGGTGAATCATCAAGTTCAAAGAATAATTCCAATAAAGAAATCCAAATAGGTTATGATGACACCCTTGGAAATCATCCAAAAGAGGAGAAGTAGTTCCACCAAGAACAAAGATCCACTTACAACAACCCAAGGAATAATGTAAAGCTATCTCCAGGAAAGAATGTTACATCAATTCAAGGTTATTCTAACATGTATCAAACTATCTTTCTTGGTTGTTGTTTCTACTGTCAAAATTTTGGTCATCAATTTAAGAATTGCAAGGCTTATAAGGATAATAGCTCAAGGAGATATAGGACCAATTATCAAAGTAAGCCTCTTAGCTCAAAATAAAAAGTTCAAATCAATACCTATAATTCATGTTATCCTTTGACTAAGTATGACCTAGTATGTTTAAAATGCAATGATTTTGGCATTATGCACAAAATTTCCCATTTATGTCAAAAAGGGAAGAGTTGAAGAAGGAGGAACCCACCACAAATAAATGTGGTCTAGATTTATGTGCACAATGTGATAAAAATCAATGGTTTATGGATAGTGAATGTTCAAGACAGATGACATGTGACAAAAATAAGTTTATTTCATTAAACAAAAAGGATGGAAATGTATCCTTTGGAAGTGGATATGCTAAAATTGTCAGAAAAGGGACATTTTCTCTTCTTAATGGAAAGGGAAAAACACAAAACGGACTACTGGTAGAAGGGATCAAACACAATCTTCTAAGCGTTATCTAGATTTGTGACCAAGGACATAATGTTATCTTCAGTATTAAAAATTATGAGATAATAAATTCCTCTTCGGGAGAAATTGTGGGAAAATGAGTAAGAACACTAGATATCATTTACATTTTGAGTAAAATTCAAGAAGAAAAATGCTTGCTCAAACAGATGAAAGATGGTTATGCACAAGCAATTGGGACATATAAATTTTGACAACTTGGTTAGAATCAACAAAACAAGTGCAGTGAGGGACATTCCAAAAATTCTAAAGCTAGAATAGGTTGTGTGTGGTCCATGTCAACATGGAAAGAAAACTATAACTTGCTTCAATACCAAGGAATTCTCAAAATAAAAACCTTTGGAGATCCTACATGTAGATTTATGTGGACCAACTAGAACTCCATCTTGACAAGGTGAAAGTTACTTTGCTTTATTTGTAGATTAATATACTAGAATGATGTGGGTATTATTTATAAAATACAAATCTGAAGCTTTTGAATGTTTTAAGAATTTGAAATCTCTTATAGAAAATGAAAAAATAATTAAAAATCAAGTGCCTTAGAACAAATAGAAGAGGAGAATTCACTTCAAATGAATTCAATAATTTCTATAAAATGCATGGAATCAAAAGATAACTTTATGTAGATATAACTCCTAAACAAAATGGAGTAGTGGAAAGAAGAAACATAATTGTACAAGAAATGGAAAGAACAATGTTACTAGTAGGTGATTTGTAGGCCAAGTTTTGGAGAGAAGTCGTTGGGACAATAGTGTATACCTTGAATAGAGCTCAACTAAGACCAAATAATGACAAGACTCCATATAAATTATGGAAAGGAAGACCTGCTTCATTAAAATATTTTAGAATTTTTGGAAGCAAATTATTTATGAAGATCAATGATGACTTACGAGGAAATTTTGATTCTCGTGTTGATGAAGGCATATTTCTTGGATATTATACAAGGAGCAAACAATACAATTGCTACAATAATCGACTACAAAAGGTAGTAGAAAGCATTGATGTAAAAATTTACAAAGCGCTTCTAGAAAAGGAAATTGAAGTCCGAGAAGAAGATTATATTCTTGAATAATTTGAGGAATATTCAACAAAGGAAGAGAAGGACCAAGAAAATAAAAAAGAACCATCTAAAACTCCATCAAAAGTAAAATTCCTCCAAAAACACCATCCAAAAAAATAAATTATTGGTAATGTAGATGATGGAATACAAACCTAAAGAACGATGAAAAGTACACCAAGAAAAGATGATGTTGACTTACTATCCATGGTAGAACCTAAAAAATTTGCTCAAGCTAGTGAGGACCCTCATTGGGTGGAAGCAATGGAAGAAGAAATGTTTCAAAAATAATGAAACATGGGAACTTGTACCTCATCTAAAAGATAAAAATATAATTGGAACCAAGTGGGTGTTCAAAAATAAAATAAATGAAGATGGAAAATTCATCAAAAATAAGGAAAGGCTTGTTTGTAAAGGATACTCACAAATCGAAGGAATTGACTTTGAAGAAACGTTTGTCCCGGTAGCACGTTTGGAAGGTATAAGAATTTTTTTGGCACTTGATTGTTCAAAAGGGTTCAAATTTTACCAAATGGACGTGAAATCAACATTTCTAAATGGTGATCTAAAGGAAGAAGTTTACATGGAGTAACCAGAAGGGTTTGATCTAACATAGGGAAAATAGTTCATATGTAAGTTTAAAAAGGCATTATATGGATTGAAATAAGCTCCTAGAGCTTGGTACACAAGATTAGATTATTATCTACAACAAGGTTTCAAAAATGGGATGGAAGGAAGTAATATTTACATGAAGATGACCAAGGATAAATTGCTAGTCACTCTTGTATATGTTGATGATCTAATTTTTGTCAGCAACAATGATGAGATGAGTCATGAATTTTCTCAAAACATGTATACAAAATTTGAAATGTCTATGATTGGTCAATTTTCCTACTTCCTTGGATTACAAATAATTCAAACTAAAGAAGGTATGTTCATATCCCAAGAAAAATATCTTAAATGCATGCTTAAGAGATATGGGATGGAATAATGTGCTCTTATGAGCACACCGATAACTACAAATTGAAAATTAAGAAAATATTATGAATCCCCTTCAGTAGATGCAACTCTTTACAGGTCAATAATTGGATCTCTTCTATACTTAACTACTTCACAACCTGATATTATGAAAGCAGTAGGAATAGTGGCAAGATTTCAATCATCTCCTAAGGAATCCCATTTGTTGGATGTGAAAAGAATTCTCAGATATTTGAAAGGTACTCCTGATTTTGGCCTATGGTATCCCAAAAGCACAAATCTTACCATGACAACTTACACCGATGTTGATTGGGCTGGAAGCGTAGAAGATCGAAAAAGTACTAATGGAAATGCATTCTTTATGGGACATTGTCTTATATCTTGGCTCAACAAAAAACAATATTCTATATCTCTCTCCAGAGCTAAAGCCAAATACATATTTGCGCAGATTGTTGTACACAAATATTGTGGATGAAGGAAGCACTGAAAGATGTCAACATAGAAACTAATCAACCTATCATTATCTATTGTGACAACACCAACAACATCAATCTTTCAAAGAATATGGTAATGCACTAAAAGACTAAACATATTCCAATCAAATACCATTTTCTTTGAGAACAAGTTGCAAAACAGAATATCAAATTGGAATACGTCAATACAAAGGAGAAAATTGTAGATGTCTTCACAAATCCCCTACCACGAGAAGCATTTGAATATCTTCACCAAAATATGGGGGTCATTGCTCTTGCATCACATTAAGACAACACATTAACAAGGGTAGTAGCACCATGACAAGGGGAGAAGCATGAAAAGAAGAAACTTGATAGGGGATGTACTAGGACACGCCATTTTCCATTGATGTCAAAGGGGGATGAAATGTTGGAAGAAGAGAGAATATTTCCATCAATGAAAAATGGGGAGATTGCTGGTCAAAATTGTCAATGATGTCAATATGGGCATGGCATGAATGATTGTTGAAGGTCACACTTGGAGTCCTAATGAAGAACCCCTTTCCCTAATGAAACCCTAGCTATATGATGTCTTTGTTCTTGATGAATAAGCTCTAAACCTTTATACCTTGATTCATGATGATGACACCTTGCTCTAATTTTTAGGACTGTCATAAAGAAACATATTTATATTAACATTTGATACATAATATTACAATGACTCTTTCGCGAGCTTGTAGAGGACACTTTCCTCTTTCCAATGAGCCCTTACTCATCCTCTAACTCCGCTTACTCTAAGAGAAAATGATTTTTTAAGACGATATAACATATTCTTTACCTTAGACGACCTAAGCCTACTTCTACATGTTGACCTCACCTCCAAGAGTCATGCCCCTTCATTTAAGGTCCAAATATGTATGACTAAGGGTTCGAAATCTTCATTTCATCATCCATCATGCAATGAATAACATCAAAGGGATACAAAAAAATACTAAGAGTTCACAACTTGTGAACTAAGGAGGTCAAGAGGACATTATTTGGGTTAATTCAGTGTTGGGTCATCACTACAGCTCGAACAAGAAGAATACTTACACCTCAGACCTGTGTTTCAGATTGCAACCCAGTGAAAGGCTCGAACCTATGGAAGTATACCTTGAAGATGTGAAAGAGCTATACCTCGAACCTGTGGAATTAAGCCTTGGAACCTGTGCAAGTATACCTTGAAGTTGTGAAAGTGCTAGGGCCTCATACCTATGGAATTAAGCCTCGAAACTGTGGACTTATACCTTGAATCTGTGATAGTAATACACCTCAGACCTATAAATACTTGTGGAGGTTCATAAATACATATGTGGAAAGCTCGTGGCAATAAAAAAAATATGTGGGAGGCTCGGTGGTAATACATTTGTCGAAGGCTCATGGTAATACATCCCTGAGATATATTTGTGGAGATACAAATGTTACTCAAGTATACATCTGTGGTGATACAACTGTGGAGTGGTCATACAACTGTGGAGATACATCTGTGACTCGGTTATACATCAGTGGAGGCTCAAAGGCTCAGTCTTCTTTAGGCTCGGACTTGTGACCTGTGAGGGGCTCGAAACAATGAACACATAACATTGCATAAACCTATGGACAATTCTCATTGAAGGAGCTTGGTATTAGCATTTTAGTGATGTTAAGGAACATAATTAGAGTCAAAATTACATCATCATTTGGAGCAGACTTTGATGTGAAGAAATCATAAGCTTTAGACAATGGAGCATTTGAATATTTGGACAGTGAAGTATTGGACAATGAAGAATACGCTCATTAAGTGGACAAATTGGAAGTCTGGAAAAAACTTGTGGAGCAATTGAAGTAAGTCATTTATACATTTTGTTTGTTAAAATTTTAAGGGTTGGGGCCTCTAAAACAAGGTTGGAGCCCTAGAGGTTGGAGCCTCATAAAGCCCAAGTTGGAGCTTGGAAACAGGTTGGATCCTGGTAAATTGAAGGGTTGGAGCCCTCAACATCATTGTACTCAAACTATTGTAAAATGGGGTTTGGTGTCCTCATTTGTTCCTAATAAAACTCCTATTATTTATTTTTTTATTGTAATTGTGAAAAATATTAACCGGTAAAAATAACAATTGAAAAGAAATACCAGCAATCTACTGAAGCAGAATATAAATTTTTGTGTGCAACAACTTGTGAAGTTGTTTGGTTGAGGAGAATGCTTCAAGATGTTGCAAAAGAAAAAAAGAATGCTATTGTTATCAAATGTGACAACCAGAGCTCAATCAAGTTGGAAAACAATCCAATGTATCATGCAAAAACAAAGCATGTTGATGCTCAATTTAATTTTGTTAGAGAGAAGATATAGTCTAATGAAATTTTTATTGAATATTGTAATACTTGTGAAAATATTGTTGACATTTTCACAAAGCCCCTTACGAAGATGAAATTTGAGTTGTTTAGGGAGATATTAGGTGTGGAAATGAATTCTTTCTCCATTAAGGGGGGGGACTTGACAATATTGGAGAAAGTTTGTTTATTGTTTTGATTATGTTTTAGATTAGAATTAGATCCTATTTTCTAGGATGTTTTTGTGATCTCCCAAGCATAATGTAATCGTTTATATTTGTGTATGTTTGATTGTTTCATTAATGAAATCCAACGTTAGCCTTAGGGGGTCCTCACCTAAGGACTTCAAGTTTCATTCATTCAATCAATATTATGCCTTCCTATTGTTTTAGTGCATTCGTGTGGTGGGCTTCACTTTTTGAATCATGTTGATACTCTTCTTCTGCTTCTGCAAGCTCTCTCACAACATCTCTAATTACTTCTATGATATCAAAATATTTGGATTCTCCTATTACAATAGGTGCTTCATTAACAACTACAACACTCTATTGAATGATGCAACACTCTGTAGAACAATGTTGTTGTATGTCATTTCTAAAATATTCTAAGCTTCCTTGGATGTAGTTGTTGTTGCAATCTTGGGAAGAATACTATCATCCAATCCTTGTTCTATGAGAAATAATGTTGTTGCATCATCCTTCACATTGGGAAGAATACTATAATCCAATCCTTGTTCTATGAGAAATAATGTTGTTGCATAATCCTTCATATTGGGAAGAATACTATCATCCAATCCTTGTTCTATGAGAAATAATGTTGTTGCATCATCCTTCATATTCACAAAGAGTTGATTGATCTTTTTCCATAGCCTCATATGCCACTTGACTTTCCTCAAACCTAAACAATGTTCCATAGATCATCTATTTGTAATCTTGTTCTTATTTTAATGGCTCAACATTCATAATTTTTCTCAACTATAACCTATTGGAAACAATGTTCCATAAATCTATTTGCAATCTTGTTCTTATTTTAATGACTAACATTCATAATTTTCCCAACTTTAAAAACAATGTTCCATAAATCATCAATTTGTAATCATGTTCTTATTTTAATGGTTCAACATTCATATTTTTTCCCCGTAATCTTGTTCTTATTTTAATGGTTCAACATTCATAATTTTTCCCAACTATAATAGGTAGTAGTAGATAAGAATCACTAGACAAATCTATATTAATAAATGATGACAAATAAAAAGCATAAAAAGATTTTTTTTTTAATATTTCTCAAAAAAATTTTAAAAAAGAAACATCAATTACTTTTCAAAAACTCTATTAAAAAAAACCTTTGCTTAAAAGACCTAAACCCTTTTTTTTCACATAAGTCTCCTTATTCTATTATTTTTTTTAATAAAACAAAATCTTAAAAATTACTATGGTACTTTATTAAAGCTCGTTTTAAAAAAACCCACCGTATAATGTTTGGCTTTGGATTATTATGCACCAAACTTATGATGTGTTATCCATACTTTGGTTTATAGTTTGTTATGCCTCCAAACTAATACATTTGCTCCATCGTATTTAAATATGCCAACATACCATACCATATGGTATTAACCTCCACTCATAGTAATATATACCATGCCACCTCACCCCTCACAAACATGCTTTTGCAAACATGCTTTGTCTACCATATGAACCCACTGTATAATGTTTGACCTTTGCTTTATTACGCACCAAACTTATGACGTGCTGTCCATACTTTGGTTTATAGTTTGTTATGCCTCGAAACTAATACATTCGCTCCATCGTATTTAAATGTGCCAACATACCATACCATACAGTGATAACCTCCTACATAGTAATATATACCATGCCATAATACGCATGTTTAATGCATTACGATACCTTCACATAAACATTGGAATTTAAGTTTTAAATCATTTTTGAGTTTGGGTTTATTAAAAATGTGGAATTAAAAAATTTAATTAATATATTAATTTTTAAATGAATATTTATATATATAATTATATTAATATAATATATATTATTTTTTAAAACCATATAAACTATTAATTAATTAATTATATATATATATATATTAATTCAATTTTTAATATATTAAAAAAAAAAAAAAATTTCCAACACATAATAATCATGAACCCATTCAACCTTGGAGGACATTTAGGTGATTTTACCTTCACAAGCCAATTGGCCCAGATCAACAATGACTTGAAACATTCTCTACATGCTTGACTAGTATTTGCCATGTCATCGGTTCACGATTACTATTTTTTTTAAATTTGTATGTTTTGAATGGCGATCAACGAGACCATAACTCCTTCATCGAACTTGGTTTTCAACGAAACGAGTTATTGAATTCCTTATGACGAATTAGAGTCGTTTTGAATCTAGTTTGGTGCAATTATGAGCACTTTCATTTTTGAGCTAATTTTTTCCCCTAATCTAGATTACGATCACTCCTTCCCAACGACATGCTTTTGGACCCACAAAAGTACAGGTTGTCCCTCATGGTGTTGAACACTCCTTTGTTTCCCCAAGTTATATCATCTTGATTCTACTTGGAGAAATCACTTTGACAACCTCTTCGTCACTAACGTACCTTGCCTTGCCTTGCGAAATGGCTCGCTCTTGACCACTTGTTCTCCTTTTGTTGCTAACCCATTCCAACACTTGTTGGTTGCTTGCTGATATAACACTTTTGTTGTACCAAATCGATTCTCGGTGCATTCCCCGTTGAGAATCTTGTTCCTCCTTTGCCTGATGAATAGACTACATCGATGAGTTCCAACATCGGTAAAATAAGAAAATAAATGACCATTCTTTTACCTCCATGGTTCCAAATTCCACATCTAGAAGAATGCATTCTCCATCTCCTTCTCTTCTTAGCGTACGACAAATAACATGGTCTACAATGAATGTAAACTTTTTTGACATCTTGTCACAACAAACAACATGCAAGAAACAACTTGATGACATATCCCCTTGCTCCTTCAAAGAACTAATTTCACATCATGTGAACATCGCCATGTACTCTCACATCTTGGTGTCAAACTGTCGAGCAAACATAAGTCGACGAAACATGCCTCTTCAAACAACTAACTGCGAAGTAAAGCATAAGCATGTGAAATAATTTTGTTGATTCTTTTCCCAAAACAAAAATAATTTCACATCTCATGAAACCTTCATCGACATCTCCTTTCATTTTTGGAAATTAAAAATCAACTCTTCCCAGTCGATATGACATGCATGCAGCACACAATCGACCAACACATGTCGACATCACTTTGTCTGCATGATGTACTCTCAAGTTGACAACAAACATGTTAAACAAAGAAATCGACCAACACAAGTCAACTACTCATGCATGTTCAAGCACAATGAAATCATCAAAATCCCATTGTTCATACACACAAACTCTCATGCATGTATACAATTCTTCAACTCTCTCACAAGTACAATAATAAGTACAAAAACCCATTCATATGTAAATGTACTTAAAGTGAAATGAACAAATTTTTCTACAATAAAGTGATTCAACAAAATCCTTCCAGTCACCTTCTTGGTGTAAACATGTAACATGAATTCCATAGGCAAAGAAATGCATCAACATCAAAAGGCATGCAAATCCTTAATTGGATAAGAAATCTAACGACCTCTTACAAAACCATTTCAATGGCACTTCTTTCAGTGCACATCATCATCCATTTGAATCATCATGACCCACATCAATTATGGAATCTTCTTTTCCATTCTTGCCATTCTCTTTCTCCACCTTCTTGAATGATGTGGATGACTTGTTCGGATATAAATTAGCATGTCTACAATATGACCTTGCTTATGACAATGAGTACAAAACAATTGCCTCTTCTCTCCGGCATGGTTTTCTTTGTCTTTTGCCTCCTTTGCTTCAAAACTTTCATGTGCATGGTTATCCTCTTCCAACACCTTGAAACATTGTGGTTATCCAAACCACAAAAGGAACATGAAAACTTTCTCCAAATATTATGTGAGAATTTTCACATATTTTAGCATAATCAAAAACAACTTGATTAAAATAATATTTATACCTTAAACATTCACCTTTGTCGCCTTGTCGAGGAGGTGAATTTGATAATTAGTAGCTGAAGTATGAATGTTAATTGCAGAGTGTCACGAAAAAATACCACTTTAGTTGTGCATAACAAACAACCTAACCAACAAATATGGTATAATATCCTTAGATCTATAATCGAGGTGATCAATATAAATGCTACAAAATTTAGATCTATGCACCAAAAGACATTAAGCGATAAATAAAATGAGATTCACTCCATGCATCCAATAGACAAGACAAGAATATGTTGAATGAATTTTTCATTAAGGGCACCTAGGAGGAGCAAAACATAGAAGGATGTTGCAGGTTCTCCTCGATAGGATGGGTTCTTGTAAGTCCTCGACACTTCAGATCTAAAATCCTCTCTCTTGATGGTGTAGAAAACCCCGGACAAAAGAGTGGAACTCAAACGGAGCTCACAAGAAAATGGTAGCAAAATATGACTATAATGGTGGATCAAAGTTAGACCAAAAGTATAGATCGAGTGATCTTTAGGCAAAAAAAGGTGGTCAATGAATGGAAAAACCCTTCTAGTATAGCAAAATATTGAATTAGTCTAGATATTGGTGCATAATTAAAATATTATTAACCAAATCAAGATACAACTTTTATGGAATATTTTATTATATTTGTTGGAGGAAAAGGAATCGACTTGGGTTAAATCCCTTTATACGTAAATAATAAATAAATAAATGATTTATTTATTACTTTAAGGATGTAGTTTAGGGAGTAATAATCAAATAAATAATGATTTATTTAATTATTTATAAATGATTTAGTCATGTTTAATAAGGAATATTATTTAAACAAGGGTTTAAATAATTATTCCTAGAAAACTATAAGATAAATAGTTATTTATCTAATTAATTTTTATACTGTTTTGGGTTAAATATAACAGAGATATTAATTAAGCTGATGTTTAACTAATTATTCCTTGGAAAATCAAATAAATGTAGATTTATTTAATATTTCTTCATGGGGTTTCATATTTGAACCATAAACAACTTCATAAAGGTAGTTTACTATGTTATTTTTCATAGTGAAAGAAATTTTATAAGGGTGGAAATTGGTCTTACATGGTGTACTTGGGTCCATCTAATAATAATAGGTTAGATGACCAAAAAATGGTGTAGCAGTTTCCCCCCGGCATGCGAGCATTAAGACTAATCGTATGGCCGAAGTACGTTGTAAGAACCTGATCGCTAGATCAAAGTCTTGAGAGCACTAGACCACCGAGGAGGCGAGAGACTTACAAGTGTGACAAGTCTATTTTATGAATGAGTACCTATGCTATAGGCGGCGGGGGAGAGCATACCTATGCCGGCGAGATAAAGTACAAAGAATAAGGCGTACGTAAACGAGGAGCGAACAATATAGTACATGTGGGCATAAGCATGAGCCGGATAAAAAAAACATGATAATGAATCCCATACATATTGTGCACCGGGATAATAGCCGGGACTTGTACAATAATATCTAAGTACATGAGATACAAATACAACCCGGATGCCCACGTAAACGAGAAGGAGCACGAGAAAATCGGCGATACATGCAATCGAGAGCCTTTGCACGCAGTGAAGTACAGGAGTCGACATCATCAAATATATGGGCTTGTCAAAGGTAGAAATAGAAGAGGTCATGCAGGAATGTGGGGAGCTACTGTGGGTCCACCCCCTCATGGTAAAACATCTCACACACACACCGGGAATCACACGGTGTCTGATGCATCAACGAAACATCAAGTATACGTATCTCGATCATGATGTAAGGAGCTAGAGCTAAGAAACCATCGAAGTCAAAGGGTAATAAGGAGTCCCTTTGCACGATCGAGCATCGAGTGAGTGGAAGAAATTTGGAACCAAGGTACATCGCCCTCTAGACACAATGTACCGGAATGAATAATACGATGTCGAAGAAAGAATGAGGTCCACCAGGTGAGGAAATAAAGGATCCTCAACTAAGGCACGAGAGAAAATAGTAGAACGGCCAATGACCGACACCATGGATGATGAAATGGGGGGTATGAAGTAGCGGATGGATGACTTCCCTTGTTAGAGCATAAAAGGCATGGATGACCTGGCACCAACGGCCATAATATCATGAGGGATAGGGGACAACGGGAGTAGGCCATAATGTGAAACACGAGAGAGGGACCAAGCAAAGAAGGATGGAAAGACTATAGCGGGATCTGAAAGGGACTCGGGATAGACTCCATGGAGAAATGCGGCGATGAATCAACTCGGTCTCTAAACAAGGGTGACTTGATGATTTTTTTCCACACAGTGAAGATCTAATGGGGACCATATAAACATGAGTCTGAGGTGGTAACTCATGAAGAAAACCAACATGAGCATGGACAACATGGAGCGAAGTGGTGCCCCAGTACAAGTGTTGCAAGTGAAGAAATTCAATTTTGAGGAGTGGTGAAATGATGCTTCTTGGACAAAATGTGTCCTGGTGAAGTATCAATTCACTAAAAACTAATAGATACCCATTTGAGGGCTTGGTGAGAGCTTTCTGACGGTACATACGGTTTGTCAAGGCGGGCTACGGTTGGCCGTAGCAAGCGAAAGAAAAATCGGGGGTTTCTCTTTTAATAGGGCATTTTCCCTCAAATTCACTCATTTGCATGTGGAGGCGCTGATCAATGTAGGGGAGAAGGCCCTAAATCTTGCGGCAAGTGTAGTGGACAAACCGGCCAGATTTGGAATCCAAGATCCATCGGTTTTAGAATCAGAGGCCAACCCTACTCTTTCATTTCAATGGATTGAAAGTTGAGTTTAGGTCCTAGAGCTCGATATGAGACCCCTACTCTTCTTCATGGCCGGGGTTGCACTTTTGGGGCAAAAGCTGCGACACAGGTAGCGAGGTTACAGGTAAAAAACTATGACCTATCCCGGGATTGGGCACAGAAAAGTGCGACTTGACGGAGAGAGGTTTTTGTGTTGTTTTTTGGGCCCGGCCCCGGGTTTTAATGCTTGAATCTGATCTTTCCTGATACGGCCTGGCAGCAAAACATGATGATTTTTGTGCAAATATGGCGGAATTACGAATCAACTAGAGAGAGAAGTACCTAGGCACATTACGGTCGGAGATCGAGGAGGATCGGGGGTGTCGCAATTCATTGGCCGGAGTTTGGGGTTCTGAAGTTTGTGGAGAACCTTCTTATGAGAGCTAGAGAACCCTTGTGGCTCGGATTGTCAACTATTGGGATCCGGACCATGAGGTCTTTATAGTGTAGGGGCATCGGATCGAGTTGAGCGGTGCAGGATATATTTCTGGGCGGACTCACCACTTGGGATGGATGGGAATACTTAGCCGGTGTTACCACGAGGTGGAACATTAAATAGTTTGTAGAGCACCATTTTCGACGGAGTCTCCATGTATCGAAGGGACACGAATACCCATCGGGGATCTAGAGATGTTAGAGACCCGTGTTGTGGCCACGATAGTCTTGTGGATCTGGAGCAATGACACTCCACCACATCACTAGAGGGCGAGATGATGCTTGTGGAAAGTGTGTTGAGTGGGACCTACTATGGGTGGGCCTAGATGATTTTTTCATCGTTGGAAACGACATTTTTTCGCTATGCAAGTGGAAAAGTGAACCATGACTATGCATATGGTACATTTTTTGTACTCCTCTTCTTCAAGAAGATCCACGACACTTCAACCTCGCATACGGCTCTAAGATGGGGGATGTAGAGAGCCCAAGATGCACCAATGGGGGTGTCTACTATGCGAGAGGAGGAGGTGGCGGAGTTGGACGAGGTGTTGGGCAGGTTCTTTGTTCTTTGGGATCAAATGCCATTGTATAGACGATTATCCCTATAGTGGGATGAGTTATCATGAGGACCTGGTTGCCCGCGACATGGTCGAGTATGGGGCACCGTGGTAAGAAATTGACAAATTGATAATCTTGTATGTGCATGTAAAGTTTCGAGAATATTATATATGGTATCGATTCTTTCACTTTTTTTCTGTCACGGTCAGCCTTTGGTGAACGACGGGTATATGGGATGACTGCGATGTCGAAGTTGCGGGGCCTAAGGATCGAGAGTGCGGCAAATGAGGATGTAGCAGCCCTCCTGGAGGACATCGGGATCGTAGATGTGATAGGCTTCTAATCATTGTTTTCGAGTGCGGGCGGCAAGACTTGGACTACTAGTACATAAAGCCATGTATTGGTCTACCTCGGAGTGGCGAGGGTCATGCGATGCATAGCGTCGGCGAGATAGGGGACGCACAATATACGAGCTGTGGGGAGTAGAGCCATTGGCTTAGGATCCTCTAGATAGTGATTAGGTGTAGGGCGAGGTGGTGCCCCGATTTTGAGTTTTTGTAACATGCTATGGGCATGTTATATGTATCGAGTTGATGGACTCTAAAACATTTTATACGATACATATTATGAATATGCATCGTTTTGATGGTTTTATATTATATTATTGTCTTGTGTTAAATGTGTGTGCTAAATTACGATCTAGAATATTGTTTTGTATATCTACATATCGATTTTGTGCTCTCGGTACATGGTAAGATGTAATCATTTCAAATTCACGCATCGAAAAGCTTCACACTTAAATATCTTCTAAAAAGGATAGGATTATGCAGATAGACAACAAGTAAATTTCATGACAAGAAGCGAGGAATCTAAACGAACATGAAGGTGGGAGGATGTGATAGGAAAGGAATCAACTAATAAACCTTGCAACACATCATATTCGGCCGATTATTGGTAGCGATGCCAATTCATACACCATCGAGACAACCAACGAATACGAGGGGTAAAGATGGCCCGACTGTCGAGGCTAGATTATGGGAGTAGGGAACTTTACTGCTCCAGCCTCATAGATATAAGGTGTGGATGGGAGGTCCATCTAAAAAGTGCCCATGAAGACAACAAATGGGATGATGAAAGACAATGTTCGCAACGCTGAGCATATAGTAGAGATTGAACAAACAGCACGGGGAGGTGATGCGGGTAAGATGTCTACTACTCACACGCCAGCGAGTAGGTGGGGTGTGGGAGCCTCTGTAGGTGTAGCTTGTGCTCAAGTTTGTGAAATTCATCATAGACACGGATGGTGCCATCCCACTTATGGTAGGAAATATGAATTTAGGGGTGGACAGGCTTCCATGATGTCATCATCACAATAGAAGATGGAGTGACGGAGGAAGGGGTACATGACGTGGTGAAGCTAGAGCTCATCATGAAGAAGAGAGGTTCACATGCGCATCATCATAAGGGATGGCGGAAGAACAAGCGGATAATGGATCCACTAATGTTGAGCCCAAGGTGATCGTTGAACGGAGGTCGAGCGAAAGCACGGCGAGGGGGAAGATTCGGAGGAGCTTCCAGCTTTGAGGGTCTCATGGATGATGATAGGTAGAGGATGGTGGCCGCACGCTCTTGTCATCTCAACATCGGGAGGGGAATGTCAATGGGAGCGGGTAAATCCTCGGGCGACTGCTGACATGCGTGCAAGTAAAAGGGGAGGTGGATTGGTTTTGTTCAACCTCGTACTCCCGGACTACCTCTAAGGCGCAATAATGCGTAAGGTAGGGACAATGGTAGGGTAATGGCCATGGAGATCATGCGAAAGCACAAGTTGGTTAGTTTGAATAGCTTTAGAGTTCTTGGCTATAGTTGAGGAAGAAACAGAGGCTTCGGGGACCATAGACTCATGGAATGGAAACTTTAACCATGGGCTTGATATGAGGCAATTTGGATAGGTATGGGTGGTGTTGGCTCCCTGTGATTTATAATATTGGTAAGAATAACCTTGCGGGGGCCATATCGGAGCCACTTTGGAATCCTAGGACCTATCCTTCATGGAATCGGGGGATCTCTCTATTAGAGGTATTTCAAAGATATATCTTTATGCTTTTGTTTATGATATTAGGCTATCTATATGAAGCTCTTAGGAACTTGTTTGTTTTGGTTGGGTATTATTAATTGAGAAGGTCATTTGAAGGGTGAAGGTGAGAGTAGATTGAAAGAATGTTTTAGCTAGATAGATAGGTCATGAGGCAGGTATTAATCCATTGGGTTATGGAGTCACAAAGGGATTTATTTGTACAATTCTTCAAGAGTTTCCATAGGGCAAGTCATCTAGATTAAAGGATCTTTTCGAAAGTTAAGTTGTGAAATGGAACATTAAAAGTGTTGTGAAGAAGAAAGCTATAGTCAATTAAGAATCTCCCCAGCTCCACTAAATAATAAAATACTTTCAAAGTAACTCTTTGAAGAAAGCCAAAGGACGAGAGAAAACCATAGACTTCTTTGGCGGACTCTTATTAAAGTAAAATTTTAAGACAACAATCCATTAATCTATAAGACTACTTTTAGAAATAACAAAACACATAAGATAACAAAGAGAAAAACCTGAATCAAACAAAAATAATATAATACGCTTTTGGCATACTCTCGAGGGATCTTTCAAAGCAACTTTTGAAAGCCGAGCCGGAGGACGGGGCATACCATAGACTTCCCTGGTTTGAACTCTACTTATCATACTTTGAAAAAGATATTTCAAGAATAATATCTCAAGTTTTACTCGAAGGACATGGGCTCACCAAATTTCCTTGGTTATACTCACAGTGAATCGTTCTTAAAATAACAAGCTAGATAAAGCTGGAGGGTAATTAAGAATCCTCCAATTAGACCTTGTAGAAGAAAACATAAAGATAAAGCTTTGTAGAGATAAATAGGTACCTTTGACGATGAAATCCTAATCTAATTTTTTTTTTCTTTATCGAGAGAAAATGGATAGAATGAAAACATAAGGAGAAAACAAAAATAGTGAGGAAAAACATCACCATTAACATAGACCGGGATCTAGTGAATCGGCTTGTTTTATTGATGTTCAAACCGATTACATACTCCGGCACGGTGGGTCTTTACATCTCGAAAGCTTTCTCTATCGACCTCGCATTCCTCAACTAGCTGACAACACTCTAAACAACTAATAGTAACAACCTTCTACAATAAACTTCCAACCCTTTACAATACCAGAAGTCCCCATACGATATTTATAGATAAATGAGGAGGTGGGGTGAGAGGGCCCTAAAAGTTCATTTAAGACATATTAAGTGTTTCTTGACCTTTGAGGTGTACGAGGCCCAAGGAAAAATGTATTTAGAGTCTAACTCTACATAATGAATGTTACATTAACTTCTAGAGATTCTTGTAATTGCAATGTTTGACTTTTAGTCTTTTGTGGTTATATCACTTGACTAAACATTCTTGTAATATACGACTATAATAATATTGTATGTACTTAGAAAATATTCACTGTAGGTGGCATCTTAAGCCTTTGAGCCATCAAAGCACTTCGCCAGTTTTATCATTTTGAAGCGAGGCTTTAGGTTAATTTGATCTAATTTGTGCCTTTAAACTACGATTAGGCCTTGATTTTGCATTTAGGCCTTCTTAGTCATCTTTACTGGCTGTGTTTTTTCACTTTATTATTTGTTTTTAACTTTTAATTATTTATCCTTAAATTGTATTCCTCATCCTTAATACGCAATGATCGAGCTTTAATCTCCGTTCTTCATTCTTTGATCTTTAATCTTTTGTTTTGGTGTGTAGGTGTCTTCCTTATGCGTATTGGAGGGTTTCATTATGTTGTGCATATTCCCCACCTCCATTTAAATTTTGACCACCGGCTTCCTTTGGGTACGGTTTAAAACATCTTTCGCGGCCAAAGCCCTCCATGTTACGTTTACAATCTCTCTTTCCGCCCGAAAAAATGTCTTATGCCCCGATGGTTAAAACTCATAATTTAAATTTATCGGGCCTAGCCCCCCAAAGGTGATAGCCCTCCATGTTGGACTTCCATATGTCCCAAGCGCCAAACCAAGTGCCGGAGAGGGAGGGGGCTTAACAATAACATCTTCAAGCATAATCACGACCGTCGGATCCAAAGCCAATCGACGACCCACTATCAAACCATCCGTGGTGGCCCCGCCAGGCGGAAAGCCGGCGGTTAATTCCGCACGGCTTTGGACGGGTCGGTGGTTTTGAACCAAGGCAATGATTCTCTTTGGATGCTGGCCATGCGTCTTTTGTATGACGTTCCCTAAACCACTTTCCCACGCGTTAAATATCGGACTATGGCTCGGCGGCGGAACTCACCGATGCCATTGGATCTCGCCCGGCCTCAATCCAACGGCGGATGTCATTCAAAGTGCCTTGATAGCTCGTGTCGACATGTCTCATGGCCTACCATTGCGTCACCACAACATCTTTGAGCCGTTGATATGTCTTCCAAATCCGATGGCGAACCCGATCTTACCCGTACGGTGACTCCACGGCCACGTCACCTTTCCACTGTCCATCGTACACCCATGTGTATTATTCCGGAAATATATCCCAGGTAGCGTTCTCCATGACCAATATATATATATATATATGTGTGTGTGTGTGTGTGTCTATTCGTATTCATTGTTTAATTCCACCACCATGTTCGAACCCTTTTACGTAGAAAAGTCACCTCCTTGTTTAGTCGAGGCTCCCATTGTTTCTCCTCCACCACTGCGTGTTCTTCAGTTGACTATGTCTCCATCGTCCTCGTCTCTCCATCCCGGTACGGTTTTCTTAAATAGTTTGTGTTTTTGCATGTTTGTCGGTCGAAGGCTCATTATAATCGCGCATTGTATACGAAGTCGGGAACATCGCCGCCCGGCCGTTTCGGAAGAAATTCAAGTGGGAAGGGAGCCCAGGTGTATCATGTGATCGTCATTAAAGAAAACGAGAGACGATGGATCCATAGAACCCTCCGGAAATAAAGAACGATTTGAGCGAGGTGAAGATATTAATGGGCAACATACGACATCGATGAAAGATCGAAAGCACAACATCCCGCATTAAAGATGCGGAGTTTAAATTCAAGGCTAGAAGTCGGGAATGTGCTATGCGCCATCATAAGCTATCTCGGGGTTTTATAGGCAGATTTTTCTTCTTTCAACAAGAGGCGAACATTGTATATATTATTATTTGTGTCTTATTTATAAGGAGATTCTTACCCTCCGGCATTTGTTTGAAGATAAGTTATGAAATCTGAGTCATTTATTGTTAGTCATTCATAGGTAGGCGGCAATTCTTTCGCCATTTTGTTCAAATCAAGTTATTAAATGTATTTCATCTACCTCCTTCTAGAATTCTCTATCTTCTCTATAAAAACCCGGAAAGTATGACATTAGAAGGGTTCCGAGATTTCTATCGGTATGCGGTGGGAAGCACGTATACATTTTGTAATATTTACGTATGAAGGCTTAGAGCCGTAGGGTCTCGGTGAGGAGGAGTTATAAGCGTAATGAGGATTCTGGTCTTTGGTATTTCACGGTATGTAATCCTCTCTTATGTGTTAATACAATATCTCATTTCATTTTGCTATTTATCTTCTTGTATCATGTTCTAGAATGCGAGTAGCTCACTAGTTTGTAGTAAGGATTCATCCTTGTTGATGCCCTTTACGGAATTAGTCGAGCGCTTTAAATGAGCTAGTCATGATATCTTTGTTCATGTTCACTTCTTACATATTTTCTGCTATATCGGTTGTTTTAGGAGGGTGCTTTTAAAATGCCGGATTGTGTATGGATTCTTTAATTGTGCTTGACCATGCATGGTTTTGTTGTATATACGCGGTATACGTCTAATGTCCGTGATATTCTCTTATTATTCCTCTCCAACTGCTGACCACTTCACGATATCTGATTCTGTGGCATATTGTTTGAAGCTGGCCCTCTTCTGATAAGAAGTGTCTCTTAGCGTCGGATGCTCTTTGTATTGAAGTTTTGCATAATGTTCCTACATTACCCTCATCTTTGTATCGGCTTACGAGAGGATTGGTTCCATTCAAATCAATTTCCTTGTTTCAACAATAGTAGGAAGAATTTAGATGACAACCCAAGCTATATTACGTGCCTCCATTTTGCTATATTAATATGTCCTGAGCCTTTGATGCATGTAACTCTGGGCTATCTCTAGGGTAGACAAACATTGTCGACAACATCTTTACGACGTAGTTGCGGGAAATGTTCGAATTTGAGAATATCGGTTTCCCACGGGTTTCGACAAAACCGTTTCACTCTCTAATCGGTGAGCACGAGTTGAAAGAGTTTCATATCTCTCACCTTGGCGACTCCTTTGTTCTTTATTTGATAAATTCCTTGTTAGTCCACAGCTCCTCGCAAGCCACATTTGAGGTCGAGATCTTTCTTCAGAAGTCGAAAATATCTTGTGTACTTAACCCGAGAAGATTGTACGGAGGAGAATTCGGAGAGAAAGGCAGTCGAAATTTCTCAAAACCGAATATTCCGTAGAAGACTTCCCATCCTCCTCTTCTCGAGAAACCAAAGCAGAAAATCTAACTCGTGAGAAAATCCGAGATATTTCTCGGATAGTCCACTTGTTGAAAATACCCCGAGAATTAAAGAGAGTTCCATTCCTATCCACGAGGCAGAAGAAGTAAAAGAGAAGTTACGAGAGACAATCCCGGTTAATGTTAGGCCCCCATTTCCATCTACACCCCGAGCTTCTATACAATATATTCCAATCGTTATACATACACCACTCCCTCTTGTCTCCTCTTCCTTCATTTGTACATCGAGATTGTTACACAACCCCCACCTCCTCCAAATGGCCAATGTTCTTGCTTTCCTCTTGAATAAATATGCTCCTTTAGCTTTACCACGGGTACTCCATGATATGCCACGGGATTACTTGAAGATATTACCCGGATTTAATGAAGAGAATGAGATTAATGCACATAAACATCTTGGTTTTTGTGCCTTTGTTGAAAATTTAAATGTTGAACATGCGGGATGTGGTTTTGAAATTGTTTGTTCAATCTGGATGGTGAGGCGAGGAAATGGTTTAAAACATTACCAGATCGTTCTGTAGATACGGGAAAGAATGGAAGAATTTTCTTAGGAAGTGGGAAAGAAAGATTATGGTCGGTTCTGTTAGATTCAATACTTTGAAGAAGAAACCTAATGAAGGGGTGTCGAGTTTATTAAAGGGTTTAATAACGTTTGTATTTGAGCTTGCCTCTGTATTGAAGCCCCATGGAAAGCGGTGCCAAGATAATTTTTATAGCGACCTTTGATTTTGACTTTGTATTCTCAACGAGAGGAAAGCTTTGCTACACTAGATGATGCTCGATCGGATGCTGCGGAGTTGGAAGCAAACTTTGCCTTCTTCCAGGAAATTGAAAGGAGAAAATCGAACGGGATGCTAGAAAGAAAGGAAAAGAAGAGGTTTCCACCTCTAATCAAGACAAGGATGTAGATAAACTCGAAGAAATGAGTAAAATGATCAAAGAATCTTACCAAAAAATTGGATAAGTGGAATTGAAACTAAGAATACGGCTCACAAGAACTTCTATAATGCTCCAAACGAGAGGATATAATCCTCGATACGGAAGACCACCCACTACGAGATATTTCCAAGAGAAGCGAAGAGGAACGTGAATCGGGTACCACACCCATTGTGCACGGAAGGACCCGGTGATAATGACTCCACCCAATCTTTTGCTTATGGATTAGAAGATTCTAATGCGGCCTTTTCAAATAATGATGATATGGAATGTCCCTTGCAAGAAGAAAGAAGAAGAAGTAAGAGATTGATCATTATTGCAAGCAATTTGATTTTATGCAAGCATAGTTCAATGTAAAATATGATCTTAGATCTTCAAGAAAAGAGGACCCGAGCTCAGATCAAGAAGAAGAACTAACTGAGAAGAATGCACACTCGAAAGGGTTTGCAACGGTACGAGAAAACAACGAGACAAAGGTGAGAGTCCTCTAAATATTCCTTTGCAATCTAATGATCAAATTCCATCTTCTTCAAATGTAGTAAATCCTCTAATGTCTAGTCTATGCAGAAAAGGAAAACGATAATAGAAAAGCCCTGCGCCTTCGGTTTACAAGAGCTTGAGAAAATTAAATTCGATCCCCTTCTTGAAATTTATTGAAACCTTTTGTATATCAATCTCAAATTACTTCTTTCATACTTCCTCCTGAAATACAGTCATTCCGGATAGTTTAAACCTCCAAGAAGAGAGACCCATGGTAGTGTTTGGCCCTCATATTTGAGGAGATAGATCCCTTCTACTCCTCCCTTTTATGTTTCCCTAGTGATTCATGACTGCTTTTACACAATTGTATGTTAGATTAGGGCTTCCATAATCTTATGCCTTTATCGATCATGGAGCGACTTGGATTACAAATCACACATCCATATAAAGACCTATATTCATTTGATTCAAAGAGAGTTAAATGTAGGATGATCCAGAATATTTCGTAGTCAATTTGGCCCAAATTCCGGCAAAGTGTGGTTATGGACATTGTGGTGGCTGATATCCCGGCCAGCTTTGGCATCTTTTGTTGTCAGGAATCACCGGGAGTACGAAAATTGGTGGGTCAATTAAAATGGATTTAACATATATACTCTTACCGTGCAGGTCTTTGGAGGTCGGGGAGAGGGAGATTATACGGGGAGACTAGATTTGTTAAAATGGTAACTAAGAGTCGGTGCTCGGAGAAAATTCACCGGTATACAATAAGGAAGGGGATTTCTCATGTTTGATGTTGAGAAAATCAAAATTGACTCCATGAGTCCTCCTTCTATCGAATTCAAGGCGAAGACGACGGCAGGAAGATCTGGGTGGGAATACGGACATTACATTTCGATGGAGCAAATTAGAAGAGAAATGGAAGTACGAATTATTGTTAATCTCTCCCAAGGAAAATGAATTCCATTGTCTTTTAAAGCTGGTATATGAGGCTACCAATAATGTAGCTGAATATGAAGCTTGTGCTATTGGGATTGCGGTATTTAGAAACATGGGCATCCAAAGTACGAAAGTTATGGGGAGCTACGCATTTGGTGGTAAGATAGATCAAAAATCAATGTCAAACTAAGCATCCAAGGGTAGAAGGCATATAGAAATGAAATGTAGGACATGATAGAAAAATTTCTTTTCGGCATTCAACATACGGAGTTCATGCCCGGGAGCGAACATAATAACAAATTCTCTGTTGTGGTTACTGACTGTTCCATCCTCCTGCAGAACGCTTTTAAGATGAAGTGGAGGTACGTTCTGAGATCATCTATCTTAGATAATATTAAGCAGCGGAGTTTTGAAGATGATGAACATATGAAAGAGATTTTGGAGACGAGTGGGAGAATTCACCCAATATGGAGATTGATAATTATGAGAAAAGCCGAAAATGTTGCGGCAGATGGGAAGAGAAGATAGTAGGTAATAAAGTGTTGCGGTGAAAGGTAATGTTATACCTAGAGGTTTGGTTTTCCTCTAGAAAGGCTATTTAACAAAGATGATGTTCATTCGACCAAACAAAGTAGTAGAAAAGAAGATCAAGTGTAAGATTTAAATGCGGTACTTATCTTTGATCCAAAAATTGTTAAATTATCCGAAGGGTCGAGGAGAATGAAAATTATTTAGGTTGTTTCAATCTTATAAAGATGTATTTGCATGGTCCTATCGGGACCTAAAAACTTTAGATTTTAATATAATGCGGCATAAAATTCCTTTGAGGGAAGATGCAAAGACATAGAAGCTCGAACTGGAAATAAATCCTCTTTGCTTCCCTCCATTGAAAGAAATCGAGAAGTTATTGAAAGCTAAAATAATTGTGCATTGAGATACTCGGAATGGATAGCAAATCTTGTTCATTTTGTTCGAAAGAAAAATGGAAAGTAAGGTTGTGTGTGGATTTAGGAAATTTAATGAGAGGCGTCATTAAAGATAATTATCATACACTTTAAGATGGACCACATTCGAAAGTGGTCGGGAGCGTCGAATATCAATGATGGATGGTTTTTACGGTTATAATCGGTGGAGACATGTTTCCGGAAGATCAAAAGAAAACTGCATTTACCACTCCCGAGTACCTTTATGTATGCGAGAATGCCTTTTGAAATTTGATTAATGCGAAACTACTTTGGAAGGCAATGGATATAGCTTTTGTTGGTAGGCAAGACAATTTTTAGTGAGTATACCTTGATGATATCCATGATGTTTTCAAAAATGATGATGAACATATTGAGCATCTAAGAAGAACTTTTGAAAAATACAGAAGGTATGGCCTTTCCCTCAATCCTCAAAAATATTTATTTGCATTGAACGAGGGAAAACTCTTAGGACACATTGTAGCTAAAGATGGTGTGAAAATAGATCCTAAGAGAGTTGAAGTCATAAACGATATTCCTTTACCTAGGAATAAGAAGAAGTACGGAGTGTTTTTAAGGTCGGATTAATTTTTAAAGGAGATTTATTCCTAACTATGCTAAGATAGTTAGGCATATAACTAACATATTGAAAAAGGATAATGATAAAATGGTCCCAAGAATCTAGAGATGCATTGAGATAAAACAAACATTCTTTGAGCTCACGTACTAGTTGGGTGAGATTATGCAAAGCCATTTATGATATTTTCATTTGCTTCACACATCATTGTGAGTCTCTATTGCAGAAAAGCTGGTAAGATGGGCATGCTATGGCTTTCTTGATCGAAGTACTTCCTTGATCTTTGAATTCATATAATATATTGGAGAAGCGGTATATGCCCTAGTAAAATCCCTCAGCTTTTAGAACCTATGTTTTGCAATCTCACATTCATATGTTCCCACGGCCATTGTCGAAGACATTCTAGTTCGGGGGATAGCGAAGGTGTTGGAGTTTAACACGGCGAGAAACATAACACAATTAACACACACAGGCAGAAAAGCATGAGACAAGCGAGTTTAACGTGGTTCACCCAACCATTCCAGGCTACGTCCACACAACATAGGCATCGGCAATTCTTTATTAATCAAACGAACAGTTACAAGCTCTCACACCCTCACAAAACAATCGGTATGGATACTTGTTTTATAGCAAGGAGAATCCTAGCTTGCCTCATAAATCCTCTCAACTCAAATTTAGGATGCATTAACTCCCTCCCAACAACCTGGAGTTAATCTAGCAACAAAAAATTTCTATTGTTGTCACCTGCGAGATTTTTTTTGCCTATTTTATTCAAAGCAGAGAAAATCTCAACAATCTCCACCTTGACAACAATTAGCACGATGCCTGTTTCTTTATTATTTATTTTACGCAAGCTAAGAGAAGCCAAACACCAACGCGGCTTCTCCAACAAAAGCCGGATTTCGTGAACATGTACGCACGATTTTCCTTTGTATGCACCTTTTCAAGAGAGACTCCCCTTTCGGTAATAGCTTTGTCTTACAAAATGGTACTTGTTGGAATATGCTTTGATTTACTATGATAGGAAGGATTCTTAGCCAAATGTATTGCACTTTGGTATCACAGTGGCACTGATGTTTTCACCTTAACCTACCAAACTCACCAAACAAACCTTTCAACCAAACCACCTCTTTGCGAGGCATGCGAGAGCGACAACGTGATGCCTTGATGGTGGATAAAGCAACGATGATTTTGTAGCTTCGACATCCGGCTAATAGCTCCACCTGCAGAGTAAAGACATACGAAGTTGACCTTCTCTTATCCAAATCACACTGCCAAAATCGGGGAATCAACATATCCATGAAACAAATTCACTACTCTTATTGTAAGTGATACAATAACTACTTGTGCCTCTCGAGATACCGAAGCACCCATTTCCTTTCTTGACCGGTGTTCTTTACCCGATTTGCCATGTACCTGCTTGTGACCCCAATGTTGCATGTGAAATATACGAAGTCAGTACAAACCATCGCATACATCAAATATCCTACTACATTAGCATATGGAATTAGAGACATATAATCCTTTTTCTTCATACGTATTAGGACATAAGTTTGGAAGAAAGCTTAAAATGGGAAACGGGGCGGCACGAGCACATTATTCATGCCAAATCTCAAAAGTATTTTCTCAATATACTTACATTTGTGATAGCCATGACTTACCATTGCTCCTAATCTCTGAAAATCTCCATGCCCAAAATAAATGCTTCTTTGCTCCCTAGATCTTTCTGCTGAATGTCCTTGCCATGCGAGTCTTGACTTCTGGTGATTTCATCAATGCTTTTGCTTGCTAGAAAGCATATCGTCAACATACAACACTAAGATAATGAACATGCCATTTTCAATTGCTTGAAATACAGCCTGATCATATTCACTTCTAACATATTTCGACTCCAACATGAAAGAATCAAACTTCTTATACCGTTGCCCGAGGGCGGCGCGAGGGCCATATAATGACTTCTTGAGCACAACGGACAAATTTCTTATTGCGATCTTGAACAAACCTTTCGGTTGTTCCATATAAATTTCCTCATCTAAATCTCCATGTAGAAATGCGAGTCTTAACATCAATTCTTTAACGACTCTAAATCGAAACAAAGCCACTAATGCTAACACAATTCTAATTGAAACAATTTTAACCAACGGTGAAAAAATCATAGAAAGTCAATACCGGCTTCACCGAGAAAACCCTTTGCAACCCGGTCGCGCTTTGTCTTGTCCCTCCAGTATCATTCCACCCCGTTTCGACTTCGAAAACCCATTTACACCCCACATTTTTTGTCTTTCGGAAGCTCAACCGGATCCCATGTGCCATTCTTACTTAAGGCCATCATTTCTTCCTTCATGGCTGCTTTCCACTTTGTCACTATTCGAACCTTCTATAGCTTCATTAACGGAGGTTCATCATCGTTAGCGGTGAAAGCAGGCGAGTAACATAATCATCATACCTTCTAGGAGCACGTTTTATTCTTGTTGACCTCCTTAAAGAACGTTACCGAATTGCTTCCGCAATTGACCGACTACCACACAGGAACTTCTTCATGATCACCATCGAGACTGTTCATGATCTAAACCCTGAACCACTGTTCATGTTACGATTCTAGGCGCCTTTGTTCATGAATAGTATACGAACTATGGTCATCATGACTATCATTAGAAATGCTATCAAAATACGAATGTCTTGTAAATCGAGATACATCATCTTGTTTCAATCTACTATCTACATCTAAGCTTGTACAAGAGAGGATTCATTAAACTTTACATCTCTTGTTGATGATGATTTTGCGGGTAGTAGGATCCCACAATCTATATCCCTTTGTTCCAACACCATACCCAACAAAGATATACCTTTTAGACTTTGGATCTAACTTAGTTCGATGTTTAGGCACTAGAGCATATGCATCACAACCAAACACTCTGAGTTTAGAATAGTCACAAGGTGTCCTTTCCATACCCTCTGTGGAATCTTGCATTCAATGAAATCCCCGTGGAGATCGGTTTATCACATAACAAAAGGCTGTTGCCACCAGCTTCCATCCACAACTCCTTTTTACGGCACGTCGTTACTCGGCATACTCCTTGCTCTCTCTAGAAGATTCCTGTTCATGCGTTCGGCAACTCCATTTCTTGAGGAGTATAAACCATGGTATTATGTCTACCGATCCCTGCCATCCTTGCAATAATTTGTCAAACTCCTTGGAAGTAAACTCACCACCATTTTCAGTTCATAAACATTTTATTGTTCTACCGATCTTGTTTTCTACCAATGCTCTAAAGCGCTTGAAAAGCGAAAAAACATATCAGGACTTTCTTTTCAACATGTAGACCCACACCTTCCTAGAAAAGTCATCGATAAACGACCTGATATGACGAACCACCATATGAGGTTGTAGGGGCTGGTCCCCAAACATCTGAATGGATATAATCAAGTATGCCTTTACTAGTATGTTTACTGTTTTAAACTTTTGTTTACTTTTTTCCAAACGAGACAATGCTTACCAGAAATCCTTTCCGAGACTTTAGATTAGGAAGTAATTTGCGATCGACGAAATCTTTAACCCTCTCGCTCATATGGCCCAACCTTTGATGCCATGGCGGAAGTGGAACTCTTGTCATGTTCGAGAGACACGAAGTAGACACATGTAGGCCCCGACCACCATTCTTCCTTCTAGCTGAAACGATTTCCTACTTTCTTAGCTTTCATTACTAGTAAAATACCTTTATAGATTTTCATAACTCCACCTTGAATTACGAGTTTTATATCCATTTGTATCAAGTGCTCCCGGTGAAATTAGATTTTCCTTAAATGCGGAACATGTCTCACATACGTTAACAATTTAGTTGTGCCATCAAACATTTGCGATTTGTATACTTCCTATCCCAACAATATTAGATGTGACATCATTACCCATGTACACGACTCCATCATTAGCGATCTATACGTCTTAAGCCATTCTCTATGGATACACATGTGGTTTGATGCACCGGAATCTAACAACCAATGTTGACCATGATTTGACATATTAACTTGAGACAACACTTAAGTCGCTCATACTTTGAACCGAGATCTGGGAACACAGCTGTCTGTCGCATTTGCCTCCTTGTTCTCTGTCGATGAAGCTTCTTTAGAAGATTGTTGTCGCTTCAGCCAATCCTTCTTCGAGTGTCAGTTTTCCCACAATGCAGCCACTTCACCTTTGTCTTCATTCCTTTAGACTTTGAACGAGTTGCTATGCTTACCCGGAGTGTCTCTCGGCGACCTCGGCCATCATTACATATACGATGCTTAGGAATCTGCATTCGACCTCTTCCTCGTCTCCTCGAGACAACAAGGCTCCAACCACATCGTCAAACTCGATCTCAAAACGAACGCACTTTGAGTTTCCTGCATCTTGTATCAGCCAAAAAACACAATAATCTCAGTTCCAAATTTTAAATAAAGAATGCCCTTTAAAAAATATATATTTCCTTTCACTTTTAAAGTGCCTTTCATTTGATACCATATGCAAATGGCAATATTAAAATCAATTTTTAAATGCCACCCTTCACCTTATAAAAAAGGCCTTTCACTTAAAACCAAATGTAAATGGCATTTACATTTTGAAACATTATAAAAAAAAGGGATTTTTAATAAAATCGATGTATTTAAAAAACACATACCATATGTGACCCTTTTAAAAACTCCAAATCGATTTATTGTACCCTTTAACACTTCATAAAATAACTTTTACCCTTTACCATATAAAAGGGCCTTTCCTTGAATACAAATCGATTTTCATACCATATGGTATTGGCATTTTTAAACAATTAAATTGATTTCAATCCAAATTGATTTCAAGAAAACGAAAATTGCATTAAACAAACTTTAAATGCAAATCGTTTTATTTTTAAAAAAGAACACGTTCCAATCTTTTTATAATGGCCACTCAAACCTACAACCAGGTAATGGACTATCCACCTTTTTTCAAAAGCATATCAAACGACTTTATAAAAAAAGCGCAAATCGACTTTAAATGGCATTCATCAACTTAGATTTTAAAATGGGTTTTTAACTTATACGAACATTCGATTCAACTCACATCGGCTTGTTAAAGTACATTCCCACGAGCGCCATCTTTCTTTCTGTATTTCAACGCCGCCATGCCTTACTATACCAAGGATCCTGTTGTAATACTTACGGCAATACCTGGACATTCAATCGATGACACTAATAAACACCTCGCCATTCTTGTTGTCACTTAACACCTCACTTGATGTGCAATGATATTCGACGCATATAATGAAAACTTCCGCGTGGCATAAAAAATCGATTCACGGCATTAACATAAAGGCGATTTTAATATGGCAACACCGGTCCACGCGTTCGGAAGTCATGTTTCAATGCGCTTTAACGCGGCCTTAACCGGCCGAGTTCCGCACCGGTATGTATGGATATCACATACGCGACAATGTATATCACATAACCTCCTGCTTGACAATGTATATCACATAACATAATACCACCACACGGCCCGAAGGGAGTATGCGCTCACGCACCGACGGCTCGGGTTGGAAACATGACCTCCACGCAGGTTTAAAATGACCTCCGAAATCACATACGCACCTCTCCGGCACGCAATTCAACCGGCTAGCGATCTCCACACGGGCGGACGAAGTTCAACACGGCCCGGCGCTCAGCGGCTCCACCTTCGATCTGGTCCGAGTTGCGCCACGCCTCCAACTCCTACGATACCCACTTGTTGGAGTTTAACCACAGCGAAACGAACACAATTAACACACGGAAAGGCAGAAAAGCATGAGACAAGCGAGAGTTTAACGTGGTTCACCCAACCGATACAGATGCGTCCACACAACATAGGCATCGACAATTATTTATTAATCGAAAGCAGGAGATTACAAACTCTCACACCCTCACAAAACAATCCCAGGTATGGATACATTTTTTATGGCAAGGAGAATCCTAACTACCTCATAAATCCTCTCAACTCAAATTTAGGATGCATTAACTCCCTCCCAACAACCTGGAGTTAATCTAGCGACAAAATTTCTATTGTTGTCACCTCTTGAGATTTTTGCCTATTTTATTCAAAACGGAAAATCTCAACGGAAGGTAAAAGGGAAGATGGATTGCAAAAAGCCACAGGAAGTATCATTTGGATATAAGACCTACTAGGATGATTAAAGAATGAGGGACTTGCTAAAATGTTATCGAATCAAATCATCGAAACCTTGGGCATCAATTTATCCATGATAGCAAGTGAAGAATCGAGAGAGGAGAAGAACAACAAGGACTAGAAATGGCCACTGGAAGAAGATATATATGAAATATCTCAATAGTCCTTGGTATAAAGAAATAGTTGAATATATTTTAACACTTAGCTATCCTCCAAGTTGTGATAAGGTAAAATACATATTTGTGAAAGTGAAATCCCAAAAATACATAATTGCTAATGGACAGTTGTATTGGAGGAACCCTTCGGGTATATTATTCTTGTTATGCCTTACAGAAGATGAAGTGGAAAATATAATGTGAGAGGTTTCATGAGGGAATATGTGGAGGGCATTACGAGTGGAGGGCTACATCTCATAAGGTTCGAGGGCTGGTTTCATGCGGCCAAAATTATTTGAAATGTTTTTGATTGGGTTAAGAGAATGTGATTAGTGCCAAAGATTTGCAAAGACGAGGGAAAGTTTCTTCCTTTGCCTTTGATTCCTATTCTGTGAATGAACCATTTTAGAAATTGGGATTAGATTTTATTGGAGAGATACATCCCCCATCAAGTGGCCAACATAAGTGGATATTGACATCCACCAGTTATTTTACAAAATGGGTGGAAGCCATACCTACCAAAAAAATGCTACAAATACTATAATAATCGAGTTTGTGGAAGAGAATATCATTTCCGGGTTTGGCTATCCAACAAGAATTGTATTTGATAATGCGCGAGGCCTTTAAATTACGCGAAATTTGTAAATTTACGCGGCGAGTATAATATTGTATTGAATCACTCCACGACCTACTACCCGCGGGGGAATGGCCTGGCGAGAATCATCTAATAAGACAACGTAGAGCCTTGAAGAAAACAATAAATGAAAATCGGAAAAATTGGGACTCCCAATTAAAATTCGCTCTATGGGCGAATAGGATAACCGATAGAGAGCAATCGGGAAATCTCCCTATGAGTTATTCTATGGACGGTATTTGTGTTTCTATGCAATTGGCATTGTCGGTAGCACGATTTATGCGAGGAAAGTTGGAAGAACCGGATGACATGGTCGGAAGGATCAATTAGTTGGTCGAATTCGTAGAGGAAACACGAGACCGGGTGAATACGGATATTGATAGAATATCAAGAAAATGAAAAATATCTTTGATCGGCATGCAAAAGACGGAAATTTCAAATTGGAGACACGGGTTCTCGGATAGGACGTTCGAAGAGCGGTAAAAGGCAAGCATGCTAAATTTAGTCCGTTGTGGTTTGGCCCATTCAAAATTGTGAGTCAAGGAGGGAATAACACTTTCATGTTGGAAAACCTACGGGGTGATGTTGGATGCCTGTGAATGGCCGATTCCTAAAGCCATATTTTCAATTCGATCATTTGAGAATTCTGTTGTATTATATTGTATATAAGTGTTTTAGCTTTTGGTTTTTATGAAGAACGGAATGCTAGCAATTACGGAGAAGAAGCGCGGGGGAACCAAAAAGCAGAATGGAATATTCGGTGGTGCGCACGTTCTTGACATATCCAAGGATGGACATGCCATCCCCAGTTAGGCCGATGTTGTGCATATTCCTCACCTCCATTTAAATTTTGACCACTTGACTTCCTTTTAGTCTAGTTTTAAAACATCTTTCCTTGGCCAAATCCCCCCATGTTACGTTACGGTCGCTCTTTTCACTTCGAAAAATGTCTTATGCCAATGGTTAAAACTCATAATTTAAATTTATCGGAGCCTAGCCCCAAGGTGATGGCCCTCGGTGGCTAGACTTCCATATGTCACGAGTGCCAAACCAGGTGCCGGAAGAGGAGGGGCTTAACGATAACATCTTCGGGCGCAATCACGGCCGTCGGATCAAAGCCAATCGACGGCCCACTATCAAACCATCCGTGGTGGCCCGCGCGCGAGAGCCGGCGGTTAATTCCATACAGTTGGACGGAGTGAGTGGTTTTGAACCAAAAGACGATTTTTCGGGATTTAACACCCTAGAGGTTGGTTGGGATTCAACCTCCACGGAAGCGAGCGTACTACTTAACGAGAGACTCACACAACAATGCACGTTCGGAAAAACCAAATAATTAGAATGAGAGGTTTAGTTGGTCCTACGTTTGAAGTAGATCCATGTGGAGTCCAAACTCCCTGCAACCGTCCTTCTCCTTAACACGAAATGCAAGAAGAAACCGGCCTAGGAATAGCGAGTTGTCATGACATATATCTACTCTACATGTTAAGTGAGATTCATATAAAACATTAAATAAATCATAATGAATGCTTGTATAACAAATATTCTCATACATAAAAGCATACACTAACACGTTTATTTCGGGAACGACATGATATACATGTTATAAATAGTACGTACAAAAAAGTAATCGAAGTGGAGAAGATCACTGATCCTTCAAGGCCTTCGCAGGGCCGTCGTCACAGGATCAGTCACGACCCTTGCCTCGCTAAGACTCCTTCCAAGGCGGTGCATACGAGATAACATATAAAGGGATGTATATCTCAAGGAAACAAGGGTTTCACGAAATGGTATTTGGGAAAGTGTAGGAGGCACGGGGGAATCGAGACTTGGATAGGGAATACCAACGGAGTATAATATCAATAATTCTGTCTCTCCTTAGGCCATACACATGAGGGCTTTTTATAGTCCCTCCAAGTAGTTTCGGCGGTTGGAAGCTTAGGTTGACGCAAATTTTGGGGTGGTTGAACTACACGAGAAGTAACCATCAACCAGTGACGAAATTAGGGATTTTTATATATTTTTTAATCATTTTAATGGCATAGGCGGAAAAGTCTAGTTGTACTTGCGTATACACGCGAAAGAAACACGGGCATAGTGACGTATGGAGGATTTTTATTTGTTTTTAAGTGAATTTGTCAAGTACGTAGGAATGGGTGCCCATAAAGCCATAAAGCAATCATGAATCATGTCGAGGTGAGAAATGATGCTATATGAATGCCCCCTAATATATGAGGTCGAAGGGGTACATGATGGCGAAAATGTGATATCTGCAATAGAAGAACTTCGCGAGGACAAGAGAGGACTTCACGATTTCGACCTGCCAAAGGCAATGAAAGAAACCGGAAGAGAGTCAGCACATCTTTGAGGCGGGCATGCCCATGCTCGGTCAAATACATCATATATATGAAGAAATCTTGAATAGATCCAACATGTATACAAGTATAATGAGCCCAAGTACATAGTGAATCATGCAGCGAGCGAGGGCCGGAAATAGGTCTGAATCAATGTCCAAGTATCACATATAGAAAGGCGATCAAAAGATGGTGCAAGCTTGGATGTCTTATCAAGTAACTGAATCTCAAGTACCGGATCATAAGTGGTGGATCAAACGGTACAATCACACTGACTCGGGGATCAACATATAAGATGTTCTTGCAGTAGCACGAAGCGCAACATATAAGGGTGGACGGAAACAACGGTAGAAGCTGAGAATCGTCGACGGTGAGCAGAAATCTTGATGCTAACGAGGTCTTCACCGATCACAACGGCACAATTCTACACCTTTGAATAAATGAAATTTGAAGTCGACCATGTGAGAAATCGTTGGATTACGGGCAATGATGTTTCCCGTTAACCAACGCGAGACAACCCACCGATAATGATAATGAGTGTCGAGGTGCCCCGATGCAATCGGCATGATGTGAATGAATGAGTTGAAGTCGAACACTTGAAAGAATCTGCAGTCGGGAGGCAATGATTAATCCCCGCTGTCGATAGCGAAGAGTCGCAACGTGTTGCCAAACCCTAAAGGTGCGACAAAAAAGACTCTAGACCTTATTCCCGAGCAATGAGTCGGAGTCGATGGGGAAAGATACGGCGGAAGGAAGGCATTAAGGCATCCCACATCGATCCGGCGCGAGTGTAACCGTGACCAAGATTTGGAAGGAATCGGGGCCAAAGTAGAGTGATGGAACCAAAACCGAAGTACGTTTCCGACGTGCAAGATGAAGCTAGCGCACGGAACAAACCTACGGAACCAACATGTGGCGGCACGGGCGGCCGAAATCCGCAGGTAGGGTCGAATGGAAATCGAGTGCGCACGAATCCCAAGTGTGATAATGTGTGTGAGCGTCGAACACGGGGAAACCACTGGAGTCAAAGACCCATGATGATGATCAAATGCGAGAGCACGAGGTCACCTATCAATAATGGAAATAGGCCCAAGGTGCAACTCTAGGCTTGATCTTAGAAATGTGTCGTAGTCGATAAGAGACAAACCGCCGACGAGAAGTCAATGGGGACCTTCTCAAACCAACACGAGCGAGAAGATCAAAACATCTGATGTGATAGAGCATGATGCGACAAGACCGGGGAAGGCCGGCGGAATAATGAGTCAAGAACCCAGCGAGAATGGCCGACTCGAGGCTAGACTTCCCTTGAACAAAAACACGACTCTGTGATGACCATGGCGATAAAAAGTGACCTTTGTATAAGTACGTACGCGAGAGGCAAAACAAACTCTCCATATGATTGGAAGAGATAACCAACCGAGGAGAAATCGACAAGTGAAACATGGTAAAAGCTGAACCTAGGTCAAAACTAGAACCATCCCAAATGAAGGAAATATATATAAGTAATATGTGCTTTGTCCAAGGGCGACAAAGTGACTGCATCTTGCCATCAAAATAACGAAGATACATCCCGTTCCCGCTCTTTTTGTTATATTTGATTTTTGTCTTTTTCATAATAAGCCTGAAAAAAGAATAAAGAATGCTATGGTACAATGGATAGAACGGCGAGTATCGAAAGCGGATGCACTAGTTCACGGGATTGGAACAATCCTATGCTTTCAATGCAAGGTGAAAGGCGGTCGGTGATACTCCAAGGAACGTTCCATCCATGGGTACAAAGGTGTCAATTATTGATAGCTAAGTGCATGCAATGGTTAACTTGTACAGAATGTCCAGGTCAAAAGTTGGCTTAAACATCGAGTCCAAATGAAGCGGGAGGCTAAAGGCCGGGATAAGCAAGTAGCCAATATGCAATGCGATGGCTACAGCTAACGACACCGAGGGCCTCACAGGGTATAAGCTGAAAAATGATAAGTGATGAAGGAGAAGAATGAAGCTTCAACACAAAAGACATGGCGGGACTAAAGGATTCGAGCCTACATAAAAGCAGCATAGGCAACAAGTGATAGCGAGGAACTAACTAGGAAGCCCATGTAAAGGAAGGCTCTACCATCGATCATGATTAAAAATCGGCGAGTGAAATGGGTGTAATACTCATGACCTGATGGGATCGACCCTAAGGCAAGTGATTGGTATGGAGCTAGAATGCAAGATGCAGCAGTGTTTCCTAACCTATATGCCGAGTGAAGATCATATACCGTGAAAAGGTACGAAATCATGGATCAAAAGCAGGAAAAGTCTCAAAATTGTCAAAATGTACTCGAAAATATACCATTTGGGCACTTCAAACGATCGAGTTATACGGCATAAGACGGTCCGAAAAAATAAGCATAAAGAAATTTTTTGCAAAAATTTTCAATTTTTTAACCATAAATACACAAATTACCTCTCAATTGGTTCATTATTGCATGAAGTTTGGAAAAAGAGCTGCGGAGCTAAAAACTTGTTTCGACAAATCGGGGAACAACTCGGCCAAGTCGGAACTCGGCGAAACTTGGTCGGCTCCTTAATCATCCTGTTTATTCATTTTGTCCATTTGAAAATTAAAATTAGGTGATTTTTTTCCTGGAAACCCTTCTTAAAAAATGCGTGTCTAGCATACGCGGAGTTCGGTGAGCCCAAGCCGCGTGTCTCGCGGGCGTACACGAGAAAAAATCGCGTATGCGCAAGTCATTATTAACCAAAAGTGTTTCTAATGAAAATTTTGATGAAATTTCTCGGATGACCATCTCATGGAGGGCGTGAGCATAGCGCAATAGACCCCGAGGTCATGCGGGATCGCGCGGCCACCAAAATGTCCACTCCCGAGAAATTGTGGATTGTTCAAATTCTTTAAAATGCCCAATATGAAAAGTAATGTGCGATTGCTTGAAATGCTGTTAAGTGCGGGAACCGGATCGGGATTGTTTCATCATCGATCGGATGCCACTACGCATAGAAGTGGAAGATATATACTTCATCAACTGGACTCTCCGGAGGAGATCAGTGAGGCACACGAAGCCCACAGGAGGTTGATCGTGGAAGACTATGTCCAAATCTATTCCGTAGAAAATTCCAAGAAGGTTGGAACAGTTGCGGTCGGAGATATCGAGGATTTGCACATAAAGATCCTCTTGTTCACCATCGGCGAGTGGCGGGATACGCCTCACTACATCGGGCGTCCGGGACGCAAATGAGTGTGTTGTAGAGTGTTTGATTCCGTCTCGATTGGTGCACGGCCACCTTTCCCCAGAACATGAAACAACGGTGACCTCCATTCGCCAAGCAGACAAAACACTTTGGCTATGGGACCATTTGACAACATTCTTCTTCGAGAGAGTTCACGACTTTGAGACCCAGAGTCATCCTGACTATCGGCGGCTGCGAGACCCAAGAATTACCCGTTGGGCGGAACGTGGGGGAGCGCGGGGGGCGGCGAGGTACCCGAACCACGGGATGATGAGTTCTTCTTGTGGTGGAGAAAACAGAGATCATCGCGATGGACGACTATCCTATGCGGGATGGACTTCGAGGAGATCCGAGATCTAGTACTTCACCGTACGGCATGGGGAGCGGTCGGTAAGTTTTATAAAAATTTTAACTTATATGATTTTTTTTTTGGATTTTCAAATATGTATGAAAAAATGAAAAACAAACATGTTTTTGGATTGGATTCATAATGAGCGAGCGATTAAAAATGATCATGTTTCGGATGTTGGACCGGTTAAGTGCGGGGCCTAGCACGTCACAAGCGCGCGAAGGTGGGGCGGAGACGATGGATTACGACGGGACCGCCGGGCCGTACGAGCTTGGAGGGAGGCCCGGCCGCCAAATCCTCTGTGCGCGTGGAGGACTTGCCGAAGCCATCCGGAGGAGGCCCGGGTTGTAGGAGTTCACATTTGGGTTAGACTATTTCGCTAGTGTGGCCCCTTGCGGTGATGTTCTATGGGAACAGCGGGCGAGGGTCCTCGGGAGTAGACCGATTTTATATATTAGATGTTGTATATTCTTTTTTGAGGCGAACATGATGGGGCATAAGCCCAAGTTTTGTACGAGCGTTTATGGATCCAAATTTTGTAAAGTTTTTTGACATACGATGATATATATATAGCGATATTTGATGTGATGTGATAAATGTATCAAATGTATGATGTTTTTGATGATTAGATTTTATTGTATTGAATGATTAATATGCCAATCTAAAGCTTGATTAGCTAATGAGTAAATAAATAAATTCAATAGAAGCTCGAGGAATATGAATGAATGTTAAAAATTGAAATGACCTTTGTAACAACGTACCCTCAAGAACAATCGTAATAAGCCGGATCTCGTGCAGGTAAATTGTTGTTCAGAAGCTGCGACACCACCATTGACTAGGAGTCCAAGAAAACTACCAACAAATCAACACCCAAAGATATTGCCTCAGGAAGTAGATGAATGACTGCCCGGTGTGTTATCTGTTATTAGGCAGGAACAATGCGGTACTCTTGACACTAACGTGGCTTGGGATGGATAATGAAGCACCCAAGCGTGGAAGCTAAGGATTCGGGTGTGTCTACTAGCACCATCGGCGAAACCAAAATGACTCATGACATCAGCACAACACCTTACAGCGGATCAACATCACCATCTCATCAAAAATCGAAAATCAAACGAGATATTTATAAAGCAAAAAACTACTATATACAAAGCAAAATGCCGGGCCAAAGCCTAGGCACAATACTTCTTCAAATAGAGCCCATTTGGGAGCTCGACAGCTCGTTCCCTTTGAAGTCCAACGAGGTATACGCTCCTTTATTAAGGACCTTTTGACGATATAGGGGCCATACCACATCGATTTAAAATTTCCTACCCCCAAGGCATCTTTTTCTTGGGCATAGACCAAAACAAGGTCACCTTCGGAAAATACCTAGGCTTAAGCGCCTTATCGTGCGAACTTTAACTCGGTTTTTATGCGCTTCGTTCAACGTGGCGGCATCTCGACGCTGCTCATCAAGATGTTCCGGATGAAGCCCAGCTCTGCCCAGAACTAGAAGTGTCGGAAGAAGCTCAACGACTAATTTGAGGGAAGGAATCTCGCATTCAATGGGAAATACGGATTCCACCCCGTGGATAGCGAAACGGAGTAAAGCCGAGTTGCGATTTTAGCGACGTCTGTACTTGGTACGGGATATAGCATAATGTGCCTAGTTGGATCTATGTTTATCAATTTTAGTTGAAGAATAGTCTTCAAGGATTTGTCTGACTTCCACTTGCCCATTGGCACCGAGGATAATATGGAGATGAATGCTCTACTTGGGAAACCCAATTTAAGAGCCAACTCGGCCATCATACTATTCGAAAGTGAGCGCACGCCAGTGGGTGACAGTCTCTCTAGGTATCTGAAACGAGCGATAACTTGGTTGAAGAAGAAAGAGTTGCCCCGATCTCACCATCATTCCCAAAAGTAGGCATATCGACCACTTCGTAAAGTAGTCTCTTGCTACGATGTGTACGTGTGACCTTTGCGGCCGGAGTTCTAGTAGTATAATCCATACCCCACTTTGTAAAGGGTACGACGTACTTATTTGGAAAAAGCGGAGAGTGGATGACGCGCATTTTTCGAGTATACACACGACAAAAGGGATGACACTTCTTGACCGATTCAATACAATCCACGAAAATCGAGGGCCGAAGTAGCCGGCCACGAAAAATCTTTTGGAGTTTCGTAACCAAGCCACGATAAATGACCCCCACCAGCTCCTTTGTGAGGAATCATTGAGCACGGCCTCGGCTTCTTCGAAAGTTAAAAAGCGAGCGTCTTAGGATTGAATCAACCCCTCGACGGTACAAGCATCACCAATAATCGGATAATTCTTGGCCGGTAATCGCACGACTTTGACGCTCATCTTTCGAGAAACTTTGCGGGTACGGAATATCTGATATCCCCATATAAGGATCTTGCCCGGAGAGATAAAAAACGAGTGTTCGTCCAGGAAAGGACTCATCATAGATCATCTCCTCCCCACGAGGCAACCTAGGAGATCAATTCATAAAGACTAATGACTTCTTGGATTTAGCGGAACATGAACTCTAAATCAAATTCTTGTAATATCACAATCCATATTATATTTGCCCCCAATCACTCGCTGCGAGGACAAGCCGAAATGGATTGGCATTTTGCCAAGACATAATTTTTGCGAAGAATAATGTGTCTTGGAGTCGGCACACGGCATGAGCTGTTGCTAAGGCTAATTTTTCTATCGGGGTGTATCGCGAGTTCGGGTCCTACACGGTCTCGACTAAGGTAGTAAGCAACATGAAATAAGAGCATCATCCTCCTGAACGAGAACCATACGGAGTAGTGAATCTATTGTGGCCAGATACAAAAGAAAATCTCTGCCTCGACGGGTGGACTCTCGGTAAAGGGCCGGAGAGGTCAATGCTGCTTTCAAGGCATCGAATGAGCGTTGAGCATAGTCGTCCCAAAGAAAAGAACTCCTTTCTTCAACGGTCTCATATATCCCTTTGTGATCTCGGCATAGTTAACGATAAACCTCGAGAAGAAAATTAGACTTCCCTTGGAGATTTTGAAGGTGACGGATTGAGAGAACGGGGAACGGCAGTATTGCCTCAACATTGAAGGATCTACTTATCCCTTCCCTAGACACGATAATCCCAACGATAAATGGGATGTTACCGCGAAAACGCACTTGTTCGGATTCAAACGAATTTTATAAAAACGACATCTCAAATATTTGCAGTGGCACCGAATGATCCATCCTCTTTCGAGAATGACGCTAGATCATCTAAGTATGCCTCGATAATTTTCTTGATGTCGTGGAAGGTGTAAGACATGGCCCGGCGAAAGGTAGCTCCGGCATTTTTAAGACCAAAAGGCATTTTCTTATATGCAACGTACCCCGGGGACAAATAAATGCGGTCTTATGTTGATCTTACGGACGGATAGTAATTTGATTATAACGAGCTTCGTCCATGAAGGAGAAAAATCTGGGTCACCCGGCCTGCCTCGTCGATAATCGATCCAATGAAGGGTGTGGGGTAATTATCTTTAGGACACGCCTTATTCGGAGTCTGCGAAATCAGTACACCTCGAATTGTTCCTTGCTTTTTATCACGGGAACGGGGTTTGAAACCCATTCGGTGGAAGGCTGAGGAAAATGAATCCCGCGCGGCAACCCGGCGTCGTGCTTTTGCCTTCTAAGTTAACTGGGACGAAGTTTTTGCACGACCGGCTTAGCGTTTTCATCGTCTTGATCTCATCTTCCCGGACGTATAGATGGGTCTATGCCGGGAATTTCCTCATAAGACCAAGAAAAAACATCCCTATACTCTTTGAAGAGCTCGAGGGTATAGATTTGAACCTCTTCATGGGAACTTTCGGCCTCAATGAAAACGTTCTCGATAATGTTTGGATTCACGGAGATGTTCACGGGATAGTAGGAGAGATCACAACCATGTTCACTTCGACGCAAACGTGGTGCTAAGGGGAGCTCAAGGCTGGGTGAACGGGGTCCGGGGAGGCGGAGACTTGGAAAACTTGTTTCGACTTCGCTCAAGTTAGGTAGGAAGTAAGGCAGATGATGCAAGTCATCCGGTCTATCTATACACATCATTGCTTCCGGGATGGCCTCTTCGGATGGAAGAGTGGTATCTAGACAATCCTAGACGGAGAAGAAAGAGAAGTAGCGTCCAAGCTAGGAGCCATCACCATCCAACTCTTCCGGCGAAGAGGAGGCTGGATCGGATTACTGCGGTGTCGACAACGGTGATATGCAATCTCGGTACAGAAATCGGGAATGCCATTCCACCACTTTCCCTTCCTCCAATGTGGGCATGTTGGGAAGGTAAGGTCCCAAAATTCGAAAAAATAATGAGTTCGAAAGAACTCTCTTCGAAGGGCAGGAGGATGGAAATAGCATTAATAGACACCTTAGGAGGAGGAAGATCAAAAAGAACCCATCGGGGAAGAATACATTCCAACTCCTAGATTCTCGACGAGCGCCTTAGTATTATCCAACTTAGGCACGAGATATGAGTCAAGGCGCATCCGGTCTACGGGAGGACGGTCAGGTTGATCCCTTTGTAACGATCCTCCCTTCGTGGGAAACATACAATTCGAAATAGTGAGGATGCAGTAACGCATCCATGTCATATATCCGTTCCTCCCCCATGAAGGTTGTAGTCAAGGGTTTGCATCCACTACGTCAACCTCTATGTTCGCCGGTTTTGCCCCCAACACGGATGGGCAAAGCCGGGACAATACCATGGGAGCTGTGAGAATGGCCGCCGAACGCGGTAAGAATAGTGCTAGATGGAACAACTTTGGGAGATCCAAGTGTCTTCCGGCATGCGAGAGACATCACGCAAGTAGAAGCACCCTCATCAACAATAGGTACGAAAGATATTAGTCTTAGATACGATGATTTAATATGGAAGGCCATATGATGAGGAAGTCTCTTCTTAAATTCTTCATATCAAAAGTAATCGAGAAGAATTTTCGGATCAATAGCCCCAATGGCGGCGAGCAAAACCTTTGCGGCCAGGCTGGACAAGGCTTGGAGTACCTCTAAAGGCCGACTGGCCACAAGGACTTTGCGCAAGATCTTCTGTCCCGAGTAGTGCAGGCGACCTTCATGTTCGGATTAATCGTTGACCGCTTAGAAGATGCTTTTGGAATCCGAGGCATAGACTCAACCGGTTGACCGTGATGTGAAGCGGCTCGGTAGCATCAAGAACTTCCTTAGCTTTCGAAGATTCTTCTCCGCCATAATCACGGGATCTCGTAGCGACATCCACGTGAGCACTCATCATAAAGATATTCGATGGAATTTCCCCTTCAGGGGACCTCCGGAAGGAAGCCCCGGATGCAGTTCGCGCTATGAGTGTGGTGCTGCCCTTGGGGAAAAGGGTTTGTTAGCACGGCCGGGAACTAGAAGAACCCTGCGAGATAACGGGCGAGAGCATCTGAGATTTTCGGGCAAAGGTGTGTGAGATGGTCTCCGGCACAAAGCTTGCATGGAAAGCTTCACTTTCTTTTCCCTTTTGCCTTCTTTTGACACGCTCGTTGGTTTGTTACGTGCCCTTCCCATTCTTGCCCTTCTTCTTGTTATTACGTCCCTTCTTCTTCCCATCGGATTGTTGATTTCCTTTGGGCTCGGAAAGGCGGACGGCATTTATGGACAAAGGCGGGAAGGTGAAGGAGAAATCAGCGGGCACGGCTTTGACCGGAAGGAGCGGTGTAGAACCGTCGCACGGGGTGAGAAGAAGGTAAGGCGCACTACTATTGACCGATCCGACGAGCCGTCACCATGCGGACCGGGTTTGGGTTTCGATAAATCAACTTGGAGCGAGGAGCATTGGGAAAAATATATAAAGTACCCAGGAGCGAGAATAGATCGGTTCTAAGCTATTTCCGGGCCCTAAAAATGGCTGCTCCTCGGAAAATACCCCGGATAGGGATACATCCTTTGAAATGTACGTGAAGCGATTTCCAAAAACCACTCAGAAGAACTCACCTGGAATATGGGCTTTGATAAGCCTCTTCCTTCTCCTCCATTCACCGAATGTGATCGAAATGTGAGTTGCACTCATCACAGCAAAATTAGCCGGGAGTTCGGTCCCAACCTCATATCTAACGAATAATGAAAATGGTTAAGAAAAGTGACGACCGAGTTCTCCAAATGTGCACGTAGGCGCCCCCGATCGAGCTCTATATACCATTTAGCGACATTCCCGGTTAGGGTGCGTTGAAATAATCTCAATCTAATCGAATCGTCAATCGGAGAGTTCGGCGAGCACCATAAGTGGAAAGTGGTGATGTGATCTGTAGGATCTTCACCATTCTTACCTTCAAACTTAGGGATGTATGAAGGAAGTTTGGTTGGAACCGGAGAGCCACCTAGGACTATACCGAATCGGGTCATTAGTTAGCCCGACAAGTCACCGCTAAGTTTAACGTTTCCGGAAAATGGTAATCGGCGGAGCACGAAATTCCATCCTTGATGGGATGGATTTCCAACATTGTGAAAAAGAATAGCACGAGTTTGATAAGGCGCAGTACGCGGAAAGGACTCGTAGAAAACGGAGAAGAACCTCCTCCCCACGCCGAGTTACCAAAACCCGGAGGACTAGTTCCCCGGAAACGTGGGCGAAGAGGAAAGCCCCTCGGTAGGGGTTCCATGCATTAGACAAAGGAGAAAAATCTGATGAGCACTCGATGAAGGGAAAGCATTCCCTTGATGACCCGCGAAGAGGCGATTCCTAACACGGCCATTGTAAACACGGGATTCCATCTTGTAAGTAGTCGAACTTTAGGACAAGGGTTAAAACTGCAGGTACGGGACGTAAAAGAGAAAACGACCCTAAAGAAGGATTTTGGCCCGGAGTATATGCCCGGTCCCAAAAGGAAACAAAATGAGCGATCCCACTAGCCATATTAGACATGGGCGTGGATCCGGCCTGCCGACGGAAAAGAGACGCGAGGGATTTCCACTAATGGACATCCCCGAACGAAGGGACCGAATGAGAAGCATATGCACAGGTGAACCCGAGCCCGGACACGCGGTGCTAAAAGCGATCGAAAGATGAAGCAATAGTACTTTGCCTCGACGAAGCCGGGGGGTCGAATACTGCCGGCCTCACGGTAGAAGCCGCGTTCCCGGTCGTGGCCATCGAAAGATAAGAATGATATGGAAGATCCGGCGGTCTCTCGGACTCGGTCGATGTCTTAGAAGAACAAACGGATGATCGGGGAGGAAGAGGAGATGGACCTATAGCGGGAGGCTCGGGTATGTCTTCAACTTGAAAATCTTCTTCACCGAGGAAAAGGGCTTTCGCGAGGTGGCGGGAACGCTCTCTCGGGACCGACCGGGATCGGCAACGAAACCTTCGAGACCTTGGTGGAGGATCACTGCTCACGAGCGTCGGACTCAACGGGGTGGTAACCACCGACTAAATCGCTCCTGCGCCTTCTCGAAAGGCTCACTCTCGGGAGATAACCCTCGGATTCTCCTCGACGTCGGCGCTTGATCGGCCACTTTTATAGATTTATTATATTAGACTCAAAAAAAGTGAAAAGCTAGGCAAGCTAGGAGCAAAAAGAGCACTCACTAAAAATAAAATCACGAGAAACAACAAGCAAGCTTGACCTCCCAGTATTTCCGCTCACGAGGGTGATGAGGACCGGACACCAAAATACAAAGAAGCGAAGTATAGGGCCTTCGACGATGCGGGATGATTGAGGACATAACAACTAGCGAAGGTATCGAAACGATTCGCCGACCTCCAAACAACGGCCTTTGCCGGCTCAAGCACCCAAGCTTCACAAGGGCACCCCCGGAGAAATCTCTTTGAAAGTGATGCGACGTACGCACATGGTGCAAGGGTATTCCCCCCGCGATCCTGTGTGGAACCTGGGCGACAACTATGGACACCAATCCGTATCGAAGGTACAGGCGAGAACGGTCTTGAGGTCGGATTCGGCTGACTAATCGGAGGGGGTATCCCTCTTCTCAACCTTCACTTCCCCTCGTGCTTGACTCTCGGATGAGAGCTTTCCCAGTCCACCTCACGAGTTGGATTTCGCTCAATTAATCAACTTCTATGTTTGTTTGAGCGGCAGCAGAGGATTAACTCTCCACTCACCTATTCCGAGGCCCTACAACCTAGGCTAGTTGGTGATTGACATGAAAATACTTGCTAGTTGATTTTAAGATTAAATCGCTTATTTTAAAGGCTGTTGTATTAAGTCACAAGGATATGGAGATGAAACCAATGATGTTTTGATGCCAAAAATTAATAAAACGACTACATGCATACGATTCTTTGTCTTTCGATGAAAAGTAATCTCTATACGGGTTCTACGAGACTAAAAAATTGTATTTTTCTTTTGAATTACAAACTCACACTCACAAAAACTAAGAAGCTAACTAAATGATTCAATGCACCTAATGCAAATGACTACAAGCATGTAAATTCTAAGATGCAAAAGTCTCTTGAAACAAGGTGAAATTTCCCCAAGGAGCTCCTTAGAGTTTTAACTCATCTTTTGTTGTTGTCCTAGAAAGCCAATTCTTGAAAACAAGAACTCTTAATATAAGACACCAAAATACTCAACAAGAAGAAGAAGAAATCAAATGACAACCTCTCCTCAAAATGAAGCCGAAAACCGAAGCAAAAAACTTCCACAAAAGCTCCAAAAAAGATATGACCAAACGAAAACGAAAATGCGACAACAAAAACAAAAGCAAGAAACAATGTTTTTGAGTTTTTTTGATATGCAAAAACAAAAAAGCAAAACAAATGTTTTTTGGGCTTTTCGTTTTATAAAGCAAACTCAAAAATACCAAGCTTTAACTATCACAATCGAGCCAAACGCGACCGAATTTCAAGCATAAACTTCAACAATGCTCCCAAATCTTATAAAGCCAATGATAGCAAGATCAATAAGAGCGACGGAAGACCGAAACTCAATCAACGAAGCTGAAACGAATAGTGCCAAATTCGACGCAATAAAAGACTCCAAAAAAGAAACGAAAAAGTTCTTCGAAATTGCAACAAAACCCTAGCCTGAAACTCAAGAAAAACCAATCGAAAACAAAGCAAAAACGCAATGCAAAGCACAACACAAAGATAGGAGCGAGTCGGTGAGCGAAGCTCTCTTGTTACGATAAACGAACGACGAGAATGCTTGACGATCTTGGAACTCAATCCCGAGGTACGACACCAATAAGGACACTTTTCCAAAAAAGATTAGTTTTCGGACAAACGAAAAGAGAAACAAGACTTGAAACCACTTCCTTCACACTCCGGTAAAGCACGGAGACACGTAGCCACCGAGGCCTCCACGGCCAGAGAAAGGACCAAAAAAGCCAATAAACTCAAAAATTCAAAATGTTTTGCTAGGTATACGCGACCTTGCGGTTATGAAACCGAGCGTGTATGCGCGTACGTATTGAGAAACTAGCGTATGCGCGGATCCCTTTGGAACGGACTCGCGTGTATACGGCTGTATACAAACAAGAGCGTATCTGAAAAGAAAGATAATGAAAAACAAAAAGTACAAGCTTTGGGAAAGACACAAGACTTCGAATTTGTTGCAAAAGAAATAAAGCTGAATTTGTAAAGAACGGATAAAGTTTGTTGGCAACCTACCAAACGAAATTTGAAACAACCCAACGGAGAATCGAAAAAATGTGATCCCCGGCGGAGTCGCCGATTCTGTTTCGGATTTAACACCCTAGAGGTTGGTTGGGATTCAGCCTCCGCAGACGAGGGCGTACTACTTGCGAGAGACTCACACACAGCCATGCACGTTCGGAAAAAACCAAATAGAGTAGAATGAGAGGTTTACCCGTTGGTCCTACGTTTGAAGTAGATCACGTGGAGTCCAGAGCTCTCACCGCAATAGTCCTTCCTCCTTAACCTGAAATGCAAGAAAAACCAGCACAAAGGACAGAGTTGTACAACATATATCTACTCTACATGTTAGTGAGATTCATATAAAACATTAAATAAATCATAATGAATGCTTGTATAACAAATATTCTCATACATAAAAGCATACACTAACACGTTTATTTCGGGAACGGCATGATATACGTATTATAAATAGTACGTACAAAAGTAATCAAGTGGAGAGATCTTTTGATCCTTCCAAGGCCTTCGCGAGCCGTCGTCGGATCCGTCCGGCCCTTGCCTATTAGACTCCTTCCAAGCGTTGCATACGAGATAACATATAAAGGGATGTATATCTCAAGGAAACAAGGGTTTCTGAAATGAAGCCCAGGAAAGTGCGGGAGGCACGGGGAATCGGACTTGGATAGGGAATACCAACGGTATAATATCAATAATTCTCTCTCTCCCTTAGGCCATACACATGAGGGCTTTTTTATAGTCCCTCGAGTAGTTTCGAGTTGGAAACGATTGGCCATGAAATTTGAGGTGGTTGAACTACCGAAGTAACCATCAACCCGGCGCGAAATTAGGGATTTTTATATATATTTTAATCATTTTAATGGCATACGTGGAAAAGTCTGGGCGGCACTCGCGTATACACGCCGAAAAAACACGGGCATAGTCGCGTATGGAGGATTTTTACACTATTTTTAAGTGAATTTGTCCAGAGTACGTAGGAATGGGTGCCCATAAAGCCATAAAGCAATCATGAATCATGTACGAGGTGAGAAATGATGCTATAACGATTCCCTTTGGATACGCTCCACATCTTTGTACGACATTCCTAAACCACTTTCCCGTGCGTTAAATATCGGACTATGGCTCGGCGAGCGGAACTCACCCGCGCGGGTGGATCCTGGCGGCCTCAATCCAACGGCGAGATGTCATTCAAAGTACACACGCCCAGATAGCTCGTGTAGGCATGTCTCATGGCCTACCATTGCGTCACCACGGCATCTGCGAGCCGTTGATCTATCTTCCAAAATCCGACGGCCCCGAGAACCCGATCTTACCGTCACCGGCCGACACCACGGCCACGTCACCTTTCCTTTGTCCATCGTACACCCATGTCCTTATTCCCGTATCGATGGCGTTCTCCCGGACCAATATATATATGTGGTTGTGTGTGTCTGTTCGTATTCATTGTTTAATTCGCCACCACGTTCGAACCCTTTTACGTAGAAAAGTTGCACTCCATCTTTGTTTAGTTGAGGCTCCCATTGTTTCTCCTCCACCACTGCGTGTTCTTCCGATTGACTATGTCTCCATCGTCCTCATCTCCATCCGTGCGGTTTTTTCTTAAATAGTTTGTTTACGGGTTTGCCGGGGTCGAAGGCTCATTGCAATACGCTAAATTGTATGCGAAGTCGGGGAACATCGCCGCAGCCGTTTTCAAGAAGAAATTCAAGTGGGAGCGGATGAGTGTATGATATGATCGTCGTTAAAGAAAATAGAGACATGGATCCATAGAACCCTCCGGAAATCCAAAGAGACGATTTGAAGCGGTGAAGATATTAATGGGCAACATACGACATCGGTGAAAGATGCGAAAGCACAACATCCCGCATTAAAGATGCGGAGTTTAAATTCAAGGCTAGAAGTCCCGAAAAGTACTATGCGCCATCATAAGCTATCTCGAGGTTCTGTAAGCGGCGAGATTTTCTTCTTTCAACAAGAGCGAGAACATTGTATATATTATTATTTGTGTCTTATTTATAAGGAGATTTTTACCCTCTGACATTTGTTTCTGAAGACAAATTGTAAAAGTACGGTCATTTATTGTTAGTCATTCATAGAGTGGGCGCGAATTCTTTCAGCCATTTTGTTCAAATCAAGTTATTAAATGTATTTCATCTACATTTTGTAATATTTTTGTATGAAGGCTCGGAACGTAGGGTCTCGGTGAGAGGAGTTATAAACATGTGGGGATTACGGTCTTTACAGTATTTCAGTATGTAATTCTCTCTTATGTGTTAATACAATATCTCATTTCCTACTATTTATCTTCTTGTATCATGTTCTAGAATACGAGTGGCTCACTGGTTGTAGTAAGGATTCATCCTTGTTGATGCCCTTTTACGGAATTAGTCAAGTGCTTTAAATAGGCCTAGTCAACGATATCTTGTTCCATGTTCAATTCTTCCATGTTTTTAACTGTAATAAATTTTGTTTGGAGGGTGCTTTTAAAATACCGAGTTGTATGGATTCTTGAATTGGCAAGCCCATGCATGGTTTTGTTGTATATGCAGGTATCAATCTAATGTCAAGCGATATTCTCTTATTATTCCTCTCTTGCATCCACTTCACGATATCTGATTTAAATGGAATATTATTTGAGCTTGGCCCTCTTTACGGTAGTTGTCTCTTAGCGTTCGTGCTCTTTGTATTGAAGTTTTTCATAATGTTCCTACATTACCCTCATCTTTGTATCGGCTTGAGAGGGATTGGTTCCATTCAAATAAATTTCCTTGTTTCAACAAGAGATAGCGGGGAAGGCATTTGGACTCACGAAGCCCAAGCTATATTACGTGCCTCCACTGCTATATTAAGATGTCCGGAGGCCGGTACATGGCAACTCTAGGGTTTGTCTCTAGGGTAGACAAACATTGTCGACAACATCTTTTACGGCGCCGTTGCGGGGGCGGGCAATTTGAATATCGGTTTCACACAGGTTTCGACAAAGCCGTTTCACTCTCTAATCGAGGGTGAGCACGAGAGAGTTGAAGAGTTGCATATCTCTCACCTTGGCGACTCCCACTTTGTTCTTTATTTGATAAATTTCTTTGATAGTCCTGGTTCCTCGCAAGCCACATTTGAGGTCGGTGCGCTGATCGAAAATATCTTGTGTACTTGACCACGAGAGAAGATTGTACGGAGGAGAAGTTGGAGAGAAAGGCAGGTCGAAAGTGCCCAAGAAAACCCCGAATATTCCGTAGAAGACTTCCCATCCTCTTCTCGAAAACCAAAGCAGAAAATCCTAACTTCATTGAGGAAAATCCCGGATATTTCTCGGATAGTCCACTTGTTGAAAATACCGAATGAAAGAGATTTCCATTCCTATCACGGGCGGAAGAAGTGAAAGAAGTTACGAACGATCCTGGTTAATCGTGACTGTTTCCATCTACACCCCAGGGCTTCTATACAATATATTCCAATCATTATACACATACACCCCTCCCCTCTAGTCTCCTCTTCCTTCATTTGTACATCGGATTGTTACACAACCCCCACCTCCTCCAATGGCCAATGTTCATGTTTTCTTTGAATAAATATGCTCCTTTAGCTTTACCACGAGGTACTCACATGATATGCCACGGGATTAGCAGATATTGCAGTTTAATGGAGAGAATGAGATTAATGCACGAAACATCTTGAGGTTTTTTTGCCTTTGTTGAAAATTTAAATGTTGAACATCTGGATGTGGTTTTGAGATTGTTTGTTCAATGTATCACGGATGGTGAGGCGAGGAAATGGTTTAAAACATTACCGGATGGATTACGCTTAGATACACGGGAAAGAATGGAAGAAGTTTTCTTAGGAAGTGGGGAGAAAAAGATTATGGTCGTTGCAATGAATTCAATGCTTTGAAGAAGAAACCTAATGAAGAGATTATCGAGGAGTTTATTAAAAGGTTTAATAAGTTGTATTTGAGCTTTGCCCTCTGTAATGAAGCCCCATGAAGCGTTGCCCAAGTGTTTTTATAGCGACCTTTGATTTTATTTGGATTCTCCTTTGAGAGAAGAAACTACTGCTACACTAGATGATGCTCAATCGGATGCTCTTGGAGTTGGAAGAAAACTTTGCCTTCTTTGGGAAATTGAAAAGAAAAATCGAACGGGATGCTAGAAAGAAAAGGAAAAGAAGGGTTTCACCTCTAATCAAGACAAGGATGTAGATAAACTCAAATAAATGAGTAAATGATCAAGAATCTTACCAACAAATTGGAGTAAATTGGAATTGGAAACTAAGAATACAGCTCCCAAGAACTTCTATAATGCTCCAAACAAAGGATATAATCCTCGGTACGAGAAGACCACCACTGGATATTGCCAAGAGAAGCAAAGGAGCAGCAAGATCGGAAGTTACCACACCCATTGTACCTGGAAGGACCCGGTGATGACTCCCTTTGAAGATGTTTGCTTATGGATTAGAAGATTCTAATCTGGCCTTTTCAAATAATGATGATATGGAATGTCCCTTGCAAGAAGAAGAAGAAGAAGTAGAGATTGATCATTATTGCAAGCAATTTGCTGATTTTATGCAAGCACGAGTTCAATGTAAAATATGATCTTAGATCTTCAGAAAGAGGACCAGGAGCTCCAAGATCAAGAAGAAGAACCACGCAAAAGAATGCCTGCTCGGAAAAGTGCACAGCGATGCAGAAAACAATGACAAGGTGAGATTCCTCGAATATTCCTTTGCAATCTAATGATCAAATTCCCTCTTCTTCAAATGTAGTAAATCCTCCTAATGTCTGATCTATACCAAAAGAAGCAATAATAGAAAAGCCCTCTACCTTCGAGTTTACAAAGAGCTTGAGAAAATTAAGATTCCGGTCCACATGTGAGCTATTGAAACAACACATATATCAATCTCAAATTACTTCTTTCATACTTCCTCTGAAATACCAGTCATTCCATATAGTTTAAACCTCCAAGAAGAGAGACCCATGGTAGTGTTTGGCCCTGTCTTTGAGGAGATAGATCATACTCCTCCCTTTTATGTTCCACTAGTGATTCATGACTGCTTTTACACAATTGTATGTTGGGATGCAGGGCTTCCCATAATCTTATGCCTTTGTCGGTCATGGAGCAACTTGGATTACAAATCACACGTCCATATAAAGACCTATATTCATTTGATTCGAGTTAAATGCTTGGGATGATCAAATATTTAGTGGTCAATTTGGCCCAAATTCCGGTAAAAAGTGTGGTTATGGACATTGTGGTGGCTGATATCCCAGCCTACTTTGGCATCTTGCTATCAAGGTCTGGGGGTACGAAAATTGGTGGGTCAATTAAAATGGATTTAACATATCTTTCTGCGTACCGGTATTTGGAGGTCGGGGAAGGAGATTATACGGGGAGACTAGATTTGTTAAAATGGTAACTAAAGTGATTGCTCGAGAAAATTCACCGGTATACAATAAGGAAGGGATTTCTCATGTTTGATGTTAGAAGAAAATCAAGAGTATGCTCATGAGTCCTCCTTCTATCAAATTCAAGGCTGAAAGCGGCAACCGAGAAGATCTAGGGGCGAGGAATCTAGACATTACATTTCGATGGAGCAAATTAGAGAAGAAATGGAGGTTGAGTATTGTTAATCTCTCCCACGAAAAATGGGTACTTGTCTTTTAAATGGAATATGAGGCTACCAATAATGTAGGCGAATATGAAGCATTGTATGGGATTACGGTGAGACAACTAGAAACATGGGCATCCAAAGTACGAAGTTATGGGAGACTGCGGTGGTGGTAAGACGGATCGAGAAATCAATGTCAAACTAAGCATCCAAGGGTACAAGAGCATATAGAAATGAAGTATGGGACATGATAGAAAATTTCTTTTCGGCATTCAACATACGGTTCATGCCATTGGAGAAGAACGGAATAAAGAAGATTCTCTCGGCCTAGTAGGCTATGACACATTCCATCCTCCTCGGAACCCGCTTTTAAGATATGAAGTGGAGGTACGTTACGAGAACATCTATCTAGAGATAATACTAAGCATTGGCGGAGTTTTTGAAGATGATGAACGGATGAAGAGATTTTTTGGAGACGTTAGGAGAATTCACCAATATGGAGATTAGTAATAATTATGAGGAAGAAAAAGCTAAAAATATTGCAAAAAACCGATGGGAAGAAGATAGCGAGGTAATAAAGTCTTTGCGGCTAAGGTAATGTTATACAGAGGTTTGGTTCCTCTAGAAAGGCTATTTAACAAAGATGATATTCCATTGCGGCCAAACAAAGTAGTAGAAGAAGATCAAAGTGGAAGATTTAAATGCAGGTATATGCGATCCCAAAATTGTTAAATTATCCGAAGGTCCCCGAGAGAATACAAAGAAAAGTATTTGAGATTGTTTAATCTTATAAAGATGTATTTGCATGGTCCTATCGGGACTGGCTTTGATGTTAATATAATGCAGCATAAAATTCCTTTGAGGGAAGATGCAAAACCTTATAAGCAGAAGCTCGGACAAATAAATCCTCTGTTGCTTCCCTCCATTGAAAAATAAATCGAGAAGTTATTGAAAGCTAAAATAATTGTGCCATTGAGATACTCGGAATGGATAACCAAACCTTGTTCTGTTCGAAGAAAAAATGGAGAAATAGCATTTGTGTGTGGATTTCATAAATTTAAATAGAGCATCATTAAAATATAATTATCCACTTTTGCCTAAGATGGACCACATTCTGGAAAGTGGTGGGAGCGTCGAGAATGTCAATGATGGATGGTTTTACGATTATAATCGAGGGTGGGCATTTATGTTTCCGGAAGATCAAAAACTAATTTACCACTCCCTCGGGTACCTTTATGTATGCCGAGAATGCCTTTTGGGTGATTAATGCGGGAGCTACTTTTCGAGGAGGGAAATGGATATAGCTTTTGTTGGTGAGAAGGACAAGTTTTTGGTGGTATATCTTGATAATATCACGGTATTTTCAAATAATGATGATGAACATATTGAGCATCTAAGAAGAAATTTTGAAAAATGCGAAGGTATATGGCCTTTCCCTCGATCCTCAAAAATCTTTATTTGCATTAGGCAAGGGAAAAATCTTGGGACACATTGTAGCTAAAGATGGTGTGAAAATAGATCCTAAGAGAGTTGAAGTCATAAAACGGTATTCCTTTACCTAGGAATAAGAAAGAAGTACGGAGTCTTTTTAGGCCAAATTAATTTCCCCGAGGAGATTTATTCCTAACTATCTTTGAGATAGTTAGGCATATAAAGCGACATGTTGAAAAAGGATAATGAAGTAAAATGGTCCCAAGAATCTAGAGATGCATTTACCGGATAAAACAAGCATTTCTTGACTCCTGTGCTAGGTTTGGGCCGGATTATGCAAAGCCATTTATGATATTTTCATTTGCTTCACCCCATGCGTGCTTGAGAGTCCTATTGCGGAAAAATGAAGATGGATATGAACATCTTATAGATTTCTTGATCGAAGTACTTCATGATCTTGAATTAAAATATAATATATTGGAGAAGCGAGGCATATGCCTGATGAAATCCCTCAAAGCTTTTAGATCCTATGTTTTGCAATCTCACATTACTGCATATGTTCCCACAGCGGTTATCGAAGACATTCTAGTTCGGGGGATAGCGAAGGTAAAAGAGGAAGATGGATTGCAAAATACGGGAGTATGATTTGGATATAAGACCTACTAGGATGATTAAAGGGCCAGGGACTTGCTAAAATGTTATACGAATCAAATCATCAAGCCTTGGGCATCAATTTATCCATGATAGCAAGTGAAGAATGCGAGAGAGGAGAAGAACGACAAGGACTACAAATGGCCACTCGAGAAGATATATATGAAATATCTCAATAGTCCTTGGTATAAAGAAAATAGTTGAATATCTTTTAACACTTAAGTTTGTCCTCAAGTTGCTTGATAAGGTAAAATACGGGCTTGTGAGAATCAAATCCCAAAAATACATAAATTGCTAATGGACAGGTGTATTGGAAGACCCTTCGAACTATTCTTATTTATGCTTTACGAGAAGATGAAGTGGAAAATATAATGACGAGTTTCATGAGGGAATATGTGGAGGGCATTACGGTGGAGGGCTACGGCTCATAAGGTTCGAGGGGCACGGTTTTCTCTTGGCCGGGGGTATTTGGAAATGTTTTTGATTGGGTTAGAGAATGTGATAAGTGCCAAAGATTTGCGAGAAAGACAAAAGTTTGTTGCTCTACCTTTGATTCCTATTCATGTGAATGAACCATTTTAGAAATGGGGATTGGATTTTATTAGAGATACATCCCCCATCAAGTAGCTTAACTTATAAGTGGATATTGACAACCACAGTTATTTTACAAAATGGGTGGAAGCCATACCTACCGAAAATACTCACAGATACTATAATCAAGTTTGTGGAAGAGAATATCATTTCCGGAGTTTGGGTGTCCGGCGAAATTGTGAGCGATAATGCGCGAGGGCATTTAAGAAGTACGCAAAATTTGTAAATTTACGCGGCGGTATAATATTGTATTGAATCACTCCACGGCCTACTACCGCCGGAGAGGTAACAGCGAGAATCATCTAATAAGACAGTAAGAGCCTTGAGGAAAACAATAAATGAAAATCGGAAGGTGGGGACTCCCCGATTAAAATTCGCTACATGGGCGAATAGGATAAACGACAAAGAGCAAGCGGAAATCTCCCTGAGTTAGTCTATGGACGGCGACCATTTCCTGTCTGATTGGCATTTCCGGTAGCACGATTTATGCGGGGAAAGTCGGGAAGAACCGAGATGACATGGTCGGAAAGGATCAATCGGTTAATTGAGTGGAAAACACGGAACCGAGGTGAATCGAGAGATTGATAGAATATCGAGAAAATAGAAAAATATCTTTGATCGGCATGCAAAAAACGGAAATTTCAAATTGGAGACACGGTTCTCGGATGGGATGTTCGAAGAGCGAGAAAAAGGCAAGCATGCTAAATTTGATCCGTTGTGGTTTGGCCCATTCAAAATTGTGAGTCAAGGAGGGAATAACACTTTCATGTTGGAAAACCTACGGGGTGATCCATTGGATGCCTGTGAATGGCCGATTTCTAAAGCCATATTTTCAATTCGATCCCGAGTACAGGAATGCATTGTTGTATTATATTGTATATAAGTGTTTTAGATTTTGGTTTTTTTTTTATGAAGAACGGGATGGTGGCAATTACGGAGAAGAAGCGCGGGAGAACGAAAAACGAGAATGGAATATTCGATAGTGCACGTTCTTGTCATATCCAAGGATGGACATGCGTGCTTGAATGGAGCGATGTTGTGCATATTCCCCACCTCCATTTTAAATTTTGACCACCGACTTCCTTTCGGTCCATTTAAAACATATTTCATGGCCAAAGCCCTCCCATGTTCTGTTTACAATCGCTCTTTACGCGAAAAATGTCTTGTCACAAATGGTTAAAACTCATAATTTAAATTTAGCGGGCCTAGCCCCCAAAGGTGATAGCCCTCGAGTAGGCTGGACTTCCATATGTCCGAGCACCAAACCAAGTGCCGAGAGAGGAGAGGAGCTTAACAATAACATCTTCGGGTGCAATCGCGACCGTCGGATCCGCCAATCGACGGCCCACTGCTCCAGACCATCTTTGTGGTGAGCGCGCGCAGCCGGCGGTTAATTCCGCACGACTTTGGATGGGCGGTTTCGCCAAGGCGATTCAGGCGGATACACCACACCGCGTCATGCCGACGTTCCTAAACCACTTTCCCGCACGTTAAATATCGGACTATGGCTCGGCGGCCTGAGACTCACCGCGCGCGTTGGATGTCTTGGCCTCGATCCAACGGCGGATATCATTCAAGGCGCACTTTGATAGCTCGTGTCACGGCATGTCTCATGGCCTACCATTGCATCACCACGGCATCTTTGAGCGTTGGTCTGTCTTCAAAATTTGACGGCCGAACCGATCTTACCCATCTGTGCAAAACACGGCCCGTCACCTTTCCACAATCCATCGTACACCCATGTGTCGTATTCTCGTATATCCATTGCGTTCTCCACGGCCAATATATATATATGTGTGTGTGTCTATTCGTATTCATTGTTTAATTCAGCCACCACGTTCGAACCCTTTTTACGTAGAAAAGTCACACTCCATACGTTTGGTCGAGCTCCCATTGTTTCTCCTCCCTGCACTGCGTGTTCTTCCGGTTGACTATGTCTCCATCGTCCTCGTCTCCATCCCGATCGATTTTTCTTAAATAGTTTGTGTTTGCGGGTTGGGGTCGAAGGCTCATTATAATGTGGAAATTTGTATGCAAAAGTCGGGAACATCGCCCCCGGCCGTTTCGAGGAAGAAATTCAAGTGGGAAGGGCGAGGGGGTAGGTGTATGATATGATCGTCATTAAAGAAAACAGAGACGTGGATCCATAGAACCCTCCAGAGGAAATCCAAAGAGACGATTTGAGTAGGTGAAGATATTAATGGGCAACATACGACATCGGTGAAAAGATGCGAAAGCACAACATCACATTAAAGATCTGGATTTTAAATTAGGCTAGAAGTCCGAAAGTACTATGCGCCATCATAAGCTATCTCGGGGGTTCTATGGCGATTTTCTTCTAACTTTCAACAAAATGAGAACATTGTATATATTATTATTTTAATGTGACATAAGGAGATTTTTACCCTCCGGCATTTGTTTACCGAAGATAAATTGTAAAATCGGTCATTTATTGTTAGTCATTCACCAAGTGGGTGCGTATTCTTTTCGCCATTTTGTTCAAATAAAGTTATTAAATGTATTTCATCTACCTCCTTCTCGAGAATTCTCTATCTTTGCAACCCGAACTAAGACATTAGAATGGTTCCCATATTTCTGTCAATGTTGTGCGGTGAAAAGGCTTACGTATACATTTTCCAATAATATTTACGTATAAAGGCTCGGGCAGTAGGGTCTCGGTGAGGAGGAGTTATATTTGTAATGAGGTCTGGTCTTTGGTATTTCACGGTATGTAATTCTCTCTTATGTGTTAATACAATATCTCATTTCCTACTATTTATCTTCTTGTATCATGTTCTAGAATACGAGTGGCTCCACTAGTTTGTAGTAAGGATTCATCCTTGTTTTGATGCCCTTTACGGAATTAGTCGAGCGCTTTAAATAGGCCTAGTCATGATATATTTTGTTCCATGTTCACTTCTTCCATATTTTTACTTGCTATATCGAGTTGTTTTAGGAGGTGCTTTTAAAATTCCGGGATTATTAGTATGGATTCTTGAATTGGCAAGCCCATGCATGGTTTTGTTGTATATCTAGGTATCGATCTAATGTGTTGATATTCTCTTATTATTCCTCTTTGCATCCATACGATATCTGATTTATTGGCATATTATTTCGATGACTATTTTACGGTGAAAACGTATATGGCAGCCACGATGCTCTTTTTGTATTGAAGTTTTGCATAATGTTCCTACATTACCCTCATCTTTGTATCATCTTCTGAGAGGGATTGGTTCCATTAGAATCAATTTCCTTGTTTCAACAAGAGATAGTAGGAAACCTTTGGAGTGACAACCCAAGCTATATTACGTGCCTCCTATATATTAAGATGTCCTAGGCAACGGTCTATAACAACTCTGCGTTTGTCTCTAGGGTAGACAAACATTATCGACAACACATTACTTGACTAAATCAGTAGTGCAGGAATCACTAATTTGAACCTTGGAATCAAACCCTGGATCCCTTTTCCTTCTTATCGAGGGCCTCAAGGATTGTCATCCCGAGAGACCTTGCCACTTTTTTACTATGGGATGGCCTTTTAGCTTCGACCCCTTAATTAAACCTACGGCCAACAAAACACGAAATTAATTGAAACACCTTTCTTTGGGTTAAAGCGCATTTCAAAGGCTTGGGGAGGCATTTAGGTGATGTTGAGGAAGAAGGAAATGTTGGAAGAAGGGTTCCTGGATGGAACCGGGGAATAAGGAAGGAAGTTTGAATTTCGTTGTGAAATGGGGATGGGAGGTTTTGTGGGAAAAGCAAGGCGGTTTTCGTGAAGATAGATGGCGAGTGGTTTTTGAGTGAATCGAGATGCGATTCCACTCATAGGATGACGTGTGTCCACAGGAAAAGCACTTATTTCACCACCAATCAAGTGTTAAACCTTGACATAAAAATTCATGCTATATCGATTAAGGACGGGTTGGATGCGGGGGATCCAAATCAACGGAAAGAGGTTAGGCGCAAACGGGAAGATGCGTGGTAGAGGGGAGTGGTGGAGGACAAGTGTCGAAGGGAGATTGGCCGGCGGTGGAATAGTGGGCGGTCGGTCGTGCGTGTATCGGCATCTTTGTCGAGGGTAGCGGAATGTTATATCGGTGGGGTAAGGGTCAAGGATTGCGATAATGATCGGATCAACAAGATATACGGTGCGGATCTTCTTTGGGGAGGTGAATGAATGGGTTATGGTCATGAGGACGGAGGGTGAGAAGAGACCCGATCACAATTAGATTGGAAAGATCAACGATTAGGATTTAAATGGAGAACGAACGAGTAAATGGATAGGAGAAGAGGGCTTAAGGGATGTGGATGTGGTGGCGGGCCACGAGCCATGTATGAAGAAAGGGGCGGAGGGCTTAAGCCCTAAGGGCTTAAGGCCTAATTTTTCAAATGGATCGGATTAGGCCTAAAAGAGGTTTTTAAGCCCTTTTGAGGTTCCAAAAGGTTTAGAAAGAGGAAATTAAATCAAAAGAAGAGGTTTTCATGGTTTAAATAGGTTTTTCAAGGGACATGAAGGGAAATGGGGTTTTTAGAGAAAGGACAATTGGGATAGGTGAAAATGTGTGAAAATGGGCGAGGAGATGAAGGTGAAAATGGGGGATATAGCTGAAAACAATCTCTTTTGAATCGGCGGGGTAACTTGGGGAGATTTGAGTGAGGTTTTTTTAGTGAGTGGATAGCTTGAAGGATAAAAGAACTTGAGTAGAGATTTCAAAAATATAGGTTTTCATAAATTTGTTTTGAAATGCGAAGGACTAATTTAGCCATCACTAGATATAAAAAAATTTATAGATGGCTAACGGTGGCTCCACTTGGGGAAGGCAACTCCTTGGAGGTGTCGGGAACCTCGAAAATAAATCTGGAAAGTAGGCTAGTGTCTTGTTTTACCATTTTGACAATCTCTTTGACTTGATGATTTCTTCACTTTATGAGATGATCTACGGTATCATATCAAGGCAGTCTTTACCCAAACTTCTACCTACACAACATACTTTCCTAACATTTTTCTTCAATGGGTGCAATTAGACTTGTAAACCCTTTTTAACATCAACATTTATTTCTTTAATTTGAAAACGGGAAAACTATCTACTTCTACTCTTATATCATCCATGAGTTTAGATTACCTTTGATGAACTCATTATTTCTCTACCTATTATCTATCTGTCAAGATTAAACTTTTTAATGATTTTCATTCTCTAATCCAAAACAGAAAATTTAAAACATAAACAAATCGGATTAAACATTTTGATTTTTTTTATGGGGCTATGGCATTTTGTACAAGTTGCACATAGAATTTATTTGCAAAAATTTAAAACAAAGCCTTGAAGGCTTAAGATATGAAATTGTTAGACATCCTTCTTTGTTTCTTTGGTTCGAGATTTTGAGCTTTTTAGAACCATTCCATCTTTCCTAATCTATTCTCTTGATAAGCCAAGTTTACATTGTTTGGCAGATCTTCATTCACTAACCTATAAACGATAAATTTAAACTTATTCAATCATGATTAGGCTATATGATTGAATAATGACCCTTCTTTCAAAGTAGTGGCATTTGGACTTGCACACTTTCATATTTTTCTCTTTTTTGGTATGAAATTTTTGTACCTTTATTTTTACGCCTCTTTTCCCTTTTTGTGTTTCTAATTTTCTTTTTATTCCTTTTTAAAACAACTACAAACTAATAAGATTCTCAAAGGTGAGCTTTATTTGCATTCCTATCTATCCTAATCTAACTTGGAGGCATACATTTTGGAAGTTTGGTGAACTCTCTTTTCCAATACATCCAATCAATCGAGATGATTCCATGATTGGTGTTTGTAGCTCCTTGAGCATGTTTGAAAAAGAAAAGGGGCCACTTCCATCTCACTTGTTTTTTTAACGGTATTTTTTCAAAATGTTTCTTGTTGTTTACCCGATAGATTGCTCCTAACAAAATTTACTCCTTCTTCAAATGTCTTCAAGGAATCGACATAGGGATCTTGAAATAATTGGTTATGAGTATTTGAAAGATAGTTTCAACTAGGATTACTCTTTCCTCCACTTGGTCGAGCTTAAGATTATTTTGAGAAAGAAAATATTCCTCATCTTCATTATTATACGAGCTGGTAGACTCATCATATATTGCAATGCTAGCCTCTTTTAGTCTGGCATGTTACGGCGAGTGGACGGGAAATACGTGAAAAGGCCACCATGTTGTTGAGTAGGAGTATTTTGTGCTTCAACCTTTTCGGGAGAATACTTCTTGTTTTCAACTTGCTCGAAGTTCCTCGTGCTGCTTTCAATCTCAGCACTCAGCTTGATAGATTGCTTATTTCCAATTATATAAAATTTATTTTTGATGGACTACATTGGGTGATTGTTGATTTCGGGGCGATGATAGTGAAATTTATCACACCGATTAGCGATGGAGTTATACTTTCTGCATAATTGTTATGCTCGGAGGACATCATCATCATCGAATTGATCAAAATTTGGAGAATCATCGGCATAAATAATGTCACCAATCAAACACATTGGATTATCGATTTGTTTTTATTTGGATGGATCTACAAGTTCACTTTCGATTTATGGCAACTAGAGTTGCTTAGGGTAAATGAATAGAAGTGTTTTATCATATGATGGTTTAGAGGTTGGATGCATGTTTATAATCTGATTTATTTCTTATTAGGTAAGAAAAGAAGAGGTATTTTCCTCTTTCTTTGGATAGAAGTACAAGTCCTCCTTCTCTTGTGAAGGCTGATTTTGAGGCTAGATGTTTTCTTGAGCCTCACCTATGAGTGATAATGAATCATCACTTGTGCCCCTCGAAGATCCTATGGGTTTTCTTCTATTTATTGATTGGTTTCTTCTTCAACTAACTCCTCTAGGTTTTCATGGTGGTGTCTCGATCATAAAATTGGTGAATGGCTGCTAAGAGGTCTTCGAGGAGCTGCAAATTTTCCAAATCTTCATCACTATCTATAAGGTGTTGTATGATATTCTAAGATTGATCACAACAATTTTCAGCTAATGATAAGGATGGAGAGTTTTTATAATTCTCTTAAAATACACGGTGGAAGTCACTTAAAAGAGGAACAAACTACCAGTCCATAAATGAATTCATACCATTCCCTTGATTTTCCATCTAATGTCAACATGAACATTTTCATAAGGCGAGTCCTCATGCCATTCAAGTTTTAACCTCCATACATGTATATGAAATTTGATGAGATGTAACCAAGGGTCATAAAACTTTTTATCTTGGAAGACGGGGAAGGTTATTGTCCCAATCTATTTGAGGCATTTTATGTGGGAACCGGGGGATGTGTTCATCTTATTCATTGGAGCATATCTCTTGTATCCTTGGATGCATGTTTGTAAATCACAAAGGGCTATTGAATCTTTTCAACCGGTTTAGATTCTTTTGCCGGTGGAGTCATTAGGTCTTTTGGGGTTGTGGAGTAACCGGGTGGAAGATTTTTACTTGTTCTATGGGATTGATTGTTTTCCACCATCAATAATTATAAGACAATTTGGCGACACTTGATTTATTTTTAAACTAATGAGGTTTTACGAGTTTTGAGTGAATTTGAAATGTTTATTACTCAAATTCCCCCGGTATAGTTGCTATTATGTTGGCTCCCTGTGATTTATAAGATTGAAAGAATAAACACTACGGGGCCACAACAAAACCACTTTGGAATCCTAGGACCTAGCCTTCACGGATTCGAGAGAGGGATCTCTCTATTAAGTGGGCATAAAATATATCTGTCTTTATGCTTTTGTTTATGATATTAGGCTAGTTATGAAGCTCTTAAGAGCTTGTTTGTTTTGGTTGGGCATTATTAACTGAGAAGATAATTTGAAGGGTGAAGGTGAGTATATTTAAAGAATGTTTTGACTAGATAGATAGGTCATGAGACGGTATTAATCCATTGGGTTATGGAGTCACAAAAGAGGGTTTAATTGTACAACAATTCTTCAAGGATTTCCATGGGGAAAATCATCTAGATTAAGGATATTTTTAGATTAAGTTGTGAAATGGAACATTAAAGTGTTGTGAAAGAAGCAAGGCTATGATCAATTAGAATATCCTAGCTCCACTAAACAAGAAAAATCCTTTCAAGTAACTCTTTGGAAAATCAGAGACGAGAGAAAACCATAGACTTCTTTGGGAAGACTCTTATTAAAGAAAACTTTTAAGACAACAATCCGGTAATACTAAGACTACTTTCGAAGCTAAGAAAACACATAAGATAACAAAGAGAACGACCTAAGATCAAACATAAATAATCTAATACGCTTTTGGCATACTCTCAAGGGATCTTTCCAAGCAACTTTTGAAGGCGGGGCCGGAGAATGGAGCATACCATAGACTTCCTTGGTTTAAACTCTATTTATCATACTTTGAGAAAGATCTTTCAAGAACAATATCTCGAGTTTACTCGAAGGACATGGGCTCACCAACTTTCCCTGGTTATACTCTATTGAATCATTCTTAAAACAACAAGCTAGATAAAGCTGGAGGGCAATTAAGAATCCTCCAATTAGACCCAACTAACGAGAAGAAAACATAAAGATAAAGCTTTGTAGAGAGAAATAGGGTACCTTTGACGATGCATCCTAATCTAAAATTTATGTTCTTTATCGGATAAAATGGAAAGAACGAAAACATAAGGAGAAAACAAAAACGGCGGAAAAACATCACCATTAACACGGACTAGGTTCCGAGTGAATCGACTTGTTTTATTGATGTCCAAACCCGAGTTACATACTCTAGCCTGATGGGTCTTTACAACTCAAAGCTTTCTCTATCTAGCCTTGATACGAAAATGAAAGTATTTGTTTTACGTTACAAGTACTATTCATTTCCATCAATTTAAGTGTGCAAAGTGATTGAATAGTCTTGGAAGTGAAACAAAGTGTTTTTGATAGTTTGCTTATGAATTTTGGTGTGGTGTTGTTTAAATTTATTGTTTAAAAAATTTAATCTGAATAACACAATAGAATAACTTCACTATAAACACACAACATCGTGATGAAGGCAGTTCATCCCTCCTGGGCTACATCATTGTCGGGTCCAAGGAGCTCGCAATGGGAATGTCACTTGATATATTATGATGCTCAAATTGGTAATACGGTGAAAAAAAGGCCTAAAAATGACCAAACTAAGTTTGTGAAAATGAATTTAGAAGGCAAAAATAAGCTAATATTGACTTTTATTTCACACAAAACGGTGAAGTGTAGCCCAATGCGGCTCATTTCCCTCGAGGCCCTAATGGCTCTCAAGCTTCTACGAGTAAAGTGGGCGAAAGACACCTGCGGTAGCTACGCCAGAAACTGTTCTAATGGTGCTAGAATTATGAGAATACCCAAAAAATAAATAAATAAATAAATAAATTCATCCAAAAAGGTTCATTATTGGAGAAGTTATGACAAAAGCTTGTATTGCCCAATGCGGTAAAAAAACTCCACAAAATTTGGATTATTGGGAATTAGCTCCATCAAATTAGAAATCCCACCAAAAATGGGGGCTCTACTCTAGAATTAACTCACGGTTTATGTGGCATTAAATGTCATAGTTCCGGGCGGTCACATGCTAACCAACACCCGTTTGAAAATTAAACGTTAATAGAAGCTAGACTTTATAACCGTAGCTTTAAATATATAGTGGTGGTCACATGGTGGTGTGCTAACATGCATTTGTAATCATCGAGCGGGGAGGTTAGCCTAAACTCCCGATATAAGATCGTGTGAATGTGGGCGGCCTTTACGGCTTGTTTAATACATTTAAACTTTGTATATTCAATGTGAACTATGGTGGCCAAGAACCATTGTGAGGCAAGCCGATTGGGCTTTGTGGGTTGGTAGCCGCCGAGCTCGGGGGTCGAAACCTATAACTTCCATATAATTTTTTCCATGAAATTCTCCTCTCCCGGTCATGGGGCCACGTGGTGGCCTCCCGGGCGCACGTATGAGTTGTTGATTGGCTTAAAAAAAAAAAAAGTCAACCAAATTCTCGATCCGAAGATGTCACTTGTCAACTATGATTCATTGTAGATGGAATGGAATATTCCAAGGAATATTCCCAAAATATTCTATGGAATATTCTTTTTTAATATTTTTAAAATCCAAAGTCAACCCTGGTCAAAGTTTGGACTTTTGCAAGAAATTGTGAATTTCAAACTTGAAAAACTTTCACATACGAGTTTCGGATTTGAGTGCCATTCATGGTACCGGGATCGTATCAAAGAGGCCTATCTAGTCATTCACGGTTTCAACCAATTCGATCGGTTCAATTCGAGCATTTTTATAACTTAGGATATGATCACAGTCACACCTCCCAAATGGGAAGCTTTTGGACCCACCAAAGCTCTCGATTATAGAAAATGAAGATGGGGAGGCTGATTCTCCACTCTTCAAACTTGAACCACTTGAAATATTCCTAACTTCATCAAATTGAGCTTCTCATAAAAAGATAAATTGTTCCTTGAATTCATTGAAGCCCGTAGTTGCTAAAATTGGGCGGAGTCATGATGCAAAATTTTGACATTTCGCCGAACAACAACTATAATTTGTAGAATACATGATTTTTCTATAATGGTCAAACTTCAAAGAAGATTGAAAATAAGATTCACCTTGCCAACTACCCACATGGAAAATTTTGTTGAATGAGCCATGTACTTGTGACGAATCACGACGAGTTTTCTTGCCATACTAATCTGCCATTCGAAACCGGCAATGACTCTTGCTAAACTTTGTGCCCTCTTTGCTTGCATGCCTTTCCATCTCATGGAATCTTACACACTTTACTCGACACTTCATTCTACGCACCGATCAACACCAAAGATTGCAGCAATACTGACTTCTTATCATCTTCTTTCAAAGATGAACTATTATCGGACTCAAACATATCATCATTTATATCGGGGAAATATTGTGAAAAGGAAAATGTACAAAATCTTTTGTTTAACCATCAATAAAGTCAGATTTTGACTTGCATTAACTAGCCTTTTCAATTTCCTGCATGGACTAAAGAAGGTTCTAGCTTCTTCTTATGTGCCTCTCCTGATGTACTCTTTCCATCTTTGAAAAAAATGATGCTTGTTCTCATGGTGATGGAAGATCGCCTTTCTATCATATAAATATGGACTACCCAACACAACACTTGTAATGACATTCACTACTCAGGTTCTTAATCAACATAATAGTACATTGTAATTGAAGCGCAAGATACACACTTTCTTGAGACTTGTAATTTTTCACCCTTGCATATCCACCCGAGTGGATAGGCTTTGGATGTGGAATTGTCTCAAGTTTAGGTTGTTTGTTAGATGTGAGATGAGATTAGCTTGAGACCCACTATCAAAAAGTGTGTCTATCTTTGTGTGGTTTTGAGATTATCCTCACATGAAATGGCTACATCCTCCTCTTTTCATTTTGAGTTTCTAAGTGACAATTTAAAGTGCTACGGCCAGGATTTGTTTCTTGTACAACCTCTTTCCCTTTATGTTCTTTAATACCATGGTGATACTTTTAGTCTCATCACACCGAGGATTTAGACCCCTAAGTCGTGTTCCATGATTGCTACATTTTTCCCTTTTCCTTGGTTTTGTCTTTGTTTTATATTTCACGGTTTCGACTCACAGAATGAAGCTTCCAACGGTGGTCTTCATCATGGCTTGTTTTTGAGCAGTTCTTGCGAAAGAAATTTCCTTTTTCCTTTCTAGAGTTTGCAATCCTTTTCTTCCTTTGCCTTTAAAATCACTACCCTCATTCACATCAATAGTGTTTTTCCCTCTAGCCTCTAAATGTGTAGCTTGTACACAAAATTCATCTAGACTAGTAGGATTGAACATAAAGGATAGTACGTATAAGGTAATTATGTAAACCACCTATATATTTCAGAAAAGTATCTTGACTTTGTGATCTACTCCTAACAACGATTACTCTTCTCCTAAACTCTTGAGTGTACTCTTGAAACACTTTTTCTTTAAGTTGTCTACGGCTTTGCAAATTCATTATAGCCTTTTGTAAATGACGAGAGGATAAAATTGCTTCTTAATTGCATAAATAAATTCATCCCATGATAAAGTAAGCTTACCATGTTTTCAGATTTCATCCACGGTGTGGCTTCCCACCATACCAATGCTTTGCTCCTTCCATCCTTAAGGGAAAAACTACTTGAATCTTGGTGTCGTCATCATGTAAGTTTTGAATCTGGGAAATAAACTTCCAATTGTCTAATCCAATTGTGAAGTTTCTCTACATTGACTTCACTTAGTTAAACATAGAAATTCAAATTTGACATCAAGCTTTAAAAATGGACTTTTACCGAGTGGTTTTAAACATGAGGCCGGTTACCGAAGTCGAGGAAGACAATGTAGAGAGAAGAGGATGAAGATGGGGATGGTGGATCACCACTTCCTTCATGTCCTTTCTTCGTCTTGTCCATACTCTTCTTTCCTCGTGAGGAACCCTCTCCTTCTTTACGGTTTTGACCCTTTTCCAACAAATCTATCATTTTTTTCTTGGTAGAGATCCTCACCATCTCGATCATATCCAAGAAAGCTTTCCGAATACCCGTTCTTCTTCCTTGGGATCCATCTCTTCGGGAGCTTCTCCTTCTCTTGAAGACATGGTTGAAGCTACTTCTATGGCTCTTGGAGGTGGTTCTACGACCCTTCTTGGTTGTGGATTAGTTTGTGCACTAACCAAGTTTCATTCACCTCTCTTGAGTTTAAGCCTAGTAAGCATGGCTTTTGCAAACAAATAACTTTATCTTTACCTGAAACAAATCTTTGAGTAAAATTCTAGCTTCTAGGGCTCTAAATCACGAGATACGATACCAAGCGATATGAAAAGGAAGTATTTGTTTTGTTGTTCAAAGTATTCATTTCTATCAATTTAAGTGTGCAAAGTGTTTGAATAGTCTTGCAAGTGAAACAAAGTGTTTTGATATTTATTTTATGAATTTTGGTGTGGGGGAGTGTTTTTTTAAATTCAACTTGTTTAACAACTGTCCCCGAATAACGAAACAAAATAACTTCACTATAAACACAGAGTATCATGATGAGGCGGTTCACCCCTCCTGGGCTACATCATCGGGTCCAAGGCTCCCAATGGGCATGTCCTTGATATATTATGATGCTCAAATTGATAATGCAGTGCGAAAAAAGGCCTAAACAGACCAAACCAACTATGAAAATGAATTCAAAAGGCAGAAATAAGCTAATATTGACTTTTATTTCACCTAAAATAGTGAAGTGTAGCACGATGCAACTCCATTTCCCTCGAGGCCCTAATGGTTATCCAAGCTTCTGCGAAGTAAAAGTGGTTGAAAGACACCTCTGTTGGTTCTACAACCTATTCCAATGGCTCGAATGATGAGAATACCGAAATGAAAAAGAAAAAAAGAAAAAATAAAAGTAAAAATTCGTCCAAAAAGGTTCGGTATTGGAGAAGTTTTGACCAAAACTATATTTTCCCAATGCGGCTAAAAAACTCCACCAAATTTGGATTAAGCCCAGGTGTACTCACCAAATTAGCAATCCGTCGAAAATGGGGGCTCTACTCCAGAATTAGCACGTGGTTTATGTGGCATTAAATGTCATAGTTAGGCGGTCACATGCTAACGGTACCCATTTGGAAAATTAAACGTTAACTAACTAGATTATATAACCATGGCTTTAAATATATAGTGGTGGCCACATGGTAGGGTGCTACTTGCTACCATAACGGATTGGACGGAGTGGTTAGCCCACGGAATCCAATGGAAGATTGTGTGAATGTGGGGGTTGGCCCTTAGGGGCGGCCCCCTTCTTGCCATTTAATACACATTTAAACTTCATATATACGATGTGAACTATGGTTATTAAGAACCATTGCGAGGCGGGCGGTCGGGCACACGTGGGTTGGAAGTCGCCAGGCTAGGGTCGAAACCTGTAAGCGCCGCTATAATTTTTTTCCATGAAACTCTCCTCAGGTCACGAGGCCACGTGGCGACCTCACCGGGCTGCCACGTGGCGATTCTTTGATTGACTTAAAAACAAAAAGTCAACCAAATCTTCCGATACGAAGATGTCACTTGTCGGCAGGATTTGTTCCGGATGGAATATTCCATGGAATGATACATGGAATATTCTCAAAATATTCGTGGAATATTCTTTTTAATATTTTAAAATCAAAGCAACCACCGAAAATTATTTGGACTTTTGCAAGAAATTGTGAATTTCAAGCTTGAATAACTTTCACATACGGTGTCGAGATTTGAGTATAATTCATGCTTTAATTGTATCGACGAGGTCTATCCGATGGGTCCACAGTTTTAACCCAATTCTAGCGAGTTCCAATTTTGAGCATTTTTACAACTTAGGACATGATCTGATCAAGCCTAGCATTCCTCAACTAGCTCGACAACCTCTAAAAAACTAATAGTAACAACGTTTTACAATCAACATCCGGCCTTTCTGACAGAAGTCCCCATACGGTATTTATAGATAAATGGGGAGGTGGGGTGAAAGGAGGGCCTTAAATGTTCGTTTATGACGAGTAAATGTTTCTTGACCTTTGAGGCCATGCAAGGCCCAAGGAAAAATGTATTTAAGTCTAACTTTCTGCATAATGAATGTTACATTAACTTCTAAGGATTCTTTGCGATTGCAATGTTTAGATTTTAGGCTTTTTGATGAGTTTGTAATAACTATTGAGTTGTTCCTTTGAAAATATCTCATTTTGTAATAACTATTGTATGCCTTTGAGAAAAATATGCACATGGTGGCATCTTAAAGCCTTTAGTGAAGTAAACTAGCTACATGGATTTATCATTTGAAGCGAGGCTTTGGGCTATTTGATTTAATTTGTGCCTTTAAACTACGATTAGGCCTTGATTTTGCATTTAGGCCTTCTTAGTCATCTTTGCTATGTTTTTCACTTTATTGACTATTTTAACTTTTAATTCTTTATCATTAAATTGTATTCCTCATCCTTAATTTGCTATGATCGAGGCTTTAACCTCTATTCTTCATTCTTTGATCCTTAATCTTGTTTTGGTGTGGAGTGTCTTCCTTATGCACATTGGGAGGGTTTCATTACTTGGGCGAATCAATGGTCGGAATCAGCGATTTGAACCTCGAAATCAAACCACAGATCCATTTTCCTGCTTATTGGGCCTCGAGGATTGTCATCCAAAGACCTTGCCACTTTTTATTTTGTGGGATGGCCTTTTGGCTTAGAATTTTGCCATTAAACCTGCAACAATAAAACACGAAATTAATTGAAACCTACTTTATTTGGGTTTAAGCATTTGCATTTCGGAAGGCTTGGGGGGCATTTAGAGTGATTTTCGAAGGGAAGGGAAATGTGTAGAGAAGGATTCCATGGATGGAACGGGGAATAAGGATGAAAGTTTTGAATTTTGGCGCAAAATGGGGATAGGTGGTTTTGTGGGAAGACGATGGTTTTCACCAACGAAGATAGGCTTCGGTAGCGGTTTTGAGTGAATCGGATGTGATTCCACTCGAGAGGATGACGCGTTTCCACAGGAAAACCACTTATTTCACACATAAATCTTATTTCACATAAATCAAGTGTTAAACACGACATAAAAATCCGCACCAATATCAATTGCGGACCATTGGATTTGGGGAGCTAGATCAACGGCGAGAAAGGTTAGGGGCGTGGCCAGAGAAGATGCACGGTAGAGGGGAATGGTGGAGGACGGGTGTTGAAGGGAGATTGGCCGGCGGTGGAATAGTGGGCGATGGGACCGGTGCGTGACATCAACATCTTTTTCGGGTAGCAGAATGTTTTATTGGCGGGGGGTAAAGGGTCGAGGATTGCGATGACCATCGGATCAACAGATCTACGGTGGATGTCTGCTGGGAGGTGAATGAATGGGTTATGTTCATGAGGACGGAGGGGAGTGAGGAAAAGCCCGATCACCGTTAGATCGAAAGATCAATGGCTAGGATTTAAATGGAGAAAAAATGAGTAAATGGATAGGAGAAGGGAGCTTAAGGGAAGTGGATGTGGTCATAGACACGAGCCATATGAAGAAAGGGGTGGAGGGCTTAAGCCCTAAGGGGCTTAAGGCTAATTTTCAAATGGATCGAATTCGGCCTAAAAAAGAGGTTTTTAAGCCCTTTTCGGGGTTACGAAAGGTTTAGAAAGAGGAAATTAAACCAAATGAAGGTTTTCATGGTTTAAACGGAGTTTTCAAGGGACATGAAGATTTATGAAGGGAAATGGGCTTTTTTAGAGGGAAAAAGGACGTTGGGATAGGTGAAAATGAGTGAAAATGGGCGGAAGGAGATGAAGGTAGAAAATGGGGGATATACTTCGAAAATAGTCTCTTTTGAATCAACGGGGTAACTTGGGGAGATTTGAGTGAATTTTTTAGTGAGTGGATAGCTTGAAGGATAAAGAACTTAGTGAGATTTCAAAAAATAACAAGTTTTTCATAATTTTTTTTTTGAAATGCGAAGGACTAATTTAGCCATCACTAGATTTAATAGAATTTATAGATGGCTAACAAGTGGCATGACTAATGACATCACACAAAGCACATGACTTTGGGGGCGGAGGAGGTGTAGGGTTAGTCGGGGTGGCCTTTGTCCTTTGAGGTCCTCTTGCGAGCTTTTCCTTCTTACCGAAGTGGTCGCAATAGGGAGATAATAGTTCTTCATTGAGGTGGCTTAGGCATTGTAACGGCGGGAGAAGTCATAGGGATCGGTTGGGCTTGGGGTCAAAGCAAGATATGGTTTGGGTTGACGAAGTGGGGTAGAGGCTGGGGGATCAAGGTACCGGATGGGAATCCCGGGGTCGGGTTGGGAGAGAGGGTATCCATAACGAGGTGCGTGTACACTCCCGGGGAATGGGAGCTAAGAACGGTATCGGCGCGGAGGGGTAATGGCCGGGTGGGATGGCTCAAGATGGTTAAGGCCTGGAGAAACCATTCCGGGAGGATAAAGAGGCTCGTGAATAGAGGTACGTAGGTGAAGGGCTAGGAGGAGGAGGTCAGGAAGGCTAAATCAAAGGGCCAGGAGCGAGTGAGAGGGTGAGGAGGCTACCTGTGGCCGACTGGCAGCCGGCCGCGGTAGCCCCATGCGATTTGCATCATGCGAGCATTCGATGGTGGGGATCGGGGAGACGGGGAGGAGGAGACCAAGGAATGTACCAAGCAAAGAGGAGTGTTTTGTAAACTCCGGAGTGAGACGCGAGTTGAGAGGATTGAGGGTTTGCTTATTGGCCACCAAAGAGATGATGGACTCGGGGAGGGTACGAGACTTTGGTTCGCAATATGTTAATTGATAGTGACTATATTTCCATTATGAGGGAAGGACATCTTGCGGTAGACCATAGATGGGATAGCAAACATTTCATAGGTGTAGCTACGACCCAATAGAATGTTGTAATCTAAGGGGGCATCAATACTTCTACATCGATGCAAATAGTCTTGCTGCCACCCGAGAGTAATAGGACAATTGCGGAACGGGCCAATGGGCTGGGAGGCATGGCCATCCCATGCTCGAAGAGTGATCAAGGAAGGAGCCAACTCGGGTGATTTGAGTTTCTTCCAAACCAAACGGACATCACACGAGTGGATGCCCCTCATCGATGATATAGGAAACGTTGGCGTTCCGGATCTTGAGCGGAATTTGGAAGGCAATGGAAGTAGGAAGAGGAGGATGTTCGCGGGTTAGCATCGAACATGATCGAGATCTGAAGGATATACAACGTACATGGTAGATAGTAGAGATTTTTACATTACAGAAGACACGGCCCCGGAGGAGTTCCGGCATTGAAATGGTATGTGAGATTGTGCCAAATCATCTACTATATTATACGAATGGGAAGCTTTTCTAGAAGCAAAATTTTGGCATAGTGATCCTTAGGGATCTTGGTATGAACCTATGCCTTAGGCTAAGGGATACGCGAAAAGGACCATTATTTGTCGAAAGAGGCTTTGTGGAACACGAATAAGGTGGCTCGGGGACAGACGTAGCAGAAGGCTTGTTGTCTTGATGGGGCCAGGAGTACGAAGGTTAGTCCATGATAAGCGGGTTGGTCGAAGTTCATCATGAGGATGCGCACAATCGGAGGTACCCGGATGGAGGAGGTTAGTGTACTTTGACCTTTAGGTGGTTGGGTAGCCACAAATCCTTGGCGAGGGAAAGGATTAGTAAACACGGCTAGTTGACTAGGTGCACGGCGGGAGGGACGGAAGGGAGGCTTGTTGTCACCATCGCTAGCAGAGACTCCACATCTGCTTCATTTGTGGTAAAAGAGGACAATCATGCGTGTAATGACCATAAACACCATAATAAGAACAAGGCTTATTCGTACAAACATGCCTATCATGCTTGGGGCTGAGTGCCATAATTGCTAGTTAGTAGTGTTATGAGCATTATTTTCCGGATTAGGTCGAAATTCATAGGGAGCATATTGGCTTTGAGTTCCTTTCCTCTTCTTTTGGAAGGAGGAGGATTAGTCATTCCCTCTGTGTGCACACTGCGGGGGGTGGTGGGCTGTTTGTTGTGGGGGTTGAGACGGTAAGGGAGAGGTGGAGGTGCTAATGATGGAGGAGAGTTTGGAGCACCGAGTTGCGGATACGGGCCATAATGAGGTTGGGTAATAGTGTGGTAAAAGCGAGGAGGTTGGGAAAAAGGAGGAGGCATGTTGTATCCTCGTCATGCCCTAGGGAGAAGCGCAGTGTGGCCCCCACGAGGAAAACCATAGCCCATGGGAGGTTGAGCGTATGGATGAGAGAGAGCTCCAACGATACCATCGGTGACATGAGATGCCCACGATTGCATTGGCACCACCGGTCTAGGAAGATCGGGTAGAGCCGGTATAAACATAACTTAGTAATTGTAGATCGGGTCATATTTTAATGCAAGTTGAAGCGACTTCTTCAGTTTGAGGGAAATGCGATGAGACATATTTTCCGATAGCAGGCAAGAGATATAAGGAACCAGTCCATGTGGAGCAAGATCTTCGAGTAGGGGCTCAACATAGGCTCTTTCTTCTCGCCATTCCTGGACATGATCGGATAGGCGGGTCGTAGACGATTGACGAGAAGAAATCAAAATTTTAGTACCATTGTCATAATAGAGGAAAAGTGGAAGTAAGACATAAAATCACGGGAAAGAGTCACAAGGTGGTATGAGAGGATGGGACGATCGGCTTATACCACTTAGAAGCTTCACGATAAGCATACGTTGGAGCAACCCGAGAACGGACGAGTTGTCGGTAGTGAGTTAGATGAACACCACATGTGGAAAGATCAAAGATGATTTGTAGGATCTTTGCCGACGGACCTTCAAACTTGGGGATTATAGAAATTATATAACATAAGCATTATATATCCGAGATTCTCTTGATCTAACAATATTTATCTTCTTGCTAAATACGGAATCCTTTCAACATTAATCTTTTGCCGAAATTATAAACTCAATTGCGAACACATGAAGCAATAAAAAAAATCACACATAACACGAGTTGTTTTAATGGGAAAACCTAAAGCTAAAAACCCCAACTATCATATACTATGTATCATGGAGATCATGTAACAATCTCATACAAAGCTTAGTACGTCAAGCTCTCGGTACAATCAATGCGTCACACACTAACATGAAGAAATACGCAAATCCATGCCTTGATTTCTTGCCACTGATAGCATGCCTCCTTGCGCAATCTCTCTTGAAGAATACCTCTAAACAAATTTGAATTACCCTTGCCTTGAGCGCACAATCCTCATTGGCAAAATCCAATGTGTGTGTGTGATGCAATCAATGCATCACTATAGTCACAACATATAGTCCATCTCACCCTTTCACCTACCTCTCCTTTGGGTCTCCATGGAGGCCGGCATGCACCATAGTTAACTTATATATTTGTTTAGTTTATTAATGAGTTATTATTTGTGAATTAATTCACTCACTCTCACTAGTGTATCATTCGGTTAGACTAGATACAACTAGCTCAGGTTTGCTTCAATAACTAAGTTAATCGAATAACAACTCCATGAACTACTCTTCCAACTCTATCATAACTTTGCCACTTCAATTCTAATTGAGTCCTCCATGCATGAACCACGGTAAACCTTTAGGAATTGTGTAATTCCCGCTTGACCTTGCTTTACCAAATTTGTCTTATCTTTTGAAATAAAGTGCTCCAAGAATAAGTTGATATTTAGAGTCTAATTATTATTAAGGGCTAATAATAATCGACAATTCTATTTTTAGATCAATGATCTATAGATAGACTTCACCAAATATTCTAAAAATAGAATTTCATCTATTTTTCCAACTTGACCAACCATCCACAAATAGCATCTTGCAACACGAAATATGATCACCATGTCTAAAAATAGACATAGTCTAAAAGTAGACTTACACCTAAAATACCTATTTGTACTTAGTGAAGGTGACTGATTTTCACTAGCTCGTCATCTTGTTGAATCTCAACACTCCTCACGAACAAGATAGGGATTATCCTTCACACGATCCTACCTCTATGGTATTCGAATTTGCTCACAGTGAGCGCCTTTGTCGAGAATATCTCCATCACGATCTTCGCCAATTTGTCTTTTGAAGAAACATGATCTTCTACTTCCTTACACGATCTGCGATATGATGATATCGGATATCAATATGTTTAGATCTATCATGAAACACATGATTGATCGAGAGTTTAATGCAACTCTTATTATCACAATGTATCAACATGAGATCTAAATGAGAACCAAAAACAAGCGACCGGGATCTTCCTCATCCGGATAGACTCATGCGGCTTGACTTTAGCACTTGTGTATTCTACTTTATTTAGGCCCGAGTGTCATGGATATTTGTTTCATGTTATACCAAGAAGCGGTATAGATCCAATGCGAAAACCCCTCTACGATGTGTTCTTTAAATACATTTGGTGCCTTCCCAATCTACGCCAGGTGAAGCCATGCAACTTCACGTCATCCGTCTCTCTGTGCCATAAGCCATACTCATATGTGCCCTTAGATACCTCGGGACATGCTCACCGCCTTCCAAAAGAGCTTGGTAGGCAACTATCACTTTTGGTCGGTTCTTTGCATAGCATATGTCCGGTCTTGTATTAACTAAATACATAGCGAACACCAAGCATGTCGATAAAAATGGCATCCACTACCTCGCCGATGTAGCATCCTCTTTCCTCTAATTTCTGGAAGAGGAGTGTCGATAGGCTTGCAGCCTTGCATGTAGGCTTCTCCGGTATCTCCGGGCATACTTGCCTTGAGACACAAATAGTTCACCTTCCTGTTTGCCATATTTTCAATCCCAAGGAAATAATGAAGAGGCCCAAATCCTTCATATTGAACTCCTTTACCAAGATGCGCATTGCATGATTGTATGACTTCTCATCACCGTTAGTATTAAATCATCAACATAAAGAAAAATGATTAGAAGCTTACCCTCCACCAAAATTTGGTACGGGTTTGCATCTTTGCCTCACTCTTGGTGAAGCCAAGTCCGGTGAAATAGTTGTTGTTCCATGTGTACCAAGCATGTGGTGCTTGCTTCAACCCATACAACACTCTTTTGAGTCTGCACACATGGAAAAACTGTGCTTTAGAAGATCTCAAATCCTTCGGAGAAAACTACTCGTGTACACCTCTTCCTTAATGATCCCATTAAGGAAGCGGTATTCACATCCATTTGATGAATGTGCCAACCCATCTACGTTGAGAAGGCAAGGATGGTCCTTATGGAATAATGCAGGTGCGGCAGTGCAAGGTTTCTTCATAATCATTCCCCTCGATTTGTGAGAAGCCACGGGCAACAAATCTTGCCTTATACTTCTCGACGCTCCCATCGGCTTGCTTTACCTTGTAGATCCCATTTCGATATCTACCAGTTTTCCCACCGCCCTTAGAACAATATCCCAAGCACTATTTCGACAATGGAGTCATACTCGTCCACCATGGCATCTACCCATGTGGGCTCCCTCCCTGTACTTCTTCGAAAGAAGATGGCTCTGTCATGAAACACTTGCTCATAAGAGCCACGTATCCGATAAATTAGTTAGGTGGATGTCTTTGTCTATGCGGTGATGTAGGGACTCCTACATTATGTGGCACATCAAGCTTTAGTCTCTCGGCTTCTATGGTACGCATCTGCTAATTCGATGTTTGGTTACGCATGAGTGGACTTCTCCCTCCCATGAATCTCCTCTTATGGCTGATCCACATCAAGAGGCTCGTCTTTGGGAACAAGTATCTCATCCTCTACATGCGAGTGTAGTTCCCTCTCCAGCGACAACGTCATGGCTTTCCTCATTGAATTTTATATCTCATCACACCACGGTCATTATTTGTCTGGAAAATACACACGATAATTATGTTGTGTTTTTGTGTACCCCACAAATATCTCAACTTCTTCGGTTGGCTCCGAAGCTTCTTCTTGGCATATTTGTCACATGAATGTAAAAAGATGATTCAAAAATCTTCAAATGAGAAATATCAAGCTTCTTGCAGTAAAAGCTTCTTCAAGTGTACTCATGCCAAGTACTCTATGAGGACAACGGTTTTGCACATAAACTACCGTGTTGCATTAAGCACGCCTGAGTGCATTGGTAGGCCACAGTGCGTACAACATGGCTCGTGCGGCACCCATGATCATTCTATTCTTCCTCTCCATGACCCCATTCGCCTTGGGTTATGGTCTTATGATTACTCTTAATTCCTTCTTTGCTATAGAAGTATTTGAATTCATTCGGAATATATTTACCACCATTATCGCTCTAGTAGAGCCTTCACTTGCTTCCTCGAATCCTCTCCACCAGTGCTTTAAACTCATAGAAATTTGAGAATGTTTCACTATTCTTCTACATGAAGAAGATCTAGCATCTACGACGATAGTCATAAAAAAAAATAACATAATACCTATGTTTTGTTGTTGAAAAGCGAGAAAGGTCCACACACATTTGTGTGAATTCTCTTAAGGATCACCGAAGCACGGTTCTCCTTCTCATGAAAGGTGGTTTTCACAAACTTACCCATAGTACATCCCTTGCAACGATCTAACTACGTAAGAGCACCCTTAGGAAGTCCAATAGAAATACGCACCACAAAATCTTCAAAGAGCCATGAAGATGGCCCTATCCTCTGTGCCATAATTCGACCTCATCCCGGCTCCACCACTTCTTTTGCTTCGCCTATCATTATAGTGCAACCATATACCTCCGGCTTGTAGAGATTATTAACTCGGATCCCTATCTTCTTGGTTTGACCGTTTTTTTATGTTGAAGGAAGCTTTTCCCTCGATGAAAAAAACGTCATAACCTTTGATATTTTGACATTCTGACGAGACCAAGTTCTTCTTCAGACTGGAACATGCATAACTTCTTTTAATAGAAATGGATTACTTTGACTCCCTCTCCAAGGTAATGGTCCCAATGCGGTAGCCTTTATGTCGGCCATCGTCGCCCATCTCTATATGCATTTGGAGGTCCTTCTCCTCCAGTCCACTAAGCAACTCCTTGTCTCCCGTCATGTGGAAAGACGCACCACTATCGAGATACCACACCGATCCCATTGCGCTTGAAAACAAGCATGCAATAAAAAAGAAATCAAGTTCAAATTACAAGGCTAAGGCCTCACCCACTACAGCTCCAACATCCTTCTTGTTCTTCTTCTTTTGTGGGCAATTAGTGGTGAAATGCCCATGTTCGTGACAATGAAAACACTTCACCTTGGACAAATCTTGCTTCTTTCCTTTCGCCTCGGATTTTGGAAGGAAATTTCTTCCCCTTCCATTTCCTTGCTTTGGTAGCCAAAGTGAAATTCTCTTCATCTTAATTCTTGATGAAGAGCCATCCCTGGTACTTCACCTTGTCTTCTCCTACATAAGATCCGACCAAAGTCGCTCCCATCGACAATTTCTCCCATCCATTAACGAGTCTTCGTAGCTATGCCAACTCTTCGGAAGCCCAAAGAGATTCAAGCTCACCAAGTCTTCATCATCAATAGTAATCCGCAAGCTTCCCGAGTTCATCCATGCGGTAGACAAACTTCATGGGATATTTTAGAATATTGTCGCCCTTCTCCATTTTTATTTTTGAGCTTATCTTTAAGTGCCAACTTCCTCACCGAGTCGATTTTTCTTTGGAAAAAATCTGTCAAATCCTTCCACATTGCAAATGTAGTGGCTTTCCCATGAAGGTTGGACATAATATGGTCCTTCACACCTTCCAACGGAATTCTTCTTGTCTTTGTTACCTTCTTTTGCCATGCGTCGAGTCCTACAACATCACTAGAATATGGCTTAGAACATCGCTATGGTGAACTCCTTCGAGTCCATTATCTTCCAACACCACCTCCATCCTGTCTTTCAGCTATGTAATTCGAGATTCCATCAAGGGCATACTCCAATCGCAACCCATTGAAATACATTTCAATGTATATTGTCGCACCAAGAATTTTTACGCAGCAAATTCGAATTGTCCACCGAGCACAAACTCCAGCAATTCTTCACAATTGCAATATTCAATAATTAACACTACTGCGATACCATGTATAAATTATATAGCATATGCATTATATATCCGAGATTCTCTAATCTAACAATATTTATCTTCTTGCTAAATACGAGAATCCCTTCCCTTGTTAATCTTTACGAAATTATAAACTCAATTGCAAACACATGAAGCAATAAATACAATCGCACATAACACGATTTGTTTAATAGGAAAGCTTGAAGCTAAAAACCCCAACTATCATATTTTATGTATCATGGAGATCATTTAACAATCTCACAAATATTAGTACATCAAACTCTTAGTACGATCAATCGTCACACACCTGCGGGAATAAATACGCGAATCCATGCCTTGATTTCTTGCCACCGATAACTTGCCTCCTTTGCACAATATCTATTGAAGAATACCTATGAATGAATTCAAATTACCCTTGCCTTGACGAGTGCAATCCTCATTGGCAACTCCAATGTTTATGTGATGCGATCAATGCATCCTTATAGTCTGAGATAGTCCATCTCACCCTTTAACCTACCTCTCCACTAGGTCTCCTTTGAGTGACATGCATTGTAGTTAACTCTTTGTATTTGTTCGGTTGATTAATGAGTTATTATTTGTGAATTAATTCACTCCATTCTCACTAGTGTATCATTTAGTTAGACTAGATACTACTAGCTCAGCGAGTTTAACTTCAATAGCGGGATTAAGCCCGAATAAAAACTCCATGAACTACTCTTCCAACTCTATCATAACTTTTCCCTTAGGTTCTAAGCGAGTCCTCCATGCATGAACCACCGGTAAATAGGGTGCATAATTCCTTGACTAACGATTTTCCGGATACGTATACGGAAATAAAGTGCTCGAGAATAAGTTGATATTTAGAGTCTAATTATTATTAAGGGATGTATGTCAACCACTTCCTATTTTTTAGATCGACGATCTATAAATAGACTTTGCCCAATATTATAAAAATATAATTTTATCTATTTTTCCAACTTGACCAGCCATCCACAGAATAGCATCCTGCAACTTTTGAAATATGATCACCATGTCTAAAAATAGACTTACACCTAAAGCAGCCTACGGGCCCACTTATTGAAGGTGAATGATTTTCACTTAAGCTCATCATCTTGTTGAATCTCAATAGGGATTTCGGAAGGGAGCTTGGTTGGCATTGCAAGCCAACCAACATTATGGTGTATAGGGTCATTTATCAAGCTTGGTCAAAATCGAGGAAAACCGGGCTTTGCCATGTAGGGGGAGCGAGGGAGTAGCCGGGGTATTTTCCGTTGCGGTCCCCGTGTGTTGACATTAGGGTCAAGGTTACACTGCCACCATCATTAGGTCTGAGCAGGACATGGTGAAGGTGACGGAAGAAGAACCGCGAGCGGAATGAGGAAGGAGAACCCAATGGACTAGAAGAAGAGTCGGTGTGCGGACCCGATGGAGGACTAACTCGAATCCTACATGGAGGACTAAGTCTTCCTCACAGAAGCGGGGATGAAGGCCAGAAGTCTCTAGGATAAATTCCTCGGTGGCACAATGAGGACGACACAAACACGACACAAAGGAAAAAGAGACCAACAAGGGCAGGGGTGCGGGATCAGGCGGTTACAATGTCGAAACAAGGGTAGAGAGGTGTAGGATAAATTGATTTCAATGTTTTAAAGTCTTTTCTTGACGTGTAGTATTAGCTCTTCTTCGCTTAGGGTGTGTGTGTAAAGTGTGTAAATTTTAATTTTAAACCCAGACGTTTGTAGAGAAAAAGAAAAAGTGTGTTGTATAGTACACGCCAAATAAACACCTTCAGATAACGAGTATATGAAGCTGAAATAACGAGAAAATGCTTGACTAATTATGCGATAATCTAAACCCAAGGAGGTGGGTCTCTCGACAAATAGTACGTATTTTGTGAAAAACTAATCAAAACACACTGAAATGGCAATAGATCTAAGTTCGGAGGATAGGGATCTAAAGGTCATATCGCTGGAAAGTGGTCACAATGTAAAAAAATCGAGAGGAAAGATTGTTGTAAATAAGGTGGCGAAAGGCTATATCCTGGAGGAAGCGGAGGTGACCCTAGAGGAAAACCCAAAAAAAACTAAACAAGGTATTGTGGATGGATAAATAGCCAATGCAGTGGATGCGAAGGTGAGGTATCGGATACGAAAGAAAGGTTGGATACTCACGAAAAGAATTGGAATAACTGCGCGCTAAAACTCTTCCACGAAGGTGGAAGATGCTGAAGGCATAGGGGCTAGGTTCCCACTTAGTTTAGTAAAACGAGAAAAATTATAGGTCTAAAATGGATAGATACGGAAGGTGAGACAACCATGAATAAGAGGCCCATACAAACCCGGAAAACTTTACGAAAAATTCCCTGCCCAAAAAAGGAGGTGGCAGTTTCGGCCTATTTCTTGTTGAGGTCGCGGATTTTGGGCGGATTTCAGCATCCTGAATCTCCGGGTCGCGGGATTTAGGGCCAAAAAGTGCAAAGTACCCACCTCCAACGCTCTCGGAGAAAAGTGTAGGAGATGCGATAAGAAATGTGTAGAAATAGAAAATATTCCCAAGAAATAGCACCATAGAAGATAAAACTTCGGATCTTCATTAATATCAAAACCCTTAGGTAGGCAACACCATACATTCACTCCTTCGAGAGAATCCTCACGAAGCCATAGCTTTCCAATACAATAATCCTTGACATCTCTCAATGGAGAGTCTCTAGCCCTTTTATATAGGTTTCATACATGCAATACCATGGGTAGTTACCATGGGTCTCTCAATACCATACATCCAATACGATGGGCTTATCACTTTATTCCCTAGCTACATGTGGTCCCTTATATACATAATGTGGGTTAACCACTTTATTTATTAACTTCTGACCCATTTATTTATCATTCTTATATTAATACATCATATTATTCCATTGGGTACTTCCCTCTGTACCTATATTATCCCCCTCTAGGTACACTACATTACACTCCCCCTTAAACATGTTTCATCCCCAAAACATGAGAAGAACACGAATAATAAGATCTACTCGAAAGAGAGTATTCAACAGTACCATTCATGTGCATCTAGCCATCCAAGGGAAAGGTGAACACTGATCTAGTCGGTGCCTCGCTCGCTTGAGATGGAAGCGAGTTCTAGTGGTTCTTCATTGTTGATGTTGTTAGTGGATCGTCGCACACCTCTCTATGTGTCGTCCGGGGGTTGTTGTCACTTGTTGCTAATTCGTTGCCACCTTCTTTGGGTGATGCGGGTTGTGATGTTTGAAACTTTAAACTGATGTAATATCTTTCCTTAATTCCTCCATTATTGGTGATAGAGTGGTTTCGGATTTCTTTTGTTGGTACTTGCTTTGATGTCTGTGTTTAAATTTTGTCTACCATAAAAGGCTCATCATCTAATGTGTTTGTGTCGTTAGATATTTTTTCCTTCTTCCTCCTCGATCTATTGCATGGTTCCTAATGCAAATATCGTGCAATATAATTTTCTTCTTTTTATACCGAGCTTCTGAATTTCTTTTGCACATTAAAATTGACGGTACCAACGGATTCCATCCAAGGATGTCCCAAAACAACATCCACAACGGCCATATACGAAGCATAAAAATCAAAATGCAACACATACTTATCGATAGAAATCTTCAAATATTTATAAATTTGAACATCTTCATTATCAACCTGTGTGTTTTCAATATGCTTTGCTGGAACTTGCAATTTTTTAGCCAAATTCACATTGATACAATTATGCTTGCCACTAGGAATGATAGACACAACGATGTTCTCTTTACGAGATACTTCCATGAACGTAATATGGAAATATTAGTAGAAAATAAGTCTTTATAGCTCTTGTTGTCCTTCTTTAGACTTTAGACCACTTGTCCAAAATGACTTTTTCAAGTTTTTTTCTCGGGAAGTTTCCTCAACTGGCTATCAAGTGAGGTCCACCATTTATTTGCCTCATCTTTCAGATGAAGCCCTATAGACATATCCAAAAACTTCGGTATTGAGCCTTGAGATATTTGTAAAAAATCTTCAATAGTATGGCCATCATCTTTTCTTGTAAACTTCATCTTGCGAGAATCCATAAAATAAAGTAAGGGGTTTTTGAAGAAAATCACTTAATTTGGAAAAATTTAAAATGGACATTACTCGGTCAATGTAACTCGAGAATCCTTATTATAACCATTTTTGAAAATGGAATGTCCAGTCTGCATCTAACCATATGATTGAAATCGATCTAGGCACTCACAGAAACAAAAATTTGTCTTTCATATTTGTCCGCAAGTCACAAAATTTCTGAAAAAATAGTCGATTTTAAATCGGTGACAACTCCCTCATCCGGACTCCGATTTGACCGATTTTTTTTTTTGAAATCGGGTGATTTTGAGGAGCTCAGATATGTAATTGGTTGTTTGAAATTGCACACAGAATCTACGAAAAATTTCAGGAGATCCGCCGTACACAAATTGCCGTCGAAACATTTACTGCAACATAAGCTAGATTAAATCAATGATATCACCCTCATCGGACTCCGATTCGGCGATTTTTTTTTTTTTTTGATAAGGAATCCAGATATGATATTTATTTCTAAAAATGTTTTGCCAAAATTTTCAGATACTGCTCTACAAACGGCTTGCCAAAATTTCTGCCAAAAAAATGAAAAAACAAATCTCCAAACTTTCTGCCCAGTGCTGCGATACCACTTGTAGGAAGTTGACAAGAAATGTGTAAAAAATAGAAAATACTCCCAAGAAATAGCACCATAGAAGATAAAACTTCAGATCTTCATTAATATCAAAACCCTTAAGGTGGGACAACACCATACATTCACTCCTTAAGGAAGGAGATCCTCCCACGAGCCATATTCTTGTATTCAATAATCCTTGACATCTCTCAATGGAGAGTCTCTAACCTCTATATAGGTTTCATACATGCAATACCATGGGTAGTTACCATGGGTCTCTCAATACCATACATCCAATACAATGGGCTTATCACTTTATTCCTAGCTACATGTGGTCCCTTACATAATGTGGGTTAACTACTTTATTTATTAACTATGGCCCATTTATTTATCATTCTTATATTAATACATCATATTATTCCCTTGGGTACCTCCCTCTGTACCCTATATTATCTCAACAGGTACACTACAAAAGTTTAATCGGAATGTGTCGTCTCGGTTGTGGTGATGTTTATCACTTGTGCAATAGGTCCAGCTTACATGGAAGTTAGAATTTTTAATGTTTTAGGGTTTTATAGGTTAAAAACAACATTAAGAAAATAAAAACATGAGGCTAAGAAAAATCCTAGGGTTTGACAAGCTTGGATAGCCATGGATGCGAAAAACGACGGCGATCATAATCGTAAACTGTGTGGAGTCACCGGTTGTTAGTATGAATCTTAATTGCAAGTGTGTACGAAAAAATACCACTTAGGCGGCCATAATAGACAACCCTAACGACAAAGATCGTGCCAATATCCTTAGATCTGCAATGAGGTCAAGATAAATGCTACAAAAATCTAGATCTATGCATCAAAAGACATTAAGCGATAAATAAAACAAGATTTACTCCATGCATCCAACCAGAATAGTAAGAATATCTTGAATGAATTTTGTATTAAGAAGGGCACAGGAAAACATAGAAGAATGTTACAGTTTTCCTCAATGGGATGGGTTCTTGTAATTCCTCGGCACTTCGGATCTAAAATCCTCTCTCTTGATGGTGTAGAAAACCCAAACAAAATGTGGAACTCAAAGGGAGCTCACGAAAATGGTAGCAAAATATGACTATGATGGTGGATCGAAAGTCGGACCAAAAGTATAGATCTAGAGTGATCTTTAGGCAACAAAAGGTGGTAAATGAATGGAAAACCCTTCTATTTATAGCAAAATATTGAGTTAGACTAAGATATTGGTACATAATTAAAATATTATTAGCAAATCAAGATCCAAATTTTATGGAATATTTTATTATATTTGTTGGAGGAAAAGGAATTTGACTTGGGTCAAATCCCTTTATTTGTAAATAATAAATAAATAAATGATTTATTTATTAATTTAAGGATGTAGTTGAGTAATAATCAAATAAATAATGATTTATTTAATTATTTATAAATAGTTAGCCATATTTAACAGGGAATATTATTTAAATAAGGTTTAAATAATTATTCCTAGAAAATAATAAGATAAATAGTGATTTATCTAATTAATTTTCTGTTTTAGATTAAATAAAACCAAGAATATTAATTAAGCTGTTGTTTAACTAATTATTCCTTGAGAGAAAATCAAACAAATGTAGATTTATTTAATATTTCCTCATGGGGTTTCTGTTTAGACCATAAACAGCAATAAACGTGGTTTACTAAGTTATTTTTCATAGTGAAAGAAATTTTACTTAGGAATTAAAATTGGTCTTACATGGTGTACTTGGGTCCATCTAATAATAATAGGTTAGATGGCCAAAAATAGTGTAACAGCTCTCTTGATACCAACAATGCATTCAGTAGTTTGTAGATATTTCAACATCCTCTTGTTCGCCATGCTCATTAGATGCATGCTTATGAACACCTTCTTGCAAAGTGGGTCTAAAGATTTTGTATTTCTCATGAAAACAATCTTCACAAGATTGAGTAATGAAATTTAAATGAAAGTCCTTCTTGGGTTACCTTCATGTGCCTCCTTGGCTTTAGATATTTCTCCATCATGTTGTCCATAACTTGAGACCCAAATACTTAGGTCTTTCCTAAAAGAAAATTGGCTCAACTATGCCTTGTGCATGTTTTCCTAATCCTTTACCTTCACATCCCATATTCATCAATAATTTGGACACTATTCCTCTTGTGTGTCTTTCAAAAGAGCCTACACATTCATTTTGAGAGGAAATTGAAGATAAACTTGAATTACATACCTCTTTTTTCAAGTACATGCTTGGCTAAGGATTCCTTGGCAATATGGATTTGAGTCTCAATCTCATGCATCCTTTCAAGGTTCTCATTTGAAATATGGATCTGAGTATCCATCTCATGCATCCTTTCAAGAAGTTATTGCTTCTCCTCCTTTATGGCAATCATCTTCTCTTGAAGTTTAATGCTCTCCCTCTTGTCTTCATACTTATCTTACATCCTATCAATCATGATGTAGAGTTTACGCAACATCTCTTTATCAAAGATTTTTTTCTAAGGAAGATTGATTAGAATAATTACTTAATGAAGTTTCCATCACACCTGAAATGCACCTAAGATATTCTTTTCTGCCCAATGTAAATTCTAAAGTCTCAATCTTGTCCTTCTCCTTCACATAAACTTACAAGTTGTTAAACTCTCCTTGCACAAATTCAACAACCAATAGATATGGAACGAATAGCTAACCTTGGCTAAAATGAGCTAAATTTTTCTCCCCCGATACCAACTTGATGCGAAATATGGTCAAACTTGTTATTGCTATGCAAGCTCCCTCATCGATATTAAATATGATGAGGATCGTCTCATCATAACAATTTGTGAAGGGGGTTTTATGTGTGTAGTTTCATGTGTTTTTATGATAAAATTATGAGTTAATTAAAAATTAAAAACTCATATACAATGAATTAAATGCAAAAAATATAACTCACAACAATCACATAACCTGATGGATGATGATGGAGTTCACCCTTCGTAGGCTACATCTCTATCCTTCTTTAACTAGTTATGCCCTCTTGGGATTATGAGTAAAAATTCTGATTGAAGAAGCCGGTATTGCTCCAATATGTTTTCTAACTATTCCATTGGCTTTAAAACACTCAAATACTACAAAAATGACTATTGAATCAACGAGATTTGGTTCATAGCTTCTCTGAAGCTTGACTTCCAACACTAGTGGCCATGGGCTTGTTTAATCTCAGAAAGTGACAAAAGCAGCTTCGGATGTGCTCCAATGCCTCTATAAAATGTACCACTTGTGTTTAGAGCATCATATACATAAAAAATTGACTATTCACTCAGCACCGAAATGGGCCTTTAGCTAATATGGGCATGGATTTCCCTCCTAGTGGCCCTAGGCTTAAAAATTATTCAACGTGCCAAAAAAAAAAGCTGTAGATGAGCTCCATTGCCTCTGAAACATGTTCCAATGGATTCATAGCATGCCAATCTATTAAAATTACTATCCTTGAGTAAAAATTGACCAATATAGGCTTCATTAAATTTTCCCCTAGATTTTGCCTCTAAATGCAGAAAACGCCGATTAGCTCCACCGTCTGGAAGTTCCGCTAAAATTGGGGAATATCCTAAAATCAGCCAACTTCTAATTGTAGATTAATTTAATGGATAAGTGTGATTAGAGCGGATAAGAATGTATTAAATGCACTTAGTGGGAGGTCTTGGAATGGGGTCACATGGAATAGTCATGTGAGGAGGAGGGTTGACGCTCCTCCTCTCCTCCACCATCGAAATCTGCATATGGTTCAAGTATATGTGCGTTGCACTCCCAAACAAGGAACAAGAGTTTGGAGTGTTGGTAGGAAAGGGAGTGTTATGGGGGAGTCGATGCGTCGAAAGCCCCAGGCCTTACCCCTCACACATACGCTTTTGCAAACACGCGTTGTCCATACTTTGGTTTATAGTTTGTTATGCCTCCAAACTAATACATTTGCTCCATCCTTATTTAAATGTACCAACATACCACCATATGGTATTAACCTCCACCATAGTAGTATATACCATGCCATTTGATATATTCACCCATGTTTAATACATTACATGATGCCCTCACATAAATATTGGAATTTAAGTTTTAAATGATTTTTGGGTTTTGGTTTATTAAAAATGTGGAATTGAAAATTTAATTAATATATAAAGTTTTAAATTGATATATATATATATAATTATATTAATATAATATATGATTTTTTTAAAAACCATATAAAATATTAATTATATATATATAATATATTAATTCAATTTTTAATATATTAAAACATAATTTCCAACCCATAATAATCATGAACCCACATTCAACCTTGGAGGAAATTGGGCGATATTTACCCTTCACAAACCAAATTGACGATTCTAATTGTGACACTTGTCATAGTCCCATTGGGAAAAAACTAAGGAATATTCTTTGCATGCTGACTGGGCTTCCATGTCATCACCCTATACCTGTTCGATAATTTTTTTTTTAATTTCTCTATTATGAACGACGATAAACAGACCATAACTCCTTCATCCGAACTCGATTTTCAACGAAACGAGTTGCGTTGGATTCCTTGCGACAGTCTAGTTCCTTTGAATCTTGTTGGAATGTGGTCCCTTGAGCTGATTTTTTGGTATATTTTTGTATTAATTAGTCTTGCACGGGGGCTTTGAGGCAGGTCAAAGTCCCTAATGTGTTGTAATGGGTCAAAGGGTAGACCTAGAGTCCGCAAACCATGGTTTCTAGACCATAGGATAGTGCAGGCTATAATGTTATAAATAGATAGATATTATGAGTCTAAGGCTAAGAAGAAGAATCAATATTGATGCTACGTACGAACTGTTGATATCTGTTTTTGGTTGGTTTGGGTAAGGACTCCTGCTGGCTGTGTGCGTAGAGATCCTTAGTCCTTCTGTGTCCAAACCCCACTGGCTGTGTGCGCAGGCTATGTCTTGGGTTGTAATTAGGTTTTTGGATACTAATGAATGTAGAATATATTTGAAGTACCTTTATGATATCTGGATTAATCATTTTTATTACTGAATTGAATCTATGTTATTTATTTAAGTCGCAAATGTATCTCCGATCTATGAATTAACTGCGATTATAATGTTCTGTGATGGTAATTGCTGATGTGCACATGGATGCGAATGTATTGATCATATCTATTAATGATAGTAGCTTTTTTATGGTTACTTGCTGATTATATTGTTAAAATCCTGATAATAGACTCGTACTATGCGAACCTGATAGCTTCAATGTAGATCTACCTTGATTTTCTCTCTCTCCGGAGTGCGGAAACTTGGTTCCGGCCACCCTCCTCTCTCAGGTGAGACCTTGTACTGCCACTGCAAAAAGTAGGTCATTGCCAAAAGAGGCTAGTAGTATAGGCGTTTGTTGGCAAACCTTAACTGAACCTAGGTCGGGACCTCAAACCAACAAATGGTTAGATTTGCCGGAGCCAGGGACCATTTTAAGAGAGAAGATTGGGCAATGCCATGGGAGCCCAGCACAGAACTTTGAGAAACTAGAACATGAGGAATTGGTTTTGAAGACATATTCGAGGTGCTGCAGCGTAAGGAAATTGCACCATGGAGAAAGTGATGGTGATAAGTGGAAGAGCAATGAGATATATTTTTCATGAAGTATATGAAATTTTCTTTGTAACTTTTGCGCACGAGCTCCAGGAGTGGTTAGCAAGGCTCGTAGAATTCCATATGTGTTGGAAAGATGATCAGATTACGCAGTGGACTCTGGAATTAATTCAACAGTTGGAGAAGAATGACAACAAAATCACCTGTATGGTAGATCATTGGGTGGATAGCCTACTAGGAGGGTTTGTAACGGAATTCGCAATCGATCAGTTCGTATCCTACTCTGAGGCAGAGCGGAGGTTCTTCAAAGGATTCTGGGGTAATTTCTTGTGAACATTGCCATTGCTAATTAAAATATTCTTTGTGTGAAAAGTTCTTCTTAGCCACCTTTGAATGAATGGATTCTAAAGAGTATGAAATGAAGTGAAATAATTACCTCTGCGAACAACCAGGAAGAGGAGATAAATCCCATTGCAACCCATTGATCGGTTCCACATGCAAGAGGTAGTCTCATTTACCTCCTTGATCAGCATAGGGCACTAACTCCTTACCACACCTCTACTACCTCTACCACCAGGAAGAGGATATGGCCATGCATGTAAAGCTACCCACCTTGAGTGTAGGAGGCACGAAGATATGGATTCGAGATTTTTGTTCGTAGCAGAATCAGTATGGAGTGCGCAGAATGTGGCTAGCAATGTTGTAAAGAGGGCGCAGTTATCCCTCGCCTTTGAAGGAAGGGCCCTAGACTGGTATATGGGGTACGTAGGCTAGCATGTGGATCAATCTATTCAAGAGATTAAGAATGCTTTAAAATAATAGTTCCGGAAGCCTAAGTCCTACTCTCATCTAGTAACTCACTTGAAAGATTTTAAATAGGGACCCACTGAGTCTGTATGGGAGGCGGATTAGCGGTTAAATAAGGTTATTAGAGATGGGGAATTTCAGTATGATGATAGACAACACAAGGAATGGTTCATCATCATGCTACTTCCTCACCTACATGGACCTATGGGTCAGCAAGCGATTGAGACACAAGGGAAAGCCTTGGAGATTGCTATGAAGCTAGAAGCCATGGCATGAGATGATGCCGAGTTTGGGGTGTATCAGATCCAGGGATAACTAGAGGCAATGCACCTCAAAATCCAGAATGTGCAGAAAGAACAAGGAAAATAAGCTAGCCCAGACGTATGATGCATAATATGCAGGTTATTTGGCCAAACCAAGGATCAGTGCCTTCTTCTGGAGGACTACATACAGGCCGGGGGACCTAGCCCATTGCGGCCTAAGGAAGCTGTGGGACCAAGCAACCTGACATTATGGCGCACTAAATATCGTGTAGCTAGACTACATGATACCAATCATTGCCCCCATATTGGTGCTTATGTTCCAGAGTTGAAGCAGTAATGGTGTTGATTCTGCTCATCTGTGGGACACGACGAACATAACTGTCAGACATATGACTTAATGATCGATCGAGGCAACCTATGCAAAGTACAAGTTGACTCGTCTTCACCACTATCTCCCTTGGGCAGAGGAGGCTCTCCATCCAGAGGCAGAGGAGGGGGAAGAGGTGGAAGCGCAGGTTGGGGAAGAGGGTAGTTGATCTGCTATAACTGTGGAGAAGTAGAACACTTTGCAAGGGAATGTCCAAACCCTGCACAAAAATATTGCCAATATTGTCGACAATTGGATCATGTGATCAAGGACTGTCCAATCATGATAACAAAAATTCAAGAAAAATAGCAGACGCCAATGCAGAATGTACATAGGGTTAAGGCGGAATCGCACGATGAGGTACCAAGTATTAATGTCATAACGCGCAGCGGTATGGATACTGGAGGAGCCGAGGAGAAAGCTGCAGTTGAACCCCTTATCTGGAAAGCTGCTATCAAGAAGGAAAGATTGGACCTACAAAAGGAGTAAGAAACCTTCATCGAAGCTCGCAAGTACATTACCAAGGATGAGGCATCTACTTCTAAAGCTCCAACAAACCTAAGAGCATGCGACGAAGTTAAACCATTCCTACAGGCATTTATGGAGCTACAATGCAACCAGAAGGCAGTAGAAAATCTTCAAACACTGATATATAGCTGCGCGGAAAGAAATGACCCTCCCACAGAAGTTAAATATGTGCACAAACTTTACAAACATAAGAAACACACTAGTCGGGAAATGCGGTTAACAATGCATATTGGCGATTATGAAATGGATCAGGTCATCCTGGATCTAGGATTCGATGTGAATGTCCTACCCAAACAGACATGGAAAAGGATGGGAGAACCTAAGATATATGGTCTACCATACAGTTTCGCATGGCTAACCAACAAAAGATCATACCATTGGGAAGACTATCAAATATTATGGTAGATATTGTAGGGGTTAAGGTATATGCGAATTTTGAGGTAATACAAATTGTAGAAGATGCGGACCCTTACCCTATGCTCTTACGGATGGATTTGGCTATAGACATGGGAGGCGCTATCAAATTGAAGAAAAGGACCATGGTTTTTGAGAATGAAGGTACAAGAGTAATAGTCCCTCTAGACCCTACGGAAGGTGAGCGGTATACATAACCTGTGCACGAAGGAGATGATGTCGATCATATCTATCAGCTAACCACCCGATAAAAGGATTGGATTAATCCTATAGCTGATGGTGTGCTTTTCTGGGAGAAAGACATCGAATGCCTCTCTGACTCTGATGGGGAGAGTGAAAATTGGAAGAATTGGTTACATGATGTGTCTACGCTGCGATGTCTTAGAATCACGAAGAGCTTCCAGTGTATCTCCTCAGAGGTAAGAGATTTGCCTTACTTTGATGGTTCTGAAAGTATTAGGGATTTTCTTAGAACATTCGAAGCAAAAGTCCTAAGAGAGAAAAGAATGTGGGCACTTAACCTAGCTATGCGCACAACCCTTGCACGGTGGTGGTAAACTCATAAGGGGACATTCCAGGATTGGGAGGAATGTCGCAGGATGATGATCATATGGTTTGAACCTTCAGTTCACCTACACATGGATACTTTCCTTGGCCAAGGTGAACCACGCAAGAAAGTTTCTTTGTGGATGGAGGTAGGGTGCTAAAGTACCAAAGACAAATGGGTCCATCTGTTCATTCGTTCCTTGTGGCCTATCCCCACCACATGGTATCTAGATGCAGAGTTACATCAGCGTACCCACCACTAGGAGACCATGAGGCACAATTTCTTGGGGACGTTCGGGATTGTTAGTCATCAGTAATTTTTGCTGATATAAAAATATGACTAAGTTATAATCCTAAGATTTCTAGAAACAAAATTTGAGAAATGTTGTGAGTTTTAGAAATCTCACTGCTTTCATTATCCTAAACCTAACTGTTCTACTAAAATTGCCTATTCTTGCCTTCTCAGAACTATCCTGCTACTCCAAGAAAAATCCATTTTCTAGGCCTATTTGCCTCATTTTATCATCTTACCTACACCCTCATTCATCCTCTTTCTCCCCTCTCTAAAACCATAAAAAAATCCCCCTCACACATCATTTTCTTCTAAAAAATTCCTTAAACAATGTAAAAACCCTTTCTACATTGTTTAAAACTAACTTCTAAGCCTATCGGACCCTTTAAATTTTCAGAAAAAATATGTTTTTATGATAAAAATGCCCTTTTGCATAAATTAGGACTTTAAGCCCCTTTCAGCCTAAGGCCTTAGCCCCCCTACTCATAAAACTAAGACCTCCACCCACTATTTCTAGCCCCTTCCCTATTTTTATTAACACCTTTGGCCTTTTATCTTTATACACCCTGAAACCTTGTGTAAAGCCCCAACCTTTGAAAAATTTTAATGCGGCCCCCCTTTACTTCACCCCGCCTCTTCATTTTCTTCTGGACCATCTCGGCCATTGATTTGAATCCTTGGGCCTAATCCAATGGTCCTCGCATCCGCTTCCCTCATTCCACATTGATCCAGCCCCGCGCTACGTGACAAAACCCCCACGCCATCACGCCCAGGCCCCGCCTTCCACTTAACCTTACCGCTAACCACATCCCGCCATCTGTCTCTAGGCTCCACCCTCCACCCCTGCACGCCGGTCCCTCAACCCTTCCACACCATTGATCTCACCCCTTGAGATCTGACGGTCCAGATCTCATATCGCGCGGAAATTGGCGCCGAACATTAACACTCCTAACCCTCACGATATAATTGGTATTCACCCGCCATGCATCAAGCCCTGAGGTGTATCGCATCCATTCGGTCCAAAACCACAAACCGCTCCCAACCCATGCAATAAACCACTGTGGTTTTCCAAAACCACTTTTCCCTCCCCACGCCAAAATCAAACTCTTGCGCCTTCGTTTGAATTTTCTCATGGTTCCGCTTCTGGAATCATGCCCCTACGCCTCTTCTTCCTCTCCAACAAGCCTCCCGACAGCTCCAGACCCCAAAAGATGTATTTTTACCCCTCCCGCAGGTTTTTAAGCTAACGTTTGTTTGTGTTTTTGGAGGTTTTAATGGTGGTAATGACCAAAGGGGCATTCCAATGGTCAAAATAAACCTCTGGATGACGATCCAAGAGGCAGATACACATAAAAGAAGGCCAGGGGTTTACATAAAGGCTTAACCCTTGATGAATCATGATCATCGATGGGTTATAAACCCTCATACCATGAAGAAACCATCCTTGCACACAAAGACAAGTACAGACAGTTGGAGGAAGCAATGAAGAAAGTGAAGAAAAGAAGGATAAAGGGGTTGATTCTAAATCAAAGGATAAACACAGAGGATTAGCCCTTAAGACAGTGATTAAAGATGAAATTTAAGGGTTTAAAACAAAGGATAAAATAAACAAACAATCATAAAGCAGAAACAGAGAATAGAGATAGTAAGGAAAATTATTAAAGCAAAATCAAGGTTCAAAGGCCTAATTACTGAGTTTTATGATTAAACAAAGACGGATAACTCTAAGACAGCTTCAAATAACTCAACAAGGAAGCAATTACTCCTCCAAAGACCAAACTGCCACCTACAGCATGATTTCTTTTCATAAAGGCATTTGGCAGTTATTACATAGTCAGAGATATTTTCTATCTATCAAGGCAGTTATTGTAAAGTTAAAATAGACCTTAAAGTCAAAATTTTCACCTATTTTTCCCTTAGAAGTTAAGATAGAGTTATTGAAACAGAGAAGTAGCTACAGATATTCCTACCTTAAGCCTTGCATGGTTTTCAAGGTTAGGAATGCACTTATGCTGTAATAAATGATACTCAAACCCTATCTTAACATCACCTCGTCATTTGTAGCATAAATAATGCATTTGAAATCATTGTAAAGTTCGCATTTTATGACTCTTTGAATTAATACATAGTCTCTTGGAAGTTGAAGGAAAATTGATGTCTTAGATCTTGTGGATGCACTGATTTGTTTGTTGATGGAGGAGGCTAGATCGTTGGATCCCTAAGCTTAGCTGTTGGTGTAGTGCTTCTATCTATTATTGTTATTTCCTATTTTCATTATGTTCCCATATTTCTTTGTTACAGTAGAGTAAAAGTTTTAGGCTAAGAAATGTCTTTTGAAAGAACCTTAGTTATGTTTACTCTTCACTCTCTTAATGTTTTCTGCTGCAAGGTCTGATTGGAGGATTCTTAACTGCCCTCCAGTCCAATCTAGCTTTTCATTTTAGAAATAATTAAATAGAGTATAACCAAGGAGTTTCTCTTTTGTAAATTCCATGTTCATTGGTACAGCTTGAGAGGTTGTTTTAAGGAATGATTTCAATAGAGTGAAACTAGGGAAATTGGTGGTGAGTCCATGCTCCTTTGAGTACAACTTGAGATATTGTTTCTAAAGATCTTCTTAAAGTATGCTTAGTAGAGTCTAAACTAGGGAAGTCTATGGTGTGCCATGTCCTAAAGTCTGCCTTTAAAAGTTTCTTTGAAAGATCCCTAAAGAGTTGGTCAAAAGAAGATTAGATTATTTCTGTTTGATCTTAGGCTGCTCTTACTGTTTATCTTATATGTTTCCTTATATGAAAGTAGTCTTTTGATTGCTGGATTGTTGTCTAAAATATTTTCTTATTAAAAATTTGTCAAAGAAATCTATGGTTTGCCCTGTCCTTTGGCTTGCTTCAAACAATTACCTTTAAAGATGTCTCTTCTTTAAAGTACATGATAAAGGATTCTTAGTTGCCCTTTGTCCCACTTTTCATTCTTATCCTTAATGTTCATCTCATTATTCCACAAAATTTGAAGATCCACTGGCCAAGTTAGATTTGCCCTATGATACTCCCCAATCCATTAATGAACTTATCATGACTTCCATTTGACTCCATTTCCCAATGACTTAGATATTTCCTCATTTTATATATGCTCTTTGATCATCATGCCCAACCAAAACAAACAGCAAAACCTCATACTTAATAACTAGCCTAAAATCAACCCTTAAAGCAAACAAGCACATATATTTTGCAAACAACCTGAGAGATCCCTCTCTAAGTCTAAGAAGGCTAGGTTCTAGAACTCTAAATATTGGTTCCATGTTACCTTGTCATTTGGTATCCCAATCTACCAAATCATAGGACACTAACATTCTGGCGATCACGGTGGGACTTTTCTGAGTTCATAATAACATGAATATCTCTTAAAACTTACAAACAACCCCTTCCAAATGAAGAATGTTATCCAATTGATCCATCCCACTGTTCCCTAACATTCTGGCGATCACGGTGGGACTTCTGAGTATATAGTTGCCTGAATACCTCTTAAGACTCTCTAGACGCTTAGTTTAACTTAGAAAATCCGATGAATCTGCCATCCCACCGCTCAATAACATTCTGGCAATCACGGTGGGACATTCTGAGTTAGTGACAATCTAAGTCGCCCTTAGGATTCAGAAACCCTTATTAAGTGATTAAGAACTCACACTATCAGCCAAAGAGTAGACTCTATTTGTTTCACCATCCTAGCAAACTGATGATTCAGGTATAAGAACACTCTTATGGACCATAGAACCACATAAAAACTTAGAGAAAACCAAAAACACCCATAGATTGGCTTTTATTTCTTATTGGTGGTGGACCATAACACATTTTAACTTCAAAAAAGCTAAAAATTTCCACCTGGTGACTCCACTAAGCCCTAGTAGGCCTATTACTCCACTAATTTCTCTTAGATTTCCTTAATATTGTATCAAATCAGTCCCAAGAAGTCTAAAAGCCTAGTCTCATATTCTAGAAGAGTACTAAAACACTAGGAGAGGTCAAAAATTTTAAAAACAGTCCTTATCCTTTCAACCTCTCTAAATTTTGAATTTGAAATCTGGCTTCACATAGGATCATTACCAGATCTCATCTAGACCCTAATCCTCCTACAATAGTTGTTGATCCAGAAAATATTTTGTGGCAAACTTCTAGATCTAGAAATTTAACTACTGTTAGGACTATCCAAAGAACAAGATCTATCCCTGAAAACCTTACAGTCTTAAAATATCCTCACTTTGACTTGTCTCACACAAAGAATCTATTCAGAACCAAGTCACATAGTGACATAGACCAAACTGACCTTAAACCCACAGATTTGTAGCAGAGTTCTAGTAGAGAAGCTTCACCTTCTACTCCACCTAATTTTCAGCTTCTCCATCACATTAGCTCCTTCCATAACAAATCTACTCAAAATCAATTTTCTTGCCCAAGTACTTCCAACATTCCCATCCATACTTCCACTGTTCCAAACACTCCATTTCATCCCACTTTCCCTTTCATAAATCCACCCCTTGTAAATCCCCCATTTTTTCCTATCATGGTTGCATGGTATTCCCCATTAGAGTTACCACAACCTCTGGTTCCTTTACCAAATGATTATCAATCCAGAATTCCCCGTTTCACTGGAGCTGAGTCTACTACTACCCAAAAACATGTAGATAAAATGGATGATGCTTTTGATTTATGTTAGCCACCTATAAATTTTTGTCAAGCAAACAGGTGGCTAAATATTTTTTTGAGACTCCAAGAGATACATTTCCTCTGAAAATCTCTCATTCTTGAAGCCTCTGTGTGCCCTTTGCTTTGAGAAAGATCTTCACTGCTGTTTCCATCAAAAAAGCCTCACTGTCTGTGAAAAAATTATACTCAGAAAGCCTACATCTGCTCCCTTTATCCCTGCAAAATTCCCCATTTTAACCTCCTTTTCTCCCTTCACAAATTTCCCCAAAAAACCTTCATAATCCCTTCCTAAACCATCTAAATCACCCAACTCCACTTTAAAAACCAAGTGAAATCCCTTCATCTAATTTTAAATCCCTCTTTCCTCCTATCAGAACCACTGTTTAGCCTTAAAAACACCGTTTTTAGGCCTAAAAACCCACTTTTTATCATATAACAGGCTGAGCCCCTTTCGGCGCAGCCCACAGCCCCTTCTCCGCATGTAACTGGGCACTAAGACCAAGCGCTAAGCCATAGAGCACTAATCGCAATCGGAATTTTGTTGCGATGCACGTTTCTTTGTTATTTGAAAACTTCCGATGCGAGATTTTGTTTGTTTTATTGGCCTGTGGGTGCAATACCCACCGTCGATCTGTAAAGATCCGATGGTCCACGCAAATATCACCACATGCCCATAACATTCCTTTGTTACCCTCCGATGGCGATCTCCACCATTGACCTTTAAACAATCCAACGGCCATCGCACCACCACGCCAATTGCCAATCGCAAGTTCTTAATGCGCCACCCTTTGTATCCCCAATTGGCCGATCTCCGATTCAATCCTGGCCGTTGAACCCACAAGAACCAACAACCAAGATTTGCTCTCACTCCACCCCGTATTCCCCGATTGGCCATCCTCGATCCAATCGCGACCGTCGATCTTCCGCCGATCCAACGGTCCATATGTAATCGCAATGTCATACCATCGGAGTTTTTGTCCCCTGCCATCCTCTGGTGCGATTAGATCGCAGCCGTCCATCCCATTTAATCCGACGACCCTCCTTCCTCCCACACATTCATTTGATCCTTCGCCTCCATTTCATCTTTAAATCTCCACCATCCATCCCCATGAATCCAACGGTCAGGATTCTTCCCGCCCATTAACCTGCCCCTCTGCCTTCGCGTCCTCTCTTCAGATCTCAGCCGTTCATTCTACTGATTGGACGACCCGTATTCAAACCGCCTCTGACTTGCCCCCACCTTACCAGCCGCGCATCTACTCGTATCGCACTCCATATACCACCGTTAGATCTCACAGTCCTAGATCCAACGACCAGCATCCATATCACGTAACTTTGGTGTCCGGGCTTTAACAGTTTGAAATCACACGATATGGGCTGTTTTATTTCGCCACGTGTCGGGTGGCAAGCTATATTGCGTTATTTTGGGCAAATTTCCAAACCAGGCTTTTGCTGCGTGAAAACAGTTGTTTTATTCGAAAACCACTTCCCCCTTTTCTGCCTCTGAAAGTCCATCATCCAATCCCGACCGTTGATCTGATCCCGATCAACGGTTCATACTGCATCGTGTATTTCATCCATATTTATTTTATCAGGCTACCATAGAGTTTCATCATAGCATATCAACCATTGATCTCCTCCTGATATCTAACGGTCCACCATCAATCGCCCTTCGCCCATGCCGGTCCCACCATTCACGCCCGATTTCATTCATTTTATGCATTTTTCTTTGTAATCCGCCCAAAGGTAAAACTTTAGTGTTTACACTAAAGGTTTATTTATATTGCCTAACCTTCTAAAGGTAACCCTCCCAGAAAATCACAACCGTCGATCACCACCACCATATCTGATCAGACGGTCCACAACCATTCCTCCATCAGACCTTCATCAGATGATTTTTCCACCATTACGCAACATTTTTCACCATTTTCTCCACTACAGCCACTGATTCCAATACTACGTTGCCATTTCCTCAGCCCTCCACAGCATCCACCTCCACTCCCGCGTGGATTTCTAAACATGCTTGTGTTTGTGCAGGGTTGCAAACGGTGAAAACCGTTGCTGCTCACAGTCACTGTCATAGTGACACAGAGCACAGAGAAGGCCATTTTCCGAGCTAGAGATTGCAGAGTGAATGCCTAGGAAGTTTCTTGAATGAAATATTTCATTAAAGACCAGTGTTTAACTCTGTAAAACCATCAAGCGCCATTAAAACTACATTTTCACAGACAGAGACAGTCACAGGAGCATCAAAGAGTATCAGTGAAGAGTTAAAGAGGTCTAACGCCCATTATTGAAGGTTTTAAGCTTTAAATTCAATGTTTAAAGGGGCGAGTGTACCAAATTGAAGACCTTATGATTAACACAGAAGGCCTAATGAGGCCTAAAGCACAGGAAACAATCTTATCAGTGTCTCACATCAGCAGAAGGTTCTCTCCCGAGAAAGGACATGTTCCCATACTATTTTTATGCTACATCGAGTTCTTGAGAAGATCTACACCCTGACAGAAAGTCCTAATGGTTCAAGAGCATTTTTTATGCAGTATGGCAGGCTCGAAGGTCATTTATCTGCCTTTTTATTATCACCAGAGTACTACAGAGTACTACAGCCAAAAATTACATCAAAGAACATACCTGGAGTTATTATCAGCTTGTCGAAGCCCACTCGTTCTTCCAAAGAGTATTGAAGATCAATGCATAGATATTAAGACAAAATGGGCCTCGAGCCCCTTCCTTCTACTTCTGTTTTAATGTTTTATTTGAGGTTTCACCTACCTCCTCTGCCTCTCTTTAGCTATAAAACTCATGAAAAAACACATTGTAAAGGTTATTGATCAGATATCTATGAATTGTAAGCTGTTTCTCTTGAGATATAGTTCTGTGTGTAAAGTTGTAAGATAGGCTAAGGAAGATGTTTTCAGACCGAATGTCAAGCTGTTGGAAAATGTTGTATATGACTAGTGTTGCTCTTTAATATGACAAGAAATTTCTTTGGATCCCGATTTAAAGCAGAGGTGATGTGTTCTATCTTTGTCTCTGTTTTCCTTCTGTAATTCATTACATTTCATTTCTCTGGTAAGAATCAGAAATATGGCTTAGGGTTTACCCTCGCATGTACCCTAATGCTTCCTGTTCTTCTTATCTTTGATGTTTTCTACTGATTGTGCTATCTGAGAACTAATTCAAGGTAATTTAGCCAATACAGTAGATGGTTATGCCCTACTTACTGAAGCATGAATTTAGAATCTGTTCTTAGATGTTCTTGTCTGGTTTTAATTGAAAGAATTGGGATACTGGAGTTTAGAATGCTGATTCTGTCTCACTAGGGTCTTTTTCAATCAGTTTAACCTTTCTAAGTTCCCTTAAGTTGAATGTCGAAGCATTGAAATTTCAAAGCCTTTCTCTAATCTCAGGCTTCACCTTTGTGTTTAAATCTTAAGTGTTTCTTGTTGTCTGAATATTTATCCTTTTAGGGGTTGGATCATAGGTGTTTAAGGCATGCCCTATCCCTAGATATGATTCCTAAGTGGTCATATTGGAGGTTTCCTTGTCATTCACCTTCTTTCCTCACCATTTCATACCACACTATCATTTTTAAAGATCCTCTGTTTTAGATGACTAGCCCAATTGAAAGCCTTGGATATTGAATAAATAAGTAAAACCCTTTTATGACTCCCTTTCCCAATGGTCTCAAGTGTTCTCTCGAATTATCTCAGTTTCGCTCTAAATCTTCTTTCGCTGTCACCCTTGTCTTATATTGGACCCTTCTTTCATGTTTCCCTAATAACTAAACAAATGTAAACAAACAAAACAAACAACCCCGTGCCTATAACTAGCCTAATATCTTAAACCGAGTTTCAAAGATATTCATCTCTTTACCTTTATAGAGATATCCCTCTCTGGATCCAGGAGGGCTAGATCCTGAGATCCCAAAGTGGTTTGATGTTGTCTTGTCATTTGGTATTGCCAGATCTACCAAATCACAGGAACCCCAACATAATGGGACTCGTTAGTATGAATCTTCAAGCAAGAGAGATCACTTTAGCTACGCATACCAAGTAGCCCTAACATTAATTATGGCTGCAAAATATCTTAAAATATATAATAAGCTGCACACATCTAGATCTAAACATGAAAGATATTAAGCAGATAAAGTAAATTATAAGCCTCCAATGGACAAGACAAGAACAAATGTGTTTAAAAGAATCTTTTATTATATCAAAGAATGGGGCACCTGAGAGGAAAACAAGAAAGGTGTTTTCCGGTTCTCCTCAGTGCGATGGGTTCTTGGAAATCCTCAGTGTTTCAGATTTATGGTTCCTCTCTCTTACTAATGTGGAAAACCCAAACAAAACATGAAACTCAATGGGAGTTCATAAATAAAAATGGAAAAGTGGTGACCAAAAGTAGATCTAGTGTGATCTAATGCAATGGAGGTGACTAATGAATGGGAAAAACCTTCCTATTTATAACAAAATATTAGGGTGTTCTAGAACTCGGTGCATGAATAAAATATTATTAATCATATTCTAGAATCACCCTTTAGGAATATTTTATTATATTTGTTGGAGGGAAAAGGATTTTTGACTTGGGTCAATTCCTTTATTTATAAATAACAAATAAATAAATGATTTATTTATTATTTAAGGGAAATGAGGGGAATATAATTAAATAAATAATGGTTTATTTAATTATTTATATATGATTTAGTCAAATTTAACTAAGAATATGATTTAAATAGTGATTTAAATAACTTATTCTTAGGAAATAATCAAATAAGTAATGATTTATTTAATTGATATCCTTGTTTTGGGTTAAATATGACCGTGCAATATAAACAAATGTGGTGAAAGAAATTTTACTTTAGGTAAAATTGGTCTTACATGGTGTACTTGTTTTCATCTAATAATAATAGGTTATATGACCAAAAAATGGTGTAACAGATTTCCCCCCAACGTACGAGTGTTAGGAGCAAATCGTATGACCGAAGTACGTTGTAAGAACTCAATCACTTAGACAGTAAGATGGAAGTGAGAGAGAGGAATGTATGGTAATCTAAAGTGTTGAAGGACTAGACCCTGAGGAGATGAGACTTATAGGTGCAACAAGTCTCAGATGTATGAAGTGGTACCAATGCGAAAGGCGGCGGGGGAGGCATACCTGTGCCCGCCGAAAAAATAGTACAAAAGACGAGGCGCCCGGAAAACCATGGAACACAATAATGAAAGAGGTGCTGGCCTAAACATGAGCCAGAGAAAATAGAATGATGAATCCCATATACATGCTATGCTTGGAATAACCATCAGGAATTATACAATAATAGTGTAGTACATGAGATACAAATATACCCAAATGCCCCCTACACACGGGGAAGGTCTTGCAAAATCTGACTGATACAAGCAAATCAAAAAGGCGCTGCAAGCGACTGAGGCCGATATCATCAAAGGAGAGGAGTTGCATCAAGGACTGAAAGGACGAAGTCATCCGAGCATGTGGGGGGTTACCTGGAGGGCCACCCCCTCATGAGGGTTGATACATCTCACACACACCCGGGTATCACCAATGGTTGTTGCTGCATCACTGAACCATCAAGCGTATAGATCACAATCAGGCTGAAAAGGAGCTCGAACCATGGTACACTGCCCCCTGGACCTGGCTTCTGGAGTAGATAAGTTGATGTCGACAGAAGGAGGTCTGCCATAGGTGAGGCAATGAGGGAACCCCAAATAAGGCATGAGAGAAGATAGTAGAGCGACGAATAGAATAGGTAGTAATGCTGGTGCTGGAATGAGGGATAGTTCCAATGGGGACCATAAAAATCATGAGTACAAAATGGTATCTCATGACGAAAATTATCACGAATAGAAATGATTGGGGGGGCAAAGTGGTGCCCCCACTGAAATGTGGTGTAAGTGAGAAAATCTGATTCTAAGGAGAGGTGAAGTAAGACTTCATGGACAATGGGTGTCTTGGTGAAGTAGTGAAATATGAAAACAAACATATGCGGGCTATCTACAAGAAAATAAAACATGCATTTCGAGCGGGAAATGCTAAGGGTAATATTTCTTAAGATAGAGTGCATTGCGAGGATTAGGAAGGGGGTGGCCTTCAAATTCCTCTAAAAGATATGCCCCCTTCCCAAGATCTTTACTGATGATGTAAGGACCTAGCCATAATGAGTCTAACTTCCCACGACCGAGAGTATCATGGGCCTAGTCGTATACTAGAACAAGGTCACCTTCATGAAAGGTGCGAGGGTGGAATTTTCAGTCATACTGAGATTTGGTGCACTTTTTGGCCGCTTCAAGAGTTTGCAATGCAACACGACGATCTTCAGAGGCACACTCCAGCATGATAAGTCATTGTTCTAGAGGTTGGGTATTAGGGAGAAGTTTGATGGCCAAGTGAATGGAAGGGATTTCACACTCGATTGGTAAGACTGCCTCCTCACCGAAAACAAGGTGGAAAGGAGTGAAACCGATGGCAGTTTTAACAGAAGTATGATAGGCCCACAAAGCAGGGAAGAGCATAAGGTGCCAATTTTTTTTGTGCTTATTCACCGTTCTTTGAAGTATGGTCTTAAGAACTTTGTTGACTGCTTCAACTTGGCCATTACCTTGGGGGTAATAGGAAGATGAATATTGGTGCTCAAAACCCAAGAGTGAGGACAGCTCATGCCAGATCTCATCTTCAAAATGTCGGCCATGATCAGAGACTAATTTTTTTGGAACTCCGAATCGAGCGATGACATGGTTAAAGAAAAAGAGGGCGGCGGTGGCTACCGTATTGTTGAATGTTGGCATAGCTTCGGCCCATTTAGTGAAATAGTTAACTGCCACGATGATATATTTGTGATTACTGGCAGATGGGGGTCAACATTCCATAAAGTCAATGGCCCATTTGCAAAAAGGGCCAACTGTGATGACAGGATGGAGGGGAGCAAGTGGAGTTTGTGCCTTGGGGCAAAATGTTGCAATTGGAACAGTGTTTGACGGCTTCAACGCAATCACTGAAGAGAGAAGGCCAAAAATACCCAGCGCGCATGATTTTTTGGGCGGTGGCGAGGCCGGAGAGGTGGCCACCACAAGCGCCGCTATGACAGGCATTGAGAACTTTTTCGGCTTCAACGTGCGTGAGGCAACAACAAAGGACAGTATCTACTCCACGACGATAAAGATCGTCGCTGATTAGAAGGTAGCGAGAGGCTTGTGTCGGATACATCGGCAATCATCACGATTAAGATGACGGGCAAACTTTTGGGTTCGCAAGTAAATATATCACCGTACCAGGGATCATCAGTGGTGATGGAAAATAAATGTTCATCGGGGAGAGCATCATTAATGGGAGTGTCTTGCGTCCCAGTAGGCAAATCGGAAATGATTTCAGCGAGGGCTAAACCTTTCTTACTTTTTGGGGTGACAAATTCAAGGTCAAATTCCTAGAGGATAACAACCCAACGAGCATACTTCCCACTGAGGATGCATTGACTCAATAGGAAAGCCATTGGGTTGGAATCAGTCACCACCTTGGTGGAACGCAAGAGGATATAATGACGCAATTTTTGGATCGAGAACACAACAGCTAGTGCTAATTTCTCTTCATGTGAGTAGGACACAGGGGGACCAGCAAGGTTTTTACTGACATAATAAATGACATTTTCGATGTCGTTATCATCCTCTTGGATAAGGACACTAACCACCAAATGGGTGGAAGCGGAGATTTAAAGGATGAAATCTCGGTCAAAGTCAGGATGATGGATCAAGGGGGCAGAGATGAGAGCATGTTTGAGAGCATCAAAATATTGTTGAGCATAGGTATCCCAGACAAAAGAGGTGTGAGAGCGAAGAAGTCGAAGGAAACCATGGGCGGTAGTAGCATAGTCGGGAATGAATTGGCGAAGAAAATTAGCTTTGCCTTGGAGACTTTGTAGCTGTCGTAAGGTACGAGGGATAGGAAGTTCAAGAATGGCTTGAGCTTTCAAAGGGTCAAGAGTTATCCCATCTTTAGATACTATGACGCCAAGGAGACGACCGGCGGGAACACAAAAGACACATTTCAAAGGGTTAAGACAGATGTTATACTTGCGACAATGGAGGAAAATGGTACGCAGATCATGAAGATGTTGGGCCCGATGTTTAGAACGCGCAGTAAGGTCGTCTAAATAGGCAAGGATAATATGAGCTAAGTCATGGAAACAATAAGACATGGCTCGTTGAAAAGTGGCGCCAGCATTTTTAAGACCAAATGGCATGACTCGGTATGCAAAAGTGCCCCATGGACTAATGAACACAGTTTTAAGTTGATTAGCACGACAGATAACGATTTGGTTGTATCCTGAGAAGCCATTCATAAAGGATAAAACTTCGTGCCCCGCACACTCATCAATGATTTGGTCAATAAATGGTGTGGGGAAGTTGTATTTGGGACAAGCTTTGTTCAAATCGCGAAAGTTAGTGCAAACACGAATGCTACCTTGTTTTTTGAGAATGGGAACTGGGTTGGACACCCAAGTGGTGTATTCAATGGGGTAAATGAAACCAGCCTGTCGGAGCTTATCAATTTTAGCTTTGATGGCTTCATGTCTGGATGGATGAATGGGCCTCAACTTTTGACGAACCGGAGTGGCATCAGGCCATGTGTCGATGTGGTGTTTGACAATGGCCGGATCGAGTCCGAGCATTTCTGATTAGGACCAGGCAAAAATGTCACGGAATTCTTTGAAGAGTTTGGTGTAGGCTTCAATTTCTTCTGAAGTGCATTGGGCACCCAGGGTGATGTATTCTTCGATACCCGGTGTGACAGAAATGTCTACTTTGATGGTAGGAGAGATATTAGCCATATTTCCTTCTTCGAAAGCGTCAAGGGTAGGGATGGGGTTTTTGAACCAATCAACTTTATTGGGAATGAAGTCTTTGGTTTTGAGAGCATATTGGTCATGTGATTGATGGGGTAGGAAGTATGCACGATGGCATATCGTCCTATGCAAAGCCTGCCTGGGCCATAGATTCCATGATGTCTTCGTCTGGATCGGAAGAGCGGAAGAGTGGATGGCTTAGGATGACCAGAGAGGTGAAGATGAAATATCTGATTTTGAGGGGAGAGGGTTATAACCTTTAAGGGTGTCGTGGATGAGGACATGAGAGAGGTCGCAGATGTGTGGGCATGTGTGGGTCGTTGAAATAGCGAGGTAAGGGACTAAGGGGCTTTGTGTCGGGAAACGTGATAAGGAATAAAGGTAGGAAATAGTTGCGGAAGGTTCAGTCATGTTAGTATCAGGATGAGAAATGGTAATAGGGGTGGACGCGTGGTTAGGGGTTAAAAAAGGAGGACGGGCAAGCTCGGCTTCGAATTGGTGGTATTCGGCCAATGAAGCGCGATACTCGTCAAGGCGAGGGAAAAGGTGGGTATAATGGCCGTGGAAATCACATAAAGAACAAGGATGATTGGTTCGTAAGTTCTTAAGTTTGGGGAGGGAAGCAGGGAGGGTGACAGAGACTACGGGGGTATCAGATTCGAGAAATGTTGCATTAACCATGGTTTTGAGGGATGGTAATTCAGGACAGGTATGGGTGGTGTGGCCAACAACATCGCACAAGGCACACTTGATGGGATGCTTTGGAAGGCGAGAAGGGGTAGAGGTTGGCAGAGCAACCGTATCTGTCGGTGCCCCCTGCGAGAGTTGCTATGATGGCCCGACACGGTGGTAACGGGTGGAGGTGTTGGCTGAGCCGGGGTAGCAGTAGAGGTCATGGGTATTGGTTGAACCGGGTTCAAGGTAAGGTATGGCTTGGGTTGACCAGGCAGGGTGGGGGTAGGGGGGTTTAGATACCAGACGGGTATACCCAGGGTTAAGTTGGGAAGGGAGAGGGTAGCCAAGATAGGGATGGAAGAAGCTCCGGGAGGGGGAGCGAGAAACAGAATTTGACCAGAAGGGAAATGGCCAGGAGGAATGGGGTCGAGGGGGTTAAAATCAGGCGGAATTGACCCAGTAGGGTAAAGGGGTGTGTGAGGATTATTTGGGGAATGAGATTCCGAAGGGAAAAGGCTAGCTAACAGGGGTGAAGGGCTAGGAGCTGGTGGAGTGGAGGGAGGTTGAGAGTGCTGACTAGCCAAAGTGGGTTGTGTAAGGTTAGCCGAAGAGGATTGCATCATGCAAACGTTTGCCAGGCTAGGGTCAGATAGAGTGGGAGGGTCTAGAAAGGTTCCAAACAAGGAGGATTCTTGATAGACACTGGGAGAAATATTGGGCGAAGAAGGAGGGACAACAGAAATAGAGGACTCAGGGGAGGTTTGAGGGTGGGGTTTGTGATAGGTTAACTGGTCGATGGTGACGATTTTTCTGTTGTGGGGAAAAAAAATCTTGCGGTGGACTGCAGATGGGACGACAGACATGGCATAGGTGTAACTACACCCCAAAAGGATGTTGTAGTCAAGAGGGGCGTTGATAACTTCAAAGTCAACGCAAACAGTCTTGTCGGAAAGGGTAATAGGGCAGTTGGGGAAGAGGCCAATGGGTTGGGAGGCATGGCCATCCCACGCACGAAGGGTGATCATGGAAGGGGCCAGCGCAGGAGATCCGAGCTGTCACCAAACCGAAGCGGACATTACGCAGGTGGATGCCCCCTCATCAATAACACATCGATGGATAGTCGCATTTCGGATGTTGACTGAGATTTGGAAAGGAACAGACACAGGGAGAGGAGGACGGTCAAGTTGACGGGTATCAAAAACAATTAACGGGTCATTATCATGGTCGACAGTTTCCATGGTAGATAGCAGAGGTTTTGTAGGAGCTAATGATGTGAACTCAAGGATAGAAGGAACGGGGGGGTTGGGGGACTGACTACACTGAGTTGGAAAGTGAAGGTCAGTGTTGAGGGGGGGGTGAGAGGTCACCATGAGGATTTGGTGGTCAGAGGAAACGAAATGAGGAGGCTGAGGGGGCACTGAGTCATGGGGTGAGCGGGTAGCTATGAGTTGTGGTTGAGAGGTGGCCGGAGTAGGAGGAGATGGTTGTCCTTGCACAGTGGTCATTGGTCTGACTGCTGAAGGAGTCGAGACCGTGGGATGCGGGTAGGGATAAGGTGGAGGATAGGAAATAGGGGTAGGTATGCCAAATCCTGAATACATGCTACTGAGAGAGGAAAAAGTGCCAGAGGGGCTGGCCTCACCTGGAGGGAAAGCATAGCCCATAAAGGATTGGGCTGAGGTATACATGGCAAAAAGAACAAGGGGAGGACCCGAACAAGCGGGAGGGGAGTCGGAGTGCGGACTCGCTAGGAGGAAGTCAATCAACCGGAAACTGAGGGTGAAGGCCAAGAAGTCTCCGGGATAAGCACCTTGGGGGTGCAATGATGACAGGAAGAAGAAAGACCGGCAAGGGCGAAAGGGTGAGAAAGGAAAAGCTGACAAGGGCAGAATGGTGCAGTGTCAATTAATTCTAGAGTCTTTGCCAGGCGGTGTTAACCAGGCTCTTCTTCACTTAGGGTCAGTGTGTGTCGTGCACTAATTGTAACTGATTAAACCCAGACGTTTTGAGAGTAAAAGAAAAAAGTGTGCTGCATAATGGAAAAGAAATTTGCAGTAAATAAAACTGAATTAACAACTAAAAAGGCAGCAATCGAACCCAATAAGGTGGGTCTCTCAAAACTAGTCTAGAAGGGGCAGAGCAGACTAACAAGAGATCAATAGATCTAAGGTCCGGAGGGACTGGGATCTAATGGAGAAATCTGCTGGAAAGTGGTGCAGAAAGCAGCAAAGAGGTAGGGGCAAGGTTGCTGCTAGAAAATAGGAGATCAGCTAAAAAGAGGGGGGTCAAAGAGGTGACCCTAGAGATGAACCAAAACAAAGCTAAAGGCAGTGTATAGAAATGGAAGAAAAGCTGACCTGTGAGGATCTGAACAGGAGGTATCAGATCTGAAATAAGGCTGAAACTTATGGAAATTCAGACGTCTGAAAACAGCAACAAACTCTCCCACAAAAAGTGGAGGGAACTAAAGCCCTAAGGGGAAAGAGTCCCACTTAGGTGAGTGAAATAGATCAGCAACAGGTCTGAACAGGTGGAGACAGAGGCTGGAAAACCCTGACAGAAGCTTCAGTGAAACCCAGAAAAAGTGCGGGTAGATTGCAGAAAAAAATGCAGGTCGCAGGTTTGGGCCTATTTTCAGGCCAGGTCACAGGTTTGGGGCTGAAAAGTGCGACCTCAAGGCCAGGTCGCACTTTTTGGGCCGATAAGTGCGACCTGCAGATCCGGGACTGGCGGCGGCAGATTTCAGAAAATTTTGTCATCTCAGCTGTGGCTGATGTCGGTCACCCGCTCAATAGGGCCTGAAACACACGGAAGTTAGAGATTTGAATGTTTGAGGGTTTTAAAGGGAAAAACTAGCATAAAAATAGGAAAAACAAAAAATGGAGGAAAAACCCTAGGGTCTGAAACAACTGGATATGCAGGAATATAGAAAACGACAGTGGTCGCAAAAGAAAAACCGTGTGGAGTCGCCAATTGTTAGTATGATTCTTTCGTCATAAAAGGTCACTTTAGTTACGCATACCAAGTAACCCTAACATCAAGTATGGCTGCAAAATATCTTTAAGTTTGCTGCATAAAATTAGATCTAAGCATAAAAGACATTAAGCAGATAAAATGTAAAATGGCTCCATGCATCCAATGGACAAGACAAGAACAATGTATAAAAAGAATCTTATATTATATTAAAGAATGGGGCACCTGAGAGGAAAACAAGAAAGGTGTTTTCCAGTTCTCCTCAGTGGGATGGGTTCTTGGAAGTCCTCAGTGTTTCAGATCTAAAATTCCTCTCTTTGGTTAATGTGGAAAACCCTAACAAACATGGAACTCAATGGGAGTTCAAAATGCAAACAAATGAAATTGGTGACCAAGAGTAGATCTAGTGTGATCTAATGCAATGGAGGTGACTAATGAATGGGGAAAAACCTTCTATTTCTAACAAAATATTGGGGTGTTCTAGAACTCGGTGCATGAATAAAATATTATTAATCACGTTCTAGAATCACCCTTTAGGAATATTTTATTATTTTTGTTGGAGGGAAAAGGGTTTTTGACTTGGTTCAATTCCTTTATTTATAAATAATAAATAAATAAATGATTTATTTATTATTTAAGGGAAATGAGGGGAATATAATTAAATAAATAATGGTTTATTTAATTATTTAAAAATGATTTAGTCAAATATAACTAGGAATAGTATTTAAATAATGATTTAAATAACTTATTCTTAGGAAATAATTAAATAAATAATGATTTATTTAATTGATTACCTTGTTTTGGGTTAAATATGACCGTGCAATATAAACAAATGAGGTGAAAGCAATTTTACTTTAGGTAAAATTGGTCTTACATGGTGTACTTGGGTTCATCTAATAATGATAGGTTAGATGACCAAAAAATGGTGTAACAGACACATTTCTTCTGCATGCTCAATCTTCTGCTCAGGTTCCACCCTCCTTTGGATTTGCTATCTCCACACATACTGAATCTGCAAACCATCTTCTAGATCTGCGGTCTATATTGCAGAAATAAACGTCGCTCTAAGGATCACAACTACTCTTCTTCTACGCAAATGTTTCATGGTATTAAGGGCATATCTTATGAACTAAACATGCTAGGAAATTTTCCTAACTAGGGCACTATACTTATGTACTTCTAATTGTTATAAAACAAACCCTATCCACCCATAGAAAAAAACATGACTCTTGCCTCCATAAGGGACTCGACCTAGCTCATATGGATCCATAGATTCTGGGAATTTATTTAACTAAATCTTGACATGAACTTCAGATCTCTGTGTCGACCCTCAAAATAGGGTTACCTTAGACAATATTATGCCTGCTTCTACTTCTGTTCTGGCTTTAAATTATAGTGCAAGCCCTCCATTTATGTTGGTCTTTATCATAGACCTTGCGGTCTACTAACCACCATAAGATAATATTGTATCAACCCTCTCTTCTATTTCATGTAGAAAATCTAACCAAATGGATTCAATATGATCTTGTAATGTACTAAAACAAGACATTGAATCCTCCCTACAATTTGCGAAAACAAAACACGATCGAACAATCACATATAAGTAAGAGAAAGAAATTATCAATTGCACAAAACAAGATGTATCTGGGGAAAGAAACTGCTCAAAACCCATCTATCTCTATTGTGTATTAAGTCAAGGAATCATGAAAAAATACAATGCTTAATCTCTCATGAGATTCTCCAGCACTTTTCCAATTGTCTCCTACTAATCTAGGAAAAATCGGTCTAGTACTTAGCCAATTTTCAACCTTCCTTCAGCCTACCTTGCTCACGCAATTCCTAGGGAATTAACTCCCTATTAATTAGGAAAATTATCCATCTGTTGTCATTCCTAGAGACAGCCTTGAGTTGTGAAAGACCAGTGCCTAGGACATCTTATGCAGTAAAGAGTATAAAATATATTTCAGGGCTATTCTCAGTATGAGGCTCTTTACTACTTCAGCCTTTACAAAGAGTCACAATATAAATGGGTCTAGACTACTCACAGATTCGACATAATGAAAAGATGCTGTAGAGGTAAGAAGTAAATCTCCAATATAGATGCTTCAGACAACTTAGAGACAACTTTCTGTAGGGAGGGCCGGTTTCCAAAATTCTTTACAGAGATTTAAAAATCAACGATGTTTGCTGCGTAGAATGTAGAGGAGGGATACTAACTACTTATGAAATGGAATTCAGTAAACGTATTGAAACATGATATGGGCTTAAAAGATAAGAATCCATACATGCAAACAACTTTGAAAGAATACATTCCACAATATTTAATATAGAGGAAGCATGAGTGAAATGAAAATTGAAACAACCTACCATGCCTGAGCCATATTTAAAGTGCCTCGACTAGTCAAGTATAAGTACAAAATAGCGATAAATTTATACCAAAGCTAGTGAGTCACTCGCATTCCATAACATGATATAAGGAAAGTGGAGACAGTGAAATAGACAATGAAATAGTATCACATAAGACAGAGACACAAACTATAAAACATTAAGGCCAGAATCCTCATGTAAAGTAAAACTTCTCTTCGCTGAGACCCAACGGGCTCTTTGCATTTCTATTGGAATTTCCACAGTCAAGCATACAAAAATCTTTACACAGCAAAATTCTTTCAAGAATCTAGAACTTGTTTTTCTCTTCTGATCTTGCTTATATAGAGACCTCAATACAAGAGCAAGAAGATATTTTTTGGAAAAATATCTTCTTCGCATGCTGGAAACTAGTTAAAGGTCTTTATCAAAATAACAAAAACTTATGATGAGGAATAAGGGCCTCTCATCATTTTTAGTTAGGCACTCGGCCATTTTGAAACAAAATGTTAAACAACAGTCTAGGTAGAAAGTAAAATGCTAGGGTGAAATATAGATTCCACCTGAAACTCAAAACAAATAACTAAAGTAAAAAGTAAACAGGCCACTAGGGCCGAATCATGAATTGACAGCAATTTCATTGATGAGAAGGAGTTGAGGCGGTTGCTGACACTGGTGGTGGCACATTCACTGACGAGCTGGCGATCTGGCTGGAAAACTGTGTGCACCTTTTCTGACTGTCCACTGATGGTTCAGGCATTGCTGCAAAACCTTCCACCCTGATGAAGGCCTCGGTGAGATCATCTAAACTCACCTTAGTAGGGATCTTATATTTTATTAGGTGGGGGAGAGTGAATTCAGGGCGGAGTGATGAAACTATTGTCTCAGCCTTTAACTGAGTGATTTTGTCTGACAAGATATTCGTTCGGTTCCTCTCTTCTTGGAGGTGTGCTTCATATTCTGTTAATGGTCGGAGTATGGAAGGAGTGGTTGAATCCCAGCACGATGGAAGCCCCGCCGTTGTGATCTCAGCCCACACTGTATCGAAACGGTCCATGCTGGATGCAAGCTGTTGTAGGGCCCTCAAAGCTGTAACACGGGCTGACTCCTTATCAATGATATTCTGGCACTCGACTACTTCTTTGAATCGACTCGCTATACCATGCTGCTCCGCTTCACTGGCCTTCAACCCCTTCAAGAAGGAAACATATCTTCTGGCGTGTTGAGCTCTGCTGGACAAGTTAAGATCTCCCTCCTGAAACTTCCTTCTGAGATAGAGTATGGAGGATTTCGTTTCCTCGATGACCTTCAGGAAATCCCACTGCCCAGTTACGACCGAAATGATCTATGCCCAAATTATTTTTCTTCCATCCTTGAGGGTGATGTTACCTCTCAGGTGGTTGTTGAGATCGCTGATGGTTTTCTGCTAATCGGCTCTTGCCTTATTTTCTTGTTCAATCTGCTTCTGCAACATCTCTATTTTCTTGGCGTTCTCAGTCAGGGAGGTTTCTAAATCGGTGATTCTCTGCCTCGCGGTGGAAGCCTGCTTTTCTAGTACCTCATTTGCGGCCTTCGCTGCGGTCAGCTGCTCGGATAGCGAACTAGTCTCTAGTGGGGTTGTAGTTGGTACACAGCTGTGCGTATCCCAGGTAGTCTGTAGCTCCGTTAGCCTGCTCTAAAGAGTGGTGATTGTTTCTGCCATTTCTTGTTTTTCCTCTTTCTCCTTTGCCAATGTGTCAGCCAAGTCTGCTTTTTCTTTCTCTGCTTGTGCCAATTCGGCTGTTTGCACATGGTGGGATGCCAGAATACTGACCTTGCGCGTTAATGTCATGACCTCTTTCTGCAATTGATCTATCAAGTAGCGCTGTAGGTTGGAGTATCCAGTTTCCTTCCCTTTGATCGATTCTGTGAGACCGCGCACTTGATTGAACAGAGCACGAGAATTTTCCTGTTCCTTCTTTAAGGTCGCCCTCACCTGTTCGTGCTTTTTCTCCAATTTTCTTAGTGCAATGGTGACTTGCATTACCTCGTCCTTCAACATGTGACCCACCACCTGAAACAAGTTACATTTGTCGGGTGTTGGTACCTTGGCCATGTCAATTGCATATTCAAGCACCCTGTAACTAGTGGTACCTGCATAAGGATCCAAGACAGCTTCAGCCATAGACAATACCAGGTGTTCCGTATCCACATTCATGGAAGCCGAAACCCTGGTGTGGTACTTTTCTACATAACCTTCCAGCTCAGCCTTATACTTTTCCCTGATAGTTATGTTTATCTGAGTCCTTTCAACTACCACTGGTGAAGTATAATCTACGATGACATGTGAGACTTCAGAGAAGTCGGAGGAGGTGACACTGTCTCTTAGCACTTTGATCCCCGCTTTGCTCCTGTCGGGCTAGCCATATGGTGCAAACGGCTCAAGTAGCTGTTCTTCCCCTATGATTTCTGCCTCGCTTGAGACTATTTTCTGCTTTTTGCGAAGGGGAGAACCTGCTCCTGAGGGACCCACTTCTTCTTCCTTGTGGCCTTTATTGACGTCTTCTCCTTCCCCTGTGGCAGATTAATCTATCTCCATCTGTGAAATAAAAGGCCAAGTTTCAAGGTTAGCCCTCCACTCTATAAATGGCCCTGATTCATGTGCATAAGGAGTGGACTTGTTCCTCTTTCTTTTGTTTGAGATAATCTGTCGAGGAACATAGGCCCAAGTTTTCCCCTGTCTTAGTTCCATGCCCTGCAACAGCTTCTCAACAATGGGAAGGGGGTGTCTTGAATTTACAATGAATGGGCCAATAGTAATAGTGAGTCTCAGGATGAAACCCTTCTTTGTAGGGACAAAGTGGAGCTGGTCAGACTTGAGGGCCTGTCGAATATACTCCAGAGCATACACTCGACGAGCAGGAAACACAGGCAGCTGGTAAGGGGGAACCTATACTCCATAGACCCGAATTTCGGTGTAATTTTCAAAGAGATACCAATCCCCGATGCTCTGGGTATTACTAGCTTGCAGCCAATTCTTCATTTCAGGAAAAACCCTAGGTGAGGGCGAATAATGAATGATAGTATAGACAATGGGCATGAAATCATTTAGAAACCTGGAATAACCCACCCCATTTGGCAATTGGTGTACTGAAAAATTCTAGTCAAAAACAGGTCGGGGTTGAGAATTGACATCATATACCCTATCGAAGCCCAAACCCTCGAACTTATCAGCATGTTGATATAGGAAGAGGTAGAAAACCATCGAAAAAAAACGGAAGTGACTGGTTTCCGAAAGCTCTTGGAACTGGGTCTGAATGTTAGCAGCCAAGAAGCCAGGGATATCAAGAACTACCCCCTTTTGATACATTAACCACAAGAAATAAACACATACCCTAGAAATTTCCCCCAAACCACCTACACCTAAGAGACTCGCGATGAAGGCAAGGATGGGCTACACTTCTTCTTTGAATAGACTCAACGGGAAAGGTTCTACAGTAGGAAGAGACGTAGCCTGGTTGCTGGTTATGGAGGAAATGAAGGTGTTTTGGCGCTCCCATGGTAATTTGGTGAACTGGGAGGTTAAAGCCACTTCACTGAAACCGGTATAGGTGGCGCTGGTAGGAAAGCGAAGGGCTTGCCTGATAATGTCGGGGGAAAGAGAAAAAATCTTATTCCCCTGAGCAGAGGTAAATGTGCCTCGACGCTCATCATAAGCATCTTTAAGCCAACAAATAAAATCGACTATCGGGTAGACTGGGGGGGTAATCTGATGGTATAAACCTGATACAACCACCTGATATCGATCCCTATTTTTGACATGTCACCTGAAGAGCTCGGGTTTGAGACTGCTGACGGAAAAAGGGTATTGGGGGTCACATATTTCAGCTTGCAGGTCGATGAAAGGCTTGAACCCGGGTGGGGGGGTTTCTAGTTTCTCGGACCTGGGGAGTCTCTGGTTCAGTTTTCTTGGGTGTGCCCCTTCCCATAACTGACATATCAAACCTTTAGAAAACAAAAGGAAAGCAAAGGGGATATGAGGGACGGAGTACCTGTGCAGTCGAGAACTCTGCTTGGGAAAACGACGTGGGGGTGTTGATTGTGACTGGGTAGACCTGGCACTGGCTCCCACTTAGTTTTTACCGTATTTGGAAGACCTGCGAAATTTACTGCAGTAAAATATGGGAGTTCTTTGTAAAAGGCGGAGAGGTGAAATACGTGGGGGATGAGTGTCGTAAGGACACTGACAGTGGGGCACGCGGCGTATAGGGATTGGGTGTCAGCTGGAAGCAGGTGAGCACCGCGTGCTGGGCTTAATACTGGTATAGGCCTTGGTACCAACTTACCTAGAAACTTACCTTACCTTTCTGCTGTATAAACCATCCGATTATTGAAAAATATTCTTCGTAAGGATGGTTACTTATACAATGTACAGGCCTCGAGGGCCCGTGCCTCATTACGCCACATCACTCCTACTCTTGCTTTTGCTCTGCCACGTCGCCTTTGCCTCGGGTCCACCTCGTGACACGTCACTGTGATTCCGCGGGGGTACGGGTCTCTTCCCCCGTCCGCTTCTTGACCCTCACAGAATTTCCCATATGAAAAGTTCCCACACGTGCGTTTTATGGATGTGGCAAACCTTTTAATAATCTCGTTTTGTGTCCTTTGAACTATGCCTTTGTGCTTTTCGCATTACCTTTACCTTCTCGCTTTATATTTGGCCCACCTTATGTACGTGTGCTTTGGTTTTTTAGGCACGTGGTTTGTCTTACATCTTTTCTCTTCAGACATCCCTTAAATTTTTCACCATCTGTCATAGAATTTCGATACACGACTTCCCCAAGTTTAATTTTGAAATGACTCGTGTTAATGATCAACATTGGCTCCACCTGGGGATGACACGTTCATTCTTGAGCGTGTCGAGAACTTTGCAGACCACCTGTTTATCTTCTGTGAACGCCATTCTCCTGCACTTTTGATTTCCTTCTTCATGATTCATCATGACACATACATTATTCAACCAAAGATGAAAACAATAAATAATATACAATATGATACATCAGGCTCTCTCAGCCTGACTCAGAACTGGAAATAAGGCTTGAGAAACTAACCGTTTACAGGGGTGTCGAGCAGATCTCCTTGTAAATTTTCCAACCTGAAAGTATTGTTGCCTCCTTGTTCTACAATTTTAAAAGGGCCAAACCAGAGAGGGTCGAATTTACCGTGTTTCCCTTTATCAGCCCTTCGAATGTCCCACCTGAGCACTAAATCCCCAACCTGTAATTTCCTGTCTTTGGCATGCTGATCGAAAAGATGCTTCATTTTCTCCTGATATTTAACTAACCTCTGGTTTACCTGATTCCGCGTTTCCTCTAGCTCCACCTGCTGATTGATTCTCCTGGTTACATCATCAGGTTCTTCTTGGCTCACTTGCATGAATCGAGCTACTGGTAATGCTAACTGTACAGGGAAAACTACTGCCCTCCCATATACTAATTCATATGGGGACTTCCCAGTTGCTCTCTTGCTAGTAATCCTGTTAGCCCATAGAGCGAATTTCAGTTGGGAATCCCAATTTTTCTGATTCTCATTGATAACATTCTTCAATGCTCGGACCAGAGTTTTATTTGAGGACTCTGCCAAGCCGTTTCCTTGTGGGTAATAGGCTGTAGAGTGACCCAGTGAAATATTATACTGTTGGCAGAAGTTGACAAACTTTGTGGATTTAAACGCCTGTGCGTTATCGGTCACTATCTTGGCAGGGCAGCCGAATCTGGATATGATATTTTCTTCCATGAATTTTATTACCACAACATCTGTTGCATTCCGGGAAGGTATAGCTTCCACCCACTTTGTGAAATAATTCGTGGCCGTTAATATCCATTTATGCTGTCCACTTGAGGGTGGGTGTATTTCTCCTATAAAGTCGATTTCCCATTGCTGAAATGGTTCATCCACATGAACCGGGATCATGGGCATAGGTGCTAACTTCTGTCCTTCAGCAAACCTCTGACATTTCTCACATTCTCTAACCCGGGCGAACACGTCTCCAAAAAGTTTGGGCTAGAAGAAACCAGCCTTCAAGATCTTATGAGCAGTAGCTCTCCAACTGTAATGACCCCCACAGATTCCTTCATGAAACTCGGCCATGATACTATCTACCTCTTCTTCTGTGAGACACAGGAGCAGGATGCCCGAGGGGTCTCGCCAGTACAGCCGGCCGTTTGCAACAACATACTTTTGTGATCTCAATCTCAGTGATTGGTACTTAGCTTTGTCACAGCTGGGCAGATAGCTGAGCGTTAGGAGATATCCAACTATCTCTTTGTACCATGGGCTAATGAGGTACTTCATATGTGTCTTCTGAGAAGCTATTTCTACTCCCTGTGACTCTTCCATTATCCTAGAATCCTCATTTGCTGTCATGGACAAATTGATGCACAGAGCCTGACAGTTTGATTCAGACATGATTTTGGCTAACCCTTGTCCCTTGATTAGTTTGGTAGGGTGGATGTCTAGCTCATATTCTTGTATTTTAGAAATCCATTTCCCTCTTTTTCCTTCACTATCTCCCCGTATAAGGATATCTTTAACAGCTGCTGTAGGCACAAATGCAGTGATATGGGACTGCAAGACATACATACGAAAAGCTTTGAGGGATTTCACTAGAGCATATGCCTGCTTTTCCAATATGTTATATTTCAGCTCAGCATCACGCAACACCTAACTGAAAAAGAAAATAGGCTGCTCATACCCTTCTTCATTTTTCTGCAACAGAACTCTAGCCACTGTATGAGGTGATGCAAAGGAAAAGATCATAAAAGGTTTGGCATAATCTGGCATAGCTAGCACAGGGGCTTTAGCAAAGGCATTCTTTATCCTGGAAAAGGCCTCCCGTGATTCTTGTGACCACTTTACCTCATTATTATTTTTCAGCATGTCAGTTATGTGCCTAACTATCTCAGCATAGTTAGGGATGAATCTCCTCAGAAAGTTTATTCGGCCTAGGAACACCTGGACTTCCTTTTTATTTCTCGGGAGGGAAATGCCATTTATGAATTCTACTCTCTTAGGGTCTATCTTCACCCCATCCTTGGTTACAATGTGTCCCAAAAGCTTACCTTCTTCTAATGCAAACAAAAACTTTTGAGGGTTGAGGGAGAGACAATACCTTCTGCATTTCTCAAAGGTTTTGCGCAAGTGTTCAATGTGATCTGCATCATCTTTTGAAAAAACAGTAATGTCATCCAAGTATACCACCACAAAATTATCTTGCTCCCCGACTAAGGCAATATCCATGGCCCTCTGAAAAGTGGCTCCTGCGTTAATTAGCCCAAACAACATTTTGGCATACATAAATGTTCCCCATGGAGTGGTGAAGGCAGTCGTCTTCTAATATTTTGGTAGAACAACCACTTGATTATACCCAGAGAATCCATCCATCATTGACATCCGGGAAGCTCCGACCACTTTCTGCAGGATGTGATCCATTTTGGGCAGTGGATAATTATCCTTTAAGGATGCTCTGTTTAAATTCCTGAAATCAACACATAGCCTTATTTCTCCATTCTTCTTCCTTACAGGGACTAATTTTGCCACCCACTCAGAGTACCTCAATGGTATAATGATTTTGGCTTTCAAAATCTTCTTGATTTCTTTCTCAATAGAGGGTAGCAGCAGAGGATTTATCTGTCTAAGCTTCTGTTTATGTGGTTTTGCATATCCCTTCAGTGGAATTTTATGCTGCATGATACTGATATCGAAGGTTTTTAGGTCTTGATAAGACCATGCAAACACGTCTTTATATGACTCGAACAACTTTTGGTAGGGCTCTTTGTATTTTTCTGGGACCTTCTTGGACAGCTTAACAAATTTGGGGTCAGCCTCAGTGCCAAGATTCAGATCTTCAACCTGATTTTCCTCTAGGACTTTGTTCGGCTGCAATGGAACATGATTCTTGTTAAACAGTGTTTCTAAGGGCACTAGTCCTCGGGGAATGACATTCCCTTTTAGCTGCAGAAATTTGTGGCCACCCATATTTTCCTCCCATTTATCTCCTGAATGGTTATCAGCATCATCTTCCTCACAATTATCAATTCCCATGTTGGAAAATTCCCCAACTGTTTCCAGAAACCTTTTCACCTGCTCCTCATCTTCAAACACCTGCCAATGTTTGACATTGTCTGGGATTGAAGGCCGGTATCTTACCTCAATTTCATATCTCAAGAGGGGATTTTAGGGTGGACGGAAAGTACTGGAAGCCACTGCAAGGGAATCTGCCATCCTATTCTGCTCCTGTTGCATGAATTTAATATTGAATGCCAAAAAGAAATTTTCAACCAGATCCCAAACCTCATTCATATAAGCCCTTAGCCTAGGATGTTTGGCTTGACACTGATTCTTCACTTGTCTGACTACCAGTTCTGAATCTGCCAGAACCTTTAGACTCTGGATGTTCATGCTCCTGGCTGTCTGCAGCCCCAACAAAAGTGCTTCATATTCAGCCACATTATTGGTGGCCTCATACTCCAGCTTAAAAGATAGAGGGACCCACTGGCCTGTGGGGGAGATCAATAACAATCCAGCCCCATTACCTTCTTTGGAGTTTGCTCCATCAAAATGAAGTGTCCATATTTCTGTGTCATGACCCTGAATAGACTGTTCAGTCTTGATCTATAGAAATGATGGTTCGTGAGCATATCCTTGATCCTCCTCCAACATCAAACATGAGAAATCTCCCTCTCTTCTATAAACTACAGAATTGACTGAGTCATCTGCCTTGGTGACTGTCTTGGGAAACCTAGTTTCCCGATATAGCCTCCTCTCCTGGCCACCAAAGACAGGGATAGTTTCGTAGGTCAGGTCCAGCTTAATTGATCCTCCAATTTTGGTTCCCCAAGATCTTGATAGTAGCATGCCGAAGCAAGCTGGGATGTCAGTGACCACGATGTCCATTACTACACTTTTTACTGGGATCTGAGCCAGGTTGACCACCAGATCCTTAATCATGCCCAAGCATTTAACTCTTTTGGAGTCAAATGAATAAAGGTCCTTATATGGGCTAGTGATTTGGAGTCCTAATTGTTCCATGACCGAGAGGGGTAGAAGGTTATGAGAGGCTCCGGAATCTAACATACAATTATGCAGCAACAGATCATGGATTACTAGAGACACGTAAAATGGAGGAGTGGTAGCATCTAACTTTTCAACATGTGGACCGAAAACTACCATAGGCCTCTCTTCTTGTAGGTTCAGACTGTCTGGAATATGTATTACTTCTGGGGGAAGCATGAAGGATGTGACTTGGGATTGGTATGCGAGCTACTTTAACAACTTAGTCAAGGGGACTGGGATTTTTACCTTTTCAAACTCTTTTTGTAAACTGAAGACAGAGGAGGACCTATCCACTGACACTTCTTTTGCTTCCTTATCTTTTGAGTATTTGTTTTGGAGGGGAGGTTTGACTTCCTTTATGATGGGCTTGGCATTAGGGGGCACAACTACATGTGAAGATGAAGGAATTTGATCACCAAACTGTAAAGATTGGTCAAGGGGTCTCTTACCATTGTCTGGGGTTCTCCGAACTGTCTCCTCCTTCTGAGCACGTGCGTCTTCTTGAGTTGTGTCCTCCTCTTTATCCTGAGTGCGGGTTCTCTTTCTAGAAGATCTGAGATCATATCTCCTATTAAACTGAGCTTGGATGAAATCAACGAACTGCTTACAATAGTCGTCGATCTCCGGATCTTCAGTGCTTTCATTAGCTTTTTCTTGTGCCGACACCTAACCTTCGTCACTTTCATGTAGGGGGCATTCAACTTCATCACTGTTTGAGAAGGCAAGATAGGCCTCCTCTTGTTCATATGTGGCATCTTCGGTAGGACCCTCTACTTGACCTTCCAAGTACAGAGGATGTGGTACTTGGTCTGGCTACTCCTTCCTTTCCCTTTGCAGTATCTGCAAGGGTGGCTTCCTGTATTGAGGATTGTACCCCCTGTTTGGAGCATTTTGGAAATTCTTGGGGGGTGAATTCTTAGCCTCCATTTCGAGCTTAACCAGCTTACTTGAAAGGTTCTTGATCATCTTGTTCATCTCCTCAATCTTGTCATAAGTTGAATCTCTATCTTGGCTCGAGGTGGATACCTCTTCTTTTCCCCTTCTTCTAGTATCTTGTTCATGTTTCCCCTTGGATTTTCCAGTAGAGGAAAAATTTGCTTCTAGCTCTAGTGTGTCTGTCTATGCATCATCCAGAGTGGCTGGCTTTCTTTCTCTTAGAGAGAAACCAAATTCAGAGTCAAAAGCTGCCACAAAAACAACCTTGGCAGCAGTCTGGTGAGGTTTCATGTCAGCAGGGAGGCTCAGATACAACTTTTTAAACCTCTTGATAAATTCTGACACTCCTTCAGCATGTATTTTCTTGAGTGTGTTAAACTCTGTAAGACAATGCCCATGGTCTTTCTCCCCATTTTCTGAGGAAAGTATTCTCCATTACGTCCCATGTGGTGATGGAACGGTCTCCTAGTGTCTTGAACCATTTTCTGGCTTCACCATCCAGATATTTCACAAACAGTCGTAGGACTACGTCAAGATGTTCCACATTAAAATTCTCTGTGAAAGAGCACAAAACCTCGAGATTTTTCTAAGCTTCGATCTCGTTTTCCCCATTGAATCGGGGCAAGATCTTTAAATATTCTTGCGGCATGTCATTTAGCACTTGAGGCAACGCCAGAGGGGAATATTTATTAAAAAAAAAACCAGGGACGTTGGCCATTGGAGGGGGTGGAAGTAGAGCAAGGATCTGAGTTGTAATAGGAGGAGGGGGAGGTGAAAGTGAAGTATGAATAATGATGGGAATGTACTGGACAACAGCTTGAGGAGTTGATGGGAATGAAGGGCTGTGAACAACAGATGCTTCAGTGACCTCCTTAACCTCTTGAACTTTAGGGGTAGGGTGGAAAGAGTAATATGCAGTATCCCTTGACTCGGCTTCGTCTTTGATTTGGACACCTCCCGGGGTGGACTATCTGTGTAGTAACTAGTCTCTCCAACAGTGGAGTCGGGGCCTTGCACTTGGGAAATCTGAGAGGAGGAGGGCAAAAAGTCTTCTAGGGAGAATTCAGGGATCTCCATATGAACAGATTGTCTTTCCCTCCAACTCCTTCTATGTAAGATATTTTCTGGGTCAGACACAAAAGGTGTCTTTGGCTGAGACGTATCTGACCTCAGGTGTGGCTTGCGAGGAGCCAGGACTGCGAATAAATTCAGCTAATAAATGAATGTGGAGTCGCCAAGGTGAGGGATATACAACTCTCAACTCTTCATGCTCACCTAATTGAAGAGTGAATAGGTTCTTTCGAGGCCCAGGGATTTTAATTTCTTTCAACTTCAGTTCCCAAGCAACGACGCCAAAAATATGTTGTCATTCCTAGAGATAGCCTTGAGTTGTGAAAGACCAGTGCCTAGGAATTCTTATGCAGTAAAGAGTATAAAATATATTTCAGGGCTATTCTCAGTATGAGGCTCTTTACTACTTCAACCTTTACAAAGAGTCACAATATAAATGGGTCCAGACTACTCACAGATTCGACATAATGAAAAGATGTTGTAGAGGAAAGAAGTAAATCTCCAATACAGATGCTTCAGAAAACTTAGAGACAACTTTCTATAGGGAGGGCCGGTTTCCAAAATTCTTTACAAAGATTTAAAAATCAACGATGTTTGCTGCGTAGAATGTAGAGGAGGGATACTAACTACTTATGAAATGGAATTCAGTAAACATATTCAAACACGATATGGGCTTAAAAGATAAGAATCCATACATGTAAATAGCTTTGAAAGAATACATTCCACAATATTTAATATAGAGGAAGCGTGAGTGAAATGAAAAGTGAAACAGCATACCATGCCTGAGCC